>CM059346.1:438200-1638200 GCA_030324255.1 Phytophthora capsici
CTCCTCCGGCGATGGTCGTTTTACCGGAAGCTGCTACTGTAAACTTCGAGCTTCCGACTACCTGTGTGTCAATGAGCGAGAAGCCTCCTGTATCAGAGATATGTCGCGTCCACCGCGAGAATTACACGCATAAACGTCGTCCCAGCGGCGGCTGTGTTCGTGACAGTCAAGGTGTTTGTTGTCGATGACACGGAAGCAATTTTCCCTCCACCATCAGCAACATTCCGTCCGCCCAGTAAGATGGTTTCACCTCCATCTTCAACCGTTAGACCTCCAGCTTTAATTGTTTCACCTCCGTCAACAATATTAACCCGTCAACCCCCGACTCAAAATCGAGGGGTATATTTTGAACTCTATGTTGGACCCACCATCATACTTAACCTTAAAGGGTGTATATGTCATCGCTAACTACGATTTAGTTGGCGGAAGGGCTTTGGGTAGGGATGTATGTGAGTGTGTTCATAGCTAGTGAACCTCCAACATATGCGTCTATATGTAGTCTTTGACTGTCAGATTGTGTTCGTAATGGATGGAGGGGCTAACATATTGTTTGTCCTTTTTATCGAAGTGCTCCAATTTCCGTGCACATACAGATTACAGATGAAATGACAGCCAATCGTGAAAAGCAAAATGTATTTACTTCAGGATAAGAAACGCGCTACCGCACTGGATAGCTACGCTACTCATTGCCTGCTGTGTCCCTGTCGCTACTACCGCTAGCATCATTTTCCTTCTCCTCTCCTTCTTCGTCCATATCGACGCACCTGTTAGCACGAATCCGCTTGTGTTAAGGCGCCTGTCCAGTAGACGCAACCATGCCTGTGCGGTTCCCAGCAAATTGCAAAATGAAAGGAACAGTAGGCGCGACAGCCACTCAATTCTGCGCACCACGTCTGCGTCCTTACTTCTTCTCCTTTTTCTCGCATACTCCGCCCTACACCTGTGCATCGGCCAGTCTATCACACAGATAATCCGCTGCAAACCGACTTGACTAAAGAAAGAGACAAAATCTAATACAAACTTCAAGTCATAATTCGGTTATGTTGGATGATCCAACATGCGTAAAACGTTGAGTTAGGGTTACTCAAGCTATACACCCGTTATGTTGGTGGGTCAAACATGCTCGCGTGGAGGGGCTAAGTCCGCCCTGTAAGGTAGTTTCACCTCCATCTTCAATCTTTAGACCTCCAGCATTAATTGTTTCACCTCCGGCGGCAACATTCCGTCCGCCCAGTAAGATGGTTTCACCTCCATCCTCAATCTTTAGACCTCCAGCTTTAATTGTTTTACCACCCGCTATGATATACAAACCACCACTATCAACTGTAGCTCCACCAGTTCCAATACAAAGCCCTCCTTGAGTAATTGTCATTCGGCCTGTGCTACTCATCGTAGTCAGAACGGTATTATTCGCACCGGTAGTGATCTTCAGCATATGGAGGGCCGCAATTAAATTCGTTTGTATCACGACAGCATTTCCCGCAACACTCCCAGCTGTAGCCTTCACAAGGAGCGCAGATGAAGTCGACGACGCATCCGCGTTCGAATCTGTCCTCCCGCCCCAACAAGCAAACTACCACCGACATAGAGATCCAGCGCGATACCTCCACCTCCTTTCACCACTAAAGCTCCTGTGTCTACCGCACTTGATGGGGTCGTGGACGAGATGAGAACGTTGCCTGCCGACACGGTGACGCTAGTATCGACAACAGTTAAACCACCACTGACGCTGAGCCCTCCTCCGGCGATGGTCGTTTTACCGTACGCTGCTACTGTAAACTTCGAGCTGCTGACTACCTGTGTGTCAATGAGCGAGAAGCCTCCTGTATCAGAGATATGTCGCGTCCACCGCGAGAATTACACGCATAAACGTCGTCCCAGCGGCGGCTGTGTTCGTGACAGTCAAGGTGTTTGTTGTCGATGACACGGAAGCAATTTTCCCTCCACCATCAGCAACATTCCGTCCGCCCAGTAAAAAGGTTTCACCTTCATCTTCAACCGTTAGACCTCCAGCTTTAATTGTTTCACCTCCGTCAACAATATTAACCCTTCAACCCCCGACTCAAAATCGAGGGGTATATTTTGAACTCTATGTTGGACCCACCAACATACTTAACCTTAATGGTTGTATATGTCATCGCTAACTACGATTTAGTTGGCGGGAGGGCTTTGGGTAGGGATGTGTGTGAGTGTGTTCATAGCTAGTGAACCTCCAACATATGCGTCTATATGTAGTCTTTGACTGTCAGATTGTGTTCGTAATGGATGGAGGGGCTAACATATTGTTTGTCCTTTTTATCGAAGTGCTCCAATTTTCGTGCACATACAGATTACAGATGAAATGACAGCCAATCGTGAAAAGCAAAATGTATTTACTTCAGGATAAGAAACGCGCTACCGCACTGGATAGCTACGCTACTCATTGCCTGCTGTGTCCCTGTCGCTACTACCGCTAGCATCATTTTCCTTCTCCTCTCCTTCTTCGTCCATATCGACGCACCTGTTAGCACGAATCCGCTTGTGTTAAGGCGCCTGTCCAGTAGACGCAACCATGCCTGTGCGGTTCCCAGCAAATTGCAAAATGAAAGGAACAGTAGGCGCGACAGCCACTCAATTCTGCGCACCACGTCTGCGTCCTTACCTCTTCTCCTTTTTCTCGAATACTCCACCCTACACCTGTGCATCGGCCAGTCTATCACACAGATAATCCGCTGCACAACAGCTTAATTAAAGAAAGAGACAAAATCTAATACAAACTTCAAGTCATAATTCGGTTATGTTGGATGATCCAACATGCGTAAAACGTTGAGTTAGGGTTAATCAAGCTATACACCCGTTATGTTGGTGGGTCAAACATGCTCGCGTGGAGGGGTTAAGTCCGCCCTGTAAGGTAGTTTCACCTCCATCTTCAATCTTTAGACCTCCAGCATTAATTGTTTAACCTCCGGCGGCAACATTCCGTCCGCCCAGTAAGATGGTTTCACCTCCATCTTCAATCTTTAGACCTCCAGCTTTAATTGTTTTACCACCCGCTATGATATACAAACCACCACTATCAACTGTAGCTCCACCAGTTCCAATACAAAGCCCTCCTTGAGTAATTGTCATTCGGCCTGTGCTACTCATCGTAGTCAGAACGGTATTATTCGCACCGGTAGTGATCTTCAGCATATGGAGGGCCGCAATTAAATTCGTTTGTATCACGACAGCATTTCCCGCAACACTCCCAGCTGTAGCCTTCACAAGGAGCGCAGATGAAGTCGACGACGCATCCGCGTTCGAATCTGTCCTCCCGCCCCAACAAGCAAACTACCACCGACATAGAGATCCAGCGCGATACCTCCACCTCCTTTCACCACTAAAGCTCCTGTGTCTACCGCACTTGATGGGGTCGTGGACGAGATGAGAACGTTGCCTGCCGACACGGTGACGCTAGTATCGACAACAGTTAAACCACCACTGACGCTGAGCCCTCCTCCGGCGATGGTCGTTTTACCGTACGCTGCTACTGTAAACTTCGAGCTGCTGACTACCTGTGTGTCAATGAGCGAGAAGCCTCCTGTATCAGAGATATGTCGCGTCCACCGCGAGAATTACACGCATAAACGTCGTCCCAGCGGCGGCTGTGTTCGTGACAGTCAAGGTGTTTGTTGTCGATGACACGGAAGCAATTTTCCCTCCACCATCAGCAACATTCCGTCCGCCCAGTAAAAAGGTTTCACCTTCATCTTCAACCGTTAGACCTCCAGCTTTAATTGTTTCACCTCCGTCAACAATATTAACCCTTCAACCCCCGACTCAAAATCGAGGGGTATATTTTGAACTCTATGTTGGACCCACCAACATACTTAACCTTAATGGTTGTATATGTCATCGCTAACTACGATTTAGTTGGCGGGAGGGCTTTGGGTAGGGATGTGTGTGAGTGTGTTCATAGCTAGTGAACCTCCAACATATGCGTCTATATGTAGTCTTTGACTGTCAGATTGTGTTCGTAATGGATGGAGGGGCTAACATATTGTTTGTCCTTTTTATCGAAGTGCTCCAATTTTCGTGCACATACAGATTACAGATGAAATGACAGCCAATCGTGAAAAGCAAAATGTATTTACTTCAGGATAAGAAACGCGCTACCGCACTGGATAGCTACGCTACTCATTGCCTGCTGTATCCCTGTCGCTACTACCGCTAGCATCATTTTCCTTCTCCTCTCCTTCTTCGTCCATATCGACGCGCCTGTTAGCACGAATCCGCTTGTGTTAAGGCGCCTGTCCAGTAGACGCAACCATGCCTGTGCGGTTCTCAGCAAATTGCAAAATGAAAGGAACAGTAGGCGCGACAGCCACTCAATTCTGCGCACCACGTCTGCGTCCTTACCTCTTCTCCTTTTTCTCGAATACTCCACCCTACACCTGTGCATCGGCCAGTCTATCACACAGATAATCCGCTGCACAACCGCTTAATTAAAGAAAGAGACAAAATCTAATACAAACGTCAAGTCATAATTCGGTTATGTTGGATGATCCAACATGCGTAAAACGTTGAGTTAGGGTTAATCAAGCTATACACCCGTTATGTTGGTGGGTCAAACATACTCGCGTGGAGGGGTTAAGTCCGCCCAGTAAGGTAGTTTCACCTCCATCTTCAATCTTTAGACCTCCATCTTCAATTGTTTCACCTCCGGCAACAACATTCCGTCCGCCCAGTAAGATGGTTTCACCTCCATCTTCAATCGTTAGACATCCAGCGTTTATTGTTTCACCTCCGGCAACTACATTCAGTCCGCACAGTTAGATGGTTTCACCTTCATCTTCAAACTTAAAATCTCCAGCTTTACTTGTTTCACCTCCGGCAACAACATTCAGTCCGCCCAGTAAGACGATTGCACCCCTTCTTCAATCTTTAGACCTCCAGCTTTAATTGTTTTGTGAGATTGCTAATTCCGGCTTTCGAGCGAACGGTCGCTGGCTCTCTATGATGTGTGTGTGGATATACTGGCTTCTGGGAGAAATGGGGGGGGGGGGCTGGGAGGCGGCTGATATGTACCGGCTCTGTGGTGTAATATTTCGCTTTATGGATTCATCCTTCGCCTGTTTGTTAAGGGGCCAAACGGATTGGAAGTCCTACCCAGGACTGTGCACAAGTCTGGGCATACTAGCACTCAGTCCAACCACCGGACTTTCCCCGACGACGAGTGCCTAAGTTCTGGCGGAAAGTCTCTCAGATTGAATGTATCTCTGAGAGACCTCGTCCCGTTACACCCATGAGCGACGATTGACGGTTCAAGGATTCCAAGCAAGACCCGCAAGACCCAAGAGGCCAGAAGTGCCCAAGTGTCGTGTGCCGTACGTCGCCTACCCAAGACACCCCTGAGGACGTTGCGTGTATTGAGCATTGAAGTTCTACACCCTGGGAATCATCGTCTCAAGTCTGAGGATCAAGCTTCTGAGTCTGAGAACCAGAAGTCTAAGAAATGCCACTCTGAAGACCAATGCTAGAGTGAAGACGGATACAGATCCCAGACCTCTCACACGATGATTACCCCAAGTCCCAAGCATCCCCAGTAAGCCCAAGTATGTTCCAGTTGACGCTCAAGACTTCTTGTGTATTGAGCATAGCTCTACACCCCTGGGAATCAAGTCACATGTCTGAGGATCAAGCCTCCAAGTCTGAGAAGCATGAAGATCACCGCTCTGAAGATGAATGCCAGAGCCAGTGATCACGTACCAGACATGTACCCAGTGAAGCCGATGCCTCACCATACTAAGTCCAAGTCAACCCAGAGAATCCAGTCCGACATCAAGTGATACACAACTTGAAGGCTCCATAATGATGCCTCACCATGCTCACTCATCAAGATCTGCCGCACTGACTCCAATACTGAGACCCTAAACCCTAGTGAAGACTCCCTGACACATAGTGAAACCAAGACGACCTGATATACGAAGCCTGCTGCAAGGAACCCAGAAAGAAGACCAAGAAGAAGATCGAAGTGTGTGTTTGAAGAAGATATGACAGAAGACAAATGTTAAATAGAGTGCAATTTGCCTCGTGAAGCTCAAGCTACCGAGTTCCATCTGCTGTCCATACAGCCGTAACAAGGTTTGGTGTTACGTGATCTCTCGCCTTCTTCCAACCCCTATAGGCGGAGATCAGCGTAACGTAGAGACCTGAAGTGACCCGCCTATTCCATTTCCTAGTTGGGTCGTTTGTCTTGTCTCTAACGGTAGCCCATTTCATATTGCTCGTTTGGACAAGTTCTGGGAGCTAGACAGTCGCTGTAACAGGGTTACACGTACAAGTGGTTACACCACTTGTAACTCTAACAGTTGCGCTAACTGTTAGAGGTTGGAAACGGACCTCAGGCCTTGGTGTGTGTAGCACACCAATGAATACATGGGCGGGCCATATCATTGGATGGCTCGCGTGCATTTACGCATGTTATTGGTAGAAAGTGACGTATTTCTATTAATCAGTGCTCTTAAAAGAAATCAGAATTCTGTCAACCACACATTGACAGAACCTTTAGAAACAGATAGCAATCAGATTTAGGAGGTCCATAATTGGCTTATGCCAAATTCAATAACAGTTCTCATTTTACGGTATTTGCAGTATAAATATTGTTATATTTGATTTAATTATATTTACGGACGTAAGTATAATTAAATTAAGTCTAAATAACTGCACGCTTCCTCATACACGTAATCACACGTGTACACCACCTAAAAGGCCTTAGTAGACCTATTACACCTGGTAGCACTTTGTAGTCCGTCCCACGACCGACTGCTGTTCGTTCGTATGGAGTCATACGAACGCGGTGTAGAGAACTCCCCCATGGATGAGGGACCCACGGGGGCCTCACACCAGTCCGTGACGCGCACGGACTGCCCCCACCTCTCGGACCCAGAGTGGGAGGCGCTCCAATGACTCTCACGAGTCATTGGTGAGGCAGCGGTAGCGGCGATGCTTCGCACGCTATCGCCGACAGAGCAACATGGTGTTGCTCTGGGGTACATTGTTAAGGAGCAACGAGATGTTGCTGCCTCGGTGGCTTCCCCGAAGCCACGCGTGGGGTCGTTGAAACTTCACGAGAGTACCTATGGGGGGAAGGAGGACGAGACCCTCCTTCGTTGGCTTGTCGAACTCGACACAGCCGTTGCGGCTCGACGTATCGTCGACCCGATGTCGAAGGTCGCGTTCGCCATGTCATGCTTGGGCGGACGAGCGAGGAGTTGGACCTATGGGCGCCGACTCTCGGATCCTACGTGCTTCAGCACGTATGAAGGTTTTAAGGAGGAGCTCAAGCTCGCGTTTGAGCCCCCGAAGAACGAGTTCAGATCGATGGCAAAGTTCCTCGATCTGCAGCAGGGCAAGGATAACGTGCATCCCTATGCCCAGCGTGCTCGATACTTGGTATCGAAAATAGTGGCCAACCCGGTCGACGAGGCGACCAAGGTCGTCACGTTCATGAAGGGACTGAGAGAAGGTCCCGTCAAGACATACCTCTTTCGAGAGTATCCGAATACTCTCGAGGAAGCCATTAGCCTTGCGATGCAAGATGAGTTTAGCCGGCGTCAAGCTAAACTCCATGCGAACGCGCCGAAGCCGGCGCGTCCTGTACCGAAGGCGGGAGGTCCGGAGCCTATGGACCTCTCGAGTGCTACGACTGCTGGTCAACAGCAGCGTAAGGGCTTCTGAGTACGATGTTACAAGTGTAGTAACATTGGTCACTTTGCAATGCACAGCGAGTGTGCATCCGGGCGGGCGTTAAAAAAACGACAAGGACCAGTAGGCGCGGGGCGTCCTACTGGTGATGCAGTCTCGCGTGTCGAACTTGGACACGCGACGATGAGGAATGCTGCCCCCAGCGAGAAGGTTTCTCGCTGCAAGTTGCAAGATGACAAGCCAAACGTTGTCATCCTGAATGTTATGTCGAAGAGAGTTAACTCTCTTCGTGCCCTGGTGGACTCGGGCGCGTCGAACAACTTTGTTCGACAGGGAAGTCTTCGAAGTATGGACTTCGAAGAGGCCGACACGCCTCGCGGCGTGTTGGGAGGTGCGGTTGGCAACAGGTGCCACCGTGAGGACCGAGAAGCGCGTGGTCCGTGTGCGCTTCTCGTACAAACGAAAGACGTTTGTTGAAGACCTTATCGTCTTGGATCTAGACGATAAGTTCGACTTGGTGTTAGGCATGCCGTGGCTTGCATGGCATGACCCGGTGATCAACTGGGAGGAGCGTATGGTCGTACGCTTCAATAGCATGAGCGCGACAGAGTGCGATGGTCCTGTCAGTGCTACGCATGCATCGGCTGTTGCATGTGACTCCCCGGTTGAGGCAGCAGCGGCCGCCGCTGCCTCCGATCGCCACCGGCGATGCTCGACGACTCAGATAGTCGTTGAGAAAAAGTGTGTGTCGGCTCATATATCTGAGTTCGAGTCTGAGCCGAAGAATCGCCTCAGATATTAGGTGAATGTGAATCACCTGAGTGATGGTAACGTACCGGTATTACCGGTATTACCGGCAGCCTTGGAGGTACTTCAAGCCCCAAGGGTCGCGTCGACGATTGCGCGTCAGCCTTGATGGCTGACGAAGCCAATAGAATTCCGGTTCAAGGAACCGACGGACAGACGTCAGCTGCGATGGCTGACGTGACTGACGCGCGGCTAGTTCAAGGAACTAGCGATCGTACATCGGCTCCGGGAGCCGATGATACAAGCAAAGGCCCGCTAGCCCACACGGCTGGCGAAGACACGCCGACTGCGATAGTCGACGATGTGGAGGCTCCATCAGCTCGCGGAGTTGATGGAGGCGTGGCGGCAGGAGCCGACCACGTGGCACGAGGTGCTGGCGGTTGCAAACGTCCAGCACCAGAACAACCTGCGTGCTCATGTGCAGGAGGACTGCACGCGATGAGCGGCACTCAAGCGGTGCTTGATAGTGCGAGTCAGCGGAGCGAGTCCGCTGACGATTGCGAAGACGACCCGTCCAAGGCAGAGCACCTTGGACGCGGAGCACCTGGAGCGCGGCTCCAGGGAAGACTTTCGCGGCGCAAGCCATTGAAGCTGCGCGAGCCTCAGCAGGTGACTGAGGCTGGTGTTTCTGCGCGGCAGAACCGAGTGTCGAGACGCTGAACATCTTGACACGTACTGGTACTGGATTGCAGTACCAGAGGATTCGGTTAGAGAATCCGCCGACAAGTGCGTCGGCGTTGACCGCGCTTCCAGTCATGAACTGGAAGGGCTTCGCGCGAGAGTTGTTCGATGGACGCATCGAACAAATTTGCATCCTCTCAGAGATTGAGAGGGTGGACCGCGAGGCCGAGGAGCTGAAGCAGCTCGTCGTCGATGGGATCACTGAGGGCGATGACACCCTCAGTGCGAAGACTAAGAAGCAGCGCTTCGAAGAGCAGAGTTGGGACTCGTTGAGGTCGAGTCCCTATTACGATGTGCTGTGGGGGTACAAGGATGTACTCCCGGACGAGATTCCTTCGGAGCTTCCGAAGGACAAGGGCGTACAGCACGAGATTGATCTCGTGCCGGGCACAAAGTATTGCGTTACACGGCAGTGGCCACTGCCGCGTGAACAAGTACAAGCGATCGACGACTTCTTCGAGAGCCGTCGTCTTGCAGGTCAAGTGCGGGAATCAAAGTCCCCGCACAGTGCCCCGACGTTCTGAGTCAAGAAGGCACAGGGCGGCTGGCGCATCGTTCATGCGTACAACAAGTTGAACGATGCGACGATACCGGCGCAGACGCCGATACCGCGAAAAGATGTCATCATCGATTCGATGGCCTTGAGCACTGTCTTCAGTGCTCTAGATCTGCGTGATGGATTCTATCAAATCCTCAGGCGTGAGAGGGACATCCCTCTCACAGCGGTAAGCACTCCCAGCGGTATGCTGTGGGAGTGGCTCGTCATGCCGCAGGGACTCAAGAATGCCCCTGCGACGTTCAATAGATGTGTGACTCTTCTATTGCGCTCGGTGTGCGACTTCGCACCGAGCTATTTCGACGACGTGTTCGTCCACAGCCGGGCTGTGAACGGGAAGACGGACATTGAGATGCACAAGGTGCGTCTCCGGAAGCTGCTAGAGCTTGTGAGGAAGCATACGCTCTATGCGAACCTGAAGAAGTGTATCTTCGCGGCGAACGAGATACCCACGGCGTGCGCCCTGACCCAGAGAAGGTCAGAGTGATCAATGAATGGCCCACGCCATCCAATGTGAAGGAGCTGAGGCAGTTCCTTGGGCTTGCCACGTACTTGTGCAAGTACGTGGAGAACTACGCGGGCAAGATTCGCCCGCTGTCACAGCTTCTTAAGAAGGAAGCTGAGTGGATTTGGACGATCGAACGCCAGGGGGCGTTCGATGCAGTCAAGCCCTGCTTGACTGAGGCTCCGATCTTGACCGTCGCCGACCAAGATCGTCCATTCCACGTAGTGTGTGATGAATCCGATTTCGCGATCGGATGTGCATTGATGCAACACGATCACGAGGGCCGTGATCGTGTGGTCTACTACCAGTCGCGTCAGCTGAAGCCAGCTGAGCGCTACTACCCTGTGCATGACAAGGAGCTACTTGCCATGAAGTATGCACTCGCAAAGTTCCGAGTGTATCTACTTGGGAGTAGACCATTCGTCGTCTACACCGACCACGCATCACTGCGTACGGCGATTAAATCGCCGCACATCTCGCAACGTATGGTGAGATGGTTGTCTTTCTTCACGGAGTACAACTTCCGGGTCGAGTACAAACCCGGAAGACTCAACGTAGTGGCCGACCTGATTATGCGGAGACGGTCGACGCCAGTGTTGGCGTCGTGAGGACAAGTGTGCCGTCGTCAACGTTGATTGACGACGTAAAGGACGCGTATGCAAGGGATGCAGACGCGAAGGAGCTGCTGGAGTTCCTCGCAGCACCTTCCGACGAGGCACGTCGGAAGCTAACTTCTCACCTTCGAGCTCGTGTGCACCTGACTAACGGAGGGGGTGCTCCGATGATCCGTGATCTTGTGCTGAGTGTTCACCTTGTGTACCCGTCGGTGGGCGGGATCTGCTCTTCCAGGTAACTTCGAAGAGGTCTTGGTGTGAAGGGTGACTGTCTTGGCGAGACGTGGGGTTGTGGGGTAGCGTGGAAGTCTTCACTCTACCGCCGGTTAGTAGATCTAGATCTAGAGCGACTTGGTCAAGCTCAGATCTAGCAGCCGGATCTGGATCCGGGCTGGTAGGTTTGCCTAGCGGCGGGGTGTTCCTTGTCCTTTCCGTTGCTTGCCGCGTCCGATAGCGGGGTCTTGAGAGTTGAGAGTCGATAGATCTTCGGGCCAAGCAATAAAGTCCCTTAGATCCAATATGCACTTAGGTAGATCACTAGTGTAGGCTAAGCTGGCCAATATATTATCCAGTCTTATACCTTACAGCTAGATCAACTACACTTAGCTTCCTAACACCTTTGAGGGCCAATATTCGTTCCCGTTTCCTGGTGTAGCTAAGGCACTTGCGTAGATCAAGGCAAATTCGAGTCTGATTTACAATTATACCAATCCCATCCTAAGACCTATCATCTGGATCCTCGCCCTATGCAACATCTGGATCCTGCACCTTTTATACCGATAGTCATCACATGTTGTGTCCTCGCCTAGATCTTGGATATTGGTAACTTGAATCCTAGCCGTCCTAGATCTTGGCCTTCAGCTGGGTCCGGATCTTCATGGAGTCTTGGATCTAGGGGATCTCGGATCTTGGGGATCTGGATCTGGATCTTGGGGAGCTTGGATCTAGGGATCTCGGATCTTGGGGATCTAGATCTGGATCTGGATCTTGGGGATCTGGGGTCTCGGGATCTTGGATCTCGGGATCTCGGATCTTAAGATCTTGGATCTCGGGATCTCGGATCTTGGGGATCTGGATCTGGATCTTGGGGATCTTGGATCTAGGGATCTCGGATCTTGGGGATCTGGATCTGGATCTTAGGATCTAGGGATCTCGGACCTTGGGGATCTGGATCTGGATCTTGGGGATCTTGGACCTAGGGATGTCGGATCTTGGGGATCTGGATCGGGATCTTGGGGATCTTGGATCTCGGGATCTCGGATCTTAGCGATCTGGATCGGGATCTTGGGGATCTTGGATCTCGGGATCTCGGATCTCGGGATCTCGATCTGGATCTTGGGGATCTGGGATCTAGGGACCTTGGATCTCGGGATCTCGGGATCTCGGATCTTAGGATCTTGGATCTAGGGATCTCGGATCTTGGGGATCTGGATCTGGATCTTGGGGATCTGGGATCTAGGGATCTTGGATCTCGGGATCTCGGATCTTAGGATCTTGGATCTCGGGATCTCGGATCTTGGGGATCTGGATCTTGGGGATCTTGGATCTAGCTAGATCTTGGGGATCTTGGATCTAGGGATCTCGGATCTTGGTCTTGGGGAATAGTCTCAGCCTGATCCGGATCTTCGGGATCCATAATCACCGCACCGAGACTGGTCTCGTCCCGTCCCATGTGCATCGGTCTTCTTCAACCATATGGTATCTGCGCACGGCAGCTGACTCAGATCGGACCCTGCAACCGACTCAGATCGGATTCCTCGTACGGCAACCGACTCAGATCGGATTCCTCGTACGGCAATCGCGCCTTTCTTGGAAAGCACTTCACCACATGTTCGTGACAGTCAAGGTGTCTGTTGTCGATGACACGGAAGCAATTTTCCCTCCACCATCAGCAACATTCCGTCCGCCCAGTAAAAAGGTTTCACCTCCATCTTCAACCGTTAGACCTCCAGCTTTAATTGTTTCACCTCCGTCAACAATATTAACCCGTCAACCCCCGACTCAAAATCGAGGGGTATATTTTGAACTCTATGTTGGACCCACCATCATACTTAACCTTAAAGGGTGTATATGTCATCGCTAACTACGATTTAGTTGGCGGGAGGGCTTTGGGTAGGGATGTATGTGAGTGTGTTCATAGCTAGTGAACCTCCAACATATGCGTCTATATGTAGTCTTTGACTGTCAGATTGTGTTCGTAATGGATGGAGGGGCTAACATATTGTTTGTCCTTTTTATCGAAGTGCTCCAATTTTCGTGCACATACAGATTACAGATGAAATGACAGCCAATCGTGAAAAGCAAAATGTATTTACTTCAGGATAAGAAACGCGCTACCGCACTGGATAGCTACGCTACTCATTGCCTGCTGTGTCCCTGTCGCTACTACCGCTAGCATCATTTTCCTTCTCCTCTCCTTCTTCGTCCATATCGACGCGCCTGTTAGCACGAATCCGCTTGTGTTAAGGAGCCTGTCCAGTAGACGCAACCATGCCTGCGCGGTTCCCAGCAAATTGCAAAATGAAAGGAACAGTAGGCGCGACAGCCACTCAATTCTGCGCACCACGTCTGCGTCCTTACTTCTTCTCCTTTTTCTCGCATACTCCACCCTACACCTGTGCATCGGCCAGTCTATCACACAGATAATCCGCTGCAAACCGACTTGACTAAAGAAAGAGACAAAATCTAATACAAACTTCAAGTCATAATTCGGTTATGTTGGATGATCCAACATGCGTAAAACGTTGAGTTAGGGTTAATCAAGCTATACACCCGTTATGTTGGTGGGTCAAACATGCTCGCGTGGAGGGGTTAAGTCCGCCCTGTAAGGTAGTTTCACCTCCATCTTCAATCTTTAGACCTCCAGCATTAATTGTTTCACCTCCGGCGGCAACATTCCGTCCGCCCAGTAAGATGGTTTCACCTCCATCCTCAATCTTTAGACCTCCAGCTTTAATTGTTTTACCACCCGCTATGATATACAAACCACCACCATCAACTCTAGCTCCACCAGTTCCAGTACAAAGCCCTCCTTGAGTAATTGTCATCCGGCCTGTGCTACTGGTCGTAGTCAGAACGGTATTATTCGCACCGGTAGTGATCTTCAGCATATGGTGGGCCGCAATTAAATTCGTTTGTTTCTCGACAGCATTGCCCGCAAAACCCCAGCCGTAGCCTTCACAAGGAGCGCAGATGAAGTCGACGACGCATCCGCGTTCGAATCTGTCCTCCCGCCCCAACAAGCAAACTACCACCGACATAGAGATCCAGCGCGATACTTCCACCTCCTTTCACCACTAAAGCTCCAGTGTCTACCGCACTTGATGGGGTCGTGGACGAGATGAGAACGTTGCCTGCCGACACGGTGACGCTAGTATCGACAACAGTTAAACCACCTCTGACGCTGAGCCCTCCTCCGGCGATGGTCGTTTTACCGTACGCTGCTACTGTAAACTTCGAGCTGCTGAGTACCTGTGTGTCAATGAGCGAGAAGCCTCCTGTATCAGAGATATGTCGCGTCCACCGCGAGAATTACACGCATAAACGTCGTCCCAGCGGCGGCTGTGTTCGTGACAGTCAAGGTGTTTGTTGTCGATGACACGGAAGCAATTTTCCCTCCACCATCAGCAACATTCCGTCCGCCCAGTAAAAAGGTTTCACCTTCATCTTCAACCGTTAGACCTCCAGCTTTAATTGTTTCACCTCCGTCAACAATATTAACCCTTCAACCCCCGACTCAAAATCGAGGGGTATATTTTGAACTCTATGTTGGACCCACCAACATACTTAACCTTAATGGTTGTATATGTCATCGCTAACTACGATTTAGTTGGCGGGAGGGCTTTGGGTAGGGATGTGTGTGAGTGTGTTCATAGCTAGTGAACCTCCAACATATGCGTCTATATGTAGTCTTTGACTGTCAGATTGTGTTCGTAATGGATGGAGGGGCTAACATATTGTTTGTCCTTTTTATCGAAGTGCTCCAATTTTCGTGCACATACAGATTACAGATGAAATGACAGCCAATCGTGAAAAGCAAAATGTATTTACTTCAGGATAAGAAACGCGCTACCGCACTGGATAGCTACGCTACTCATTGCCTGCTGTATCCCTGTCGCTACTACCGCTAGCATCATTTTCCTTCTCCTCTCCTTCTTCGTCCATATCGACGCGCCTGTTAGCACGAATCCGCTTGTGTTAAGGCGCCTGTCCAGTAGACGCAACCATGCCTGTGCGGTTCCCAGCAAATTGCAAAATGAAAGGAACAGTAGGCGCGACAGCCACTCAATTCTGCGCACCACGTCTGCGTCCTTACTTCTTCTCCTTTTTCTCGCATACTCCACCCTACACCTGTGCATCGGCCAGTCTATCACACAGATAATCCGCTGCAAACCGACTTGACTAAAGAAAGAGACAAAATCTAATACAAACTTCAAGTCATAATTCGGTTATGTTGGATGATCCAACATGCGTAAAACGTTGAGTTAGGGTTACTCAAGCTATACACCCGTTATGTTGGTGGGTCAAACATGCTCGCGTGGAGGGGTTAAGTCCGCCCTGTAAGGTAGTTTCACCTCCATCTTCAATCTTTAGACCTCCAGCATTAATTGTTTCACCTCCGGCGGCAACATTCCGTCCGCCCAGTAAGATGGTTTCACCTCCATCCTCAATCTTTAGACCTCCAGCTTTAATTGTTTTACCACCCGCTATGATATACAAACCACCACCATCAACTCTAGCTCCACCAGTTCCAGTACAAAGCCCTCCTTGAGTAATTGTCATCCGGCCTGTGCTACTGGTCGTAGTCAGAACGGTATTATTCGCACCGGTAGTGATCTTCAGCATATGGTGGGCCGCAATTAAATTCGTTTGTTTCTCGACAGCATTGCCCGCAAAACCCCAGCCGTAGCCTTCACAAGGAGCGCAGATGAAGTCGACGACGCATCCGCGTTCGAATCTGTCCTCCCGCCCCAACAAGCAAACTACCACCGACATAGAGATCCAGCGCGATACTTCCACCTCCTTTCACCACTAAAGCTCCAGTGTCTACCGCACTTGATGGGGTCGTGGACGAGATGAGAACGTTGCCTGCCGACACGGTGACGCTAGTATCGACAACAGTTAAACCACCTCTGACGCTGAGCCCTCCTCCGGCGATGGTCGTTTTACCGTACGCTGCTACTGTAAACTTCGAGCTGCTGACTACCTGTGTGTCAATGAGCGAGAAGCCTCCTGTATCAGAGATATGTCGCGTCCACCGCGAGAATTACACGCATAAACGTCGTCCCAGCGGCGGCTGTGTTCGTGACAGTCAAGGTGTTTGTTGTCGATGACACGGAAGCAATTTTCCCTCCACCATCAGCAACATTCCGTCCGCCCAGTAAAAAGGTTTCACCTTCATCTTCAACCGTTAGACCTCCAGCTTTAATTGTTTCACCTCCGTCAACAATATTAACCCTTCAACCCCCGACTCAAAATCGAGGGGTATATTTTGAACTCTATGTTGGACCCACCAACATACTTAACCTTAATGGTTGTATATGTCATCGCTAACTACGATTTAGTTGGCGGGAGGGCTTTGGGTAGGGATGTGTGTGAGTGTGTTCATAGCTAGTGAACCTCCAACATATGCGTCTATATGTAGTCTTTGACTGTCAGATTGTGTTCGTAATGGATGGAGGGGCTAACATATTGTTTGTCCTTTTTATCGAAGTGCTCCAATTTTCGTGCACATACAGATTACAGATGAAATGACAGCCAATCGTGAAAAGCAAAATGTATTTACTTCAGGATAAGAAACGCGCTACCGCACTGGATAGCTACGCTACTCATTGCCTGCTGTATCCCTGTCGCTACTACCGCTAGCATCATTTTCCTTCTCCTCTCCTTCTTCGTCCATATCGACGCGCCTGTTAGCACGAATCCGCTTGTGTTAAGGCGCCTGTCCAGTAGACGCAACCATGCCTGTGCGGTTCCCAGCAAATTGCAAAATGAAAGGAACAGTAGGCGCGACAGCCACTCAATTCTGCGCACCACGCCTGCGTCCTTACTTCTTCTCCTTTTTCTCGAATACTCCACCCTACACCTGTGCATCGGCCAGTCTATCACACAGATAATCCGCTGCACAACCGCTTAATTAAAGAAAGAGACAAAATCTAATACAAACTTCAAGTCATAATTCGGTTATGTTGGATGATCCAACATGCGTAAAACGTTGAGTTAGGGTTAATCAAGCTATACACCCGTTATGTTGGTGGGTCAAACATGCTCGCGTGGAGGGGTTAAGTCCGCCCTGTAAGGTAGTTTCACCTCCATCTTCAATCTTTAGACCTCCAGCATTAATTGTTTCACCTCCGGCGGCAACATTCCGTCCGCCCAGTAAGATGGTTTCACCTCCATCCTCAATCTTTAGACCTCCAGCTTTAATTGTTTTACCACCCGCTATGATATACAAACCACCACCATCAACTCTAGCTCCACCAGTTCCAGTACAAAGCCCTCCTTGAGTAATTGTCATCCGGCCTGTGCTACTGGTCGTAGTCAGAACGGTATTATTCGCACCGGTAGTGATCTTCAGCATATGGTGGGCCGCAATTAAATTCGTTTGTTTCTCGACAGCATTGCCCGCAAAACCCCAGCCGTAGCCTTCACAAGGAGCGCAGATGAAGTCGACGACGCATCCGCGTTCGAATCTGTCCTCCCGCCCCAACAAGCAAACTACCACCGACATAGAGATCCAGCGCGATACTTCCACCTCCTTTCACCACTAAAGCTCCTGTGTCTACCGCACTTGATGGGGTCGTGGACGAGATGAGAACGTTGCCTGCCGACACGGTGACGCTAGTATCGACAACAGTTAAACCACCTCTGACGCTGAGCCCTCCTCCGGCGATGGTCGTTTTACCGTACGCTGCTACTGTAAACTTCGAGCTGCTGAGTACCTGTGTGTCAATGAGCGAGAAGCCTCCTGTATCAGAGATATGTCGCGTCCACCGCGAGAATTACACGCATAAACGTCGTCCCAGCGGCGGCTGTGTTCGTGACAGTCAAGGTGTTTGTTGTCGATGACACGGAAGCAATTTTCCCTCCACCATCAGCAACATTCCGTCCGCCCAGTAAGATGGTTTCACCTCCATCTTCAACCGTTAGACCTCCAGCTTTAATTGTTTCACCTCCGTCAACAATATTAACCCGTCAACCCCCGACTCAAAATCGAGGGGTATATTTTGAACTCTATGTTGGACCCACCATCATACTTAACCTTAAAGGGTGTATCATCGCTAACTACGATTTAGTTGGCGGAAGGGCTTTGGGTAGGGATGTATGTGAGTGTGTTCATAGCTAGTGAACCTCCAACATATGCGTCTATATGTAGTCTTTGACTGTCAGATTGTGTTCGTAATGGATGGAGGGGCTAACATATTGTTTGTCCTTTTTATCGAAGTGCTCCAATTTTCGTGCACATACAGATTACAGATGAAATGACAGCCAATCGTGAAAAGCAAAATGTATTTACTTCAGGATAAGAAACGCGCTACCGCACTGGATAGCTACGCTACTCATTGCCTGCTGTGTCCCTGTCGCTACTACCGCTAGCATCATTTTCCTTCTCCTCTCCTTCTTCGTCCATATCGACGCGCCTGTTAGCACGAATCCGCTTGTGTTAAGGCGCCTGTCCAGTAGACGCAACCATGCCTGTGCGGTTCCCAGCAAATTGCAAAATGAAAGGAACAGTAGGCGCGACAGCCACTCAATTCTGCGCACCACGTCTGCGTCCTTACTTCTTCTCCTTTTTCTCGCATACTCCACCCTACACCTGTGCATCGGCCAGTCTATCACACAGATAATCCGCTGCAAACCGACTTGACTAAAGAAAGAGACAAAATCTAATACAAACTTCAAGTCATAATTCGGTTATGTTGGATGATCCAACATGCGTAAAACGTTGAGTTAGGGTTAATCAAGCTATACACCCGTTATGTTGGTGGGTCAAACATGCTCGCGTGGAGGGGTTAAGTCCGCCCTGTAAGGTAGTTTCACCTCCATCTTCAATCTTTAGACCTCCAGCATTAATTGTTTCACCTCCGGCGGCAACATTCCGTCCGCCCAGTAAGATGGTTTCACCTCCATCCTCAATCTTTAGACCTCCAGCTTTAATTGTTTTACCACCCGCTATGATATACAAACCACCACCATCAACTCTAGCTCCACCAGTTCCAGTACAAAGCCCTCCTTGAGTAATTGTCATCCGGCCTGTGCTACTGGTCGTAGTCAGAACGGTATTATTCGCACCGGTAGTGATCTTCAGCATATGGTGGGCCGCAATTAAATTCGTTTGTTTCTCGACAGCATTGCCCGCAAAACCCCAGCCGTAGCCTTCACAAGGAGCGCAGATGAAGTCGACGACGCATCCGCGTTCGAATCTGTCCTCCCGCCCCAACAAGCAAACTACCACCGACATAGAGATCCAGCGCGATACTTCCACCTCCTTTCACCACTAAAGCTCCAGTGTCTACCGCACTTGATGGGGTCGTGGACGAGATGAGAACGTTGCCTGCCGACACGGTGACGCTAGTATCGACAACAGTTAAACCACCTCTGACGCTGAGCCCTCCTCCGGCGATGGTCGTTTTACCGTACGCTGCTACTGTAAACTTCGAGCTGCTGAGTACCTGTGTGTCAATGAGCGAGAAGCCTCCTGTATCAGAGATATGTCGCGTCCACCGCGAGAATTACACGCATAAACGTCGTCCCAGCGGCGGCTGTGTTCGTGACAGTCAAGGTGTTTGTTGTCGATGACACGGAAGCAATTTTCCCTCCACCATCAGCAACATTCCGTCCGCCCAGTAAGATGGTTTCACCTCCATCTTCAACCGTTAGACCTCCAGCTTTAATTGTTTCACCTCCGTCAACAATATTAACCCGTCAACCCCCGACTCAAAATCGAGGGGTATATTTTGAACTCTATGTTGGACCCACCATCATACTTAACCTTAAAGGGTGTATATGTCATCGCTAACTACGATTTAGTTGGCGGAAGGGCTTTGGGTAGGGATGTATGTGAGTGTGTTCATAGCTAGTGAACCTCCAACATATGCGTCTATATGTAGTCTTTGACTGTCAGATTGTGTTCGTAATGGATGGAGGGGCTAACATATTGTTTGTCCTTTTTATCGAAGTGCTCCAATTTTCGTGCACATACAGATTACAGATGAAATGACAGCCAATCGTGAAAAGCAAAATGTATTTACTTCAGGATAAGAAACGCGCTACCGCACTGGATAGCTACGCTACTCATTGCCTGCTGTGTCCCTGTCGCTACTACCGCTAGCATCATTTTCCTTCTCCTCTCCTTCTTCGTCCATATCGACGCACCTGTTAGCACGAATCCGCTTGTGTTAAGGCGCCTGTCCAGTAGACGCAACCATGCCTGTGCGGTTCCCAGCAAATTGCAAAATGAAAGGAACAGTAGGCGCGACAGCCACTCAATTCTGCGCACCACGTCTGCGTCCTTACTTCTTCTCCTTTTTCTCGCATACTCCACCCTACACCTGTGCATCGGCCAGTCTATCACACAGATAATCCGCTGCAAACCGACTTGACTAAAGAAAGAGACAAAATCTAATACAAACTTCAAGTCATAATTCGGTTATGTTGGATGATCCAACATGCGTAAAACGTTGAGTTAGGGTTAATCAAGCTATACACCCGTTATGTTGGTGGGTCAAACATGCTCGCGTGGAGGGGTTAAGTCCGCCCTGTAAGGTAGTTTCACCTCCATCTTCAATCTTTAGACCTCCAGCATTAATTGTTTCACCTCCGGCGGCAACATTCCGTCCGCCCAGTAAGATGGTTTCACCTCCATCTTCAATCTTTAGACCTCCAGCTTTAATTGTTTCACCTCCGGCAACAACATTAAGTCCCCCCAGTAAGATGATTTTACTCCATCTTCAATCGTTAGACCTCCAGCTTTAATTGTTTCACCTCCGGCAACAACGTTAAGCCCGCCCGTCAGATGGTTTCACCTCCATCTTCAATCTTTAGATCTCCAGCTTTAATTGTTTTACCACCCGCTATGATATACAAACCACCACTATCAACTGTAGCTCCACCAGTTCCAATACAAAGCCCTCCTTGAGTAATTGTCATTCGGCCTGTGCTACTGATCGTAGTCAGAACGGTATTATTCGCACCGGTAGTGATCTTCAGCATATGGTGGGCCGCAATTAAATTCGTTTGTATCACGACAGCATTTCCCGCAACACTCCCAGCCGTAGCCTTCACAAGGAGCGTAGATGAAGTCGACGACGCATCCGCGTTCGAATCTGTCCTCCCGCCCCAACAAGCAAACTACCACCGACATAGAGATCCAGCGCGATACTTCCACCTCCTTTCACCACTAAAGCTCCTGTGTCTACCGCACTTGAAGGGGTCGTGGACGAGATGAGAACGTTGCCTGCCGACACGGTGACGCTAGTATCGACAACAGTTAAACCACCACTGACGCTGAGCCCTCCTCCGGCGATGGTCGTTTTACCGTACGCTGCTACTGTAAACTTCGAGCTGCCGAGTACCCGTGTGTCAATGAGCGAGAAGCCTCCTGTATCAGAGATATGCCGCGTCCACCGCGAGAATTGCACGCGTAAACGTCGTCCCAGCGGCGGCTGTGTTCGTGACAGTCAAGGTGTTTGTTGTCGATGACACGGAAGCAATTTTCCCTCCACCATCAGCAACATTCCGTCCGCCCAGTAAGATGGTTTCACCTCCATCTTCAACCGTTAGACCTCCAGCTTTAATTGTTTCACCTCCGTCAACAATATTAACCCTTCAACCCCCGACTCAAAATCGAGGGGTATATTTTGAACTCTATGTTGGACCCACCAACATACTTAACCTTAATGGTTGTATATGTCATCGCTAACTACGATTTAGTTGGCGGGAGGGCTTAGGGTAGGGATGTGTGTGAGTGTGTTCATAGCTAGTGAACCTCCAACATATGCGTCTATATGTAGTCTTTGACTGTCAGATTGTGTTCGTAATGGATGGAGGGGCTAACATATTGTTTGTCCTTTTTATCGAAGTGCTCCAATTTTCGTGCACATACAGATTACAGATGAAATGACAGCCAATCGTGAAAAGCAAAATGTATTTACTTCAGGATAAGAAACGCGCTACCGCACTGGATAGCTACGCTACTCATTGCCTGCTGTGTCCCTGTCGCTACTACCGCTAGCATCATTTTCCTTCTCCTCTCCTTCTTCGTCCATATCGACGCGCCTGTTAGCACGAATCCGCTTGTGTTAAGGCGCCTGTCCAGTAGACGCAACCATGCCTGCGCGGTTCCCAGCAAATTGCAAAATGAAAGGAACAGTCGGCGCGACAGCCACTCAATTCTGCGCACCACGTCTGCGTCCTTACTTCTTCTCCTTTTTCTCGCATACTCCACCCTACACCTGTGCATCGGCCAGTCTATCACACAGATAATCCGCTGCAAACCGACTTGACTAAAGAAAGAGACAAAATCTAATACAAACTTCAAGTCATAATTCGGTTATGTTGGATGATCCAACATGCGTAAAACGTTGAGTTAGGGTTACTCAAGCTATACACCCGTTATGTTGGTGGGTCAAACATGCTCGCGTGGAGGGGCTAAGTCCGCCCTGTAAGGTAGTTTCACCTCCATCTTCAATCTTTAGACCTCCAGCATTAATTGTTTCACCTCCGGCGGCAACATTCCGTCCGCCCAGTAAGATGGTTTCACCTCCATCCTCAATCTTTAGACCTCCAGCTTTAATTGTTTTACCACCCGCTATGATATACAAACCACCACTATCAACTGTAGCTCCACCAGTTCCAATACAAAGCCCTCCTTGAGTAATTGTCATTCGGCCTGTGCTACTGATCGTAGTCAGAACGGTATTATTCGCACCGGTAGTGATCTTCAGCATATGGAGGGCCGCAATTAAATTCGTTTGTATCACGACAGCATTTCCCGCAACACTCCCAGCTGTAGCCTTCACAAGGAGCGCAGATGAAGTCGACGACGCATCCGCGTTCGAATCTGTCCTCCCGCCCCAACAAGCAAACTACCACCGACATAGAGATCCAGCGCGATACCTCCACCTCCTTTCACCACTAAAGCTCCTGTGTCTACCGCACTTGATGGGGTCGTGGACGAGATGAGAACGTTGCCTGCCGACACGGTGACGCTAGTATCGACAACAGTTAAACCACCACTGACGCTGAGCCCTCCTCCGGCGATGGTCGTTTTACCGTACGCTGCTACTGTAAACTTCGAGCTGCCGAGTACCCGTGTGTCAATGAGCGAGAAGCCTCCTGTATCAGAGATATGCCGCGTCCACCGCGAGAATTACACGCATAAACGTCGTCCCAGCGGCGGCTGTGTTCGTGACAGTCAAGGTGTTTGTTGTCGATGACACGGAAGCAATTTTCCCTCCACCATCAGCAACTTTCAGTCCGCCCAGTAAGATGGTTTCACCTCCATCTTCAACCGTTAGACCTCCAGCTTTAATTGTTTCACCTCCGTCAACAATATTAACCCTTCAACCCCCGACTCAAAATCGAGGGGTATATTTTGAACTCTATGTTGGACCCACCAACATACTTAACCTTAATGGTTGTATATGTCATCGCTAACTACGATTTAGTTGGCGGGAGGGCTTTGGGTAGGGATGTGTGTGAGTGTGTTCATAGCTAGTGAACCTCCAACATATGCGTCTATATGTAGTCTTTGACTGTCAGATTGTGTTCGTAATGGATGGAGGGGCTAACATATTGTTTGTCCTTTTTATCGAAGTGCTCCAATTTTCGTGCACATACAGATTACAGATGAAATGACAGCCAATCGTGAAAAGCAAAATGTATTTACTTCAGGATAAGAAACGCGCTACCGCACTGGATAGCTACGCTACTCATTGCCTGCTGTGTCCCTGTCGCTACTACCGCTAGCATCATTTTCCTTCTCCTCTCCTTCTTCGTCCATATCGACGCGCCTGTTAGCACGAATCCGCTTGTGTTAAGGCGCCTGTCCAGTAGACGCAACCATGCCTGTGCGGTTCTCAGCAAATTGCAAAATGAAAGGAACAGTCGGCGCGACAGCCACTCAATTCTGCGCACCACGTCTGCGTCCTTACCTCTTCTCCTTTTTCTCGAATACTCCACCCTACACCTGTGCATCGGCCAGTCTATCACACAGATAATCCGCTGCACAACCGCTTAATTAAAGAAAGAGACAAAATCTAATACAAACTTCAAGTCATAATTCGGTTATGTTGGATGATCCAACATGCGTAAAACGTTGAGTTAGGGTTAATCAAGCTATACACCCGTTATGTTGGTGGGTCAAACATACTCGCGTGGAGGGGTTAAGTCCGCCCAGTAAGGTAGTTTCACCTCCATCTTCAATCTTTAGACCTCCATCTTCAATTGTTTCACCTCCGGCAACAACATTCCGTCCGCCCAGTAAGATGGTTTCACCTCCATCTTCAATCGTTAGACATCCAGCGTTTATTGTTTCACCTCCGGCAACTACATTCAGTCCGCACAGTTAGATGGTTTCACCTTCATCTTCAAACTTAAAATCTCCAGCTTTACTTGTTTCACCTCCGGCAACAACATTCAGTCCGCCCAGTAAGACGATTGCACCCCTTCTTCAATCTTTAGACCTCCAGCTTTAATTGTTTTGTGAGATTGCTAATTCCGGCTTTCGAGCGAACGGTCGCTGGCTCTCTATGATGTGTGTGTGGATATACTGGCTTCTGGGAGAAATGGGGGGGCTGGGAGGCGGCTGATATGTACCGGCTCTGTGGTGTAATATTTCGCTTTATGGATTCATCCTTCGCCTGTTTGTTAAGGGGCCAAACGGATTGGAAGTCCTACCCAGGACTGTGCACAAGTCTGGGCATACTAGCACTCAGTCCAACCACCGGACTTTCCCCGACGACGAGTGCCTAAGTTCTGGCGGAAAGTCTCTCAGATTGAATGTATCTCTGAGAGACCTCGTCCCGTTACACCCATGAGCGACGATTGACGGTTCAAGGATTCCAAGCAAGACCCGCAAGACCCAAGAGGCCAGAAGTGCCCAAGTGTCGTGTGCCGTACGTCGCCTACCCAAGACACCCCTGAGGACGTTGCGTGTATTGAGCATTGAAGTTCTACACCCTAGGAATCATCGTCTCAAGTCTGAGGATCAAGCTTCTGAGTCTGAGAACCAGAAGTCTAAGAAATGCCACTCTGAAGACCAATGCTAGAGTGAAGACGGATACAGATCCCAGACCTCTCACACGATGATTACCCCAAGTCCCAAGCATCCCCAGTAAGCCCAAGTATGTTCCAGTTGACGCTCAAGACTTCTTGTGTATTGAGCATAGCTCTACACCCCTGGGAATCAAGTCACATGTCTGAGGATCAAGCCTCCAAGTCTGAGAAGCATGAAGATCACCGCTCTGAAGATGAATGCCAGAGCCAGTGATCACGTACCAGACATGTACCCAGTGAAGCCGATGCCTCACCATACTAAGTCCAAGTCAACCCAGAGAATCCAGTCCGACATCAAGTGATACACAACTTGAAGGCTCCATAATGATGCCTCACCATGCTCACTCATCAAGATCTGCCGCACTGACTCCAATACTGAGACCCTAAACCCTAGTGAAGACTCCCTGACACATAGTGAAACCAAGACGACCTGATATACGAAGCCTGCTGCAAGGAACCCAGAAAGAAGACCAAGAAGAAGATCGAAGTGTGTGTTTGAAGAAGATATGACAGAAGACAAATGTTAAATAGAGTGCAATTTGCCTCGTGAAGCTCAAGCTACCGAGTTCCATCTGCTGTCCATACAGCCGTAACAAGGTTTGGTGTTACGTGATCTCTCGCCTTCTTCCAACCCCTATAGGCGGAGATCAGCGTAACGTAGAGACCTGAAGTGACCCGCCTATTCCATTTCCTAGTTGGGTCGTTTGTCTTGTCTCTAACGGTAGCCCATTTCATATTGCTCGTTTGGACAAGTTCTGGGAGCTAGACAGTCGCTGTAACAGGGTTACACGTACAAGTGGTTACACCACTTGTAACTCTAACAGTTGCGCTAACTGTTAGAGGTTGGAAACGGACCTCAGGCCTTGGTGTGTGTAGCACACCAATGAATACATGGGCGGGCCATATCATTGGATGGCTCGCGTGCATTTACGCATGTTATTGGTAGAAAGTGACGTATTTCTATTAATCAGTGCTCTTAAAAGAAATCAGAATTCTGTCAACCACACATTGACAGAACCTTTAGAAACAGATAGCAATCAGATTTAGGAGGTCCATAATTGGCTTATGCCAAATTCAATAACAGTTCTCATTTTACGGTATTTGCAGTATAAATATTGTTATATTTGATTTAATTATATTTACGGACGTAAGTATAATTAAATTAAGTCTAAATAACTGCACGCTTCCTCATACACGTAATCACACGTGTACACCACCTAAAAGGCCTTAGTAGACCTATTACACCTGGTAGCACTTTGTAGTCCGTCCCACGACCGACTGCTGTTCGTTCGTATGGAGTCATACGAACGCGGTGTAGAGAACTCCCCCATGGATGAGGGACCCACGGGGGCCCCACACCAGTCCGTGACGCGCACGGACTGCCCCCACCTCTCGGACCCAGAGTGGGAGGCGCTCCAATGACTCTCACGAGTCATTGGTGAGGCAGCGGTAGCGGCGATGCTTCGCACGCTATCGCCGACAGAGCAACATGGTGTTGCTCTGGGGTACATTGTTAAGGAGCAACGAGATGTTGCTGCCTCGGTGGCTTCCCCGAAGCCACGCGTGGGGTCGTTGAAACTTCACGCGAGTACCTATGGGGGGAAGGAGGACGAGACCCTCCTTCGTTGGCTTGTCGAACTCGACACAGCCGTTGCGGCTCGACGTATCGTCGACCCGATGTCGAAGGTCGCGTTCGCCATGTCATGCTTGGGCGGACGAGCGAGGAGTTGGACCTATGGGCGCCGACTCTCGGATCCTACGTGCTTCAGCACGTATGAAGGTTTTAAGGAGGAGCTCAAGCTCGCGTTTGAGCCCCCGAAGAACGAGTTCAGATCGATGGCGGAGTTCCTCGATCTGCAGCAGGGCAAGGATAACGTGCATCCCTATGCCCAGCGTGCTCGATACTTGGTATCGAAAATAGTGGCCAACCCGGTCGACGAGGCGACCAAGGTCGTCACGTTCATGAAGGGACTGAGAGAAGGTCCCGTCAAGACATACCTCTTTCGAGAGTATCCGAATACTCTCGAGGAAGCCATTAGCCTTGCGATGCAAGATGAGTTTAGCCGGCGTCAAGCTAAACTCCATGCGAACGCGCCGAAGCCGGCGCGTCCTGTACCGAAGGCGGGAGGTCCGGAGCCTATGGACCTCTCGAGTGCTACGACTGCTGGTCAACAGCAGCGTAAGGGCTTCTGAGTACGATGTTACAAGTGTAGTAACATTGGTCACTTTGCAATGCACAGCGAGTGTGCATCCGGGCGGGCGTTAAAAAAACGACAAGGACCAGTAGGCGCGGGGCGTCCTACTGGTGATGCAGTCTCGCGTGTCGAACTTGGACACGCGACGATGAGGACTGCTGCCCCCAGCGAGAAGGTTTCTCGCTGCAAGTTGCAAGATGACAAGCCAAACGTTGTCATCCTGAATGTTATGTCGAAGAGAGTTAACTCTCTTCGTGCCCTGGTGGACTCGGGCGCGTCGAACAACTTTGTTCGACAGGGAAGTCTTCGAAGTATGGACTTCGAAGAGGCCGACACGCCTCGCGGCGTGTTGGGAGGTGCGGTTGGCAACAGGTGCCACCGTGAGGACCGAGAAGCGCGTGGTCCGTGTGCGCTTCTCGTACAAACGAAAGACGTTTGTTGAAGACCTTATCGTCTTGGATCTAGACGATAAGTTCGACTTGGTGTTAGGCATGCCGTGGCTTGCATGGCATGACCCGGTGATCAACTGGGAGGAGCGTATGGTCGTACGCTTCAATAGCATGAGCGCGACAGAGTGCGATGGTCCTGTCAGTGCTACGCATGCATCGGCTGTTGCATGTGACTCCCGGTTGAGGCAGCAGCGGCCGCCGCTGCCTCCGATCGCCACCGGCGATGCTCGACGACTCAGATAGTCGTTGAGAAAAAGTGTGTGTCGGCTCATATATCTGAGTCTGAGTCTGAGCCGAAGAATCGCCTCAGATATTAGGTGAATGTGAATCACCTGAGTGATGGTAACGTACCGGTATTACCGGTATTACCGGCAGCCTTGGAGGTACTTCAAGCCCCAAGGGTCGCGTCGACGATTGCGCGTCAGCCTTGATGGCTGACGAAGCCAATAGAATTCCGGTTCAAGGAACCGACGGACAGACGTCAGCTGCGATGGCTGACGTGACTGACGCGCGGCTAGTTCAAGGAACTAGCGATCGTACATCGGCTCCGGGAGCCGATGATACAAGCAAAGGCCCGCTAGCCCACACGGCTAGCGAAGACACGCCGACTGCGATAGTCGACGATGTGGAGGCTCCATCAGCTCGCGGAGTTGATGGAGGCGTGGCGGCAGGAGCCGACCACGTGGCACGAGGTGCTGGCGGTTGCAAACGTCCAGCACCAGAACAACCTGCGTGCTCATGTGCAGGAGGACTGCACGCGATGAGCGGCACTCAAGCGGTGCTTGATAGTGCGAGTCAGCGGAGCGAGTCCGCTGACGATTGCGAAGACGACCCGTCCAAGGCAGAGCACCTTGGACGCGGAGCACCTGGAGCGCGGCTCCAGGGAAGACTTTCGCGGCGCAAGCCATTGAAGCTGCGCGAGCCTCAGCAGGTGACTGAGGCTGGTGTTTCTGCGCGGCAGAACCGAGTGTCGAGACGCTGAACATCTTGACACGTACTGGTACTGGATTGCAGTACCAGAGGATTCGGTTAGAGAATCCGCCGACAAGTGCGTCGGCGTTGACCGCGCTTCCGGTCATGAACTGGAAGGGCTTCGCGCGAGAGTTGTTCGATGGACGCATCGAACAAATTTGCATCCTCTCAGAGATTGAGAGGGTGGACCGCGAGGCCGAGGAGCTGAAGCAGCTCGTCGTCGATGGGATCACTGAGGGCGATGACACCCTCAGTGCGAAGACTAAGAAGCAGCGCTTCGAAGAGCAGAGTTGGGACTCGTTGAGGTCGAGTCCCTATTACGATGTGCTGTGGGGGTACAAGGATGTACTCCCGGACGAGATTCCTTCGGAGCTTCCGAAGGACAAGGGCGTACAGCACGAGATTGATCTCGTGCCGGGCACAAAGTATTGCGTTACACGGCAGTGGCCACTGCCGCGTGAACAAGTACAAGCGATCGACGACTTCTTCGAGAGCCGTCGTCTTGCAGGTCAAGTGCGGGAATCAAAGTCCCCGCACAGTGCCCCGACGTTCTGAGTCAAGAAGGCACAGGGCGGCTGGCGCATCGTTCATGCGTACAACAAGTTGAACGATGCGACGATACCGGCGCAGACGCCGATACCGCGAAAAGATGTCATCATCGATTCGATGGCCTTGAGCACTGTCTTCAGTGCTCTAGATCTGCGTGATGGATTCTATCAAATCCTCAGGCGTGAGAGGGACATCCCTCTCACAGCGGTAAGCACTCCCAGCGGTATGCTGTGGGAGTGGCTCGTCATGCCGCAGGGACTCAAGAATGCCCCTGCGACGTTCAATAGATGTGTGACTCTTCTATTGCGCTCGGTGTGCGACTTCGCACCGAGCTATTTCGACGACGTGTTCGTCCACAGCCGGGCTGTGAACGGGAAGACGGACATTGAGATGCACAAGGTGCGTCTCCGGAAGCTGCTAGAGCTTGTGAGGAAGCATACGCTCTATGCGAACCTGAAGAAGTGTATCTTCGCGGCGAACGAGATACCCACGGCGTGCGCCCTGACCCAGAGAAGGTCAGAGTGATCAATGAATGGCCCACGCCATCCAATGTGAAGGAGCTGAGGCAGTTCCTTGGGCTTGCCACGTACTTGTGCAAGTACGTGGAGAACTACGCGGGCAAGATTCGCCCGCTGTCACAGCTTCTTAAGAAGGAAGCTGAGTGGATTTGGACGATCGAACGCCAGGGGGCGTTCGATGCAGTCAAGCCCTGCTTGACTGAGGCTCCGATCTTGACCGTCGCCGACCAAGATCGTCCATTCCACGTAGTGTGTGATGAATCCGATTTCGCGATCGGATGTGCATTGATGCAACACGATCACGAGGGCCGTGATCGTGTGGTCTACTACCAGTCGCGTCAGCTGAAGCCAGCTGAGCGCTACTACCCTGTGCATGACAAGGAGCTACTTGCCATGAAGTATGCACTCGCAAAGTTCCGAGTGTATCTACTTGGGAGTAGACCATTCGTCGTCTACACCGACCACGCATCACTGCGTACGGCGATTAAATCGCCGCACATCTCGCAACGTATGGTGAGATGGTTGTCTTTCTTCACGGAGTACAACTTCCGGGTCGAGTACAAACCCGGAAGACTCAACGTAGTGGCCGACCTGATTATGCGGAGACGGTCGACGCCAGTGTTGGCGTCGTGAGGACAAGTGTGCCGTCGTCAACGTTGATTGACGACGTAAAGGACGCGTATGCAAGGGATGCAGACGCGAAGGAGCTGCTGGAGTTCCTCGCAGCACCTTCCGACGAGGCACGTCGGAAGCTAACTTCTCACCTTCGAGCTCGTGTGCACCGCTATCGTGTACACGAAGGGCTACTGCTGTACAGTGCAGCAGACGACAATGCGGATCGCATTGTCGTTCCGAATGATCATGATCTGCGGCTGCGGATCATGTTCGAGTACCACGATGCCCCTACGGCAGGGCATCCGGGTCGTGTGAACACATACACTCTTCTCACGCGTGACTTCTACTTGCAACACCAGTACAAGTGGGTACGCAAGTACGTTCGTGCTTGCGAGGTTTGCCAGCGCGTGAAGCCTGCGCCGTTTACGCAGGCTCCTCTTCAATCACTTCCGACTCCGTCGGAGTGTTGGCAGTCCATGTCCATGGACTTTGTCTTCGGTCTTCCGCCAGACAACAAGCGGAGGACAGGCATCGTTGTCTTTACGAACCGATTCAGCAAGATGGACTATCTTGCTGCCGTCCCGGCTACTGTTACAGCCGCGCAGACTGCGCGACTGTTTGTTGACATGGTGTTCAAACACCATGGCATGCCGCTCGACATTGTGTCGGACCGTGATCCACGCTTAACAGCGCGGTTCTGGCAAGAAGTGTTTACACTTCTTGGTTCACAGTTGTCAATGTCGACTGCGGATCATCCGCAGACGGACGGCCAGACTGAACGCGTCAACCGAGTACTGGTTGACGCGCTGAAGAGCTACGCACACACGTTCCCACATTGGAGCGAGTGTTTACCGATGGCAGAGTTTGCCATCAACAACTCGGTGCATGCCTCGACAGGGCATACACCGTTCTACATGAATGCCATGCGGGGTAGCTTCCTCCTTAAGTGGGGGAGGATCTACGGTTGCGTCTGAACAACCGCAGAAAACAGCTGATGACGTACTATCAGCTGCGGTGACGCGAGCTGCGTCTCGTTCGAGCAGGAACGAGCGCGAGGTGTCTGTGCCGGGCACAGACATAGGGGATGATAGCGAGCAGGCAAAGCCTGCTGCGGACGAAGGCAACGAGCTGAAAGAGTTCAGCTCGAATGCGCTAGACTTTGTCAAGCGAAGACAAGCCGTCATACGGTTTGTATAAGATGCTATCGCAGCTTCTGCCGATCGCCAGAAGCTGAATGCGGACAATGTTGGCAGGGGCAACATGAATGAATTCAAAAAGGGTTCATTGGTTTTGTTAGCTACTCAAAACCTGCCTAAACATGCAGTGTCTGATTTTGGAGCAAGTAAGCTTGCTCCAAGGTTCATCGGGCCGTTCACAGTACTTGAACGGCACGGCAACGCGTATCGGCTGGACATACCGTCCAGCATGAGACTCCATCCGACGTTCTACGTCGGGCAGTTGAAGCCGTACGTGCAGCACGAGTCATCTACGGTGATGACTCGCCTGAGAGGCCTGGAAGGCCTTCTCGAGATCGCTCACGCGAGCGATCAGAGCGTTCAATCTCGTCCCGAGACCGGACGAGATGTTCGATGCAGTCTGCGCAGCCTGCGCAGCATCAGCTCGGAGGACCTCCGGCTTCACAGCAGCCATCTCGGCGCTCTGAGACTGCTCGAGCGCCGCAACACGATCGTGCAGGGCACGATCGCCATGGTCATAGCGTTGACCATACGGAGGGAGTGTTTCCGCCCCCTCCGCCGCCGTTGCGAGACGCGACTGGGTCGATCCGCTGGACAGTTGAGCGGATCGTGGCTCATAAGAGAACGAACTCTCAAGAGGTTCGTTTTCGTATTCGTTGGAGAGGATTTCCTCCCCATCGAGACACATAGGAGCCACGGAACGTCCTGGTGGAGGACGTTCCGGAAATGGTGAGGGCTAACGAAGCCCACCATAACTTGCAGGCCTAAGGCTTGCACGAGGAGTGCTGCGGTCACCCACAGCACTCGGAGCTTCACGTGACTCAAGACGAGCACGGAGCTCCTTGATCTGATCGGGTACACGGGTCGTCGTGTACCCCAGTATATCACGGTCCGAGATGCGTGTTGCCAGAGGTGGGCAACACGGACAGGGTGTGCCGAAGAGAACGGCACACAGGATCCCCGCTTCCATGCTTACCGCGCACGGTGTAAGTGTAGTAGCGATCGCGAGCATGCTTGATACGCTCGCGATAGGCTTTCGGGTCTTTGTTGAAGTTTTCAACAAAGGCGTTCCACGACTAACAAAGTGCCTGCCACTCTGGCACTTTGCTCTTGCGCGAAGTCTTCTTCTCGCTGAATTATCGGAGCTCATGGAAGAGCCCGATGTAGTAGTCGCGTGTTTGAGTCGGGGACTCAAAGACAATGCCAACAGCGACTTCGTCGTCGGTGATACTGTTGTCGTGGTACAACAGTATCGGGTTCGGTGGTGAACTAGGACCGAACCTGTCATGGATCTCTGCCTCGGTAGGCATCCATGCAGCGCGCACTGGTGGTGGATCAGTGCGCGTAGAGATGAGCGCCCTCGACATGGGGGACGCTAAGTCATCATTGCGCGGACGATTCGACATGGAAGCGTCCGAGGTCTCTTCGCGGGGGAGTCGAGACCCCTTGGGTGGGTCGAGCGCGTCTTCGGACGAAGACACGTGGGCGGGAGCTTCCTCTTCATGGAGCTCCCCATCTTCAGAATCCTCATAGTCAAGAGGATACTCGTCGGAGTCGGCAGCGAAGTCGGACTTCTTCGCTGCATGCCGCTGCATGCTTCTCCTTGAGGAGAGCATGGTACTCGGAGACAGAGAGTTTACTCTCTGTCGAACGACTAGAAGCAGCAGTGCTAGTGGGCACTGCCGCTGTGGTGTTTGCTGCAGAGGCAGCAGGTGAGGCTTGAGCGTCCGCGGCTGCGGACGTGGTCTTGGGCGTTGACGAGTTCATTCGGAAATGGACTCGTGGATTCTTCCTGTAACTTGACGGCCTTGTCAAGTTATGTCGGTTAACGTATCCGGATGGGCACGTTAAGTCTTAAGTGGGGGATGGTGTAACAGGGTTACACGTACAAGTGGTTACACCACTTGTAGCTCTAACAGTTGCGCTAACTGTTAGAGGTTGAAAACGGACCTCAGGCCTTGGTGTGTGGAGCACACCAATGGATACATGGGCGGGCCATATCATTGGATGGCTCGCGTGCATTTACGCATGTTATTGGTAGAAAGTGACGTATTTCTATTAATCAGTGCTCTTAGGAGAAATCAGAATTCTGTCAACCACACATTGACAGAACCTTTAGAAACAGATAGCAATCAGATTTAGGAGGTCCATAATTGGCTTATGCCAAATTCAATAACAGTTCTCATTTTACGGTATTTGCAGTATAAATATTGTTATATTTGATTTAATTATATTTACGGACGTAAGTATAATAAATTAAGTCTAAATAACTGCACGCTTCCTCATACACGTAATCGCACGTGTACGCCACCTAATAGGCCTTAGTAGACCTATTACACCGCTGCTGCATCGCCTGAGACGACTCAAGCCAGTCAAGGCGACGCTCGACCTCCTCGAGGCCATTCGCTAAGCGATGTGAGGAGCGGTCAACGTCGGCGACGTAGTCGTTCACCGAACGGACACGAGTCTGCAAGTGGAGCAGCTCGTCCCTACTCGCAGCGCGAGAGTCCATCGGGCGCTCGGCCTCCTCCGGCTCTGCTCGATAAGCATGGTGATCTCCACTATCACGTGGAGTGCCTGATGGCACGGCGCAGGCGCCAAGGTCATAACCAGTATCTGATAAAATGGCGAGGTTACCCTCATTCCCAAAACTCGTGGGAGTTCGAGGTGCCATTGCGGCAGGATTGCCCTGACGTCGTTGACGCTTATGATCGACGTCACCCGGCGACGGACCGCCCGCAGGGCGTGCGACGGAGTCGCCGGGCGCGCCGCGCTTCCCACTACTAGAGTGGGGCGACGACAGGTCAATAGCCGAGCTCAGGCTTTGACCAGTGGCTGTGACAGCCGACCCATGGCTATGGGTAGGACTGCTCACAGCAGGGGCAGGAGGCCGGGGTGCCTCGTAGCGTGAGGGACGTTGTCCCGGTGCACGCTGTCTGGCTTGACGCTTCGCGAAGTCGAAGCGCAAGCGCCGCTCTAAGCGGATATCTGTTTCCGAGAAACTAGCTCGGAGAGCATCGTAGGAGTGGAGCCGTCGAGATAGCTCCACCCAGTTTTGAAACTGCGCTTCATAAGCGGCCATAGTTTCCCCCTCTGAGAGGACCACCGGCACAGTTCGCATGGCCGGCACGGCCTCGCCGTGGAGCTGCTGACGCAGCCGCTCCCGGTACTCCGAAGGAGTCGTGACTTGTGGAGTCAAGAAACGCTCGCGGAGAGATTGTCGTTGGACGACTTCATCCGTCGTCCCGGGCGCGGGCCCACACGTATAGGTGTCCAAGAGCTGCGAGGTAGCGCGCCGAACGACCTCGGCAGGGGAGAAACGGTCAAAACCGTAGTCGCGACGCGACGTGCCCACAATGGGGCGGGCTACAGGTCTGTTAGACCGTGCGCGAGATGCAGCCTCAAGCTGCCGGATTTTGAACCCCGTCCAGGTCGTTGGAGACCACACCTGGCTCAGGGAGCTCGTCCTCGTACCTCGAGGAGAGAGGAGGCGCATTGCGCAGGGCGTTCGCCGAACGATCACGGTTCGGGAACGGATTAGGCGTATGCAGCTCGCGAGAGCGCATCGCCGGGCTTGAAGGCCTCTGAGAGGCAGCCTCCTGACGTGTTGGAGGCACCTCGTCATCGTCTGGGACGATCTCGCCCTGCTCAGTGGCCTGTGGGGGTCGTGGGCTGTCACGCCCAGACATGCGGCCACTAGAAGATGGCGAAGAAGGGTCAGATGACCGTGGCGAAAGGCAGAGCATTTTCAATGCAGTTTCGATAATGGGCTCTGGGAGCCGAAGTTCTTTGAACTTGTGATGAGGTAAGTGACCTCTAACGTCTTGATAAGACAAGACCTCACTGAGAAAGTGTCGTGGACACGAGTGTCCACATCTTGGTGGGGGGTAACGGGGTTACACGGGTTTACACCTGGTGTGTTCCACACATGGATACACTTTGTGTAAGGTACATATTTGATGTACGGACACTCGAGGGAGTGTGTGTGGCTGAGAGCCACACGTTATGCATTTGAAGTAGGATTTCACTTGGTTTTACTATGTTAGATAGTTAAACACATACATTTACGCCCTAGGCGGCTAGCCGCAATAAAAGATAAATAAACAGTTTGGATTTAGAACACAAAGTGAAAAGTCCTTTTATTAAGGTCGTAGTTAGTAGGTGCCTTTGGTAATAAAGGTCTATTAACCCTTAATAAGGTGGGTGTTAATCCTTAACTCGTTGAGTTAACCGTCTTCCTCTGCCGCTAAGCTACGGAAGCCCCGCTGCAGTTTCAACTCCGGCAACAACATTCAGTACGCCCAGTAAGATGGTTTCACCTCCATCTTCAATCTTTAGACCTCCAGCTTTAATTGTTTCACCTCCGGCAACAACATTCCCTCCGCCCAGTAAGATGGTTTCACCTCCATCTTCAATCTTTAGACCTCCAGCTGTAATTGTTTCACCTCCGGCAACAATATTCAGCCCGCCCAGTAAAATGGTTTCATCTTCATTTTCAATCTTTAGATCAGGGTTCTGCCATATCCGTATAAAACTGAATTGGAGCGAAGTAAGCACAGTAATACGTGTTTCAATTTCTGAAGAAGACAATATTAAAGATCGCCGCAATTTCATTAATTTATTCCTCTACCTACGTCTTGCTCGCCTGTCTCCTCCACCCATTCCTGCGTCGGCACCTACTGGGATTTCGGCTCTGTAATCAACAGGCCACGCGGTCCCTAGTTCTTGCGCTTCGAAGCGTATCAGCGTGTCTTGAGGCAAATCAGCAGCCGGTTGCCACGTCAAGCGCTCGAAACCAACCTAGTATGCTCTTCCTCTTGCGTCCAACTTTTTAGCGTAAATAATATTCATAGTAAAGAGGGTTTCGCCTCCAAACTCGGAGCCGTCGCTCTCCGAGGAGGTGTCGTCGGCAGCCGTGGCAATCACAGCGGAGCTTACCATCCACTCGCCCACCGGCTCGGCCATCGTCACCTGGCGGACCGGCTGAGGAAGTTGCTGGGGGTTCTGCAGAGGGATCTGAAGGCGTTGCTGTCACCTGCTCTTAGCTAGGCGGTCGATTTGAGCAAGGCGCTTGCTCTTCTTGGGCATCCACAACAGGAAATGGTCATGATGCACATCTAGTTGAAGTGAGCCTATAAATATGAGCCTATAAATAAATAGTACTACTTTAGAAAAAAGTCAAATATAATAACGTATTGCACATGGCTTTAAAAAGGGACCAATGTGCATCCTTTTTTTTAAATTGTATATTCTCCATCAATATTAGCATGTAGAAAGATCTACGACATGCATCGTATAGCTGAAATGCGGGACTACAAATGTACGATCTGTTTTAACTGCATTTTCCACCCCTTGCTTTCAAAACTATTTTTTTCGAAGTCAAAAAGATAGTTGTTTATGTTCCAGACACTCGCGGGGCTTTATATTGAGTTAACTACTAGACACTATCTTCCTCACTACAGCTAGCAACCGTTTAATGTCCCACAGGCCACGGTTTACTCGCAGGAACGCTAGCTGCTCGAAATTTGCAGGCATCATGGCGCGGCGTAGAGGTGTCAAAACGGGCTTGCATTGCGAAAACAGTCGCCCTACGGTGTTCGAGGTGGGGGGGGATCAGCTGCACAAGCTGCCTGTACCTGGCAGGGCTTGACGATGCCTTCTTCTTTTTGTCCTGCAGCAGCATCGACGCGTAGTCTTCTTCCCACTCCTTCCGCTTCTTCCCTGTGGTGTCCTTGACCGCAAACCTCCTCAAAGCTGTAGTTTCTGCCGACGATAGCACTGAGTCGTTGATTACCTTGACGACACCAGCCTCGAACGCTGGTGTATGGACAATCTTGGCTGAACTTTTTAAGTGCTCACCCATGACAGGGTACTCGACAACAAGAGAGTCAAACAGAAGTCGCACATCCGCCATGTTGGTTTCGTCACGCTGAAGTCTCTTACACACGCTCTCAAACTTCTTTAGATGCTCGAACAACGAGAGAAGCTTGCGTTGTTTCCCACCAGTCGGAATAAGCTCCTCCACGGCGTCTACCTTCTTGATATCTTGACGAATTCGAACGTAGCGCTCAACCATAGCAAACGTCGAAGACCAACGCGTGACGTTGCGCTTCACTGGTAGAAGCTCCGTGTGCTTCTTAAGTTCGGGAAGGTTGTTCTCCTTGCGCAACTCCACCATAAGGTCGTGCACTTCGGTCAGTAAAGCTTCATGCGGTGCGAGATACTTGCCAACTGCCAGATTAAATCGATGGCTGGCGCAGCCGACGAGATGAACCCCCATCTTGGCCACAATCGACTGGTTTGTGCTGCAGTTGTCGCCAACCAGGAACCCCACCATATCCTCTGTCTTGTTGTAGACGTCGAGAATGTTCTTGAACATCTGGATGTGGGCATCTGCCGTTTGTACACCATCCATAAGGGGAAACAAGCCCAAAAGCGGCACGCGAACCTCGCCATCTGCTTCGTACGCTGCATAGAGCCCAACGTAATGGACCCCCGCGTGAGACCAGCCGTCGAACATCAAGCCAAACAGCGTCCCGAGTTCCTTCCCAGCTTGCGGCCGACCCTGATTGCGATACGCTCCATGCACTTCTTCACAGCCTTCGTAGTAACAGGCCGAAGCTTGCGCATCGCTCGTGTGAGGTCATCTTCCACCTTGCTGACAGGCATGTTCCGCATGACAACCCACTGGATCCACTGGAACGGATGGCTAGACTATTCCGAGACAAACCCAACCGCTTGGAGCGAGCTGCTAGAGTTGCTCTGAGAGGACGCGTAGACAGATTCGTAGCCCCTGCTAGATGGGCCAGGAGATTGGTGTAGCCAGATCCCGGCACTTGCTTCCGTTCGCTGTTGCAGATCATGCACCGGAAAATTCCGAGACCGAGAGGCTCGAAGAAGAAGGCGGAGGGTTGCTTGTTGGTCAGAAATTTACGCGATGCCCCTCTATCACGCTCGCTTACTATTACTGTTGCAGTGTTGACCCGAAACCCTTTATTTTTGACGACGATGAACTTAATGGTGATGCTGGAGAGGCGGCAAGAGGGAGGTTGACGCAATTGTTCAACGACTATACGAAACCCGATGATATAGGCGCTTGTCAAAAGCTTGTTGAAGGAGCTGGTGCAGGTACTATTGACATCTGGGCATGCGCATCGTGCGGGTGTGTGCTACTAGGTAGTCTACCTCTTGTCTTCGCAGCATATCACTGGTCGACAGCACCACCACTGAAGTGTAATGCGCGTTGTGGAACGAGGCGGCTCGCACCGCTTCGTTGACGTGGCTGCCGAAAGTTTGTGCCCTTAAAGGTGTACGTATCTCGCGCCGAAGTGGTCTTAAAATCACGACAGTTCTTGACGCTTCTTGGGCTATTCGACCTGAAATCTCCAGTGCGATCGAGCTCTCGGCCTGGTGGGCCGATAATTCGCGCAGGGTTCCCGACCTTCAAACTAAATGCGAATGGCGCTCGATAGGCATTCTTTTCAGCCTTAAAACAACTATCAAGGCTATTGCGGAGATAAAACCGTATCCGTTCGTGGCGGATCTAGCCGCAACCGCAAAATCATGTTGGTCGACAGCACCACCAAGAAGTGCGTTGCACGCTGTGGGGAGGTCTCGTTGATGTTGTGACCCATGAACACCTACGCAAAACGGTGGCCATTCAAGGATCCCGGGTTGCAGACTATCTGGGTAAGAAGCTCTCCTCGACATCGTTTACGTCAATAACGCTCGACCCATCGTGCGAGCTAGCTAGTTTTGACCGCTAAGTGCGCAAGCCGGGTGCGAACTTCTTCATAATTCTGCCCGTATACATTTGCTTTTACGTTTACCTGCGAGCGCTGATGTTGTGCTTTTATATGCCGCCTTCTACAGTCCGTCATATTTGCGTAATTCACAGTTCCCTATCCCAGCCTTCGCGTAGCTCTAGTTGCACAAGCCAAATCCGCCTACAATTCACTATTGAGCCAATAATTGACAATAAATACTAAAAAACCTCGTTTTGCACTGCTTAGTGTCAACACGGATGACATCAGTGATTCAGCTCTCCTGCGTCGCTAAACGAATGGTTGAGAGCCTTTCATGTCTTGGAATAAAATCCTCATCAAAACAGTTCATTACGAAATCTTCACAGATCGCCAAACATGGTCGCCTCGCTACAGAATTTCGTCCTCCGTGAAGTCTATACCGGAGAGTACACGCTCGCCAAGACGCCGGAGTTGTTCGATTTCCGTCCCTCGCTTGCAGCAGGGCTGCCGTAGCTTAGCGTCAGAGGAAGACGGTTAACTCAACGAGTTATGGATTAACACCCACCTTATTAAGGGTTAATAGACCTTTATTACCAAAGGCACCTACTAACTACGACCTTAATAAAAGGACTTTTCACTTTGTGTTCTAAATCCAAACTGTTTATTTATCTTTTATTGCGGCTAGCCGCCTAGGGGGTAAATGTATGTGTTTAACTATCTAACATAGTAAAACCAAGTGAAATCCTACTTCAAATGCATAACGTGTGGCTCTCAGCCACACACACTCCCTCGAGTGTCCGTACATCAAATATGTACCTTACACAAAGTGTATCCATGTGTGGAACACACCAGGTGTAAACCCGTGTAACCCCGTTACCCCCCACCAAGATGTGGACACTCGTGTCCACGACACTTTCTCAGTGAGGTCTTGTCTTATCAAGACGTTAGAGGTCACTTACCTCATCACAAGTTCAAAGAACTTCGGCTCCCAGAGCCCATTATCGAAACTGCATTGAAAATGCTCTGCCTTTCGCCACGGTCATCTGACCCTTCTTCGCCATCTTCTAGTGGCCGCATGTCTGGGCGTGACAGCCCACGACCCCCACAGGCCACTGAGCAGGGCGAGATCGTCCCAGACGATGACGAGGTGCCTCCAACACGTCAGGAGGCTGCCTCTCAGAGGCCTTCAAGCCCGGCGATGCGCTCTCGCGAGCTGCATACGCCTAATCCGTTCCCGAACCGTGATCGTTCGGCGAACGCCCTGCGCAATGCGCCTCCTCTCTCCTCGAGGTACGAGGACGAGCTCCCTGAGCCAGGTGTGGTCTCCAACGACCTGGACGGGGTTCAAAATCCGGCAGCTTGAGGCTGCATCTCGCGCACGGTCTAACAGACCTGTAGCCCGCCCCATTGTGGGCACGTCGCGTCGCGACTACGGTTTTGACCGTTTCTCCCCTGCCGAGGTCGTTCGGCGCGCTACCTCGCAGCTCTTGGACACCTATACGTGTGGGCCCGCGCCCGGGACGACGGATGAAGTCGTCCAACGACAATCTCTCCGCGAGCGTTTCTTGACTCCACAAGTCACGACTCCTTCGGAGTACCGGGAGCGGCTGCGTCAGCAGCTCCACGGCGAGGCCGTGCCGGCCATGCGAACTGTGCCGGTGGTCCTCTCAGAGGGGGAAACTATGGCCGCTTATGAAGCGCAGTTTCAAAACTGGGTGGAGCTATCTCGACGGCTCCACTCCTACGATGCTCTCCGAGCTAGTTTCTCGGAAACAGATATCCGCTTAGAGCGGCGCTTGCGCTTCGACTTCGCGAAGCGTCAAGCCAGACAGCGTGCACCGGGACAACGTCCCTCACGCTACGAGGCACCCCGGCCTCCTGCCCCTGCTGTGAGCAGTCCTACCCATAGCCATGGGTCGGCTGTCACAGCCACTGGTCAAAGCCTGAGCTCGGCTATTGACCTGTCGTCGCCCCACTCTAGTAGTGGGAAGCGCGGCGCGCCCGGCGACTCCGTCGCACGCCCTGCGGGCGGTCCGTCGCCGGGTGACGTCGATCATAAGCGTCACTACGTCAGGGCAATCCTGTCGCAATGGCACCTCAAACTCCCACGAGGTTTGGGAATGAGGGTAACCTCGCCATTTTACCAGATACTGGTTATGACCCTGGCGCCTGCGCCGCGCCATCAGGCGCTCCACGTGATAGTGGAGATCACCATGCTCATCGAGCAGAGCCGGAGGAGGCCGAGCGGCCGATGGACTCTCGCGTCTCGCGCTGCGAGTAGGGGCAAGCGGGCGCGAGGGTCGGCCAAACCGTTCACATAGAACGGGGTGAAGCCTGTCGAGGCATGCACCGCATTGTTCATGGCGAACTCAACAAGGGGGAGCATCTCGCTCCAGCGTCGTGGCGCTTCAGCGCAGACGCTACGGAGGATATCCTCCACAACGCGATTCACGCGTTCAGTTTGACCATCGGTCTGCAGATGATCCGCCGTGGACATGTCCAACTGGGTGCCGAGCACCCTGAACAAGGACGTCCAGAACTTCGCTGTAAAGCGAGGGTCTCTATCAGAGACAATTGCCTCAGGCAAGCCATGTTGGCGAAAGACTCTGTCTAAGAACAGCTTAGCTGTATCCTCACCGTCAACGGTGTCCGGCACAGCCGAAAGATGAGCCATCTTGCTCAATCGGTCAACAAAGACCACGACACCCGTGTTGCCCGCCTTATCCTTAGGAAGGCCAAACACAAAGTCCATACTAATGGACTGCCAACATCCCGAAGGGACTGGCAAACTCGCCAACGGCGCAGCCGCATGCGGCACGGACTTGGTCCGTTGACATGTCTCGCATGTACGCACATAGGTGCTTGCCCACTTGTACATCTTGGGCCACCAGTACATCTTGCTCACCGAGCCATAGGCCTTCTCACGACCAAGATGTCCACTGACAGGCGTATCATGCACCTCATAGAGGATGCGATACTTAAGATCCTCATCATGAGGGACGACCACTCGAGGCGTGTCCTCAGGGCCAGTGCTGTAGTACAGCAGGCCATGATCAAGCGTATAACGCTGCAGCCTCGCGCGTAAGCGCGGTGACAAATCCTTGTCCGAGTCTTTAAACTCTTCGCTCCCAAGAGCACGTAGCAGAGCTACACACGTGTCGTCTTGGGCGTATGCCCTGCGTATAAGGTCTGGGACCGACGACGTCACGGTAGTGACATGAGTCAGCTCGTAGTCCGGCCCGCGCGATAGCTCATCGGCCACTACATTTAGCCGGCCCGGCTTATACTTCACCTCGCAGTTGTATTCGGCAAAGAATGAGAGCCATCTTGCCATTCTCTGTGAGAGGTGAGGCGACTGAGTCGCAGTGCGTAAAGACGCATGATCTGTATAGATCACAAAGGGCTTAGAGCCGAGTAAATGTACTCTAAATTTGACTAGAGCATACTTCATTGCAAGTAGCTCTTTGTCATGAACTGGATAGTTCTTCTCAGCTGCTTTAAGCTGCCGAGACTCAAACGCGATAACGCGTTCACGCCCTTCGGCGTCTGCTTGTAATAAAGCACAACCGATTGCAAAATCGGAGGCGTCGCAGACGACGCTAAACGGACGATCCGGGTCCGGAAGCGCCAAGATGGGCGCGTGGAGGAGACTCTCCTTAACAGCCTTGAAGGCTTCGTCGCGAACGACATCCCAGCACCAAGGTGCATCCTTTTTAAGGAGATTGGACAATGGCCGAGCCATATCAGCGTAGTTCTCGCTGTACTTGTGCAAGTAATTGACTAAGCCAAACCACTTACACAAGTCTTTCGGGTTCGATGGAACCGGCCAGTCCACAATGGCCTTAACCTTGGCAGGATCTGCCCTGGCCTCGCTTCCCAATGAAGCATCCGAGGAAAGGAATTTCCTCCGCGCCAAAGACGCATTTATCTAAGTTGGCATACAGCTTATTCGTGCGCATGCACTCGAGCACCGCTCGGAGTACTCACAGCCGTGAGGGGTACATCGCTAGCTCTCATGAGCAACTGATAATACCCGTCGACTAAGTCGAGTGCACTGTACAACGTACATCCCACCATGTTGTTCTGCAGAACATCCTTTCGAGGAATCGGCGTCTGCGCCGGAATGGTGGCTGCATTCAGCTTATTAAAAGCATGCACTATGCGCCACTTGCCATTAGGCTTTCTGACACAGAACGTGGGTGTCGAGTGCGGAGACTTACTCTCACGCACCAAGCCGGCTTCGTGCTTAGCACGGAAGAACGCGTCGATGACGTCACATTGCTCCCTTGGTAAGGGCCACTGCCATGTTACGCAGTATCTGGTTCCAGAAACCAAGTCGATCTCATGACGTACGCCTCGATCCGGAGGCAACCCTGACGGCGGGTCCTTCGACACCACATCGTGGTATTCCTTGATCAAAGGATAAAACGGATCCGATGGATCCTTGAGGATCGAAGATCCACTCCTAGCGCTCAGCGCTCGCTTCGTGTCCTCAAGGACAGCTTCGTCCACGACGGACGAGGAGTTCAACTCCTCCTCGGGTCGTATCATGACCACCTCGGCAAGCTCGCCGGCCTTTAAGGCCTCGCCAAACTCGGCGACGGACATCTCGTCCAGCTCTAACAGAGCATCAACCGACGGGAGTCGCTCGAGACTTATGTCTCCGTCGACATCCCCTGTCACTCCATTCACGAGTGTGTACAACTGCTCACTGCAGTCGCGTGGAGCCTCACCGCTAAACACGCTGGACACCTCGTCCGACGTCATAGACGTCACAGACGCTCTGCGTCTCTTCCTCCTCTCCCTCCTCGCCCGAGCACGGCCGGATGAGGGTTGCAGGGCGACATCACCGTCGCGCTGCCTAGGTGCCAACGCACTATGGCTCCTCGGAGAGGGAACAGTGTCATTCGAGACACTCAGCGGCGGGTCAGCGACCCTACGAGCACCGCTCAACGGTTTACGTGCCGTTCCACGTTTGTCCATAGGACACAGCGGCGGGTCAGCGACCCTACAAACACCGCTCGGCGGATAACGCGCCACCCCGCGCACGCCCTGTGAGTCGCACTCACAGCAAACAGCAACTTCGTTGCTCACTAACTCTGACATACCAATGTCCAGCACCATGACCGATTCGGTATCGTGCTCGCGCCAATAGCGCTTCTGTCTCCGAGCAGAGGTGGGTTCATGACTCGCCAATGCTCAACTAGGAGACGGGCGCGTAGCGCCCAACGTCTTCGACTTCCAGTTGATCCATGGCTCGTGGCTCTCGAGCCACGCCATACCAAGGATGAGGTCATACCTCTCATCCAGGTCTAAGACCAAGCAGCGTTCCACGCTATCGAAGTCTAAGAACTTCACGTTCAGGTCAATACAGCCCTTCGACACTGTCACTAGTGTCCCCGTCGCGAGACGGACAAAGGTTTTATCTCTATGAGGCTCCTTTAGACCCTCCACATACGGTTTAAAACCGTCAACAGTGGAGCGCCGGACATAGTTGCCGGACGCTCCCGAGTCGATCAAGACTCTCCACGGCTTGTCGAAGCCTTTCACGTTCGCTTGAACGACTAACAAGCCGGGCTTGCACTCACTACGTGAGTTAGAGAGCTTAGCTCTCTGCGGGGCTGAGTCCCGTTCTCTCCTGCCTCCCAGAGGCCCAACAGAACTCAGTTCTTCCCCAGTAGGGCGCCCCGCGCCTACTGGGTTCCGTCGTTTCCCCGCGACGACCCTGTTTGAGGGTTCGAAGCGGTGCTTCGGCTCGATTGAGCCTGGGCCTTGTTGCGCAACGGGCAACTAGGCCTCAAATGGTGGGTGCTTCCGCACGTATAGCATCGACGGATGCTGAAGCGCTGCTCAGCAGCATAGAGGTCAGCCTCGTCTTCAGCGTGGCTGAGGTCCATCGGTTCAGGACCGCTCGAAGAGCGCGCGCTACCAGCGCTCGGACCATGTCACGCAGACTGGAAGTTGTAGTCGGCATTCAATGCCACGTTCACGGCCTCCTCAAATGAGGCAGGGTGAACACGGAAAACTTCCGTTCGGGCAGTGCCCGTGCGTAGGCCCTCCTTAAACACGGTCACTGCGACCGCCTCGGGGAGAGGGCTCGACGCCATCCGGCGATCATAGTTCTCATCTCTTGGACATAGTCCATCAACTCCTTTTTACCCTGGCGGGTAGCAAGGAACTTCGACCGTATACGGTACGCCTGGTTAGGCGGCGCGAATACGCGCACTAGTTGCTGTTTCAGCTGATCCCAAGTCGGGAAAGCAGCGTCCACAGACGTGCCGCACGTTAGTGCCCATTCTTGAGCTCGCCCACCGAGCTTCAAGATCGCCAACGCTACGCGCTGTTGCTCAGTCTGGAGCAGGGCCGATCCCATGGCCATCTCGACCTGTCGGGTCCAGAGAAGGAGGTTCTCCCCTTCCTTCCCCTCGAAGGTCTTCACGCTCACCATGAGCGGTTTCGGTCTATTAGGCCACTCGTGCGTCGACGACGCGGCCGCGGACGATGCGGCGGACGCCGTTGCGCTCACGCGCTCTTATACATGCTCTAAGAGCGCCTTCTCGTAGCTTGCAAAAGCCTCCAGTCTGGCGGACACCGCCTCTGGCCCTTGCGAAGCAAGATGAGCAATGCCCTCGGGGCCCAACAGAGACATAAGCTTTTTAAGCGTCTCTTGTTGGCCTGGCGGCAAGCTCGCGAACACAGCGTGTTCCATCCTCTCAGAGGGATCAGTCAAAAGACTTAGTCGCAGGATTGACTACAAGTGCTACCAAGTGCAGCGGGGCTGCCGTAGCTTAGCGGCAGAGGAAGACGGTTAACTCAACGAGTTATGGATTAACACCCACCTTATTAAGGGTTAATAGACCTTTATTACCAAAGGCACCTACTAACTACGACCTTAATAAAAGGACTTTTCACTTTGTGTTCTAAATCCAAACTGTTTATTTATCTTTTATTGCGGCTAGCCGCCTAGCCCATTTAAACCGAAGTATATTCTGTATAATACAGAAGAATGTTTTGTCTTCGTTATTGTATGGGTGCTGCACTAGCAAAATTAATCCGTTGCAAGCCGTTTACCATGGTTGATGTTTTAGACACTGCGAAATCGAACATAAAGCTTGCTTTCGCGGTCATAAATGCTACAATGTATCCACCAGCTGTAAGATCTCTGGGCTGCTATTGGTTTAGAAATGATGTGCAATGAACGATGTCTGTCACAGATACTCTCACTAGCAATATCCCCCCGAATCCGATAGCAAAGCAGTTTTCGCGCCAGAACGACTGGCACTCCGCGTGGCGCGCCAAATGTGCGGTGGCGCGTTCCCACACCAACTTTTCGGCCAGTTCTAGACTAGACGGAAGTGAAGAAGAACTAGGATAGAACTGGCCGAAAAGTTGGTGCGGGAACACGGTGAAGTAGAGGCAAATGAAGGTATGTATTTCGATGTGGCTTAGCTAATACTAGAGTAGCTAACTAACCTTATCGCTCGCTTACTCGTCGTCGCTGCGTTTGCGCTTGCGAAACCTGATGTTCTTCCTCACGTGCCGAGGTATGGCAGTCCACGAGTCGTGCCAAATTTGGTCGCATGTCAGTCTATTGCCAGTTTCTTCTCGGCGTACGCAGTTGCAGAGGGGGACGTATCCATCGTGCAGCTCTTCACAAGCCAGGCAAAAAAGCGGCTCTCGAAGCCTTTGACTTTTGGTGGGGCCATAGCAGAGCAAACCTTACAGAGGTGCTGACGTCGCTTCTCTTTGTATCGCCTCTCTTGCTTTTGTAGGTGCTGTTCAGCGAGTGGTATTGGGATGGATACGAGGTCTTCAGCTAGCTTGTTGCTGGACAAGCTGGCAGACCTTCCAAGCTCTGTCAGTCGTTGAAACTCCCGCAGAAGAGCTCTGAAAGTGGAGGTAACGCAAGATGGTAGTGAACCGATCTCGACTCATGTATCTGCTGAATGTGCCTCGAGGTATCGCTCCGTCTCCTTCAGTCCGCCAGTGTTTGTCAAGGCCATCCGTGTGGCCCCACAACGATCGCGCAATGAGCAGACCAACAATGTGTAATATCTCGTGTGCCTTGATCGACCTCGTCTTCGTCAGCTTCTCAATCAGAGCCTCTAGGGACTGCGCTTTCTTTGTGGGGTCCTTGGCCTGAACCTCGAGCTGCTTTGCGTGTTGTGCAGCTGCGACACTAGGAATGCATTCAATCCGGTAGGCCTCGGACTCCTTCGCGATGTGATACCACTGTTTCTTGGGGAGAAAATAGAAGAACATACCCAACGGTGAGCTAGCGTAAGCTGCTGCTGATCTCGTTATCCCCCACGTTCCATTGTATATATCTCCTGCTCCCTCAAGCTGTAGCTCTCCTGGATTATACAGAATTATCAAAGTCATGTGTTAGGATGTCCACCCGCTACAGAATAGGTAGAGGTTGAAAAAAGCACGTGGTAAGTCACTTACCACTGTGGTGTTGGTCGTATACTTCCCAACCCGTAGCGGCCATTGCGCGCATCGCCATGTCATCTTGTGCGAATTCGCTGCTGTCATCTTCAAACTCAGAATCCGATTCCACTTCACTTTCATACGTATCCGATACATCATCAGGGGCGTCAACAGGATCGCTGACAGACTCGATTTCTTCTTCAGGTGCCAACGGATGTTCACCAATGTTCACATCGTCTGATTCAACAGGTCCAAACAACTGCTCAGCTCTCATAGCGTCAATGAAGTGGACAGAATCAAAAGCATCAAGAGCAATTTCCGCATTCACCATCATTGTACCACTTTGCTCTGTATCTGCCGCCACACAATTTTCCACGTCACCAGCTTGTTCTGTATCCTCCGGCACACCCACCGTGACGCCACCGGCTTGTTCTGTATCCTCCGGCACACCCACAGTGATGTCTTCAGCTTGTTCTGTATACTCCGGCACATCCGCGACGCCTCCAGCTTGTACTGTACCCGCCGCCGCTGTGGTCTCCGTAGCACCAGCTGACAGGGATGGTGTGGGCATTTGTTTTTGCGCGGCTGCGTATGCAGCTTGCTTTCCCATTGGTGGCCGTCCGAGGTTGACTGAGCGCTTAGGTGGAGCAGGCAGCAGTGTCTGTATCAATCCATCTCGCTTAGCAAAGGCCCATAACGCTTGTACCTGGTACGTTCAGCATTAGCAAAGCAAAACTCAACTGTACAGCAGGAAATAATACGCACCAACGAAGTACTGCTCTCCAGCGTCTTCCTTTCGAAGCCGACCCTTCACCTCCGGCTTGACGTATGTGTACTCCGTGTTCAGGCCTGTAGGCGGTCTTGCTTTCCATCCCTTCTTGATCAGCGCGCGCCACAGGCGCTTGAACCCCTTCGGATCAATCCACTCCGTCATACCTTGACGAAGTTGCGAAATGAGTGGCTTCAGCGTGTGGCGGAGGGAGCGCGGGAAAGGGATGCAAATAGAATTCTGAAACCTCCAGTCACTTTATACTGCCTTTTCTATGCTAGAAAATTAATGCCCGTCTATCTCCCCCTCTCGGGTCCACAAAGATAAACTGCCCCACCCCCACCTATACAAACTTTCATATGCGGAAAATATCTGTCACCTTTCGTGTATGTAAGCTTGTCACTTACTTCCTACTGTCATATTACATATTCTGTAGGATACAGAATCTCGGTCTAGAAGGGCTAGGGGGTAAATGTATGTGTTTAACTATCTAACATAGTAAAACCAAGTGAAATCCTACTTCAAATGCATAACGTGTGGCTCTCAGCCACACACACTCCCTCGAGTGTCCGTACATCAAATATGTACCTTACACAAAGTGTATCCATGTGTGGAACACACCAGGTGTAAACCCGTGTAACCCCGTTACATCGCTTGTCTTGATGTCGCTTTCGAGCCGCCGCCCGCCGACGTTCCCCGCTCTCCTTGCGCGAATGAGCGGCAATGCTAACGATGAGCTACTTCGGGAGATAACTGATGATGAACTGCTGGAACAAGAAACGCTTGCGGCAGCATTGGCGCTATCGGATTTGTACTCAATGCCAGAGTACATTTTGTTCGGTGGATAGGACTGTGTCGCTGGAATTTGGAAACTTATCGATGTCAGCATCAATCTTGAGTAGAGTTTCATCAGTAGCACGCATGGGGAAGTTCGACAGTTCAATCGAGGTGAATATGGCTCGACAAGCAAGTGAACGGGCCATCCCATCAATCTGCTGCGGCGATGGGTGTTTGTCGGAGAATGGGAAGATTTTGTACTGTCCTTTGGACACGCAAGTCTGAAAGACCATGATGTTTTTCACGCAGAGTCCGTGACAACGAAAGCCTCGCAGCTTTAGTGCGAAAGTGGCGTAACTCGCTGCTTTTGCCTCAGGAGCCGACAGATTTTTTAATGGTTTAAAACTCGATTGGCCTATAAATAACTGATAAATATTGTGAAAACTGATTAGTTTGTCTTGCATTATTTGCATGCAAATCGTTATTGTGGTGTTGCCAAAATGGTCTGACTACAGCATTAAAACGGAGTGCAAAGTCGTATTAGAGATATCAAATCGGACTGCGGCAGAGAGTGCAACAGGACTGGAGTAGAGTAGTCGAGATAACGGAGAGAAACGTTGATATGTACGCAGCAGAATTCCGGTGGCGAGCAATTGTGCTGCATTACGCGTACAGCGTGCCTTGCGACCAAGTCGGGCGGATTTTCGGTGTGTCTAGGCGTACCGTGAGCCGGTGGTATCTACAATTCAAGCAAAACGGGCACGTCGAGCCTGGAAAGCAGCCCAAGAAGTCTCGCCATTATGCCGAAATGCTTTCGTTTGTTAGCGACTACGTTTCGGGGAACCCGTGCTTTTACGTGGAGGAGTTGCAGGAAGAGCTTCGCCAACGATTTGGCCACAACGTGAAAGGTGTATCTGCAACCAGTGTACTACGAATGCTTCGGTTTGAGCTAGGGCTGTCGCGTAAGGTACTCGAGCGACGTGCACGTGAAGCTGTTCCGCAGGAAATTGAAGGGCTCATGGTGAAGATGCGGACTTGGTACAGCTACCCCGAGCTGTTGGTATTTGTTGACGAGACGTCGAAGAATGGTCTCGACGCAGCTAGACGTTATGCGTGGTCTCCAAGAGGCCAACGAGCTATTGTTCGCACTCCATTTGCTCGTGGCAATCGAGCGAAGCGAGATAAAAAAAATATATATACGCATGTCTTTGCCTTTGATATGGCTGTTATGGCTCCCTTTACTCTTCATCTATAATATGGTCTTCGTCGGCCATATCTTCGGTCGGTTCAGCTGGGACATCGAATGAGGAGAATACACCTTCAGCTAGTAGGTTGTGATTCGGCAAGCCAAGAATGGTTCGTACTTCACGCACGTGCGTTAAACGAAAGCTGTAGATCTGACGAGCCATTCAGTTGTACAGTGATCGTTTGCAGGTTGCTCTCGGTTCTTGTAGGCGTTGGCAAAGGTCGCATTGAATCAAGATGCTGCATCTGGCGAAAAGTTGCATTATCCGGTACGGATGGGGCTGTACCTTCAGGCTGTCTGGCATGGGTGGTCTCCCAGTAAGTACGAGCAATAGGTCCGACTTGGACGTCGCCACGCTCCAATAGATAGCCATCAATTGCACGGACAGCGTCTTAGATTCTTGACACTGTCGCCCTCCGTATTCCTGCAGCCTGGGTAGTTGTCTCTTTTGCAGCAAATACAAACAGCTTTACAACAAAGGGGCCTTTGTTTGTCCTGAACTTCTGGTGATGACCTCTTGCAATATCTATATAGTGCTTCCAGTTTCCAGGTGTCAGCGCAACCCACTCTGCCTGCTTGGCCCCTAGACTTGGCTTCAAATACATTGCTGTGTCGTCTCGCGTGGTTTTGACTTTGTATAGCCGCAGAGCAGGACTAGCAATCCTTTCAACTTTAATCTGTAGGTCTTCGAACAGCTCGTTATCTTCGTCAAATGTAAAGTTTGGCTCCTCGATGCTGACGTTTGTTCGACTGGCCTTGGTGATGCTTCCTATTTTAACAGACACACACTAGAGTCATTGTTCAATTTGTTGTCGAATTTAGTTGTGCTAGACTCGGAATGCCGTCTTGGGATCGGACAAACCGACCGATTTGTTTCTAAATCTGGCGGCGAAGTGATTTATTAATAAATCGGCTTATTTCTTCAAACTCATAAATAGCACTACAAACGACATCATTCATCAGTAATTTGCAGCAAGCCTAACTAAATAAACTATTAATAAGAAGCTTGGGATCTTATTTAGACTATAAATCGGCGGATTTGTAATTCAATTAGACAAACTAATCGGTTTTCACAATAACTGATAAATAACTGATATTTTTATGATTTAAATAACTAACCAATCTATATCTGCAGAACTACGTTGCTTCCTATCCATACATATTTTTACGGAAAAACACAATTATTTATTGTATTGCTCTATTTTTTCCGAGCCCATTCTAGGGCTCCACCACCGATGGTCGTCGCACCAGAAGTTGCTACAGTAAATACGGATGTACCAGCAGCCAAGATATCGAGCCCTCCCCCAGCGATTGTCGTTTTACCAGAAGCCGCTACTGTAAACTTCGAGACGGTTTTTATCCGTGCGTCAATGAGTGAAAAGGTTCCTGCCTCAGCGAGATCTGTCGTGTCCACCGAGAGAACTGCGCCTGTAAACGCTGCCAGAGCGGCGGCTTTGTTTGTGACACTCAGGGTACTTGTAGTGCCTGCATTCCTGTCGGATATGATAGCACCGCCGTTCCCGGCGACGGTAGTTAGCCCGGTGGAATCCACCTTGAAGACAGAAGTACTGGGAGTGCCCGCGGTTGCCTCCACCACCGTGAAAGTTGCTAGCGACGGCGATACCAGAGCAAGCAACGTCTTGGCGAAAGCTGAATCGGAGTTCTGGACCGTGACCGTATCGGCTGTGGTGCCGGTATCGGTGATAGTCGCTCCTCCAGTAGTCACCGTAAGCCCTGCTGTGGCCACTGTAACCCCGCCCGTGATGGTGGCTCCAGTGTCCAGCACCTTGAGACCTCCGTTGACGCTCACCCCATCGCCTTCAACTTTGAGACCGCCGTGGCTTTCTCAGCCATCTTCTTGTCCTCTATTAAACCCTTTAGTCCAGGATTCTCGTGACTTATGAATTTGCTCGGTACCGATCACGAGAACAAAACAACGATGGAGTCCAAGAAGGTTGACATTTTGGCTGGAGGAATCATGCACGAACGCTTTCGTCTTGGTCTCCCAAATGACCGCAACATGACGTCGGCAAGTGCGTTAGTGTCACCAGCGTATCACTGTCTGGTAGTACAGGCCCATGAAAACTACCTCAAGGCTGGTGCGACTATGATCGTGACCAGCAACTACTACGTGCTTCCGGGTGTCGGGTTCACCTCAGACGAAATCCGTGGTGTCTTTCGCGCTGAACAGCACCGGTCAACTACGCAGCGGGGAGGATGTGCTTGAAAGTGTCAAGAGTCTGGTTGAATTCGCCACGCGTCGGATGGAGTCGTTGCCGGGTGAAGTCCAACACGAGACGAACCTCTTGCGCGGCATCCTGTTCAACTGTTCGCAACCGGAGGATGTCGCCAAGGCGCTGTAACAGGATAAACGATGATTGCCAGACGATGGTGGCAATTGATGACGTGCAGACCCTAGACGAAGATCGCCACGACCATAAGTTGAAGTTGGTAGGCCGTGAAGGGACGTTGGACGTCTCAACAGAACGCAAATGACCGAAGCGATGAGGCGGAGGAGAATACGCCCGAGCCGAAGGAGAAAGCGGCCGCTGGGTGTGAGAAGACGTTGAAACTGCAAATGGCGTATGGGTGCGAAGAAGGAAATCGTAACGACTTGCGAATTTGCGGCGTCGAAGGCAGAACTACTTGCGAATTTGCGGCGTAGAAGGAAGAAGGACTTGCAAACTTGCGGCGTAGACGAAGGAAGTGGACGAGTGTGTTGAGCGGACTGTTGGACGAAGTGGACGGCGGACGAACGAAGAAAGCGGACGATTGTGAACTTGCCTTTGCGACGGAAGATCGTCACGGTGGACAGATTTTATAGCCTTAGCAACGGACAAGCATCAGGGAACGACTGAGTTTTGGGTGACGCTTAGTACGTGAAGCTAGCGACAGACCGAACGTACCGAGTCGACAGCGGGCTGGACGCGATACTATCGACGTGCGACCCAAGAGCAGTAGTGACGCTGGCTTACGAGTTGACTGGGGTGAACGAACGAAGGAGTTGAACGAACGAAGGAGTTGAACGAACGAAGTTGTACGAACGATAGTGTTGGTGAACGAACGAACGTAAGAGCGTGAGCTCATTTATATTGAATACAAATAGGGATGGCGACGTTCCGGCGCAGTGTACTGGGCCAGTAACGTGTTAACGCGTTGATCACTAAGAAGCCTAAAAACAAGAACCCGGCGAGACAACGCAGCTGAGTACTGTCAGCCGTACGATTCGCTAGCGAACAGGCGTACTGTGGGTTCGTCACATGGTGGTCATACAGGGGCTTCTACTGAAGAAACGTGAGTTGAGGAAACAGAAACACGATGAGTACCAGATCGGCCACATTGGCAGCGTCGGCAGCAAGTGTGCGAACGACACGCAACAGGATTGTCAGACCAGTCCAAATCGAAGAGAAGAGTGAGGATAACGAAGACGATGAAATGTTGAATCCGTCGACGTGCCCTGAACAACCACAAACCAGCGGTGAAACGGACACGGCTATGCGGGGAAGACCAGTCGAACCTACCAGCGATGCCGCGACGGAGCCTTACGACGACGCGTCGGATGCAGTATCGGAACCCACTGAGGCGGAGTTGAGAACATTTGAACGGACGATGAAAAGATTGAGTGCAGTAGCAGATAAAGTCGATATGGGACGAGAACCTGCTGTCTCTGACAGAATGAAGCAGCTGGCAGTGGACCTTCAGCGACTGACCACAAGATTGGGAATCCGGCCATTGGAAACTCAGAAGCCGCCGTTGGCAGAAGACGAACCTCCGACTACAAGAAACGTGACGTATAGGGAGGCGCCGAATGAAGCGGCAAGCGGTAGTGCTGAAGACGAGCACGACGAAGCGTCCAATCAACGCGGTGAGATTATCGACGGGATGCGCCGCCGAGAACCGAACGCCAGCCACCTAGCCATGACCAACGGAGAGCTAATACTCGACGTGAAGCTACTGTTGAAGACGCTGAAAGAAGGCCACGACAACGAGAACGAAGTTACGGGCAACATCGGGATCACGGGCGACGAGATCGAAACACACGACACCGCCAAGATTCACGTGGACGGCGATACCGAGAACAACGGCCACAACCACGACGATCTGCTCCGGAACCAAGTCCTAGCGACGGAGATGACAGCTCCAGCGATGACAGTTCCCATGATGACCGTTGGCGTCGACATGAGTACAGCGATGAAAGCGATGAAAGTGACCGATCCAGCAGTGAATCCAGTGCCCAGGAACAAAGCGACTCAAGTGACGAAAGTCGAACGGCTGGACGGCGAAGATCACCACGACGCAAAAGGCGGAATGAACGGCGAAAGCGGCGCGAACCACGGAGACATCGAGGAAGACGGTACCGTGAAGAATCTGTACGACGACCTCGAGCACGGAACATTAAGGACCTTGAACTTCCCAGCTTCACACCGACTCCAAGGGCTTCTGTATCAACGTGGGTCGACCGGATAGATCTGGCACTGAAAGGCGCAAAGGAATCGGGCCGTGGAGAATGGTCGGATCGCTCGCTGTACTTTATTCTGGGCAATAAATTGATGGAGAGTGCGGCGCGATGGTGGGTGAATATGGACCGAAGGCTTCATCATCGAGACCGTACTTGGACGAAACTGAAGGTAGCACTTCTAAGGAGATACGGGCCACGAGTTGACAAGTCAGCGGCTGAAGCTCGAGTGAATGCCCGTTTCCGTTTGAAGAATGAACCGTACGCGGACTTTGCGGTGGGGTTGCGCGAAGCGGCGGACAGAAACGAAGTTAGTGAACGGATGTTTCTTGCCCAATTTTATCGATGCTTGGATCGCACAGTAAGACAACTGGTCAAGCAACCACCTGCACCAACCACCTTGGAAGAAGCGGTTGAGAAGGCGGTAGAAATCGGTGATCCGATGGACTACGTAACGGGGAACCAGCAGACGACCCAGAGCTTGCACATACCACCGACGTCTGGCGATGGCAGCCGTATGGTGATAATTCCGGGAGTTGGTACGTTGGCATTACCCGCAGATGGAACTGAGAACTTGGTGGAAGGGAACATTACACCGACGCGACAACCAGACGCGCCCGCTACTTGCACTAATCAGCAAGGAGTGTACAATTGGCCGGCCGGCGTCTATGAGTTTCCTCCGGGTCAGAAATAGAATGGACGATTCTGGGCGACGCCTGGTAACGCCGGTAAGAAGAAGGCGGAGAAAAAGAAAACATTGTCGAAAACGAAGCCAGAAGCCTCGGCAAAAACGACGAAACCGTCGAAGCGAGTAGCACCTGACTCGAGCAGCGAAGACGAAGTGAAAGAACCACCGGTGAAACGCCACAAGACGACGAATGTAACTAAGACGGCAGCTACGAAGTTGATATCAGCAGAAGACCGGCCGCGAGGCACGACACGTGTAGTGGAAATTCGTCGATCATCGTACGGAGAACGAGAACGGAATGAGCCGCCAAACAGACCGTGTTTTCACTGCGGACAACGCACACACTGGTCAACTCAGTGTCCAAACGAACCCAGATGCTACGCGTGTTTGCAGAGAGGACATTTCGCCAGAGACCGTACCGATCCGGACGCCAAGAAACGAAACGATGAGTATCTGAAGAAGCGTGCGAAGGAACCTAAGAGGACGGCGGAAAACGAAGCCCGGGCGTAGCGACGGAGATGCAGCGTCCGGAAACCTCAGCCACGCTCCGACAAGAGAACGAAACTGGAAACAGCGATGAAGAGAAGTTGTTGCTGTCGTCAGTAGCGTCCCAAGATGGAGGAGTAGTGCGAATCATCGAGCAGATGAAGAAGACCGAACTTGAACGTGATGATGAACGAGCAGCGATCTATGTGGCTACAGTGCGACCTGCGATGGCTACTACCAGATATCGGTGCATTCGATTGGACGGTGTGGCGGTGATCTCAGGACAACCTGCAATACCACTGAACGAAGCACACTGAGCAACGTTACCTGGTGACTGTTCGAGCGAAGTCAATGACGAGCGGGGTGAAGCGTCAACCGTAGTGGCGTGCGGGGTGAGCGGTGTGAATAATGAAATGGACCACTCGGAACCAGCGAGCAGAAATGTTGATTGTGAGTCTGGAGAAGGCGGGCGTCTACCCGGAACCAACGAGAGCGAAGCTACCAGCGACAGTACTGAAGCTGGAGAAGGCGCAGTTATCGCAGCATTAGATGGTGAGGAACGCGCGGCGGCACGACGAAAAGTGACGGCGGAACGAAGGCAGCGACGGCGAGCAGCGCGACGAGCGGCACGACAACGACGTGAAGAACGGATTGCCACTCAAAAAGACGTCAATACACGTCGGAGACAGAAGCTGGACCGCAAGGCAGAGGAACGTTGACAGAAGGCCAATATTGCAATACAAGCTCTCGCAGAAAGACGGAAACAACGGAACACGGTGTTACCCGCAACGGCAGGCGATGAACGTGAGAAGCCGGCGCCTGTGAAATTGGTCAAACAGCCACGGGATCGAACATCGACTGCTCCATTGGTGGGCAATGAGAAAGAAGAATACGTGAGTTCTGCAGATGGTCTCCCAACAGCCAAAGTACGAGTGAATCGAGCCTGGAAGGATGTGAAGTTGGACAGTTGTGCGCGATACACAGTGGCGGGCACTTCATGGATGCAATACGGTGATCGACTGGATGTTGAACCGCCGGTCAATTACGTTGAAGGGATCGGTGGATTCCTACTGGATGTAGTTGGTGTGTGGCGATTCCAATTTCAAACAGTGTTCGGTGAAATCGTATGTGCCGACGCGTGTATTGTTGAAGGCTGTGACGATGAGTTTCTGTTGGGTGTGGACTTCCTGACGAAACATGGCGCCAAATTAGACTTCGAACGTAACGAGCTGACGTACCGAGCGAAGGAACGGCGGGTTATTATACCATTTCGAACGGATACGGTGGACGGTGACGATGGTACTAACGCGAGAATTGCGGCCGTTCGAATGACACGAAGAACACAACTGACTGGGAACGCGGTGACCCCTGTGGAAGTATCGGTGACAGCTCCTGATGGTGAGTTGGGAATGTTTGTGCCGACACGACGTACTGGCGCGGTGATGTTAGCTTCTACGGTGACGAAGGCGTACAATGGCAAAGCGTTGGTTCCTATGATAAGTGCAGCTCCGGGACGAACGAAATTACCATCGAAGAAAGAGCTGGGAGTATGGATACCAATTGACGCTGACATGGAAGTGTTGGAAATCAACGGTGAGCTGGAACGCGACCGAGTGAAGACTTGGCTGGATGAAATAAGCAGTCAGGAACCACTTGAAACGAGCTTGAAGTGAAAATCGGAGTAGAAGACGCCGATAGTCGCGAACTGATACTGAAGTTGTTGAGGGCGTACCGGAACTTGATCGAGACTACGGGAGATTGCCCACCAGCGACGGCACTGCCTGTAGAGCATCATATTGACACTGGCGATGCTGCCCCAATAATGCTGAAGAGACGTAGACAAGCACAGACTGACGACGCCATTATCGAAGACAATGTTAAGAAGATGTTGGCCGCTGGAGTAATCGAAGAAGGAAATGGAGCCTGGGGATTTCCAGTGGTGCTAGTGCGTAAGAAGGATGGAGAAGTCAGATTCTGCGTAGATTATCGCGCGCTGAACAAAATCACACGAAAAGATGTCTATCCTTTGCCACGTATCGATGAAACATTGGAAGCATTAGGAGGTGCACTGTTGTTTTCGACACTCGACTTGAAGGCGGGGTATTGGCAAATACTAATGGCGTTGAAGGACAAAGTTAAAACGACCTTCATGACGAAGCAAGGGCTGTACCAATTCCTTAGGATGCCGTTCGGATTGATGAACGCCCCTTCTACATTTCAACGGATGATGAATGGAGTCTTGCGCGGGTTAACCTGGTCGACCTGTTTGGTGTATCTCGATGATATCGTCATTTACACACGAGGAGGCATTGAACGACACATACTGGAGTTAGCTTGTGTATTGGAACGACTGTCACAGGCAGGCCTTACCCTGAAGTTGAAGAAGTGCCGATTTGCCACCGAGACGATGGAATACTTGGGGCACGAGTTATCGAAAGAAGGTGTACGACCTCTGGATCGACTGGTGACTGCGGTGCGTGATTTTCCGAAGCCGAAGGACGCTGTCGAAGTAAAACGATTCGTGCATTTGGCCGGTTACTATAGGAAATTCGTTCCGGGTTTTGGGTCGATGATGGAGCCTCTTACGAAGCTGCTACGAAAAAAAGAGAAGTGGAAGTGGGGTGCGTCGCAAGAAGAGGCTTTATGGCAGTGAAGAAGGTGCTAACAACGAAGCCGGTGTTGAAGTATCCAGGTTTTCGTCTTCCGTTTAGAGTGTGTACGGATGCGTCTACGGTTGGTCTCGGTGCCAGTTTGATGCAGGACGGAGGAGATGGATGGCAGCCAGTGGCTTATGCCAGCAAAGTGAATAGTGAGGCTGAATCAAAGTACGGGATAACGGAGTTAGAATGTCTCGCAGTTGTATGGGCAATCAAACTCTTTCGACCTTACCTCTATGGACGGCACTTTACGATTGTGACGGATCACGCGGCGCTAAAATGGCTGATGACGAGTTCGAACTTGACAGGGAAACTACATCGGTGGGCTCTCACTCTACAAGAATACGATTCTGAAGTAGAATATCGCCCTGGGAGCACTACAGTGCGCGCCAAAATTATAGGACCCCCTACATTTTGGGGCATAACTTTCCCAATTTTACGAGTTGAATGGTGCGATTTAGATATGTTAGGCGGAGCATAAAATGGAGTCTGGCGTAAGTTTTAACGATTAGAATATCGTCGATTAAGCATAGGCTGGTATACAAGTTACCAGCGCGACAAATTTTAGGACCACCCATCCTTCATACTAAAATCAAGTATAAACAGAATGATTGTACAACGATGGGTCGACAGTTAAACTTACTATTTGTATGGGACGCCACTTTGAGCCCAAGGAGCGGGGCAGTCTCGGCATGAAGACGCGTGTTATGGGGACACTATGTATTAAATACCCTTCTCTATGCAATTAAGTTCCTGTCTGAGCAGTTAGGCATCATTACGGACTGCCATTAGGGAAAAACTAGGAATACATAACTTTATGCACATTTCTTACGTTTTACTATGGAATTTAGGTTAAAAACCGATCGTTCTCAAAACTTCTAAAAATTATGCCAAACATAGTGAGCCAACGTGCTCTCGTTAAGCGTGCATGTAGGGGACACACAGAACTTTGATATAAACAACTGCATATACGCAAAGAACCTCTCACATTGCCGTCAGGGCAATGCATGCTATGCTCCTTGGGCTCAAAGTGGCGTCCCATACAAATAGTAAGTTCAACTGTTGATACAATCATTCTGTTTATACTTGATTTTAGTATGAAGGATGGGTGGTCCTAAAATTTGTCGCGCTGGTAACTTGTATACCAGCCTATGCTTAATCGACGATATTCTAATCGTTAAAACTTACGCCAGACTCCATTTTATGCTCCGCCTAACATTTCTAAATAGCACCATTCAACTCGTAAAATTGAGAAAGTTATGCCCCAAAATGTAGGGGGTCCTATAATTTTGGCGCGCACTGTAATGTGGTTGCGGATGCGCTATCGCGAGCTCCAGTAATATCGAAAACGTTGGCAGCAACTGGACGAAGGAAACGGAAGCGTCGGAAGACACGAGTGGCGAGTACGTTGACCCACGATGCTACCGTAGCTGGTGACGATGAACTTGAGATACGAGAGTCGCTGCGAACGGAGAGCGAAGTTGGCGAATCTACCAACACAGTGAAGACGCCGACTAGTAGACGTGTGTGTGGCAAGAAGGCGGTAGAAGCCGAGACGCTAACAACGAACTCAAAGACGACCTTATCAAGAAGCGAAGCACTAAGGCGGACTGGTAGTGAAACTCCAGAGGTTCAAACGATGTACGCGGAGCCAACAACGCCGATGGAAACTCCAAACACCCAAGCAACGCAAACACGGCGAACGAAGTCACTCGAGACGACTACGAGTAGTACGGCTGAGACGAATAGACGGACTACGAGTAACGAGGCGAGCCCGAGTCGTTCGAACGGGAGAATTGGCGAGACAACGATGCAACCGGTGACGGACGTTTGGCCAATACGAGGACCAAGCGCGAGCTGGACAGAATCCCAAATGAGAACCCAATGTCGACAATTTGCTGAACGAGAACGTGCACGAGCGGAACGACGACGAATACGTGAACGAGGCGACACGCTACAGTTGACTGACGAAGAGATTTGCGAGGCACAAATGGAGAGTAAAGTGGTGCAGCAGTTAGTCAAAGATGGCGAGTATCGAAGCATGCGTGTGACAACAGACCATGGCTTGGCAGTGATTGAAACGGTGGACGGCATCAAAGTGATCTTACCTGCGATGTTGAGACCAATTGCGTTTAAGGAATGTCATGATTCTATCTGGGCTGGACATTTACGGACGACGCACACTCAGGCGCGAGTAGCTCAGGTGTATTGGTGGCCGAATCTAGCGAAGGACGTAAAAAGTTGGGTGCGCGGGTGCCAAGAATGTGGCAGTCGGAAAGCAAAGCCGAAGGAAGTAGTGCCACCATTACGAAGTCTACGTTGTGGAGATGTCGGAGATCGCTGGGCACTAGACGTAGCTGGACCGCTACCTGTTGGAGAACATGGACATCGATATGTTATTGCGGCGCTAGAGTATGATACGAGGTATGCTGTAGCAACGACGGTGGAAAACCATGAAGCCAGCCAGATCGCGAAGTTCTTGATGAAGGAGGTTGTCTTAAGGTTTGGTCCTTTTCGTGAACTACTGACCGATGGAGCTCCGGAATTGACGGGTAAGGTGATAGAAGAACTGGTGAATCTCTTACAAGCGCAACAGACGAATCCGGTGCCTTACCGCCCGCAAATGATAGGACTGGTAGAGAGATTTCACAGGACTTGGAAGGATTGCGTGGCGACCTACATGAACGATGAGCGGCAGTGTGACTGGGATAACTGGGTCGATTTCGCCGTGTACTCGTATAATTCGGGAAAACACTCCACAGTGGCATTGACACCTAATGAGCTGATGATGGGGAGGAAATTGCGAACACCAAACGAGCTGTTACGACGAACGCATGTGAAGGAAGCTGATGAGCTGACAGAGTATCATCGGACTTTGCTAGCAACGATGAAGGCGAGTCGAGAATGTGCTGAAGAAGCGCGTCGGCGAGAACAACAACGACAAGCGAAATATTACAACCGGGGGACGAGAAAGGTGCACGATTTCGGGCCAGGAGATAAAGTGTGGGTGTTCCGGCCACCGCGAGGCCCTTAAGCATCTAAATTCGTACACTCTTGGATTGGACCAACGAAGATCATCGAACCTGCGGGGTACGACAATTTCCTGATAAGACGTGAAGACGTAGATGGGCGAGGAGAGCTGTTAATAGCTCATGTGTCGTTTCTGGTGAAGTATCATGGCCCTGGACAGTTATTGCAACAAATTGGCGATGACATCATTGAAGAACTGACCGATGAAGGAACAGTCGAGCAAGAACCAAGTTCAACGGCGATCGGGGAAGCTAATGGAACAACGAAGGCTTCAGTTGATAAGGTCACGGCTGGACGACTACAGAAACGAGCGGAACGAGCAACTACGAGTACGGACGGAGGCAACAAGCAACGTGGAATGTTGGTGGAACTCCGACGGCGGCGAAGACGGAACGCAGCCGGCCAGTATGTACTCGAAGTGGAGTTACCACCGAGACGAACTGCCGATGAGCGACGAAGGGCAGAACAGATCGGACGAGACGAAGGCACGTTCTGGGTATCGATGCGGGACTACGAACAATTGTTCCAGGCCGCCAGAGTCGTGGAAGACTCTGGAGAAGGAGAAGGCGTGTAACAGGATGAACGATGATTGCCAGACGATGGTGGCAATTGATGACGTGCAGACCCTAGACGAAGATCGCCACGACCATAAGTTGAAGTTGGTAGGCCGTGAAGGGACGTTGGACGTCTCAACAGAACGCAAATGACCGAAGCGATGAGGCGGAGGAGAATACGCCCGAGCCGAAGGAGAAAGCGGCCGCTGGGTGTGAGAAGACGTTGAAACTGCAAATGGCGTATGGGTGCGAAGAAGGAAATCGTAACGACTTGCGAATTTGCGGCGTCGAAGGCAGAACTACTTGCGAATTTGCGGCGTAGAAGGAAGAAGGACTTGCAAACTTGCGGTGTAGACGAAGGAAGTGGACGAGTGTGTTGAGCGGACTGTTGGACGAAGTGGACGGCGGACGAACGAAGAAAGCGGACGATTGTGAACTTGCCTTTGCGACGGAAGATCGTCACGGTGGACAGATTTTATAGCCTTGGCAACGGACAAGCATCAGGGAACGACTGAGTTTTGGGTGACGCTTAGTACGTGAAGCTAGCGACAGACCGAACGTACCGAGTCGACAGCGGGCTGGACGCGATACTATCGACGTGCGACCCAAGAGCAGTAGTGACGCTGGCTTACGAGTTGACTGGGGTGAACGAACGAAGGAGTTGAACGAACGAAGGAGTTGAACGAACGAAGTTGTACGAACGATAGTGTTGGTGAACGAACGAACGTAAGAGCGTGAGCTCATTTATATTGAATACAAATAGGGACGGCGACGTTCCGGCGCAGTGTACTGGGCCAGTAACGTGTTAACGAGTTGATCACTAAGAAGCCTAAAAACAAGAACCCGGCGAGACAACGCAGCTGAGTACTGTCAGCCGTACGATCCGCTAGCGAACAGGCGTACTGTGGATTCGTCACAGCGCTCAAGCAGCTGAATGATGACCCAGAGTTGATGGAGACGCTGAAGAAGCACGAAATTGTGCTCGAAGCGTACGGAGATCGAATATCGCCGTTGTCGAAGGCTGGTGCGATGGAAGAATCGCTTGTGCCCGGAGCACTACAGTCTGCTATGGACATGGAAGTTTACAGCAAATTCACTGTGCGCTGGATTGATGACGGCGCCAGCATCGTCAGTGGTTGCTGTGGCATCCCACCTGAGTATCTGCAGAGAATCTCAGAGATCCTGAAGGTGTAAGGTAGTCGCATCTACAAATAGACCATTGCAGCTACTTACTACGTAATAGTTACTAGCATTGAACACTGGATGACTCAGTTACTGACTGCATGTTACATGAATTCCATTCAATCGTTTCTTCAATTTCCTAAAAAAAAAACTGCAACAAAGACTACAGGATATGTCAAAACCCAAGATATAATACAAGGGTAATAATTGGCTTCTACTGTACATCATGCACAGGATAAGTCAATTTCCAAAAATCCAAGGCAAAATTGGATTTTGACTTAAACTGTAATTTCTCGGATAAAGTTGGATCCAGTTGGATCCAGGATTTAATCTTGGATAAAACCTTTGATGAATAATGAGGAGAGTTTTATCCGCTGCACTTCGAGCAACGACCATGACTGCGCCGCGACGGACGTCACGCGTTTTGCTTCTGGATGGAGGGACTGGTGAAGAATTATTCGCTCGCGGGTTGCCCGACGACCGCCGTATCTGGTCAGCTGCGGCGCTTGTGCACGAGCAGCACCATAAACTACTGCGGGATGTGCACACTTCGTTCCTGGACGCCGGCTCTGACTTTATCACATGCAACAACTACGGTGTGACGCCCGGCGTGGGCTTCAGCGACGACGAAATCGTCCAATACACTACTGTAGCGGGACGTATTGCTCGTGAGGCCTGTGACCAATGGGCAACGTCATTAACCGACAGGACAAGGAGACCGAATGTCTGTGGATCGCTGCCTCCGCTGCTGGAGAGCTACAGACCGGACAAAGTACCGGAAGTGGATGAAGGAGTGAGGCTGTACAGATTGATTTCGACGACACTGAGGCCCTTTGTGGACTGCTACTTAGCAGAGACACTGTCGTCGATTCAGGAGGCCAAGATGGCGCTACTCGGGGTGCAACAGGCTTATAGTCAAGGAGCTGGAGGACGTGCAGGGGTTATGGTGGCGTTTACACTGAATAGCTACGGCCATCTTCGAAGTGGGCAGAAAGTCTGTGATGCCGCTCAAGATCTATTGAGTTTTACGGAGACCATCTTCGAGGCAGAGCTAGAAGCGATTCTTTTCAACTGTTCGCAGCCAGAGGCCATCTGCAAGGCACTTCGAGAACTGCGTGACAACGAAGAGACATGTGAAAGGCTGCACAGTCGTGGCGTGCGGTTGGGTGCGTATGCTAACCGTCTTACGGCCATTCCAGATGATTGGGCTCTTGCGGAGTCTAGTGAACCGCAGTCCATGCGCACAGATGTGGCTGTGGAGCGATACGTGGATTTTGTCTCACAGTGGATCGAACTGGGTGCTGAGATTATTGGAGGCTGCTGTGGAATTGGACCCGAGTACATTGCAAGTGTTAACCGTGTGTTGCAAGATCAAGGTCGACGCTGTGAGTGATAGGCAAAAGTGGACGCTGCAGTTAAATTGTTCAGTTCTTCACTAGCTCGAGGCGTCGGTATCTGGAATCCTCGATTCTGCAACTACGAAAACCATCTTGCCCGGGCGTAGTTCTGTTGGCGGGCGCATCAGGATGTGTTTAATACTGTTGGCGTGGGTCTTGACTGTACTCAACAACAATCGTCACCTCTGGAGACCATGTCACCCGATGTGAAGGTGGGGATGGTCCACTGCTTTATCTTCAACTTGTTCTTCTTTCGCAGTGAGGGTGAAGTTCACAGTGGTGCGGAAAACGTGTCGAGCTGCTGCTGCATGCGTGCCATCAGCGTCTGCGCGGTCTCTAGCTCGTCCTGTAGCTCCTGCACAGCACGCACAAGATGTGGGATGACTCCAACGTAGTTAAGCGACTTCCAGCCATCGCTGTCCTCCTGCACTAAATCTGGCAGAATCTGTTCCACTTCGTCGGCAAGAAAGCCAGGGAACACGCCCTCGGGGAAATTGCGGCTCGGGAACTCATCTCTTCGCCATTCATACGTCACCTGACAGCAACAAAGCCACATTAGCACTACGTATCAAGTGAGCCCATACAGACACGTACCGGACGGAGCTGCTGGATGAACTCCCGTGACGACTTTAGAGGCTGAATTGAGGTCTTTAGACGCCGATCAGAATTGTTGGTAACCGAACCACCAACATAGAGATTTAGCGCGAAACTTCCTCCACCTTTAACCATTAACGCGGCTGAACTTAACCCATTCACCTGCGTAGTGGACGAGATAAGAACGTCACCTGCCGTCACGGTGACACCAGTATCGACAACAGTTAGACCGCCCTTGACACTGAGGCCTCCACCACCGATGGTCGTCGCACCAGACGTTGCTACAGTAAATACGGATGTACCAGCAGCCAAGATATCGAGCCCTCCCCCAGCGATTGTCGTTTTACCAGAAGCCGCTACTGTAAACTTCGAGACGGTTTTTATCCGTGCGTCAATGAGTGAAAAGGTTCCTGCCTCAGCGAGATCTGTCGTGTCCACCGAGAGAATTGCACCCGTAAACGCTGCCAGAGCGGCGGCTTTGTTTGTGACACTCAGGGTACTTGTAGTGCCTGCATTCCTGTCGGATATGATAGCACCGCCGTTCCCTTGACCGGCGATGGTAGTTAGCCCGGTGGAATCCACCTTGAAGACAGAAGTACTGGGAGTGCCCGCGGTTGCCTCCATCACCGTGAAAGATGCTAGCGACGGCGATACCAGAGCAAGCAACGTCTTGTCGAAAGCTGAATCGGAGTTCTGGACCGTGAGCGTATTGGCTATGGTGCCGGTGTCGGTGATAGTCGCTCCTCCAGTAGTCACCGTAAGCCCTGCTGTGGCCACTGTAACCCCGCCCGTGATGGTGGCTCCAGTGTCCAGCACCTTGAGACCTCCGTTGATGCTGGCTGCGTTGGTCACCTGGAGACCTCCAGTAATACTCGCTCCAGTGGTCAACACCTTGAGACCTCCAGTAATACTCGCGCCATTCGTTTTCACCTCGAGGCCAAGGGTCGTGGTTAGCCCGGTGGAAGCCACCTTGAAGACAGAAGTACTGGGAGTGCCCGCGGTTGCCTCCATCACCGTGAAAGATGCTAGCGACGGCGATACCAGAGCAAGCAACGTCTTGTCGAAAGCTGAATCGGAGTTCTGGACCGTGAGCGTATTGGCTATGGTGCCGGTGTCGGTGATAGTCGCTCCTCCAGTAGTCACCGTAAGCCCTGCTGTGGCCACTGTAACCCCGCCCGTGATGGTGGCTCCAGTGTCCAGCACCTTGAGACCTCCGTTGATGCTGGCTGCGTTGGTCACCTGGAGACCTCCAGTAATACTCGCTCCAGTGGTCAACACCTTGAGACCTCCAGTAATACTCGCGCCATTCGTTTTCACCTCGAGGCCAAGTGTCGTGGTTAGCCCGGTGGAAGCCACCTTGAAGACAGAAGTACTGGGAGTGCCCGCGGTTGCCTCCATCACCGTGAAAGATGCTAGCGACGGCGATACCAGAGCAAGCAACGTCTTGTCGAAAGCTGAATCGGAGTTCTGGACCGTGAGCGTATTGGCTATGGTGCCGGTGTCGGTGATAGTCGCTCCTCCAGTAGTCACCGTAAGCCCTGCTGTGGCCACTGTAACCCCGCCCGTGATGGTGGCTCCAGTGTCCAGCACCTTGAGACCTCCGTTGATGCTGGCTGCGTTGGTCACCTGGAGACCTCCAGTAATACTCGCTCCAGTGGTCAACACCTTGAGACCTCCAGTAATACTCGCGCCATTCGTTTTCACCTCGAGGCCAAGTGTCGTGGTTAGCCCGGTGGAAGCCACCTTGAAGACAGAAGTACTGGGAGTGCCCGCGGTTGCCTCCATCACCGTGAAAGATGCTAGCGACGGCGATACCAGAGCAAGCAACGTCTTGTCGAAAGCTGAATCGGAGTTCTGGACCGTGAGCGTATTGGCTATGGTGCCGGTGTCGGTGATAGTCGCTCCTCCAGTAGTCACCGTAAGCCCTGCTGTGGCCACTGTAACCCCGCCCGTGATGGTGGCTCCAGTGTCCAGCACCTTGAGACCTCCGTTGATGCTGGCTGCGTTGGTCACCTGGAGACCTCCAGTAATACTCGCTCCAGTGGTCAACACCTTGAGACCTCCAGTAATACTCGCGCCATTCGTTTTCACCTCGAGGCCAAGGGTCGTGGTTAGCCCGGTGGAAGCCACCTTGAAGACAGAAGTACTGGGAGTGCCCGCGGTTGCCTCCATCACCGTGAAAGATGCTAGCGACGGCGATACCAGAGCAAGCAACGTCTTGTCGAAAGCTGAATCGGAGTTCTGGACCGTGAGCGTATTGGCTATGGTGCCGGTGTCGGTGATAGTCGCTCCTCCAGTAGTCACCGTAAGCCCTGCTGTGGCCACTGTAACCCCGCCCGTGATGGTGGCTCCAGTGTCCAGCACCTTGAGACCTCCGTTGATGCTGGCTGCGTTGGTCACCTGGAGACCTCCAGTAATACTCGCTCCAGTGGTCAACACCTTGAGACCTCCAGTAATACTCGCGCCATTCGTTTTCACCTCGAGGCCAAGTGTCGTGGTTAGCCCTGTGGAAGCCACCTTGAAGACAGAAGTACTGGGAGTGCCCGCGGTTGCCTCCATCACCGTGAAAGATGCTAGCGACGGCGATACCAGAGCAAGCAACGTCTTGTCGAAAGCTGAATCGGAGTTCTGGACCGTGAGCGTATTGGCTATGGTGCCGGTGTCGGTGATAGTCGCTCCTCCAGTAGTCACCGTAAGCCCTGCTGTGGCCACTGTAACCCCGCCCGTGATGGTGGCTCCAGTGTCCAGCACCTTGAGACCTCCGTTGATGCTGGCTGCGTTGGTCACCTGGAGACCTCCAGTAATACTCGCTCCAGTGGTCAACACCTTGAGACCTCCAGTAATACTCGCGCCATTCGTTTTCACCTCGAGGCCAAGGGTCGTGGTTAGCCCGGTGGAAGCCACCTTGAAGACAGAAGTACTGGGAGTGCCCGCGGTTGCCTCCATCACCGTGAAAGATGCTAGCGACGGCGATACCAGAGCAAGCAACGTCTTGTCGAAAGCTGAATCGGAGTTCTGGACCGTGAGCGTATTGGCTATGGTGCCGGTGTCGGTGATAGTCGCTCCTCCAGTAGTCACCGTAAGCCCTGCTGTGGCCACTGTAACCCCGCCCGTGATGGTGGCTCCAGTGTCCAGCACCTTGAGACCTCCGTTGATGCTGGCTGCGTTGGTCACCTGGAGACCTCCAGTAATACTCGCTCCAGTGGTCAACACCTTGAGACCTCCAGTAATACTCGCGCCATTCGTTTTCACCTCGAGGCCAAGGGTCGTGGTTAGCCCGGTGGAAGCCACCTTGAAGACAGAAGTACTGGGAGTGCCCGCGGTTGCCTCCATCACCGTGAAAGATGCTAGCGACGGCGATACCAGAGCAAGCAACGTCTTGTCGAAAGCTGAATCGGAGTTCTGGACCGTGAGCGTATTGGCTATGGTGCCGGTGTCGGTGATAGTCGCTCCTCCAGTAGTCACCGTAAGCCCTGCTGTGGCCACTGTAACCCCGCCCGTGATGGTGGCTCCAGTGTCCAGCACCTTGAGACCTCCGTTGATGCTGGCTCCGTTGCTTTCAACTTTAAGACCGCCAGCGGATATTGTTGCTCCGCCAGTAGTGATGCCCAGGCCTCCTCCACCGGTGACACGTATACCTCCTGACGCAACCGTGGCTCCTCCAGTAGTGACTACTAATCCTCCTGAGGCGATTGTCGTTTTACCAGAAGCCGCTACTGTAAACTTCGAGACGGTTTTTATCCGTGCGTCAATGAGTGAAAAGGTTCCTGCCTCAGCGAGATCTGTCGTGTCCACCGAGAGAATTGCACCCGTAAACGCTGCCAGAGCGGCAGCTTTGTTTGTGACACTCAGGGTACTTGTAGTGCCTGCATTCCTGTCGGATATAATAGCACCGCCGTTCCCTTGACCGGCGATGGTAGTTAGCCCGGTGGAATCCACCTTGAAGACAGAAGTACTGGGAGTGCCCGCGGTTGCCTCCATCACCGTGAAAGATGCTAGCGACGGCGATACCAGAGCAAGCAACGTCTTGTCGAAAGCTGAATCGGAGTTCTGGACCGTGAGCGTATTGGCTATGGTGCCGGTGTCGGTGATAGTCGCTCCTCCAGTAGTCACCGTAAGCCCTGCTGTGGCCACTGTAACCCCGCCCGTGATGGTGGCTCCAGTGTCCAGCACCTTGAGACCTCCATTGATGCTGGCTGCGTTGGTCACCTGGAGACCTCCAGTAATACTCGCTCCAGTGGTCAACACCTTGAGACCTCCAGTAATACTCGCGCCATTCGTTTTCACCTCGAGGCCAAGGGTCGTGGTTAGCCCGGTGGAATCCACCTTGAAGACAGAAGTACTGGGAGTGCCCGCGGTTGCCTCCATCACCGTGAAAGATGCTAGCGACGGCGATACCAGAGCAAGCAACGTCTTGTCGAAAGCTGAATCGGAGTTCTGGACCGTGAGCGTATTGGCTATGGTGCCGGTGTCGGTGATAGTCGCTCCTCCAGTAGTCACCGTAAGCCCTGCTGTGGCCACTGTAACCCCGCCCGTGATGGTGGCTCCAGTGTCCAGCACCTTGAGACCTCCGTTGATGCTGGCTCCGTTGCTTTCAACTTTAAGACCGCCAGCGGATATTGTTGCTCCGCCAGTAGTGATGCCCAGGCCTCCTCCACCGGTGACACGTATACCTCCTGACGCAACCGTGGCTCCTCCAGTAGTGACTACTAATCCTCCTGAGGCGATTGTCGTTTTACCAGAAGCCGCTACTGTAAACTTCGAGACGGTTTTTATCCGTGCGTCAATGAGTGAAAAGGTTCCTGCCTCAGCGAGATCTGTCGTGTCCACCGAGAGAATTGCACCCGTAAACGCTGCCAGAGCGGCGGCTTTGTTTGTGACACTCAGGGTACTTGTAGTGCCTGCATTCCTGTCGGATATGATAGCACCGCCGTTCCCTTGACCGGCGATGGTAGTTAGCCCGGTGGAATCCACCTTGAAGACAGAAGTACTGGGAGTGCCCGCGGTTGCCTCCATCACCGTGAAAGATGCTAGCGACGGCGATACCAGAGCAAGCAACGTCTTGTCGAAAGCTGAATCGGAGTTCTGGACCGTGAGCGTATTGGCTATGGTGCCGGTGTCGGTGATAGTCGCTCCTCCAGTAGTCACCGTAAGCCCTGCTGTGGCCACTGTAACCCCGCCCGTGATGGTGGCTCCAGTGTCCAGCACCTTGAGACCTCCATTGATGCTGGCTGCGTTGGTCACCTGGAGACCTCCAGTAATACTCGCTCCAGTGGTCAACACCTTGAGACCTCCAGTAATACTCGCGCCATTCGTTTTCACCTCGAGGCCAAGGGTCGTGGTTAGCCCGGTGGAAGCCACCTTGAAGACAGAAGTACTGGGAGTGCCCGCGGTTGCCTCCACCACCGTGAAAGATGCTAGCGACGGCGATACCAGAGCAAGCAACGTCTTGTCGAAAGCTGAATCGGAGTTCTGGACCGTGAGCGTATTGGCTATGGTGCCAGTGTCGGTGATAGTCGCTCCTCCAGTAGTCACCGTAAGCCCTGCTGTGGCCACTGTAACCCCGCCCGTGATGGTGGCTCCAGTGTCCAGCACCTTGAGACCTCCGTTGATGCTGGCTGCGTTGGTCACCTGGAGACCTCCAGTAATACTCGCTCCAGTGGTCAACACCTTGAGACCTCCAGTAATACTCGCGCCATTCGTTTTCACCTCGAGGCCAAGGGTCGTGGTTAGCCCGGTGGAAGCCACCTTGAAGACAGAAGTACTGGGAGTGCCCGCGGTTGCCTCCACCACCGTGAAAGATGCTAGCGACGGCGATACCAGAGCAAGCAACGTCTTGTCGAAAGCTGAATCGGAGTTCTGGACCGTGAGCGTATTGGCTATGGTGCCAGTGTCGGTGATAGTCGCTCCTCCAGTAGTCACCGTAAGCCCTGCTGTGGCCACTGTAACCCCGCCCGTGATGGTGGCTCCAGTGTCCAGCACCTTGAGACCTCCGTTGATGCTGGCTGCGTTGGTCACCTGGAGACCTCCAGTAATACTCGCTCCAGTGGTCAACACCTTGAGACCTCCAGTAATACTCGCGCCATTCGTTTTCACCTCGAGGCCAAGGGTCGTGGTTAGCCCGGTGGAAGCCACCTTGAAGACAGAAGTACTGGGAGTGCCCGCGGTTGCCTCCATCACCGTGAAAGATGCTAGCGACGGCGATACCAGAGCAAGCAACGTCTTGTCGAAAGCTGAATCGGAGTTCTGGACCGTGAGCGTATTGGCTATGGTGCCGGTGTCGGTGATAGTCGCTCCTCCAGTAGTCACCGTAAGCCCTGCTGTGGCCACTGTAACCCCGCCCGTGATGGTGGCTCCAGTGTCCAGCACCTTGAGACCTCCGTTGATGCTGGCTGCGTTGGTCACCTGGAGACCTCCAGTAATACTCGCTCCAGTGGTCAACACCTTGAGACCTCCAGTAATACTCGCGCCATTCGTTTTCACCTCGAGGCCAAGGGTCGTGGTTAGCCCGGTGGAAGCCACCTTGAAGACAGAAGTACTGGGAGTGCCCGCGGTTGCCTCCACCACCGTGAAAGATGCTAGCGACGGCGATACCAGAGCAAGCAACGTCTTGTCGAAAGCTGAATCGGAGTTCTGGACCGTGAGCGTATTGGCTATGGTGCCAGTGTCGGTGATAGTCGCTCCTCCAGTAGTCACCGTAAGCCCTGCTGTGGCCACTGTAACCCCGCCCGTGATGGTGGCTCCAGTGTCCAGCACCTTGAGACCTCCGTTGATGCTGGCTGCGTTGGTCACCTGGAGACCTCCAGTAATACTCGCTCCAGTGGTCAACACCTTGAGACCTCCAGTAATACTCGCGCCATTCGTTTTCACCTCGAGGCCAAGGGTCGTGGTTAGCCCTGTGGAAGCCACCTTGAAGACAGAAGTACTGGGAGTGCCCGCGGTTGCCTCCATCACCGTGAAAGATGCTAGCGACGGCGATACCAGAGCAAGCAACGTCTTGTCGAAAGCTGAATCGGAGTTCTGGACCGTGAGCGTATTGGCTATGGTGCCGGTGTCGGTGATAGTCGCTCCTCCAGTAGTCACCGTAAGCCCTGCTGTGGCCACTGTAACCCCGCCCGTGATGGTGGCTCCAGTGTCCAGCACCTTGAGACCTCCGTTGATGCTGGCTGCGTTGGTCACCTGGAGACCTCCAGTAATACTCGCTCCAGTGGTCAACACCTTGAGACCTCCAGTAATACTCGCGCCATTCGTTTTCACCTCGAGGCCAAGTGTCGTGGTTAGCCCGGTGGAAGCCACCTTGAAGACAGAAGTACTGAGAGTGCCCGCGGTTGCCTCCACCACCGTGAAAGATGCTAGCGACGGCGATACCAGAGCAAGCAACGTCTTGTCGAAAGCTGAATCGGAGTTCTGGACCGTGAGCGTATTGGCTATGGTGCCAGTGTCGGTGATAGTCGCTCCTCCAGTAGTCACCGTAAGCCCTGCTGTGGCCACTGTAACCCCGCCCGTGATGGTGGCTCCAGTGTCCAGCACCTTGAGACCTCCGTTGATGCTGGCTGCGTTGGTCACCTGGAGACCTCCAGTAATACTCGCTCCAGTGGTCAACACCTTGAGACCTCCAGTAATACTCGCGCCATTCGTTTTCACCTCGAGGCCAAGGGTCGTGGTTAGCCCGGTGGAAGCCACCTTGAAGACAGAAGTACTGGGAGTGCCCGCGGTTGCCTCCATCACCGTGAAAGATGCTAGCGACGGCGATACCAGAGCAAGCAACGTCTTGTCGAAAGCTGAATCGGAGTTCTGGACCGTGAGCGTATTGGCTATGGTGCCGGTGTCGGTGATAGTCGCTCCTCCAGTAGTCACCGTAAGCCCTGCTGTGGCCACTGTAACCCCGCCCGTGATGGTGGCTCCAGTGTCCAGCACCTTGAGACCTCCGTTGATGCTGGCTGCGTTGGTCACCTGGAGACCTCCAGTAATACTCGCTCCAGTGGTCAACACCTTGAGACCTCCAGTAATACTCGCGCCATTCGTTTTCACCTCGAGGCCAAGTGTCGTGGTTAGCCCGGTGGAAGCCACCTTGAAGACAGAAGTACTGAGAGTGCCCGCGGTTGCCTCCACCACCGTGAAAGATGCTAGCGACGGCGATACCAGAGCAAGCAACGTCTTGTCGAAAGCTGAATCGGAGTTCTGGACCGTGAGCGTATTGGCTATGGTGCCAGTGTCGGTGATAGTCGCTCCTCCAGTAGTCACCGTAAGCCCTGCTGTGGCCACTGTAACCCCGCCCGTGATGGTGGCTCCAGTGTCCAGCACCTTGAGACCTCCGTTGATGCTGGCTGCGTTGGTCACCTGGAGACCTCCAGTAATACTCGCTCCAGTGGTCAACACCTTGAGACCTCCAGTAATACTCGCGCCATTCGTTTTCACCTCGAGGCCAAGGGTCGTGGTTAGCCCGGTGGAAGCCACCTTGAAGACAGAAGTACTGGGAGTGCCCGCGGTTGCCTCCATCACCGTGAAAGATGCTAGCGACGGCGATACCAGAGCAAGCAACGTCTTGTCGAAAGCTGAATCGGAGTTCTGGACCGTGAGCGTATTGGCTATGGTGCCGGTATCGGATATGCTGGCTCCTCCACTGCCTTGCCCGGCGAAGGTGGCAAGCCCCGTTGCGTCCACCTTGAAAACAGAAGTACTTGAAGCGCCTACAGTTGCTTCGATCAAATAGTGCATACTGAGGGAAGGGTCGATGGTAGATTTTGAGTCGATATGTAAAACCCTTGCATCGTTCGAAAACGAACTGGAAGTTGCTTCAACCGTTAGAACATCCGTTATCATTGACAGAGAAGCAATCGTACCTCCACCATCAACAACACCCAGTCCACCCTCTAAAATGGTTTCTCCTCCTTTTTCAATCCTCAAACCCCCAGTTTCAATTGTTTCGCCACCATTGACGATATGTAGACCACCGCTATCAATTATGGCCCCACCGCTTTGAATATAAAGTCCCCCTTGCTTAATAGTCGTAAGGCCTGTATAACTGATCGTAGCCAGAACGGTACTACCCGTAGTGATCTTCAGCATATTGTGGGCCGTGTTAGAATCCGTTTGTATCAAGAAGGCATTGCCCGCAAAACTGCCATTCGTAGCCGTCACAATGAGTGCAGACGAAGTCGACGACGCATCCGAGTTCGAAATCTGTCCTCCTCCCGAACCATCCACAATAAGGCCCCCATTAGCGATTGTAGTTCTTCCAGAGGCCTTCACAGTAAACGCTTGTGCGCCGTTGGCAGTCGCCTCTATCAGGGAAAAATCAGGCGCTGGATAGAGACTAGCTCGTGAAGTCGTGAGCTTGAGTAGTGAGCTGCTAAATCCACTATTAGAATTGTCGACAGTAAGACTAGGGGCATTCGACGAATGCGAAATCGTTCCTCCTCCTGTCTTGACATACAAACCGCCAGTGTAAATGGTGGTCAAACCGTCCCCACGAATACGGACGATAGGATCTGCTCCGGTGATCGCTTCAAACAGTTTAAAATCGGGATCAGATGCTCGTGTTGTTCTAACCTTCAATGCAGTTCCTGTAAACCACGTGTGGGTATTTGCGATATCAGCCGCGGTCGACTCCTGATCAGTCGTAGTTACCGTCAACGAACCAGTCGAGATTTCCAGATTACCAGTCAGCAACTTCGTATCACCCATACCATTCATCGTCAGAATCTGCTGCGTCGAAGAACCAATTTTCATGAAGTAGAAATCTGCTTGAGAACCTTTCGCCGTTTTCAGGTTCAACACAGTGCCAGTGTACGTCAACCCCATAGGATTGACGATAAACCCATCATTCTCGTCGATACTGTCCGGGACGTTGGACGGCTGATTGCAATCCATACCCTTGAAATCCGCATAACAAATGCATTGGCCCGTGCTGAAGTCACAAAGACCACGGTTGGAGCAGTAAATGTGCTCTGAACAGAGGTATATCAATGGTAAATGGTTAACGTTCCACCCTTTATCAGTGATGTACATTTACTTACCGATGACGTTAGTGGCTGTGACATCACTGATAGCACATGTAGGAGAATTAAGACTTGTTACTTGGGTAAGATCGCACGTGAAGCTCGTCAGTGCTGGATTTCCTGAGTGATACAGCAAATTGTTCTCTCCTCCTAAGTGCGTCCACTCCTTGAAGCTCACAGTGTAAGTAGCCGCTGCAGTTACTGGATCTACACTTGCAATCGAACACGAAGCTGTCAAAACGGTGCGCATAGCCTGGAATGCTTTCGCGCAGGCTTGTTCGTGAGCCGTATCTGCTACCGCGACGGCATCAAAAACAGCAACATCCCCAAGGAAGTGGATACGAACCGATCCAGCTAGAGGAAGGCTAGTGGAAGAATCGGCTCCCACTTGAATCTGAATCGTCCGATATCCTTGGCCCAGAGTAAGTGGATCATCATTTTTCGCGCACATGACTGCAAACAGTATCATCAGGATCTGCATGCATAATCTCGTCGGTAATATCCTGCTAACAACGTACGCTGAGAGCAGTCTGGTCCTGTGTAGCCCATATCACACAAACAGCTCGACACACTGTCCTTCTCCCAATTCGAGTACACTGGACCGATGCCATCACCAGCTACACTAGGCAGCGAGTCTGGCCCATACTGCAGCGACAACGTTGCTGACGAATAGCAGAGGCCGTGACCCGAACAATCGGATGGACATTTGACTACGCATAACCAACCACACAAATACTCAAAAAGTGCATGATACCAAGGAAAATGTGCGTAGGGGACGCACGTCGTTGACAGGCTGCTCCGGTATACCCATTAAAGCACGCGCACTCGCCCTACACAACATAATACTGTCACCACAACGTATATTACACCACCCCCATCTTGGTAAATTACCTTAGAATAGTCACACACGCCTCGGTTGGAGCACTCGGCCAACGCATGAGCCACATTCGCCGTCTTTGCCTTGTCTGTCCATGCTACTCCAGTCGGACACTTACGTAGCGAGCAATCAGGAGCCAGCGCCCAATTGGAATCACAAATACATTGACTGTAAGAAATAACAAAACACATAACGTAAGATATATCTTCGCGTTCTCGGATTGCATATCGTTAAAACGCACTTGCTCGACCCGCATTGGCCATGGCCTGAGCATGAGTTCGCACACGCCGCCTCCGCCACCTGCACAGCCGTGAGCACGAGTAGCAAAAGGAGAAGCCCGTGCATCGCCGCCATGTTGCACTCCAAGATCTTTTTTGAAAAATGGGACGGGATTTTGGATATGCTCATGTTGAAGTTAAATAACACATAACGGATATGTTACGAACATATCTTTTTCTCAATCAAAAAAAAATGAACGCGGAACAGGAGCCGCCACCGGCGTACGCCGCCGCCGCCCGTGTGGAAGTGGAAGACCCGCCCAAGCGGCCCAACCAGACGGAGCGTTTGCTGTGTAGTGCACGTGCACGGGACGACCTGTCTCCTCTGCTCTTCGTCGGGTCTTCGGACGGCGCGTTGCGATGCTACGGGACGGACGAGCGTGCCGGCGCCCTGCGCTGGCAAGCGGATTATAAGCGCCTGTTCCATACCTGCAGCGTATTCTTGGATACGTGGGGCGTGCTGGCCACGCTGGTTGATGGACGTTTGAAGCTACTGGAGCTGCCACTGAGCAGTGCGCAGAGTGATACCGTGGCCAGAGACGACACCAAGGGTGCGGTGCTGTTTGCGGTCCATGAAGCAGCCAAGACGCTGTGTGTGCTGTTGAAGACTAACACACTGAAGGTTTTTGACTGGACTGTGAGTCGTAATCTGGAGCCACGCACACAGCATGAGTTATCGACGAACCTACTGCCGGTGCAGCAGCTTGTGATGCTCAGTGAGAGTCACGTGTTTATTCAGGGCAAAAAGGACTGGGCTGTGCTCAATCTGGACAGTGGTCGTGTGCTGACTGTTGCTGTGGATACGATGCAACAGGTCAATGGAGTTCTGGGTGCTGGTGTGTGTGCTGTTCTTGCACTGCCTAGTCTTTTCTTGGCCAGACGACGACAGCAGATACTAGACGTGCTGTTGTGTGGAAAGAAACAGGGAATCATATTAACTATTGATGAAGAGACGAAGAAAATAAACCCGGCAGAGGAAGAGAACGATATCTACGGAGCATTTGAAGATGATGCGAATAGATTTCGTGAGAGTGGAGGCAGAGCGCTGGACGTATCGACTAACCAACTATGCATGAGAGTGGAGAGGATCGTAAGCTACAACGCGCCACCACGGGCCGTGTATTTCCACCACCCGTTCCTACTATTTGACCAGGTGGAGCAGGTTGCAGTGTACAATTTTGGCTCGTTGCAGTTGGTTCAAACGCTACCGGTTAAGGCACCCTACGGAATTTGTGCTGCTATCGACATAGCGTCAGCTACAGTGGACGTTCCGTATTCAAACACTCCGCAGTTCAGGGGCGATCGGCCGGCCACTTTGTTTACCGTGTCTGCACCGTTCGATGTTCAGTCATATCAAATGTTGTCCATTGCACAGCAAGTGGCTGCATCCATGGGGAACCGCCGCCTAGAAGATGCTGTCGCCCTTTGCAAGTTGTGCCCAGAAGAGAGTCCACTGAGCGATACTGATCAACGGAAGCTTTATGCGGACTACGGCTTCGAATTGTTTCAGTCGGGGCGACGACAAGAAGCCATGGATTTCTTCTTCGAAAGCAATATCGATGTGATGGAGGTGCTACTGCTTTTCCCACGGAACCTACTTCCTCGCAAGGCCAGTGCACTGCACAAGGAGCAACACAGCAACAACAAGGATAATTCGTTGGGAGGTGACGATTTAGTGGACGGTCTGCTCGCTCTCATTGGCTTTCTGCGTCGAAAGCGAAGCGCTCACTTGCGCTTCGAAGATACATCATCAGTCATGGGGATTCGTGCGCGTCGTAGTATTGAATCCAGCGAAGAGGGTGCTTTAGAGCTGATTGATACGATGCTGGTCAAGTGTCTTGTAGTGGTGGCGGAAAAGACTGGATACGAAGAGCGAGCAAAACGCGCACTGCTTGAGGTAGTCACCGGGCCGAACTATTGCGAGATTAGCGAGGCTGAGATTTTCCTGCGGGCTCATCACCGTTTCAAGGCACTTCTGGCGTTTTACTCTGCCCGAAAGCTGCATAGGAAAGCTCTGGAATTATTGGAAGACTTGGAGCGCAGCGCAGCTTCGGAGGCTGCACTGACTGAAAAGAGTGAAGCTGGTCAGAAAGATACGCAGCCGCAAGACACTGGGGACTTGCAATCTTCGCAACACTACATGGTGCTTATAGCTCAGTACCTTCGGGTTTTGGGTCAAAAGCACGCGGAGTTGGTTTTCGAGTTTTCGCGTCGTGTTGTGTCGGTGAACCCAGATCTGGGACTTTCAATTTTTACACAGAGAGAAGTCCCCAGCTCTAAAACGGATATTGATCCCTCTGCGGTGCTTCAGCATCTGAAGAGCTGCTCTATCGCTGTTTCCAACTCCAACTCGACGTCACCAGACACTGAACATGCCGAAGACCTATCGAAGCCGACTTTACCATTGATCAATAGCCAGATGTTGGCTATCGAATACCTTACACAAGTTATCTACGAAGGAACAGGCCAGTTGGCGCCGCGATTGCATGATGAAGTGGTGTATCTGCTGCTGGATTCGATACAGACTAGCACACCACAAAAGCAGAGACTCACAAGCCGCGTTGAATCGCAACGTGGTATGACTGGACTTTTACGGCGTAAGCTGCTTCAATTTCTCGAGTTTCCAGGAGCAGCGTTCCATCCTGAGCGCATGCTGAGTCGCACTCCCAATGAAATGGTGGACGAACATGCAGCGCTTCTATCGAAACTTGGACGGCACCTTGAGGTTCTCCAGTTGTACGCTTTGGAATTGAAAGACCCAGCTCTGGCCGAGGCCTACTGCAACCGCTGCTATGAGTCAAAGACAGCTGACTCGTCAATCTATTCGATTCTGCTAAAGATTTACTTGCGTCCACAATTTCAAGGGGTAACAGGATCTGGTACGGCGTCTCCAGTCATCGGTTCACCACCTAAGCCTTCGTGGAACCGGTCCTCCAGTTCTGGCTTGCAGAGTGAGGCTGTAAATGCAGCTATCAACGTGCTGAACAAATATGCCGAGCGTATCGATGTGTCCACAGCCTTAGCGCTTCTGCCTGCTGACGTTCCTGTGGCTCCGTTGGCTGGGTTCTTTCGCCGTGTGCTTGAGCGCCAGGTACAGCGTTACCGCAATGGACAAGTGAAGAAACAACTTTCGAAGATGGAGAACTTCAAGGTTCGGGAGCAGCTTTCCACTAAGCGCAAGGGATCGGTCACAGTGTGGTCATCCCAAAATTGTCAATCATGCGGCAAGAGGCTTGGAGTTGGTACATTTGTGCGTTTACCGAGTGGGACCTTGTTGCACTACTCCTGCCAGCCCGTCCCATAGCCCGGCCAAGCTCCTACACCGGAGAGAGATCGTATTCTTTGAGCGTCACAGGCTTTTTCCATGAGGACTGGCCGGTAAGTTTATCAAAATAATAATACTGTTGTGAGTTGGGGTCAAACACTTTTTGAATGCGTTCGCGTAGAAGGCGGTGGAGTTCAAGACGTGCTGCGGCACAGCGCATGAACGTGAACAGGATTTGTTTCGCCTCTGTAAGCTCTGTAACCACGTGAGATCGTCGTCTCTTGATGATTTTGGTCTCCTTGATTTCCCGGCCGTCACCCACGAGAAGAACAGGTTTCTCCCATTTTGCGACCCCTGTTTTGCGGTTGTAGTAGTAAAAGTGCTCGGTAGTGGGGTCAAAGATCTTCTCATACGCGTCGAACAGTAACTCACGAAGCTCGTCTTTAGCGCGCCGTGTACGCCACATCCTTTGAAGACGCGAGGCAGCTTCATCTCTGGACATTTGACGCAAACGCTGCAACTTCCTCTTGTGGCGCTTCAAGCGTGCGCGTTCACTGATACGCGGTAGTTGGACAACAACAGACAATGAAGACGACGACGGAGGAATGAGCGTACTCTTCCTCCTTCCAGAAGAAGAGGCAGAAGAATCGTCAAAAACCTCCAGATCATAGGCCCCCAACACAGCGGGCTTAAACCAGGTAGCTGTGCCAGCCACAGTGTCGTAGTAGTACGATTGACCCGACACAGGCTCCATGATTTTGCGATACCGGCGAGATAGTAGCTCCAACAGCCTCTTGCGTGTTGCGAATCGTCGGTACAGCGCCTGAATGGTACGTGCAGCAGCTTCTTCGTTGTGGAACTTCTCAGGCCGTAGCGTAACGCCATGTCGCCTTCGTTCCTTGTCAGCTCCCGTTTCACAACGGCCAACCTTAGACCCAAGTTCATCGTCATCCTCACCATGAAGCAGTCGGGGCTTCTCCCAAGACGATTCCTTCGTGGTGGCGTTGTAGTAAAAGTACCTCCCAGTCGTGGAGTCCCAGAGCTTCTTGATACGTGAACGCAAAATACGACGCATGAATTCCCGTCCTCGATGGCATCGATATGCGTGCTGAATGATCCGGGCAGCTTCATCAGGAGCCATATTAGCGAATCTGGCAAGTCTCTGGATCTCGACAGGTTCTCCTAAGTCATATCGTTTGCGAAGAAGAGGAGGGGGCTCCCACAACTTTGTAGACTGCTCCTTCTTGTGAAGAGCCGGCTTCTTGACGTGGTAAACGCGTTCCTTTTCCAAGTCGAAGTGCTTCTCATATCGATCACGCAGCATGTTCAACATTAAACGTCGAGCCTGCAGCCCCCGCCAAAGAGCTTGCAGCTTTACTGCTGCCTCGACAGGTGTAAGAGGCGGTGAAATCCGAGGTGAAGCGTCTGGATCACGGATAGGGACTTCGAACTCTTCGCTGATCTCCATTGGTCGAGTCCATGACTTTTTCCCCTGCCAGAGATTGTAGTAGAAGAACTCATTGTGGGCTATACTGAAGATGCGCTGATATCGCTGTTCGCGGGCACGTTGCAGGACAAGGCGAGCTCTTCGTGCACGAAATAGGCACTGTAACTTACGGACAGCTTCATATTCTCCCATTGGAACACCAGGTCGTCTCAGTCCATGGAGCTGCCGTTCGTGTGAACAATTACGACACATCCATAATCGAAGAGGAGATGGTTGAAATCCATTGCAACGCCAGCACAACCGACACAGCGGATGCACAATCGCTTCAATGTCAATATCTTCAACACATTTAGCTTCCCGGTGCTCCTCTTCTTCACGCGCACGTCGGTCAGCAAAAGGCTCGAGTCGGACAGGAAATGGCAACTGGTTAGAGACTGTCAAGGGTTTCGAGTCATTGCTGAATTGTGGTACCGGATGCGATGAACACAGTGGCAACGTCGGTACCTTTGAGAAATCCAAGCGCGGAATCGACACAGACTTATTGCGCCAAAGACGCGGCACCTCAGGCCACTCGTAACTCGCCGCATCTCGAGAAACGGTGTTAAACACCGTGAAAGTTCGCCCACAAGCAAGTGAAGCAACACGCCCAAACCTCTCACCTCTTGGAAGTCTTAATTCGGTTGGGACACCGTTAAATGCCCGTGTGCTGCCCCATGAAAAGACCCGGTTATCAACAGTTAAAGCCACCGTGTGATGTGTACCGCATGAGAGACGAGTAGCGAATACTTCGTCATCAAGTTCACGAGGTGGCAGACGAACGGGTTGCGGTTCATAGGTAACCTGTGTCTTCCCTATTCCAAGCTGACCATAAATGCCTGTACCCCACGTGAAAACGCGCCCGGTATCACTTCCAGGTTCCGCGGCGATGCAGGCACTGTGCCACGCTCCACATCCAATTGAAATGGAAATGAGGTTTGTGAGAACCCCACATACGAGTGCCGGCTCACTGACGTCACTACTGCGCGTGGTTACTCGCCCATGACCCAATCGTCCACCGTCGCTACAGCCCCACGAGTACACCTTTCCTTCCGAAGTGAGCGCCAACGTGTGTAGAACTCCACAAGCAACTTGCCGTACTGAAACAGATCGAAGCGCTGCCACTTGATGCATTACCACAGACCGAGGAAAGGTTGACGGCGAAAATTTTGCTGGCCCATCGGTAAGTTTACTACCTTTTGAAGGGCATATACCTAGCTGGCCGTGCGAATTGCTGCCCCAACAAAATACCACTCCATCATGACCGGCAACATGGTCACACACTGCAACACTATGATGTCCTCCCACTGCAGCAGCGACAGCCTGGTAATTGGAAAGCGCTCCGACGACTGTCGCTCGATTTCGAGCAACTTGGGCGGCACTTTCAGCTGCAAAACCCAACGCTCCGTGGGCATTGTCACCCCAACTAAACAGTTCCCCAGCTTTAGCTAGTCCCATAGCGTGGCCTCGTGCTACGTACACCCGTTCTACATGCTCAGCACGAAGTGTGTGCAGAAACACAGGAGTGGCAAGCCAGTGGCTTTCTCTGGGCGTTGATTCAAACTCATCACGTCGATGAATATGGCTGCATAGCCCCACTTGAGATGCTAAACCTCCCGTCCGGCACAACCACGCTGCGCCTCGGGCTCCATCTAGCGCATACACAGCGTCCGATTCTGAGCCCTACCAGTACTTCGCACGTCAGGGATCGGAACTCCAGGAACACAAGTTGAACGCGACGTACCGCAGCAATACTCGTGATGTGGTGTCCTCGCAACGGATGAATATCAACAAGGTCAGCTCCCGGATGCGCCTCACAGAAGTATACACTGCCTTGCGCTTTGCGGCGAAGCTCGAGAGCTCGAGCTGCAGCCTGAGCAGCCATATCATTGGCGAGCACATGCTGATCCACCCAGCGTTGGATACGACAGATCAGCAGTACCTTCTTCCCCGTCGACGGTAAATTGAGAGTCAGCGCTAGAAGTCTCAACTCTTCACGCGATAGTCTCCGTAGATCCACATTGCGCCAGTGATGACGACTTCGTGCATGGCCGAACGCTCGCAATGAAGTGAATGTGAAGCGCACGTTTTGACGGGAGCGTTGGAACGCTTGACGCAATAAGTGCGACCTGTACGCACGTTGAATCATCGCGGCAGCCTTCTGCTTACGACGCTTAGACCGTCCAGGCTTCCACCCTGGCTGTAGTTTGCGCTGAGCAGCCTTGATCTTATTCTTCCTCTCGGCCCGAGCCCGTCGCGTCATGCTTGGGTCCATCATCGAGACAAGATGGTCACGGACAATTGTCCTGAAGCAGGCAACAGACGCGTCGTTTCATCGATACAAAGAGCTCTGAATTGGAGGTGCCTGCTGACGGGCTTATACCTTCTAGCTGTTGGTTGGAGTTTTAGTCTCTTGTTGCTGTTTCAGTCGTCTAGAAAACACCAACGATCCAGCGCTGGTACTTGTCGTACCAACGTGTACGCCAGTTGTCGAGTGAGGCGTCGATTAGCTCGTGCACGAAGTCCTCACAAGAGTTGATATCCAAGTCCGGCTGGAAGCGAGCAGCCAAGCGCTCAACTGTGCCCTTGGGGTCTCCAGCAAAGCACGGCAGATGTTCGTTGCCGTGCAGCATCATCTCCACAAGCAGAACAAACCGATGGCGGTACTTTCGTGCCACTAAGAATGAACGTACGCACAGAGATCGGAACCGCCGGAAGTGCGCAGAGCGCGGACCACCCATGAGCTCAACAAAATCGGCTGTAAGCTTGAACGGAGCCTGCTCGAAGGCCATGTTGCCCGGATTGTTGGACAGAATAAAACCAAAATCGATATGAATAATGTGGCCCTCAGCATCCAACAGAATGTTGCCGTTGTGACGATCCTTGATCTGAAGGAGATAGCACACGATGGCGTAACCAGCCATACTGCTCACAAAATTCGCTCGGGCCTTGCGGAACTCGGGTGTACTCGGGTCTCCAAAATGCCTGGTGAAGAAGTCCAAGAGCGTCGTGAATTCGCGGTCGTTGCGCTTTAAAGAGTCGATGGAAATGGTATCCGAGATAGCCTCCACAAGACCTGAAGTAGCTGAGATAGCAATCACATCGTACGGACGGATGAACACGGGGACCTTGAACTCTTCAAACACCTTGGCGAACTGGTGAATCAGCTGCAAAGCCAACTGTTCTTGACGTAAATCGTCGTCGCTTTTAACGATCACGGGGAGCAACCTCCAGCCTGGAAGCTTCCCGTAAGGAGACGTAGCTTGAATACGGTGCTCTTTCTCGGACCAGCGCTCCTTAAATATGACATACGGCGGCTCAGCAGCTCCATGCTGCCTTGATTCGGAGCTGGGATCGCTGTTCTCTGCCTCTTCGTCTTCCTCCAACTTCGAGTCTCGTTCATTTAAATCTTGAAGGAACCGATCGGTACTGTCGAAACGCGCAAGATGATGCGGTGAACTCGCGGAGATCTCGGACTGAGGCGACAGTACTGTATCCGACTTGGGGGACCACGGGCCACTGACACTACTCACTGAATCGATATCGTCAATGTCCGTAGTAACAGGAACAATGGATGCAGGTACAGTCTGGGCCGAGAGAGTAGGCCGAAGGCCTCCAACACTTGTGTCCACTGTTAAACCCCGCTTATTGAAAGCACCTGAGCTCTTGAAGAACGGTTGACTCTGACTTCTCTCCGGCAAATCACGGAAACGCTTGGGTGTATCCTCGCCATACCCGTCGTCGTCAACTTTGCTCAACAACGCTTCACACTTAGGATCAAAATTCTTCCCACCCGGCGTCTTTCCAACTAGGGAGTCGATCAGTCCGTGCAATAGCTCCGTTGGTTGGGCGATTTTATTCGAGATGTGATGCGAAAACGAGCGAAGTCTTGTTGGGCTGCTAGGCGTCCGCGACTCGCTCCAAAATCCCAGCTTGGCAGCATCCGGAGACATCAACGGTGTGCGTTCAGTAGCGGAAGACGCCGCCACTAGATCTGGGGTGCTAGCTGTATCCCACAGACCAAGTGTGAAACGTCTGCCATTAAACACGCTATTGCTGCGGCGCTTAACTCGCTCTTCTTGCGGAGAAGGATAGTCCACAACTTCTGCACAAAGCAAAAATGGCACACGTTCCCTTGTCGAGAACGTAAAGCTTTCGTCGACGTGGATGTGCTTCAATCGATGGTACGAATTCCCTACAGGCAGATACAAAGAGTTGCTCGGCAAGTACTGAGCTTCCAGGTCTTGAAGCCAAACGCGAAGCTATCACACAAATACAATGACGGGCTTATAAGTAAGCGTAAGAGACCTGGCATGGGAGATGGAACTTACCATGTCGTTACGTCGATCGTATGCCACCGCACGCAGATTCGACGATATATTCGCTAATGATCCCAAAAATGCGGTCTCCAACTCAAAAGGATCCACGCCAGCGCTTGCCGACACCTTAGGGGCAACTGGAGACGTCGCCAGTCCTCGCTCAAGGTCGTCGTTCACCTGGAAAGTAGCATAGTGATCATCTTGAGAGCCTGGCAGCAACGCTTCGACTTCTTGTGCACTAGCAGATACCTCCGATCCACGGTCGGCACGAAGCTGTTTCTGCGCCTGATGTTCCAAGTTCACCGGGCTGGGCGGACAAGCAACCACCATCGCTGGGGCCATGCCACGCTCGGACACATCTTCAATCATCATTTGAACACGCTGATAGTCTGCCTCCGTGGCAAAAGCTGGGTTGTGCAAGCAGTACGACTGCAAGTACCACAGCATCTTGTGTGCGAACACGTGCGAGCTGTTGACAACAACAAAAACAGTCAGAATGGCTTCATACTCTCTTCCTAATAACCACTTACACACTGCATTTCCGCAATAGCATTGCGCACAACTGCGGAGACTCAGCAAAAGCTCCAAGTAGCAGAAAGCTGCACATTTGAGGGAGATAGAACTCGAACTCGTCTTCATCTCTGTCCGAAGACACCCCCAGTCTGTCCACAGCTCCGTCCTGATGCGCATAAAGCCTCACCATCGCTTCGAAAGTCGGGTCCTTCGGTTTACGTCGTCCCGTAAACTGCTTGCCTAACGTAGCCCATTTGGATCTCCATTTGGCTCGTGGCGTCTCACCCATGACGTCTCGAAGCAGTTTGTCGTCGGACAGCCGTCCTCGACTTTTGTTAAGCTGCAATATGTAGCCTAATTGCAGTAGTGTACTACCTACAGCCAAAACGCCGAGTACTGCGACGTAGAAGCCTCCCCAGACCACATGTCGGTACTTGTCGAATGTGTCAATTTTCCTGCCGTCCAGATACAGCAGCGGCTGCAACGAGCCCAAGCAACAGCCTATCACCTCCACCAGCGACACCACAAACACGAAACAACGTGTAGATGGCACGCGCTTATTGCGGCGTCGAATATAAACGAAGAAGAGCAGACGCAGTAGCGATAACACAGCTTGGAGAGCCAGCGATTGGCGGAACTGGAGCGGCGTCTGCAGATCACGTGCGAGTATCTCGCGGCCACCGGGAGACGCCAGAGGCGCCAGGAAGTACCAGCCCAGCACCGACAGCTCCACGGAGAGCGCGAGCACGTTGAACAGGCCCATGAAGCGCGGAATCAGAGAGTGATTGAGATACCGGATGCGGCAGAAGAATGCTGAGTTGAGCTAGTAGCCACTGATTGGCTGTTGAAAACAGGTTTTCGCCAATCGAATGAAGTCTTGGTAGGAAACTGCGTCCGATAATCAATGAGCATAAGGTGGACATGTACACTGGTCTGCCTGGCCGCTATATTGGCTGTTGCCTGTCTTGAAGCCTTTACTCCAGAGACAGAAACACTACTGGAAGCACCTAATTGACACTTGATTGCCTTTAGTACGGGCGTGAACGGTGATCCGGCCGGTTTCGGAAGTCGCGGTCTCCGCCTCGGCCTCCATATCGACCGTAGCCACCTCCACCTCCACGGCGTCCGCCGCCGCCACCGCCGCCTCCTCCATGCCATCCACCTACTGGAGGCTCTGGCTTGCCAGCCAGCTCCACTTTGATGGTCTTGCCTCGCATATCCGCACCTGTGTAACAATAAACAACATAATCTGTTAGTAAACCAGTCTTCAGCATCGTATGCATTTGCATCAACTGACCGTTGAAAAATTCCGGTGCCGTGCGAGCAGCGTTCGAGTCCTCATACGTCAGCACGGCGTCGCCTTTGGGTTTTCCGTCAGTGTCCGCGTAAATTTTAATCTTGAATGGCCATTGGTCCTTGTAGCCTCGCTTCTGCTTCTCCCTAGCGACGATACCAATAGCCCCGAACATCTCCTGTAACTCGTCACTCGTGACGTCTGTGGGTAGATTTGAGATATAGATGCGTGCCCACGTGGGATCGGCGAGCGCTTCCTTCGCGGGATCCCACGCACCAGACGCCTTGGGTTGACCGTCATCTTGTTCTGCGGTAGCTTCGTCCTCGCGCTCCCGGCCCGCAGTACTGCTGCTGTTGTTGCTGTTACGCGGCTCGCTCCGGTACGACGTGTCCCTGTCTGAGCGTCCGCGGTCTCTGGATCTGTCACGTCCCCCGTCGCGCCTGTAACCGTCCCGTTCACGGGGCCTGTCCCTGCTGCGGTCGCCGCCGTATTTACTAAACGAGGAGCCGTCGTAGCGGTCCCGATCACCGCCGCGACGATAGCTCATGCTTGCTACACTGTCTAATGTATCTGTCGGGTGGACCAAAAAACTAGTGTGTGAGTTGTGGGGTTTACATCAATTCATGTGGTACACGTGAGTCAATTCAATAAGGGCTAGGGTCGATTACGACGCTAAACATATCAGCCAATGCATGGCGATAATCAGCCCTTTTTCAGCCAATGGAATAGCAATTCGAGCCAGACTGGATACTGTGGGAAGCCTGATGCGTGGAGACAATCGGAAACCCCCGTCGCCTATTGTTAGCGGCATCGTATCGAGAGGAAGCCGACGCTGCCTCGACACGCCCAACCTGCGCCATAGGAGGAAGGCAACTTCAACGCAAGCAGACCCTGGAGCGAGACATCGCCACCATGGACGAGAAATCAAGGAAACCCGAGGGTGCGTGGTTAATCCTTTTCTTAATTCCGATGACCTATGGCAATAATAACTCTGTCCTACGCTGTAGACACCCCGTTCAAGCAGCAGAGGCTCAAAGCCTGGCAGCCCATCCTTACACCTAACTGGGTCATTGGTACTTTCGCTGTTGTTGGGCTCATTTTCATTCCTATTGGCATCGTGCTGCACACTGAATCGGACAATGTGCGTCTTGCATTCTTCGTCTCTCCCATCTGCTTTTTTTATTTAACTTTTTAATGTTATTTACTGTAGGTGGTGGAGTATTCGATTCAGTATGACGGAAATGACATGACGTCGTCGTCCAACATTGTGAACATTGGCAACGGTTGCTACTTGAGTGACGAGGACGAAGGCGACACTTTCGATGTGGATGAGCACGGATGCAGGATCACATTTAAGATCGAGAAGGAGATGAAGGCGCCTGTGTATCTGTACTACCAACTGGACAACTTCTACCAGAATCACCGTCGCTACGTGCAGAGCCGCAGTGATGCACAGCTCCGCGGAGATGCCACGGCCAGTACCAGCGACTGCTCCCCGCTGACCTCAACTGGTGGAGGCCTGACCAAGTTCAATTCGACAGCGAATGTGTCAATCGGTAGCAACGATACGGACTACACACTGATGCCATGCGGTCTCATTGCCAACAGTCTGTTCAATGACATTTTCTGGGTCAACAAGCTTGTGACTGGAGGAAAAACGTACTACCAGGAGGACGAGTACGAAGGCAAGACGCTTGTGAACCTCGTGGATCAGACTGGCATTGCCTGGAAGTCAGATGTCGAGACCAAGTTCAAGAACATCGACACTGCGGACCTTTCAGACGCGGACAAGACAATGATGTTGTGGCAAAACCCGCGTTATCGCTACATCATCCCTATGTACGAGGGTCAGGAGCCGATTGCTAATAAGACTGCATGGACAACGGCTGCGCCTGCGTTCGGCGTGCAGGACGAGCACTTTATTGTTTGGATGCGCACTGCCGGTCTGCCGAGTTTCCGTAAACTGTACGGCCGAATTGACACAGATCTGGCGGAGGGAACAGAGCTCGAGTTCCTGGTCTCCAGCAGTACGTTTTGCTGGTGTTTTTTGCGCTGGTGAAAGCGATATCTAACTCGTTATTTGTGTGTTTCCTATCAGACTTTGTGGTGAGCACGTTCGAGGGTAAGAAGTCGATCGTGATCTCGACGACGTCCTGGTTCGGCGGCCGTAACCCGTTCCTGGGCATCGCGTACATCATCGTTGGTGCGCTCTGCATGGTGCTGGCCATCTTGTTCTTTGCCAAGCACAAGTTGAGTCCGCGGAAGTTGGGCGACACGCGGTACCTGGTGTGGAAGAACAACCACTAGGCAGAAACTCACTTTCAGATCAACAAGATGTTTCGGCACGCGACGACTCTGTCTCGTAATGAGCGAGCGGTAGGAGTTGACAGCGCCAATGTATTCTTTTCTTTCACATCTAGGATAGTGCAGGCGTCATTTAAACTGCAATTTCTTACCCAGAATGATAATTGAGGTCGCTTGTGCTACATTTTGTCTTGTCGATTCTTAGAAAAAGTAGTAGTACGAAGTTTCAAGATGCTGGCGAGTCGCTATGAACTGCTGGAGAAGATCGGAAACGGGGCATTTGGGGAAGTCCATCGCGCTAAAGACCTCGAAACTGGCCAGGTTCGAGCCATCAAGCGCCTGCGAGTGAATGACGACGGCCAATTGTCTGTCGTTCCGGCCTCGCAGTTCCAGGAAATTGAAGCCATGCGCCAGCTCCAGCATCCTAACGTACGCCAATGGTTCATTCCTTTATCCCGTTAATCTGATAACCTTTACTGGTGTAGATCGTGAAGCTTCTGGATGTGGTTCCCGACGGCAGCTACATCGCTCTTGTGCTCGAGTACATGCCCAGGGACCTGCTCAGTGTCGTTCGGAATCGAGAAGAGCCTCTGCATCCTGCCGATGTTCGAGGTCTCCTTCGAATGTTATTGCATGGAGTGGCATGTTGCCACGACTACAATATCCTTCATCGAGACCTCAAGCCTGGGAACTTACTGCTGAGTGCTGACGGTGTGCTCAAGATCAGCGACTTCGGCCTCGCCACAGTCTTCGTGGGTCAACAAGGACGTTCGTACTCGCACCAAGTGGCCACGCGCTGGTATCGTGCGCCCGAGTTGCTGTTTGGTGCGCGCCATTACGATACTGCAGTGGATATGTGGTCGGTGGGTGCAATCTTCGCCGAATTGCTACGTCCAACTCCGCTGTTTGCAGGACAGAACGACATCGACCAGATCTTTCGAGTCGTTCAGGTGCTTGGGGACATCGAGAAGCAATGGCCAGGTGTCCGTGAACTTCCTGACTTCAACAAGGTGTCTTTCCCTGCGTACGAGCCCATGCAACTCGACAAACTGTTTCCCGACGCGGATGTTGCTGCTGTGGATTTATTATCCAAGCTTCTCGTGCTTGATCCAAGCAAAAGGCTATCAGCTCGAAAGGTGACGAGATTGTCCTGGTGTTCTTACATTTGCTAACAGAATGTCGTTCTTTCAGGCCCTTGTGCACGATTTCTTCTTTGAAGGACCTGTACGCTCGCTTTTCCTCTGTGAAGTGAAGTCACAAACTGCGAAAGATGCACAGGAATCGGATGGATTTCTAGCTTCACTTGGCCAGCCACTCCGACTGTAAACGTACGCATCACAAGCTACTTGAAATTTCACGCGGAAAATTAAACTTCGCTACAATTGTTGTCTTCTCTCGTGGGTCTCACTTCAGCAATTATCGACTCGAGTACTGTGTGGCCTCTGTGAACCGCTTCATCCACGTTTCACGACCCACGCTGGCAGGAGCGCGGAAGCGGAGCATTTGATGACCTGCTTCAGGCGGTACCAGCTTAATCTTGAGTTCATCAGTGCGGCTGCGCACAACACTGTAGCCGCTGATACTAATTGGTCGTTCGAAAGGAGGTCCGCGTTCCTCATGATCGCTCTTCGACTTGTAACACGTGAGCGTCGAGTGCTTCAGCACATAGAAATATTGGCGCCACCTCGACGAGAACAAGTGGCCCTTTTCGTAGCGCTCCAGATATCCCGACACCACACGACCTTTGTCAGCCACTTTGTCCACCGTGTCGATAGTGCGTCTTGTGGCTTGCATGGTGCTCTGGTACAAAGCCTGTTGTTCAGCTAAAGCGCTTTCGATTTGAGCCTCAGTGCCGCGAATTGCACTTTGAAGCGAGTTCACCTGTTCACCATGCCTTTGCTCAATCTGCGCAACAGTCTCGTGTTCTTGACGGCCCCACTCCGCGTTTGCCTTCGTGATGTGGTTTACTTGGCGCTCTTTATCATCAAGTGCCTCCTCCAACTCAGTCAGCCGACGTTCCTTCTCATCCCAGGCTGCCGTGAAGCGGTCGTACTCTTGCTGCGTCAAGTATTGAAGCTGGCTGCGAACTGGCCCGTTTAGAAACCCTGCAAGGACCTTGGCAGCTTGGGGGCCGCGCGCGACGAAATTGTACTGCGACACCATCGCCTCGAGGTTGTTCTTGTACGTCAGGAGCTCGAGAGGAACACGTGTCAAAGAAACAGTCGCGTTTCCGCTCTTCTTGTCAACCAGCGTAATCGAAGAAACAGCACGGCTTCGCAGTTGTTGTTGCTGCTGCTGGGCCTCCGTGTCTGTTTCGTTCTTGTTGAGCACCACAGAGTGCAGATAACGAAGTAGCTCGCCGCAGAAAATGGCCGAAGAAACCTCATTCGCGCGCTCAAAACGTCTCCTCACGCGCCCTAACTTCGCCCACAAGTTCTTCTTGCCAACATGGAAGTCCAGGGAGCAGGCGAGCTCTGGGCTTGACGGTGTCGGGCCATTCAGATCCACAAGGAATGGCTTCAGCAATGCGTTCACTTCTTCCAATCCTTCAGCATGGACAATATCTAGTACCGCTGTATTGACAGGCATCGCCTCACTAGGTGTGTTCAGGTAGTCCATTGGCACCGAGTAGCGTGTGATGCTTGCAGTGCACCGGGCAAGCAGCACATCAGGAATGTGCGCTGCTTGTGCTTGTTCCTGTAATTCCGCTTCAGCTGCCTCAGCGTCCTCTAGGATACCGCCAAGCCCTCCATTGTCACCTTGAGTCGTTGTTCGCCCACCTGCTTTCATCGAAGTGCTAAACCGATTCGTGGGGAATCGCGATAGCTGCTTGCTAAGAGCACGACCAGCTCTGTTTTTCAGGAAACTGAATAGACCAGTGTTTAGCGGTGCGGGCGTTGTTGAAGTCACTGCGCTGTCATCTACTTCAGGAACCTGCTGCTTCTTCAAATTCCCAAACTCGTCGAATACAGAGTAGCTTCCTTGTCCGGCGTCCACAACAGCAGCGTGTTGGTTGCTCTGGGACGCATTGGCCTTCAGCTTTCGCTCCGTAACATCCAACAAGTACTCAGCAGTAATAGGAGCTCGCTCGTACACTGCCAGCCTTGCATGCATCACGTCGCAGTATGACTTAAAGGCTCGTTGCACCAGTCCCTGCCAGTGCGCAGCGAAAACGTTCGTCACGACGCGCTGGAGCACAACAGGGACTCCGTCCGGAGCTGCCATAGCATGGATCAGCGATCTTATTAGTCGCACCAGCAGAGCGCCATTCAAATAACGACCAAAAAAGGATTTGCACTCCAGTCTGTCGGCCACGTGCGTCATCAACTTAGGCGACGTGTGCGGGTCCTCCGGTCCCTGAAACGAGTTGGACTTGAGCACAACACAGTCTCTCGTAGGCACTAGAGTACTCAGTAGCAGCTGAGCATCCGTTGAGCCTGCAGCCAGTTGCTGTTCGAAGTAGGTGGAGGCCGAGTCACAGCCGTTCATATCCTTTATCTTGAGATCTATCGCGCCCCACGTGAAGTGCGGCGCAATATCCTTGAGTAGCATCGCGTTCCTTTCTGCGTCGACTACTCCTTCCCCCACTTGGAGCTGCGTGAAGTTCCCAAGAAACGGCAGGGCAGCCTGGAAACCGGTGTTGGTGATGGGTCCGTTCTTGGCCACCACCACGTGGGAGCTCAGTATAAGCAGCAGGGAGCCCCAGAACGGCTCATCAACCAGTGAAACACCGCGTAGAACTAACAGCAGCATACTGGCGTCCTGTTCGGGCACGGAGACGGCACTAGAGCTCAGGAACAGACCGCGGTCGGACGATCCGTCACGCTTGTCGTCCTCCGAGACATACAGAACGCCCATCAGCGCCACCTTCCTAGCCGACAGTTTGGACCCGTGGAAAACGTCAACACCTCCCTCGTGCAGGCGAAGGCCGTAGCCATCTGATCCATCGGAGCTCGTGCACAGAGGCACCAGGTTCGTGTCGCTCAGCGCTGCTGCCATCGCATATAGCGGTAGTTAACCTATGACGGTTCCTCAAAATATCATAGGAAGTTTTTCATATCATATGATTGTAACTCATATTTAATGATGAACTATTATTGATCATATGAAGGCTTCTCATATCGAATGATGAACTATTATCGATCATATGAAAACAAAAGATCATACTACTCTTACCATGCCTCTGGATGAAGGATGCTGGGGTGAGGACGCCCTTGAGCGCTTTCGTTCGACTCGAATCTACTCAAGAACCTTGTCATGACTGTCGTGATGTGAAGAGCTGACCTCATTCTAGCTGGACGTGCATCGGATCGACGTAACCACAGCCAAGTAAAGAAACCATCCGCAAACTTTTACACAGCCAGGTGCAGCTGATGACTGCAACGAAGGTAAGTTACCTTTTTTGCCTTTTTGAGTTAAAGTTGACTTGGTTAGACTAAGAGATCTGTCTTACCGGTTTTTTTTTCATAGAGTTTACTCTGCTACAGCAGACACTCGAACCACTTTACAGGCTTTTGCGAGTTCACAATCAAGGCGTCACCGTTGAGGAAAGCTGTGTCCGCGTGATTAAGGCCCGTCACGTAGAAGGTATCGTCATATGTGTTACCGAATTTCGAGGTGGAGAGGCCTCCAGCACAGCTCTGGTACTCGACGATACCGTCGTTCTCATCGGACTTGTGTGGGATAATTGTGCCTGCGAGCTTGTACACAGCCTGGTATAGCGACAGCAGTCCAGAGTAATTGTCACTGCACATCACAGCATCAACATTTGACTGGAATGCGGACTGTGCGGCTGCGTACGCCGTGTTTAACGACGTAGTGCTGTACGACTCGTCCTCATACGACAATCCAAGCACTGCGGTATTTGCTGGACACTGGCCGATGAGATTCGCCACAGCTTGGAGGAACACGTTGCTACCGCTACATGCATTCTGCAGATAGTCCGCACCCATACTTCCAGTCATCGGAGCACTCAGACTCACCCATGTGCTGCTGGACGCCAAGCTGCATCGACTGTTCGCTATCGCACCGGCCATCATTAACCCGCCCATGGAGTGTGTCACGACGATGGTGTCTGCGATAGTCTTGGACGACGAACTGCTCGTGCTACTCACGGAGATGGCGAAGTTACAGACCTTCTGCTGCAGTGTGGCGTCAGTCCAAGCGTAGTCGACAGTGTTCAGGACTGCGTACTTGATGGACGAGCAGCATGGTGCACTGCCAGACAGATCGCCAAAGTAGCTGGAAGTTGTCTGCAGCGTCGTCTCTTCGGTGTCGGAGCCCAAGCCATGGAAGAAGATGCACGGGCGTGGGGTCGATTGGCACGAACACGAAGATGAAGCCAGGGTGGTCGTAGCTTCCGCCTTCAACTTCCGTCGGCTAGACGAGGAAATGGTTTGGCCGGTTAGTAGAGCGAGTGCCGTGTCCGACACCAATGTGGCAGTGACAACCGTCTCGCAAGACAAGGCCGCGTCACCGCTCAACGATGGCGCCGTGATCGTGACGGGACTGTCCAAGTACTCGACGGCGATGTCGAGGTCGCTGCCGTAGATCGTGAAACCATCCGAACCGGAGGAGCAAATGACGAAGGTGGCGTCGCCGAGAGTAGCTTGGAACAGGTCTCCGCTCGAACACGTGATGGTGTCGCTGCCGGCGGCCGCACTGGAGATGGCCGTGGCGCCGTTGAGTGCCGAGATGATGTCGTTGAGCGGCGGCAAGAGACTGGATGAGAGGCACTGCGCATTCTGCGAGCCGCTCGTGTCGCCCACAGTGGCTGTGACGAAGTAGGCAATGCCGTTCACCAGCATGAAGGTGTAGTCGGTGGTGCCGTCCATGAAGGCGGCGTATCCGTCATAGAGCACGGAAGTGTTGTCGGAGGATAGGACGGGGTTGGCGAAGAGGTAGAACTGAGACTGTCCGTAGATGTTCATGGAGGGCCGTTTGAGCGTGAACTGGAGACGGAGTGATGGTGCATCGGCCAGAGAGGCAGCTAGTCTGCGTTGTGGGTGCTCGTCTTGGTCGACTCGGAGACTGGCATGTTCGTTGGCGGTTGCGGTCGTGATTGCAATAGCAAGAATCGCGAAAAATGCGAGCGTGAAGACTCGATGCGGAGAGTTGAAGAGCGACATGATGTTGTTGATGGAGTTCACGTTGGTTTGGAATTTGAGTGGTAGAGGTGAGGTGAATTTGAAAGTGAGGTGTCTGATGACATGAAGATTGGAGATCATCGTGTTACTTGGTTTGACGTTCGTGCAAGAACGGTGGAGATGGAAAGTCTGGTGTTCTTGCAGTTGAATGTATCGTGTCCGAATCGATCGCAGCTGCATTGATGTGGTTGCAGCCAGTCATGGCGCGGCGACGTAGGCGGAAGTTGCTTTGGGATGGTTCGATCGCTTCCTAGCAAATCCGGGAAGGAGATGGCACAGGGCTATCATACATATTCGGCGTACATGGAAACTTTGCCACGCACTTTAATTTGAAGTTCAAAGACGTGACAGGAGTGGGACGTGTCAATCGCGATCTTTGACAGCTTTGGAGATGGGCGAGTGAGTGCCTGTACCACTGCAACACCGACAAGCACAACTTGTGCTGCACAAACCAGGCCTGGACCTGCTCATGTCCGAGGCCAGTTATGCTGCCAACTGGGCATTGTGTTGTTGGAAAGAAGTGGTGGTGGATCGCTAACGTGCTGCTATGTAGCTGGTTTGCTTGGATTGATCCTGGCAAACATGCTGCCTGAATGATCAGCGTGGGTATCGCCGCGCGGTTTGAGGTGGACTATCGGATCTCATGCGGCGGTAGAATCAGTCCCCCGATACGTAGCACATTCGGTGGAAAATGAACAACCCATCAGCGCTGGTGGATCGTCCACAGCTAAGCGAGCCGCGTTCCTTTTGTACCAGCCACGCTTCAATACCGGTAGCGCTATCATTGCGTGAGCTGCTTGCCTATCTTTGAAGTTTCCACGTTGTATGGCTGAAAGGATTTTCACGAACTCGCTGCAGCCTGCAGGCATGTGCGCGCGGTCGCGTGCTTCGTTTGCAGAACTACTTTTGTGTATGCAGAACAAGCTGCCAAGTTTTACCAGTGACTTAAATGCAATGGGATCCGGGATGTCACTCCATTAGTAAGGTTAACTCAACATCAGGTTTGACGAGGACTGCAGCGCGGGTAAGTCATATTGTGCCTTTCGAGTTAAGAGTTGGCTAGACTGAGCGATCTGTCTTGCCGTTTCGCTTAGAATTCACTTTTACAGCAGACACTCGAACCACTTCACGGGCTTCTGCGAGTTCACAATCAAGGCATCGCCGTTCCGGAAAGTCGTGTCGATATGGTTAAGACCAGTCAGGTAAAACGTATCATCGTACGTAGTGCCAAACTTCGACGTAGAGAGACCTCCAGCACAGCTCTGGTACTCGACGATACCGTCGTTCTCATCGGACTTGTGAGGAATGACAGCCCCAGCCAACTTGTATTCAGCTTGATACACGGATAGTAGGCCGGAGTAATTATCGCTACACATCGCAGCATCAACATTTGACTGGAATGCGGACTGTGCGGCTGCGTACGCCGTGTTTAACGACGTAGTGCTGTACGACTCGTCCTCATACGACAATCCAAGCACTGCGGTATTTGCTGGACACTGGCCGATCAGGTTTGCCACAGCTTGGAGGAACACGTTGCTACCGCTGCATGCGTTCTGCAGATAGTCCGCACCCATACTTCCAGTCATCGGAGCACTCAGACTCACCCATGTGCTGCTGGACGCCAAGCTGCATCGACTGTTCGCTATCGCACCGGCCATCATTAACCCGCCCATGGAGTGTGTCACGACGATGGTGTCTGCGATAGTCTTGGACGACGAACTGCTCGTGCTACTCACGGAGATGGCGAAGTTACAGACCTTCTGCTGCAGTGTGGCGTCAGTCCAAGCGTAGTCGACAGTGTTCAGGACTGCGTACTTGATGGACGAGCAGCATGGTGCACTGCCAGACAGATCGCCAAAGTAGCTGGAAGTTGTCTGCAGCGTCGTCTCTTCGGTGTCGGAGCCCAAGCCATGGAAGAAGATGCACGGGCGTGGGGTCGATTGGCACGAACACGAAGATGAAGCCAGGGTGGTCGTAGCTTCCGCCTTCAACTTCCGTCGGCTAGACGAGGAAATGGTTTGGCCGGTTAGTAGAGCGAGTGCCGTGTCCGACACCAATGTGGCAGTGACAACCGTCTCGCAAGACAAGGCCGCGTCACCGCTCAACGATGGCGCCGTGATCGTGACGGGACTGTCCAAGTACTCGACGGCGATGTCGAGGTCGCTGCCGTAGATCGTGAAACCATCCGAACCGGAGGAGCAAATGACGAAGGTGGCGTCGCCGAGAGTAGCTTGGAACAGGTCTCCGCTCGAACACGTGATGGTGTCGCTGCCGGCGGCCGCACTGGAGATGGCCGTGGCGCCGTTGAGTGCCGAGATGATGTCGTTGAGCGGCGGCAAGAGACTGGATGAGAGGCACTGCGCATTCTGCGAGCCGCTCGTGTCACCAACAGTGGCCGTGACGAAGTAGGCAATGCCGTTCACCAGCATGAAGGTGTAGTCGGTGGTGCCGTCCATGAAGGCGGCGTATCCGTCATAGAGCACGGAGGTGTTGTCGGAGGATAGGACGGGGTTGGCGAAGAGGTAGAATTGAGACTGTCCGTAGATGTTCATGGAGGACCGTTTGAGCGTGAACTGGAGACGGAGTGATGGTGCATCAGCCAGAGAGGCAGCTAGTCTGCGTTGTGGGTGCTCGTCTTGGTCGACTCGGAGACTGGCATGGTCGTTAGCGGTTGCGGTCGTGATTGCAATAGCAAGAATCGCGAAAAGTGCGAGCGTGAAGACTCGATGCGGAGAGTTGAGGAGCAACATGATGATGTTGTTGATGGAGTTAATGCTGGGTTTTGAACTTGGTTACTTGGTTTGGTTTGAATTTGAAAGTGAGGGGTGAGGACCGGCGTCTTGGTGAGCTTTCCACGTTAAGAACTTCGACGTGACTCCCGTGAGAGGGGCGCTTATGATTGTGCCTATCGTTTCCCGAATGAAGAAGTGCACTTGCAGCTGCCAAAAAGCGGTGAACATGGCTGGTTTGGATGAGCCGCTTCCATCCGTGCCGCGGATGGAAACGATACATGTAGCAGGAAATACGAGTACTTCAAGTATCTTAATGACATCCGTCCAACGCCTGTCAGCCAGAGACAAGACACTTACGTTAGAGTGGAATGTCAGATGGTTGTTTGCATCAATTTGGTGTCCGACTCGGACTCCGAGTACATGTACATTTTATCCGAACGATTTGGTCCAGCTCTAAAGCCTTTAGACTAAATGTGGTCGCTTGTGTATCCTGGTGGTGATTCAATTAACTGAAGGCTTAACGATTTTCCCATCGAGGGTGATAAACGCTCCATCGAAAACACGAGCGACGTTGTCGATGCTTCCAACCAGGCGAAGTATCGGTGCCAACAGGTTTGTTGTGGTCTCTAAGTTCGTGACACGTCCAGTGGTAGGATCACATATGAAGTGGATCGAGCCATACATTTCAATTCGTTGGCCTAGCAGTCGATACGCAAGTGGAGACCATCTAGCATCGTCAGATTCACTGACAAGCAGATGTCCGTACAAGTTGCGTAGAGTATTCTCCGTGATGGTTATGCCAGTCTTCGTAGCGGCCATGATCGAGTTCCCAGGACCCTTCTCTAAGCCCTCGAGCTGCAGTTGGACGTTGTCGTGATAGAGCGAAAACAGCCTCCACCTCTCCAAATGGGCATTGACGCCCTCCACACCGCCATCCATGACATCAATCGACATCGCCGCTTCCAAGAACACCAGCTGCACGTGAGACTGCCGTTCTCCTTCACCGTCCTGAGACTTTGCAAAGGCCGTTGGTGTGATGTAGCCATTTCGAAAGAGGCGGAAATACTGGATTGCAATGTCCCAAACGCTCTCCTTCGTCGGGATGCCAAACAAGACCACTCGTTTCTTCTTCTCCAGCGTCTGAATCTCAGTTTGAAGCTTCTCAACTTCTGCAGTAATGCAGGTCAAGTACTCCTTTTGCTTCTTTCTGTGGCGAGCCTGGTTAATTCGGCATCGTTCTCGATGAAGATTCCTCTTCAAGATGATGTTCTGGATAACCTTTCTGGTTTCCTGGATAGTTTGGGTACACTTGAGCCCCAACAACTCGTTCAACTGTTGCGAGTGGTAGGAAGACCCCGTGCAGTTCATTGTGCCCGTCTCGTTGCCTTGTCCGGCATGAAAGCTGTTTTGGTCGTACATGGATCGAACGCACAGCGCTGATGGAATCAGTACCGAAGAGTGGTTGGAGACCTTGGTAGTATTTACTTGATTTGTTCTTGCGACGCAAATTCTGGAATGGCGACGAATAACTCACTTTGGAGTACTGTACCAGCAACGCACCTTGGGGTGGCCTGCGCATGTATTACGTGGCCATGAAAGCCACAAGATTACACCGTCATTCACATGCACTAACAGAATTGCGTATGTAAACCCCCTATCAGATGATTACTGTCACGCAGGAGAAACGTCAGAATTAAAGGGCTTTCGATGGACAAGCGATTGAAGCAACAATGATTGTCAATTTAGCCACAGCACTTATGCACAAGATTTCGGCTCAGGCTTACAGACTGTACGAGTAGTCACTTACAGCAAGCACTCAAACCACTTGACGGGCTTCTGCGAGTTCACGATCAGTGCATCTCCATGGCGGAACGCACTATCCGCGTGGTTTAGTCCGGTCAAGTAGAACGTGTCGGAGTAGGTGTTGCCGAACTTGGAGGTGGACAACCCGCCGGCGCAGCTCTGGTACTCGACGATGCCATCGTTCTGCTTCGATTTGTGCGGAATGACAGACCCCGCCAGCTTGTACACGACCTGGTCCGTTGAGAGCAGACCCGAATAGTTATCACTGCAGAGAGCTGCATCCACGTTGGAACGGAACGCGGACTGGGCCGCCACATACGCCGCGTTCAACGTGGAAGTACTGTGCGCCTCGTTCTGGTACGTCATCCCGGCAATAGCGTTGTTAGCAGGACACTGGCCGATCAGGTTGGCAACAGCTTGGAGGAAACCGTTGCTGCCGCTGCAGGCATTCTCAAGGTAGTCGGCGCCCATGCTCCCTTTCATCGGAGCGCTGAGACTCACCCATGTAGTACTCGACGCGAATTTGCATCGGTTGTTTGCCAAAGCACCAGCCACCATCAAACCGCCCATCGAGTGCGTGACAATGATTGTATCCGCAATAGTCTTGGACGAAGCACTGCTGGTACTGCTGACAGAGAGAGCGAAGTTACAGACCTTCTGCTGCAATGTGGCGTCCGTCCAGGCACTGTTAACCGTGTTTAACTGCGCGTATTTGATGGAAGAACAACACGGAGCACTTTTCGAGAGATCACCGAAGTAGCTGGAGGACGACTGTAGCGTGGTTTGTTCATTGCTGGAGCCGAGACCGTGGAAAAAGATGCACGGACGTCGAGTAGACTTGCATGAACACGAGGAAGCAGCCAGGGTGGTCGTAGCTCCCCCCTGCAACTTCCGTCGGCTAGACGAGGAAATGGTCTGGCCGGTTAGTAGAGCGAGTGCAGTGTCCGAGACCGATGTAGCGGTGACAACCGTCTCACAAGACAAGGCCGCGTCACCGCTCAACGCTGGTGCCGTGATCGTGACGGGACTGTCCAAGTACTCGACGGCGATGTCGAGGTCGCTGCCGTAGATCGTGAAACCATCCGAACCGGAGGAGCAAATGACGAAGGTGGCGTCGCCGAGAGTAGCTTGGAACAGGTCTCCGCTCGAACACGTGATGGTGTCGCTGCCGGCGGCCGCACTGGAGATGGCCGTGGCGCCGTTGAGTGCCGAGATGATGTCGTTGAGCGGCGGCAAGAGACTGGATGAGAGGCACTGCGCATTCTGCGAGCCGCTCGTGTCACCCACAGTGGCCGTGACGAAGTAGGCAATGCCGTTCACGAGCATGAAGGTGTAGTCGGTGGTGCCGTCCATGAAGGCGGCGTATCCGTCATAGAGCACGGAGGTGTTGTCGGAGGAGAGGACGGGGTTGGCGAAGAGGTAGAACTGAGACTGTCCGTAGATGTTCATGGAGGGCCGTTTGAGCGTGAACTGGAGACGGAGTGATGGTGCATCGGCCAGAGAGGCAGCTAGTCTGCGTTGCGGGTGCTCGTCTTGGTCGACTCGCAGACTGGCATGTTCGTTGGCGGTTGCGGTCGTGATTGCAATGGCAAGAATCGCGAAAAATGCGAGCGTGAAGACTCGATGCGGAGACTTAAAGAGCGACATGCGTTCCTTGTGCTTGTCGAGACGAGTTAATGTTTCGCGGTTGGTTGCTTGCCAGGACGCGAATTTGAAAGTGAGGACTTGCTCGAGTTGAGATTGGCATCTTGGTTAGCTCTCAACCATTTAGCGTTTGGCTGTCAGGATTTGAAGACTTGCACTTGTGTCGTGAGAGGGGCACCAAGTGGGTGTCATTTTCCCGGTGTGAAAGTGCTGCTCTTGGACTGGATAAGACGAAAGTTGCGTGGGGAGCAATGACAGCAACTGAGGCGCTGAATGACGGCCCATTCTGGTCATGACATCTCCAAAAACAATCCAAGTGGCACGCGGGCAACAAAACTTTTTTTCTAACAGCGAGAGACCAGTGTGTTTAGCCATCTGTGATCAAGTGTTCCAACAAGTTCGCCGTACACCAATGATATTAATTAGGTAAGTCGTATGCAAAGTATTTGTGTTTGCCTAAAGGTGCTCCTTCGAATGTATCAGCGTGGGTAACGTTACCAGCTTGCTTCCACGGAAATAGTGTCCCCAGCTAAGCCAACTTGTCACGCACCGAATTGATGTTCTCAACGAGGCTCGTCTGGAAGTCAGCGCTATTGAAGCTTATGTCGACCCACGGTGTTCGAATCCAGTTAATGAAACCTTGGCAACTTACTGAGTAGTAAGTTACTGCGCTGAATAGTGGATCAATAGTGGATCAAGGCTCCTTGACAAGGAGTGGTGTACAGTAGTGGTTTTCTTGGGCAGGGACTGTGTTGAAGTTGTCAACGTCGGACGATCCAGTATGATACGCTGCGTATCATTGAAGTATCTTGGTAGCTTTGCAGTTTATAACGTCAATTCGAGTTCAATTCGACGTGCAGAACATTGCGCTGCTGGCTGACAGGCAGCTAGGCGCAATGGAGTGACTCCACTCTAGACAGTGCAACCTAAAGACAGCATCCAGTAGATGTCATGATGGCATTTCCATCCACCGAAAGCGTCTAAGCAAAGTGGTACTGTACATCCTTCGTGTGCACTTCAACTAGCCATGCTCCCACTCCGTGATGGCTCAAGTATCCGTCTTCGAACGAATGGGGTCTTCGTACACTCCTTATTTGACTCAAATAGTTTGAGTACATGCAGATCAGTATTTCTTTCACATCCAGCGATAGACATGCTATTCAAAAGCAGTAACTTACTGCCAGTAAGAAGTTCTCGATGGCGCTCGGACGTGTACAACAATTACCAACGTCAGTGCGCCAGCAAGCGACGTTGCCAAGAAGTACAGCGTGGTCTAGGTCGGAAAGTTCAGCCTTAGTTGTACGGCGATGGGTACGTGGGAAATCTTTGGAGGAAGATCTCAACGTGAGAATGCTGCCGTTTTGACACCCATCGTTCCGGTTGACGCCCGGGGTGTAACCTTTACTACTCACTGCCGTCAACGAGTACTTCTTACTCTTGTGTGTATGCCTTCCTTCCAAACGAGAGTGGTTGGCATATTTTTAACTGAAGGTCATCCTTTTCTAAGACTTGCAGCTTTCCGGAGTCCGAAATTCAGCAACACAGACAAGCAACTACTCAAAGCTGCCAAAAAGGTCGTCACGGGGTGCCACTGCAGTCACGCAAGCGTGATGGCGATGGTGCCAGCCGCTGACTGCCCGCTGGATGTGTGTCATCGAAAATCTCATTCATCTCCTCCTCCTTAACTCAAGGTTAATAGGGACCCTATCCAGTCGCGGCAGCTGCAGCCAGATGAGGAGGCCAAGTGCAAGCACATCCTTGCAGCGAAGACTTCATGCCAAGCACGCGCGTTCACTTTGACTTTTGTCTTTGAAAGCAACACGTTCCCACCCGATTTCAACCATGTGGGCATCTGCATCCCGCCTCCTCTCTCTGAGTCTGTTCGTGACGCTCGCTATCGCCGTCAGCGTCACTTCCGCGACGACGTTAGCCGACGCTCGTCCACTGCAAGTTCACTTTACGCTCAAGCGGCCTTCCATGCAGATGTACGGGCAGCTCGAGTTCGACGTCTTCGCCAATCCCGTTGTCTCCTCTGACCGCTCTGCTGTTCGATACGACGGCTACGCCACCTTCAAAGAGGGCAGCACCAAACACACGATCTTGATGGTCGACGGTATCGCTTACTTCGTGACATCCACGTCCGGCGTCGAGGCTGCTGAATGCTCATCGTCGAGCTCCCTTGCACTCTTCGACTACGTCATTCCAGCGCTCAATGACGCTACCGCGATCTCAAGTGCGACAGTCGATGATAAGAAGATAACCTGTTCGAGTGGAGACCTGCTCAAGGTCACCCTAGGCGATGCTACTTTCGTACTCTGCGCCTCGGGGTCCTCGGGCTTCGTCGTGTACGGAAGCGACCTGGACATCCAAGTCAAGTATCTGGATCACCTGGCTCCGATCTCAGCGCCTGAACTGAGTGAAGACGCAGCACGTTCGTGCGAAACGATCGTTTCGCCTTCCACTGTGACGGCGACTACACTATCGCTACTCACTGGTGAACCTATAACATCCAACTGGGGGACACAGGGTCTAGTGCGCTACTTGGGCCACTACTTTAGTTATGGCCGTTGATAGACATTGGAGAACGAGGAGTTAAGTGACTGTACGTAAATGCATGAACGCAATAAACGATTAAATGTGAGCTCACGAAACAATCGCTCGTCTCGGTGGGGATTTCATAGGATAACAACTCTATCGGTTGCTTACTTCAATGTAGGACACCAATGTTGTGCTGTGTTGTGACTTCCGCATTGGCAATTCAGTGAAAGTCTCCGAAGTCACCTCGAACATCAAATGCATGGTAGACTGTTAGACTTCCTGAAAATGTAATACATGTCATGTAGGCAGTCTAGTACATGTGGGTTGTACCGGTACATGTACCGGTATCGTTATCAACCCCAGCATAAACTCTATGTAATCAGGTGCCTGGAAGATACAGAAGTCTGGATGGCGCGACTCAAAAGCTAGGTAAAGTGGTGAAGATCCAGACGCCTCCCTCGTTTCCACCCGTACAGCTGACAGCGGACTTGATGTGCTTGTTGGCCGATATCAAGTGTTTTGTATGCTGCAGGAAGATTGTGCTTGATGCTTTGCAGTTTCTTACCGTACATTTCATCACCAGATTGGACCAAGGCAAATGACCTGTTCTGCCATTCCGTGATTGGAGCCGTAGCGTTCACTCACTCGTCGCTGCGTTAATATGTGGGGAGTCCAAGTTCTCTCCGTTGCCTTCACCCTGTTCACCGTCGCGGTGTCTGCGAGCAACCCACAACAGGAGCGAGGGCTCAAAGCGGAAGCGGGTATGTGGAGCTTTGGGTCGACAGCTTGTGAGTGTAAGTCCACTCCTCGCCCGTGTCTTTTCATTCACGGCGAGAACAATGAGAAGGAGGAAAAGGAACTGCAGACTTCGCCCGTCAAATTCGGAGACATGGCCGACCACGCCCCGTGCTGTTCGTCCATCAAGTACGCCTCCCTCGACACGATAACCGCTCGCTGGACTGACGAAGCCCTGCAGGAAACTGTGTGCAAACACGCTCTGTCAATGAGCAGCTCGAGCAACGTCGACAAGGGTGTCATTAAGGACACAATCCTTGTGACCCACTCAATGGGAGCGTTGATCGTGGCCGGCGCAGTGGCTAATGAGAAGTGTAGCATCGACAACAGCACGTCGTGGGTCAGTATGAGCGCTCCGATGAACGGTACGATGACCTCGAACTACGCACAGGACGTGTGCACGGACGACGATACCCAAGCTTTCCGAAAGATCCTGACACTTGTTGGCAAGTGCCCTGTTGGAGCTGGAATGAAGTCGATTGCGTACATGGGCGGTAAATACAGCTCTATGGCTCTCAACAAGGCGTACGTTGCAGCCCAGGAAGTCTACCGGAAACACGTGACGGCTGCTATGTGCAGTGACGATGACATTGGCATTGTTTCCACGGACCAAGCGGGATATTTGCTTCTAGGCTCCAAGGTTGAGCACGGCACGAAAGAGCACGATGGTTTTGTGACGTTCGAAAGCTGCCGAGGTGGACTGCCGGCAACACAGTTCAGCGACAGCTTCGAAGACAGATTTTACGTCTCCAAGTGCAACCATGCAGACACTGCGTTCCTGCACGGAGATAGCTACTTCCGAGAGACGATTAAGCCGGTCAGTTGGTTCCAATGCGTTCTCTAAACGTATGGGGAAAGGATAAAATTAAAGATGGTAAACAAAGGGAAGCGGAGGTGGCCAAACGCATCGAGTACATACATTGCGACAGATTCATCAGAGAATTCAGCGATATTTGTTCTACACTTGCAATCGCGGAATTAGATCGTGCAACTAGGTCTAAAGCTGTACAGAAGGTAAAGAAGGTGGTCTACTGTATCAATGGCTGCCAATTGTGAGAACTACTACCTGTACAGTACAGGCTGTACTGTTGCAACAATACCAGTCATGTACGTGTATTGGAACTCGCGTATTTGGATTTATTCATGTACATGTACTTTCAGAAATAAAAAATATTTTTTATACTTTTAGAAAAGTATAAATAATAATTTAACATTGAAACAATTAAAAAAACGTTTAGTCATTTAAATCCATTTTTAAATTTAAATAAATACAAGCACTAGTACTTAGAAAATTAAAAAAAAATGAAGAACTTAATTTCAACGAGGTACTGGCCGGTACTAAAGTAAGTAGCTCTGAGAAGTTCTCAATGCTACTTACTCAGTGAGAATAGATATGTTAAAACTTCTCACTGATTCTTACTGAGAAGAGGGTGTCCTCCAGCTCTGCACTGCATCGTTTGGATTTGGCCGGCCAAAGCTCCACTTCAAGCTGTAAGTAACTTGCTAAAAGTTGCAGCTTGCAACGCAGGCGCAAATCTCCTTTCAGTGCCATTGGCACTGTATGATCATCATACGCTCCGTATCACTTACAACTCAGCGACTTTTGACGTTTGACTTTTTGTTCTCAAAAACTGTTTAATTAAAATCACTTTAAATTTAGATCATTTTCTCAAAGAATGCTGCTTTCTTTCTTTTCGACACATAGAAACAGAAAAAGTGACTGTAAATATAGAACCGAAACATGCTAGTTTTTTTCACTTGCATGCTAGTTTTTTTCACTTTGGCCGGATATCATCACTCGGCGCACCGGCTAGCATGAACAAGAGCATTCACGCAGTGCTCTGCAACTTGCAGCCCGGCACCAATCCGTTGCTCGTGACGCAAGCCCTTGTGTAGCGTGATGCCATGTGGAGATCGACCGGCGGACAGCAACATGCAACACAAAAGTCTCAACAGAGACCAAACGTCCATCACGTTTCGACAGTGACCACACAATTCCCGCCCTTCCTTCTTGCAATTCCCCTCTTCGACAAACCGTACGGTCAAAGAGAATAATACCACCGACAGCTGATTACAGCTCACAATACATTTTGCCGCCTACCGGTAACAGTAAACTCGAAAGCTGCGGTTATCGCGTGCACGATGCGATTAACCACGTATTCTCTCCAGTGCATTGCTGTCTTCTGCGTGGCTTTCGTCGTTTTCGCCACTTCCGCAGCTCAAAAAGGCAAAGGAACCGTCCACGGGGACCTTCGAACCAGCACCACGGAATGGCCGTCCTTGAAACTTCACTTCAGACTCAAACGCGGCACGATGCAGGTGAATGGACAGCCAGAGTTCGACGTGTACGCCAATCCCGTCGTGTCCAAAGACGGCCTCAGTGTCTCGTACGACGGATACGTGGACTTCACTGAAGGCTCGACGCTCACCCGGTACACAATGGTGGACGGCATCGCCTACTCTACGACGACCACCTCTGAGACCGACCAAACCCAAGCTTTATCGTCGACATCTCAATGTGCAGAAGTACGGGCTCTACCGCCTTTCAGCGACATGCTTCCGGCTCTAAACGATGCTACACCGGCGGCAAATGCGACCTTGGACGGCGCCAAGATCAAATGTACGCCGGGGAACCTGTTCAAAGTGACTTTCCGAGGGCTAAGCCTGGCCGTTTGTGCGTCTGGTTCTTCTGGAGTTCACGTTTACGGCAGTGACATGGAGATTGGTGTGAAGTATTTGAAGAAACGTGTACAGATTACGGCTCCCAAGTTAACTGCTGCCGCGGCGAAAAAGTGCGAGAAGGTTGTGAACGCCACGGCAGTGACCGACACTACAATTGCATTGCTGACTGGCGACGTGATCCCCGAGAGTGAGGCGAGAAGCTTGGACTTCGGCTCAGACGTCGATCTTGCGGATACAACGTGCTCCTGTCGGTCGACGCCACGCCCATGTCTCTTCATCCACGGCCTGGGAATCGACTACGCCAAGGATGGCCTGCAGGATTCGTTTACTTACTATTGGGGTAATTTGACGGAACACGCGCCATGCTGCACGGACTTCAAGTATATGATCTGGAACTCCAAGCAGACTGGCTGGAACAATGAGACCCAGCAACAGATCCTGTGTGACCTGGCCGCTTCCGTGACTGAATCTGGATCACCAACTGAAATTGCAGACACAATTGTCGTCACGCACTCTATGGGGGGACTGATGCTCGCAGGAGCCATCGCTAACGGGAAGTGCAGCCTCACTAATAGCAGTTCGTGGATTGCCACAAGCCCTCCGATGAAAGGCAGTATGGGCTCCGATTTCGCCCAGGAATCTTGCGTTGGAGACCACACGATTCTAATGGAGGCTTTAGGAAACGCCACGGGGCAATGCCCAGTGCTTGGTGCTACGTTGTCGCTGGCATATCAAGGCGGGGAGCACAGTTTGGAGCTGGACAACGCGTACACTGCAGCTCAGGAAGTCTACCGGACTCACGTGCATGCTGCAATGTGCAGCGATTCGTACTCGGGACTGCTCTCTATTTACCAGCCGATGTACTGGCTGTTGGGTGCTGGACTTCCTCACAAGTCAAGTGACAATGATGGTATGGTGGAGTTCCAGAGCTGTGCTGGTGGCTTCCCGCTGGATCAGTTCGGCAATCACTATCTCGATCAGTTTTACGTGACACATCTCAACCACGCAGACACGACGTTCTACAACGGCGATGGCCTCTTCAGTTCGGCTAAAAAGCCTGTCAAGTGGTTCGAATGCGTGCTGTAGAGATGATCTTCAGCAAACTAGACAGTTTAGGTTAATAGACAACGAGTGCATTTGCATTGAGAACTTTTTTCGATCCGTTTCATGTTGGACGGCAACTATTTTCACTAGCACAACGGTTCAACTTGGCACAGTCGACTTGCCCCCTAGTAGTGTAACATGGGCAGTATGAAAGGACCAAGCAGCGACATCAGCGCCAGTAGCCGTGTAGTTCCAGAAAGCGAGACAGTGACCAGAGAGCCCTCGAGGACTTCACCAAATGAGGAATCTATAGCCGAACAGGAGACGTCACTTTTGTCCAAACTTGCATCGCCAATTGTGAACCAGGATAATATGGCAACAGACCAGAATCTGGTTGTAGGACCTGTGGTACCGGACATATCAACCGCAGACGAGAATGTTGAGAACAAGAACCATCCGCGCCAAACGAACGACCCATCTATCCAGACGATACGAGCAATCGAATTGACCGAGACCGACAAGCATAAGAGCTGGAAGGTGATCGGGAAACTGGCGGTGTTGGCTCAGTCGATGAACGTTCATACCATCGACATTTATCACGATCGGAAGCTCAATACGAGCCGCTTTATGATTCACCCGAACTCCAAGTTGCGTCGAACATGGGAAGTTACGACTGTGTGTTTGGTCCTGTATGTGTGCGTGATGGTAAGCATTTGTTGAAGAATTCGAGAATGTATTCATGGAACTTACTTTGGAACATGTTTTAGATCCCGTTCATTATTGGTTTCCAATTCGTTGACTGGACCAATCTCAACGGCATGAACACGTTTATCGACGTTTACTTCATTACAGATATGGTCATGACGTTGCGGACTGGTATCGTCACAAATGGCGAAGTGGTGATGGATCCCAAACGAGTTGCGCGCAAATACTTCCGTTCTTGGTTTATCGTGGATCTCATCTCGAATTTCCCTTTGGTGCTTTTCGTTCCATCCTCTGGCAAGTCTTTAAAGATCGTAAAGCTACAGAAAATCCCCAAGCTTCTGCGTATTGGCCGTTTACTCAAGTACCTGCGCGAATACGCCAAGTACTACAATCTCATCGTCAGTTTTTTTGGTCTCGCCATGGGTTTACATCTCTTCGCATGCCTATGGGCCAGTTTGTTTAACGAATGCTACGATCCACACGATCAAGTAATATGCACAGAGGACGAGGTAAGTACGCGGTTCTCCTATTACGGAATACTACCGTTCTAACTCTCACTGTACTTACAGTTGGCACCAATGTACGTTCAATGTGTGCATACCATCATGCTCATGTTTCTAGGAATCGGCGAAAGCACAGCATATTCGAGTATCGCGAGGCTGCAAAACCCCGAATTGAACGCCAACATCGAGCTCTACTACGTGAGCATTACTGTGTTTATGTTGGGAACGATCTTTTCATCCTTCCTTTTTGGCAACGTCCTCGCGTTGCTCATGAGTTGGGACCAGCAAAAAGCTCAATTCCGGAATCGAATGGATATGATCAAGGCTGAGATGAAGTATTACGAACTGCCGGAGGAGTTGCAACACCGTGTACGCAGGAATTACGACTACCTCTGGATCAACGTAAGTTCTCCACTTTTATTGTTTATGTAGATTAACCATCGTATTGTTTTTCTTCCAAGCAACGCGCATATTCCGACATGATGTTGCTGAATCAACCTGGTATTTCCAAGCCATTGAAAACGACCATCGCATTGCATTTGTATAAAGACCTTTTAAAGACTGTCCCGTTCTTCGCTGGCTCGGACTCGCGGTTTTTGGGTAAAGTGTGCCTCGCTCTAGAGACGGCTGTGTATCTGCCAGGCGATACCATCATCTACTGCGATGATATTGGCAAAGAAATGTTCATCGTCCGCAAAGGTCTGGTTGAGATTTTGATCCCAGACCCCCCAAACTCGGATAAACGGATTTACCTACGAGATGGCAATTTCTTCGGGGAAACAGCCCTAGTAATTGACGTGAGGCGCACTAACACGGTCCGAGCCGTCAACATTTGCGACTTGAACGTCCTTAGCAAGCACGCGTTTAATGAAATCGCCGCAGAATACCCAGAATTCGGCGAACGCATGAAGCGAACAGTGATCAAACGCCAACTAGACAACATGAATATTCAGTCTCCTGCTGAGAAGGCAAAAGTGCACAACCAGCTCACTTTGGTCGTGGAGAAATCCCTCAAGCAGCGCCGGATGTCTGTCTCGCTTCGTACCATCTATCGAGCGAAAAAGCTGGGAGATAAACTCAAAGATATCGCTGACCGAGCGTCCAGACCTGTACGCCGAATGTCGCGCGCTGTTGTCCCACGACACGCCCGTGTATTGATGCGCCCTTCAGTACGCGAAGATTCTCAACGTGAACCTTCAACTGAAATGATCTCAGCTGGTGACAGCACTCGTGACTTGGCTCATTTTTCCAGACCACTTAGCGGCTCTAGCGCTCGGAATGTGTTCCAAAAGCGGTCGACAATGAGCAAGAGTTCGGGACTTTCACGACAATCGACCAACCCAGGACCCATGGACCCTCCTGGTCCGAGACGAACAATTGACTCGGTCTCAAGGAGATCGGAATTGAGGATGGATTTGATCCCAGCAGCCTTGGCAGAGATCACGAATATGGTGGAACAGATTCGACAGACAACGGAGCTGTTGAGTCTTCGAATCGGTGCTACAGACGACTTGGACGATGACGAGGGGGACGACGATTTCGATTACGATGATACTTACAGCGACGATATGTCACTCAATCTGCGTGATTCTCCTCCGTTTCCCCCCTTGACAGAAGAGTCTGAAGAAGAGATGGCTCGACGGGAAAGCAACAGCATTGTACGTCATTTATCATGGCTTGTTTTTTTGTTGCTTGCACTTGACTGACGTTGTGCCTTGATCAGTTCGTTCCCACTGCAACTAACTCGAGAAATAGCTCGAGAAATTCCAATCGATTGGTACGTGCACGATGATTCCATGAAACTCGGTTCACATTCTTACGACCCACCTTGGTAACAGTTTGGCGACAAGAGGGGAAGCGATCCGTCGTCAATGGTAGCTCCAAAAGAATAAACTTCTTGACTACAAGCAGAATAGCGAGAAAAAGCATCCAAGTATTATTCTACATGCAGACACTCACCAGCGATTCCATTCTATCAATCGTGTCTACGAGAGGGTTCTGCTTCTCACTCCTCTTCAACTTCCATCTTTGAGCTTTTGTAGTCTGAGATGACGGACGCCAGTAGCATTTCAACGGTGACTGCATCCGCCTTCTTCCCTTTCTTCTTGCCATCACCATGCGCATTGAGTTTGCCCAAAATCTTGTGGTTCAGTTCCGTCTTGGACGCACCAAGTTTGTAAATATCTTGGTCAACTGTATTCTCTGACACGAGCTTGTAGATCGACACAGGCTTCGTCTGACCGATTCGATGACAACGATCACACGCCTGCTCGTCAGCGGTCGGGTTGAAGTCCAGGTCGTGTAAAACGACTGTGTCCGCAGCAGTAAGGTTGATACCAAGGCCACCTGCACGCGTAGACAACAAGAAGGCGAAAATGTTTGTATCTTCGTTGTACGTGTCGATGAGTCCTTGTCGTTCTTGGACATCAGTCGATCCATCCAGACGCAAGTAACGATATTCCATGTGACCCATAAGTACTTCCAGCAAGTCCAGAAGCTTGGTCCACTGAGAGAAGATGAGAACGCGATGGCCCTCTTTCTGGAGCTTTGGGAGTAACGTTCGCAGGTAATCAAACTTGGCCGATGCCAGGAGAGTCTCCATTGGTAATTGGAGCTGCTTAAGCTCGTCGATCCCTCCGTACTGTACACAGAGATCATGTAGCTCAAAATCACTGTACGTCTCGAGTTCCTGACGCACTCTGCTCATGGAGCACTGGTTGCCGAACGCCTCAGCTCGGTGCAAACATCTGCTCATCGTCTCCAATACATCTTCTGACACAAAGTGTCTACGGAGCAACACTGGGTGGTTGGCAGCTTTCCGTAGTTGTGTGAAAATCGATATGGCACTAGGGTCTCCTTTAGAAGGCGCAGCGTACGGGTTCGTCAACTTACGCAGCTTGCTATCGGCCTTCTCGTCCTTGTTCTTCTTCTTCTTCTTGAGTTCCTTCGCTGCAGCCTTTTGAGCAGCCTGTGCTTCTTTGCGCTTGATGACGGATTCAAGTATGTCGGTGTACGCCTTGCGCTGGTCCTCACCAACCTTTATAAGCTCAACCGATACAGTCTTTGGCACTAGTTGGCTTAGCACGTACTTCTTTTCACGCCGAAGGATGAAGGGGGCCAAAATCTTCCGCACTTTGTCACACTTCTTCTGCTCGTTCCCGTCGAAAAAACTCAGCAATTCATCCGAGCCGTGATCGAACATCCGGGGCATGAGGAAGCTGAGCATCGTCAGCAGTTCGTTGAGATTGTTTTGGATCGGAGTTCCGCTCAGAACTAACCGAGTGCGTGCACGCAGCGCTGTAATGCGCTTGAACCGCGACGTGTTGGAATTTTTAATACTGTGACCTTCATCCAAAATCATGTAGCCGAACTGGAAGCTTCGCAAGAACGAACGCTCTTCTTGGCACGAATCGCGCTCGAAATACGCGTAGGTAGTGAGCATAATGTCGAAGTCGTCGGTCGTCAGTGTGTCTTGCATATCACGGCGATGGTCCTTTGAGCCATGGTACTTGACAATGCGCAGCTTTGGTGCAATCCACGAGAACTCCCGTGACCAGTTGTTCAGTACACTTGCAGGCACAACCACCAAGTGAGGTCCGACAGCACCCTTGTCCGATTCCTCCAAAGATTTCAAGAGAAGCAGGAACGCAATCGCCTGTACGGTCTTACCAAGCCCCATTTCATCCGCTAGGACACCGGACACCTTGTTTTCGTGGAGTAGCAGCAGCCAGTTGACACCAACAACCTGGTACGGCTTCAGTTCAAGTGTTTCGCAGATATCCGGGATATCTGTCTGTGTCACCACACGTCGATCGCCTCCATTAATCGAAGCCAACGACATGTGCACAGCTTCCTCTTCATCTGTAGCGTCCCCAGGCGATGTGGATGGACTCGACGGTGTTGATTTAGCTGAATTGCCCGACCAGTTCCGGACCGACTGTCTTAATTTCCTCGCAATTCCTTCGCACTCTTCCAGTAGCTGTCCGACTTCGTCATGAGATCGAGAATAATGTTCGTCTTCTTCCGAGTCGTCGTAATCATTGCGGTCTTCGTACGTAAATCTCCTCGACGAGGTCGATTCCGTTCGTTTTTTTGGTCTCCCTTCCTGTTTCCTGCTCGTCCATCCGTCCGAGCCAAGGCTACTGTTCTCCGACTTGCGCTTCTTGACTCCAGTACGTCCGAAAGCTGCCATCCAGTCTTTAGCAGCTGATGTGGATTTCTCCAGGTCTTTCTCGAACACATCATCTTCTCCAGGAGATGATACATCTGAATCTTCCACCAAGTTCTGCACTTTGGCACTTTTAGTGTCAACAGCATCACCTTCATCATCTGATTCTATAATAGCTCGAGTACGTTTGCCACGCCGCCTCATGGACGGTGCCAGTTCTTCTTCTTCTTCAACGTCTTCAGCTGTACTTGCATCCTCCACTTCCACAACCTCTTGCTCTTGTTTCTTCTTCTTCGGACTTGGTCTACGAGCGAAGAAAGAGGATACGAGCTTGGTGGGTTTAGCACGGGGGCGACTGGAAGCAGCAGAAGTCATCGTGATCCTTGGGACGCGAGTGGGCAGCACGTTCAGCGCCACTTTAGGCGGCATCGCGTCCACATCCACCACTTCGTACTTAGTGAGCGTACCATTGGCGTAAAAGGCGTCGCGCAGGTCGAGCAGCAGCACGTCGCCCTGTCGCAGGATGCTCTGCTTGGTCTGCTTGGTGGCTACGATGCTTGTCTTCCCGCAGCAGCGCAGCGCCACCTTCGGGCCGCTCAGATACACAGCTCCTTTACCAGCACACACGCGCTCCTCAGCGCCGTCTACCGTCAGGCGGTACAGCTTCCCGCTTACGCTCTCCTTGACGCCCAGAGCCATCGGAAAATGGAGCTTTGCCGCCAGATTTTCACTGGTCTTGGCGCGAATTTGAGTCGAGGACGCAACTGGGACAGTTGGGCCCGGACAGACGGGGATTGGCTGAAAAGAATTAACTCTTTCAAAGAACAAGAACAAGAGCATTGAACCGAGCATTGAACCGTCATTTGTCCCTTTGTCATATTAAATAGTGATAGTGTCTACAGAGCGTGGTGTCGAACCCGAGGTATTTAACCCGTAGTCGATGGGGTTTGTTGTGCGTCGAGGAGCTTCAAATCGACTCCAAGTGCAGTTGTACCACCCCCAGTTGGTGGTGTCACGGCTCAAAAAGAAGTTTAGTAGTTGCTGTGCCTTGAATAATGCCACCTTGCAGGTCAGTTCCGTTGCTGTCTGCTGGTGTGATGGCATATGTAGTGGTGAAATTCAGGAGTCTGAAGGCGCCGGCAACTTACGTCGAGATCGGTTTCGGTGCCTCGGACATGCGGACCATCTCAGACGGTCGCAGCATCTCGGAAGCTCGCACGTACATCTTCTCGGTGTGAATACGGTCACGCGGACGTGGGGTGCATGGGGGAGCGTCGTCTGAATTGGTAGGCGAATCAGATCCAGAAGCCATCTCTGGCTCGGAAGACACGCCGTCCTTACGCAAGAAAAGCAGAACGCGGCGGTTGCGCGCGTACTTGTGAGAGCGTCGTCGGTCCACAAGCTCCGACATTCGCATAAGTTCCTCCTCGGTGTCTTCGCCGTCACTCATATCCTCCGATAGAGAATCCTCCGTACCCTCCGTCGATCCATCACGTGAAACAACGTCCGCTTCAGATTCAGGTTCGGCGTGCTCAATCTCCACTTCGTACTCCGCGTCGTCTTCGATAACCGTAGTCAAGGAACCACACTGGTTGATCGGTGTGCGGTCGGCGGGGTTGAGTTCGATGGGTAGAATCGCCTTGTGGAACGAGTACGCCTTGTGGCTCGGGTCCTGCACGATAGCACTTCCCAAGAATCCACGCAAGATTGACAGACCGATGGGGCTGATGTCACGGCGTGCTAGGTAGTGCTGGCTAATAAGCAGGCGGTGCAGACCCATGAGATACTCGAGGAAGGCGTCGCAACGGTGCTCGACCACCTTGCCCATTTGGTGGCGGAACTTGTGCTTCTTGGGGAAGTAAAGGTCGTCGATGAGGCCTGAAATGCGTGGGAATTCGTCTCCGAAGAGCTTAAAGTGCTCTGCAATGAGGCCGCGCAACATCATGAAGTCTGAATAGCGGCGGTGCACCACCCAACTGCGACCAGTGATGGCGTTTTGCACGTGAACAGCAAAGATGGTCGTCTTCTTTTTGAGCTTGTTGTCCGTGGAGATCACCGGCTTGACGTGGTACACTGCAATGGAGCCTACGTTGACCATTGAGCGCTCGATGGCGGTGCCACCCATGGCCACCTGCAGCGTCTCACCACCGTGGTTAGTGGGGCGAATCACAAGCTGCGGAACGTGCTGCGAGGCCTGAGCAGTGAGCGCCTCGGGAGTAGCCCGCAGTGGTCGCATACGCCGGTTCATGGCCGAGCTCGACATCTTGTTGTTCGGCATCCTGCTGCTGTTTCTTACACGAGCCACTGGTCCTTACAGATTGACTGTCGCTCGAAGTTTTCGCGAATGAAGGGCACCATGGCGGCGGCGCAGCTCTGGTCGGGCGGAGCGGCGCTGGCTTGTGTGGCAGTGCCGAGGCGACTCGCCATTACTCACCGCCGCGCCTATTCCACCCCCGCCTTTCTACGTCCGGTCCGTATTTGGGGCTAGGTGTTTTGCTATACTTTTAATTGGTTATTAATTGTGTTGAATGTCTTTGATTGGCTGATTTCAAATGGTTGTCACGTTGCAAGAAGTTTAAAACTGCAACGTGGCAATTGCAGTGTGCATTGCAAACGGGAAAATCTCGCACCAAGAGCTCCACTTGACGCTGCAAATTTTGAGGAGTTCTCCTCTGCTGTGAAGTGGTGCTGCTTTTGGTCGGCTCTTGCTCAGCAAGTTGCTGGTGCTTGTTCACGCTTCTCGACTAAACTGCTTATGCTACGGACACGCGCAAATCTGGTGAGCCCGTGGCGAAATGTTTGCCAGCGCAATCTGTTGAGCTTGCAGGATGGAATTTCAGCTGTGCCAACCAGCACTTGCCGCCGGCTGGGCGAAAAAGTTTGAAAGATAAAATTCGCCTGCCTCAAGCAAGGCACGGGTAGGTTCACAGAGCGAGGACGGTCGCAACAACAAGCGCCGACCGCTGTTCGTACTGAGCGCCACCGTTGCCCTCTCTATCCCGACGGCGATGACTTGAAAAACAACGGATATTTTGTATCGTGAAAAGACGTTGAACGAGTCTTTGGCCACGTCATGGCACTGAAGGCGAGTAGGCCCGCAGTCCAATAAAATCCTTTGCGGTGATGCAGCCTCGTTTCAGATGGCTTGAATAGATGGAGTTTACAGGCGCTCGAAACCGTAACGTTACGGCTTCATGAAGTCGCCATTACGATTCGGTGTGGACTTTTCAGCCTGAACTTCAGGCTGCGTACGTGGCTCGAGTCACACAGCTTGACTCAGGCAGCTCTGCACCGCTCGTGATCAAATATTACTTCGCTGATCTTACCTTTCTCTCCTTGTGCCACCTTCAGTTCCGCTTCAAGCAATGCCCAGTCCAGCTGGCTCCTCGGTCCCCCCTGACAACTATCCCTGACAGTGCTCGTGCTCACGACAAAAAATTCCAATCCGTCGGAACAGATCTCTTCACTCTCGCTTTGCTCCACGGCGCGAAACTTTGACTTCAACTGCACCGCAGAAGTTTGATCGCCAAGAGCTGCGGAGATTTTACTCAAAAAAAGCCTCAAGAATGGCCAATTTTAAAGCTCCCATCGGCTGTTAGCGCTGATACTAAGCTTTACCCAGGTGGCTCCACCACTAAAGACACCAATACATCCGCGTCAAGCTCTGGCATCGCTACTGTGCTGTATTTAAGTCTAACCCTCGTAAAAACATGACGTTTTAACGCAGATATACTTTTTTTCAGCTGATACCGTCGTTCTGATTGGATAAAATGATTTACTGACTGTTCCCGCCATAATTTCAGTTGCAAAATGGACCGACCCAACTTGCAACACACAGTGTTGCTCGCCAGTGAGTGCCCCTCCAGTTGCCTCAATGGGGTCCCTGTGATGCTTGGCATCGATGAAGCTGGTCGCGGTCCGGTCATGGGTCCCATGGTCTATGGCGCAGCTTATTGGCCTGTAGCTGACGACGACACCATGAGCGCCTTGGGCTTTGACGACTCGAAGGCGTTGAGTGCCGAGAGCCGCGCACAATTATTCGAGAAGATGCGGTCCACTCAAGGTCTCGGGTGCGGTGCAAATGTGCTGATAGTTCTGTACGAAGTGGAAGACTAACTGTTTGCATTGGTAGGTGGATCGTTCGCCTCATCTCAGCCGCTGAAATCTCCGACAAGATGCAGCGTCAAACCAGCAACCTGAACGAAATGTCGCGCGATGCAGCCATTCAACTCATCAATGAGGTGCAGAAGAAAGGAGCCGTGGTGAAGAAGGTGTTTGTGGATACAGTGGGCGACCCGCGGTGGTACCAGACCTTCCTGACCAAGCACTTTAACGGAACAATTGAGTTTCGAGTCGAAAAGAAGGCCGACAGTCTGTTCAAGGTATGAGGAAATGTTGTTCGTCATGCATGAGGTATATTGCAGTGCTTACTGGTGTGATACTGTGCTTAGGTGGTGAGTGCAGCGAGTATCGCCGCTAAGGTGACGCGTGACCGAGTGATCAGCGACTGGAAATGGGAGAGTCCGGCGCTCGATCTCCCGACGGATTTTGGCTCTGGTTACCCAAGCGATCCGAAGTAAGCTATGAGCTATTGTCTTCGAAATTGTCTACTGACAAATGTTTGTAGGACGAAGGCGTGGCTGACGAGTCACGTGGACAACGTGTTCATATTCCCCAATATCATCCGCTTCAGCTGGGGCACAGTCGAACCATTCTTCGACAAGGCTGTGAAAGTCGAGTGGCCCCATGAGAAGGAGCTCGAAAAGGTGACATCGACAACTTTCTCTTTTCAAAACGTTTTAACTTATTTTCTCGTGTCAGACCAATGCTCCAACTGGAACCCAATCTATCACCTCGTTCCTGGCGAAACCAGCCAAGAAGGTTAAACCTGCAGTCACGCGCGCCTCCTTCTTCACTCAGAGACACATGAACGACGTTGTTGACTTCTAAACTGGTCCACACTAAAAAAATAGGTTTTCCACCCATATAAACTTCATGTCAAATCACTTTGTTATTAATATGGAACCTGAGTGTCTGCATCGTGGTGAGCTGTGGCAGTTCAGCGCGCAATACGGCGGTTGGCTCCGTGTCCAGTTGCTTTTATTCAGCCATGCACTGGTGGTGGACCCGGATGCGGACACTGGTACGCCCCGCCGCAAGCGCAGGAGCTCGTTAAAGGTCTGGATGGATTTATGCCTAATTAAAGACATCATCTCGGTGAGGAAGGAGGACAGGACTATCGTTCGTCGAGGCAGCTACAGTAGCCAATCACAGAGCGAGACGGCCAAGTTCAGGTTCACAGTGGAAACCAATAAGCAACTTCAGCTCCAGTTCGCCGCTGCCACAGCAGAGCTAAGGGACGAGTGGCTGCACTGTGTACTGCTAGCTACTAAGCTGCACGCCACGCACGAGATGCAGGAACAAAAGAGTGACCAAGCAGGTAGAGATGCCTAATTATATCGTGCCTATATTAAGGTTTTGGTGTCGGAATTACTAACTGGACTCGTAGCGTTCTTAAGGTTTGCGTCTAGCGGATCGGAGGACAGCGAAGAAGAAGAAGGGGACGAGAATCGACTGTCCAGTCCACCAATATCATGGTCTGAAGAGAATGCGCAACGGTCAGCTCAGTTACTGTCTCAACGTGATCGCCCTACAGCAGTGCAGGTCAGTGGCTGTAGCAAAGGAGACGCTAGAATCTTGATCTGATTTTGTCTTTGGTAAAGAGTGTCAGGCAGGCCGAGGGTACGAGGAGTCCTGCATCGCTGATGATTCTGCAAATTATAGCTAAAGAGGGTGACGATAGGTGTGTTGTTGTTCGAAGTAAGGTGGAATCTTGATGCTGACCTCTGTCTTACCAGTGTATCAACTATTATTCCAGTTAGTGAGGCCTCTCAGGAGAATGTGACAACACAACAGGTTAAACTGGATGCGATAAGGCAGATGCAAGCTGAGCTGCAGCGGACACCCAACAAGGGCAAGGAGAGACTTGCCCGGATGCTGAAACGAGAACCTGACAGCTTCATCCTATACCTAGATATTGGAGAGCAGTGGCTTCAAGACGAGCAGCTTTCGATTGGGCACTACATCCTCGGCTGCGCAAATCGAAGAATTGACATGGAGCTGGTACCGATGAACAGGATGCCCCAGCCTACGCTTCAACTCGCTATTGTCGGGACGAAGAACAAGATCAGCGATCTCTCGCAGCGTACGTATACTAGCTACGTTATTGATGTGATGTTCAACGGCACTACGTGGCAACTCGCGCGGCGCTACAAGGAGTTTGATGCGCTACACAGCCAGCTGAAGAACAAATATCCGGACTCGGAGCTTCCCAGTCTGCCCCCAAAGCACGTGTTCACCCCGGTAGAAGGCGCGTTTATCAACAATCGCAAAGAGCAGCTCGAAGCCTTCTTGAAGCAGCTTCTCCTGCATCCTATCGCCAGCACAGACGTGCTTCTGCTGTCGTTCCTGGGCATTGTTTCTACCTCACGTGACCCAGAACTCGGCCAGAGTAAAAAGAGTGTGCTTCACGTCACTTCACTGCACAATAGTGTCGCTGTCGGTGATATCGTCTTGTTCTCCTGTCGGTTTGGAGCTAGTCGACTTCAGCGCAAGGTGCGTACAGAGACTTGTGAGGTACAGATTATTAGTGGTGGCGCTCATTTGTTCTCTGGTACAGTTCACTGGGTCCAAGTACGATCACGTTGGTATCGTAGTGCCTGGAGACTCGAAGTTTCTCATGCGCATAATGGAGGCAACATCCGAGGGGATCCAAGTGTACTCGTTAAAGCCACGACTGATGGCCTACGCCCGTGAAGTCTCGAACACTATTGTGGTGCGAAAAATCGAGGTCGAACGCACTCCAGAGATGGTAGAGATGCTGCGTGAATTTGTCAGTCGGGTTGATGGTAACCCTTACAGCATCTTCGGCATCCTTCGCTATACTGGCGAATCGGACCGCAGCATCTTGAACTCAGTCCGTGCTGCCAACGGCGTATGCGAAGAAAGTGACGATAGCTTTTCCAATACTGGAGGTAGCACCACAAGCTCAACACCATCGTCGCCATCGACAGAAACTAGTGACAAGGCACAGCGAAAATTCTTTTGTTCCAGCTTAGTAGCAACAGCCTGGAAGGAGCTGGGGTGGCTCCAGACAAAGCGGAAGTCGAGCTCTTTCTGGCCTGGAAGCTTTGAAGATGGAGGTGAGGTGGAACGATTGTTAGGACCTGGAGTTGTCCTAGGGCCGGAGACAGTTGTCGATTGCCGCATAGTTGAAGTCGGACTTTCGGCACAATGTTAAGGTACGAAATACACACTGCATGTTGCCTACAAGTTCTAGGCTAGAAGTACTCTTCAAAGAATGTCTCCAACTTCTTCGCAAACGGTAGGTACGGATTGGCATTGCGGTACACGGCAATCGCTGACAGCGCTTCGACGAACTCGGAGAAGACAAATTCACTGTCAGCGTCGTATCCGTTGATACTCGATGCAGCGTTCCCGATCTCTCCATCTTGTTGGACGAAAGCTACAAGCTGCTTGATTTTTCCGTGCGGGAAAAGTGCATCGATGAGTCTCCTGTCTTTCAGCATGCTCTCGAAATCGCTGAGGTCTAGTAGCTTCCCCCGTGATTGCGGATTCTTGTTTCTCTGTGAATAGGCACCGAAAATACGTTTGAGTTTCTTCTCTTGGGCCTTACAGACATGCTGGACATCCGGATAAATCATTTGTTTCTTAAAGGTAAGGCCTTGCTCTTGGAATTTCTTGGTTAAAGGAACAACTTTGTCCACAACCAGGTCGATTACGCACAAAAGCAGTGAGCCGGACCCGTTGATCGTCTCCATACTGACTTCATCGCCCATATTCATCATCGTAGCGATCTGACCCATGAATTCACGACGTTTCTGGTAGTTATGGTAGGCAACGCGTGTAAGAGCTTCGAAGAACTCGTTCGGAGTTGCTCCTCGATCTTCTGCATCTTCTTCACCTTCACCTGGTGTTGATACAGGAGCGCTGTTGCCACTTGCGTTGGGATTATCCGGCGGAATTCCACCATTTGGCTGTCGAGATTGCTGGTAGATTATCTGCAAATGAGACCTCAAGATGTTCTTCTTGTTCGTGACGCCAGCTTTCGTCATCACCTTGAGGAACTCTTGCTCGAGAATCCCCTTCCCACCGGCCGCACTACCATAGATTCGGAAAATCTTGATCAAGTCGAGCACGTTATCCTTGTAAACCTGCTCGATCTTGTGGAACTCATCTTCGCTTTCGCACAGCGATAGCAGCTTGGACGCTGGTAAAGCCACCCACGAAGCCAGTGTTTCTTTCTCGAGTGAGACCGAAATGTTGGAGTCTTTCCCTAAAACTCTTCTCGAAAAATCATTAAAAGCTTCTCGAGTGACATTCCGTTCGTGCCAACTGGCGATGTGTCGAACAGCCTTACAAATGTCGATAAATCTTAAGAATTGGAGATTGATCCGCTTCAATTTCGTCAAGAAAATGTAGAATTGCTGTTGTGCGAAGGGATCGCACTCGTTGTCCAACAGAGAAGTCTTGACTTTTTGCCATTGTGGCGTTAGAAATGAGTAGCTGAGGTGATATCTTGGAGAAATTACCATTCCAGGCGCGACGTAGTTGGGATGGAAGAGATACAGGTACACAGCGTAGGCGTAGAGTGAATCAAAGTCGTTCAACACAAAGCTGTCTCGCGTGACGATATCCGGTGGGAGATTCAGTATCCCAGGGATGATCTTGAAGTACGATCGGAGCTGCACTTGAGCAGAAGCAGATAAAGTTGTAGCAGTAGTCGAATTTTCAGCTGCTACGGACGCGGCTGTGTTGGACAACTCGGTGCTTTGGATTCGATCATACTCGGCCTGAGCTTCCGACGACGTGTGGCATAGTAACTTGAGCATGACACCGGGGCTAGCGATGACTGCTCGCAGGTCTTGCAAGAACTTGATAGGCTTGAACTCTTTCTTCTTGTCCTTTAGTCGAACCTTCGTGGATTTTGAGGCAGTGGGTTTTTCTGCTGCGCTATCAGAAGAAGATCCTTTACATGTAGATATGTTCGTGATGTTCTTGGCATCAGCTTCACTTACTGATCCCATTTCAGCTCCACGTCGTCGTTGAAAGTTCAGCCACTGGATCAGACTATCGGATGGTTGGGCGAAATTGATCTTCTCCAGTGTTTGATCTAAAAGTCGTTGCATTGTTTGATCATCTTTCTCATCATCAAGCCCGAAGCCGTCAATTTGGGGCATCGCATGCCCACTGCTTAGCGCGTCAAGGAGTTCAGTACCATGAGCAGCCTCGAAGAACTCACCGGCAGTTGTTGGATACATCTGAACAAGTTGAATCGTTTCTACGGGAAAGCTCTGCTTAGCATCATCAACCATGTCAGGATATCTGGAATAGCTTACTTACTTTGTACGCTATGGTCCGCTTTGCGAAGGGATACTTGAAGCAGATCCAGAATTGAGTCCCCAGCAGCGTACACTAGTTTCAGTGTATCCTGCTGAATTTCCTTTAGTCGATCAATTTCCTGTAAAATCGAGGAAAACATACTTAAAAAAGTAGCAACACTTCAATGCAAGTTCGATAAAGCTTACCTTTTGAGCTTCTAGTGGTGTATCATGCCTGTTATCACGTAAGTTGATGTTACGATCTACCAGATTTTAAAAACAAATAAACTTACAACTCCTCTTCGTAATGGCGCCGCATCTCCTCAAGCTTTTCTTTTCCTCGAATGTGCATGAACGATCTCCAACTTCCCCAAATTCTTCTTAGTCGTGTAGATTCGTTCCTTCAAAACAAATGTGAGTTGGCAGAAGGAAATCCAGAGGTGATAAGCCATACATACCGCTTGTATGCTACTTGAAATCGTTGCATTCTTTCGTCTGTCACTCGTTCCACGTATCCTCTCCAACAGCCAAACGCATTCTGCCTGCACTTTCGATTGGCTTGGCTCTCCTTAATAGAGATGATCCGCTCAATACTTGCTTTCTCATGTATGCTGGCTGCTTTCGCCTTCTTCCAGGCGAAGAACATCATCCGCATGATCTGAAACCGCAACGTGTACACCGTTCGGTTCATCATCATGATAGCAGCCTTCGCTCGTACGAGACCAGCCTGTTTGAAAGTCGCCTCTGCTTTCAGCGCGACTCGATCGAACTTGGCGTAGTCAAGAATCCGTTTCGCTAGCTAAAAAGCAGATAGGCGTGAAAGAACTAGTAGAAACAAGCATATAGTAATGGAATACCAACCAAATCGGGCTTGATCCGAGGATCTATGCTTAAAATCATGTCGATCAGGTACTTTAGTCTCGGTGCGTCGCTCATACGGGCAGATCCGCAAAACGAGCAGCGCAGGACCCACGAGAGGTTTGTGGAGCTACAAAAGCCACAGGTAACAGGTTGGCCGGAGGCAAGTACTGGGTTCTTCGCCTCGCTTAGAGGTGTGCGGGTTGTTGAAAAAACCACATGAGGGGTGATCCCTCGATGGTCAACGCAGCCTTTTGTGACGACGCCACCATCTTCATACGTCGTAGGACCCACCAAAGAATTGAAAAACTGCGCTCGATGACGAACATCCGCTGCTCCTGGCGCCCCAACATCGTCACTGCTGTCGCTGCCACTATCGTCCTGTTCAACGTCCTCCCGACCGTCATTTATGTTGTTAAAAGCCGCAACAGGATGCTTGTGAAGATGGATCGCTGTCATTTTCCGCGATACAATGGAGGAGGACCGAGTGGCGAGCGAGTTGAATCGCTTTCTTGCACGTTCACCTGGCACTCCATTCTCCACAGCAGTATATTTCTGTGGCACAGGACTGGGCTTTTGTGTTGATACAGCCATCGAGTGCGTCATTCGGCGTCCGTGAGTTGTGTCCACTTGGTTCTGAGGATCTGGCTCACTTCCTCGTATCCCGAGAGGCTCCAGCGAATTGTTTCTTCTCGATGGTGGCTTGGTTAACACTCGATCGGCGTCCACGCCCCGCGTTACAGTCATCTCTTTGAGTTTTTGCATGTTAGCAATTATGGCAATTGTGACTCGTCGCAAAATGAGAATGAAGGTCGTAGAAGTTGCCGTACATTCACTCTCGATGTTAAACCGAAAATACCGTCTAATTCTGTTTGGCAAAAGTCCTTAACATCGAGAAAGAACGTCATACAAGGAGCTCATTGAAGAGCTCAACGTTGCTTTCGTCCCTTTCCAATGGCAAGCCCCATGGTCCAGAGTCCAGCGCATGGTACAGCAAGTCCAGCTCCAGATCTAACGTTCGCCACAGATCTGCTCTTCAACTTAGAAGAAGTACGCGCTGACTGCGCTTCCGGACTCACAGCACATGGAAACCTGGTGGCGATGCTCAAAAGCCGAATTAGCTTGGAAAGGACGTACGCCCAAGAACTGAATAAAATGGCCAGGGCGTCACATTTTAACGATCTCGAGCATGGAACCATGAAAAATGCCATGGAAAGTCTCCGAGCCCAGTACCTGAACACAAGCGTGCAGCACCAATTACTTGCTAAGAACCTGGAGGAGGACGTATTGAGACCGATCGAGATTTTGTTCGAGTACAACAGCCAGAGAGCCCAAAGTCTAGCGAATCGAATCAACAACGCTAAGAAAGACGCCAAGGTACGAGAACTGTCGTCTTGGTGGAGATTTGCACCTTGACTCGATTTTTTTCGGTATGCCCTTTAGGCTCATGAAGACACATACAGGAAATACTACAATGCCTTTGACAAGAGCTTCCGTGAGGCTTCTGTGTCATTCTCGGCGACTATGGACTCTGGATTCTCCAGTACGGCACTAGAGGATCTGTATCACCGTCGTCTCTCGCAGATAGAAGACTCTGACAGTCCAGCGAAAGCACAATCGTCGACTGTATCAACAACTCGCCATGGGAAAGCTCACGGGGCAGTTGGATTGAAGGCTATCAACAATCACAAACTTGTCAGTTGGCTGCGATCTTCATCGGAGACTCATCGAAAAGAAGACTTGGCAAAGAACACGGTCAAGTTAATGGAGGTAAACGAGGACTTAAAGATGTATAAACTACACACGACTAACTCGGGGAATGAAATGTGACAGTCTGCGGAGAAGTCACGAAGAAAATGCCAACAAATGTGGCAAGGAGTGGAAAGAAACCGAATCAGGATGTATCGCGTTGTCCAAAGAGTGCTAGCAGATTACCAGGTACTTCCTATGTTGCTATAGCAACTCATGCTTTTCGTTAACAAATGCATGTAGCATATAGCCGAGGACCGGATCTTCACTATCGCCACGAACCTCCGCAAGCACGTTGTATTTGCAGCTTCAACTCTAGCCAACGAGCAGGTAAAGTAACACTACCATAGTACCGCATTTCGATGTTGGCTCTAATCCTTTTTCTGCTAGTACGATTGGCAGGTGGTTGCGCCAAAGTTCGAGAATGTCAACGTGAAGAGCGACATTTACGACTTCATCCACACCACACGCGGAAGCAAAACCCGATTGATCGTGACGGTGAATGACTTGTGCAACGACACAAGTCGCTCGCTGACGCTTTCACCAACCTCAAAGCCGTGTCGACCACTACGGAAAACTTGTCTCGAGATCCGCGATCTCTCATCGAGGAAAATCCCGTTCGACTACGATAGCAACCAAGAACTTTTGAGTGAAGCACTGGGTACCCGACCCAAAGCTCCACAACAACAACAGGAAGACCAAGAAGAGCTCACCCTTGATGATATCTCTATCAAGACCTCTGAAAATGTCAACAGCGTTGAAGAGGAAGACAAGAGCTCAACTGCCCAAGACATTGAGCCAGAGATCGATGAGAGTTCCCCTAGCGTTAGACCATCTGAGGAAGTTGGAACCGAATAAAGTCTCTAGCTAAACAGAGCGTGAATATCAATACACCATCTTCCACCACCTCACGTGTAATTTTAGCGGAAGCTCATCAAGTTCTTACCCAGATTTTGCAGCTCTATATAGGCTTCATTCGGCATTTAACTCAGGATTGGTGGTTTTGAAATGGAAGATTACATCCGCGGCGTGCTTTGTGGTAAACTGCAGGTGCAAAATGGCACACAGGATAGTGCCAAGCGGAAACGAACGTTTGTCGTGCTCTCCGATTCACGTATGGACTACTATCTCACTGACCCTCGACCGACATTTGCCACTAAGATTGACGCCACGTACTTCTTAACGGCAGAAACTCGCGTCAATTACTACCTAGAGCTCAATGCTCGAGCACCCCCACACTCGATCTGCTTGACTACGGACAAAACCACCGACGTATACATCGCCGATACTCAAGAGGAGGCTGATCTCTGGTTCCGCCACATCTCGGAGCGTTTAGAAGCTATTTCGACCATGCTAAAGGGAGCTCTGATGCTTCGAAAGGAGCTTCCAGCAAACCAACAGGTTAAACGCTTCGTGCTACGAACCAAATACCGCTGGAAAGCTCGATACGTGGAACTTGGGCGCTCAACATTGCGATTCTGTAAACCGAATGACCACAAGACGAAAACTATGAAACAGTTCACACTTACTGCAACGAGTTTTGCAGGTCAGGAGAATACCACGTATCTACGTCAGCTCTCCGTTTTCGCGTCTTACTCCATTCCAGTGGATCCAACGCCCCAGACCTTGAAATGTATCGAGAAAATCGAGAAGGTAAGACGTGAAGAAGAAGAGCGAAATCAAGGTGACACGAATGTAAAACCTAACGAGGTCAGGCCGACAGGGTCGAGTGTTGCGGCCTTTTACCCGTTCATCGTGACCACAGGCCAGGCGTACATCATGCTAGCAGCCCCTACAGAACAAATACGGACTCATTGGATTCTTGCCATTCGCCTGCGAATTATCGCGTTGAAATACCACCACAATGGAGAAGATCCCCGTGAATCTGGGCTTTTGGCACAAGAAACCAACCCGTACCAGCTACAGAGTTTTGTGGAGGCTCAACCTATGCCTGGTGGGCCTTGGAAACAACATTACGTTGAGCTGGGCAATGGCATGTTACGTGTGAAGAAGAGTGAGCGAAAACTGGGTTCCATCTTTGAAATGCATCTCGTTCCAACCTGCCGCGTAACCCCACTACTGGACAAGGCTAATGCCTTCACAGTACGTAGTCTTGGCTGTGAGGTCTCGCTCGCACCCGGGAGTGCGACAGAATCTCGACGTTGGATCGATTTAATCCGAAGTGCTGCGTCAGCAGTGGGGAAGTTGCGATACCAGAAGATTTTTCACGATGATATTCAGAATTTGCTACGGCACAGCGTCGTATACGCTCTTGACGTACCAGCAGAGGCAAATGCCGACATTCTCTTGGAGAAGTACAAGAAGCGCATTTTCGTATTGAACCATGAACCGTCGGCACCAAAACGACAGAGGCAAGCCTCCATAGCAGCAATTGCAAGACGGGTCTCCATAGCAGCGGTAGCGAGACGAGTGAGCATTTTAACAGCCGCGACATCCAGTTTCTCGGTTAAGACACCGTCGTCCTCACCTGCAGACTCGGCTGTGGGGACAGCCATTATCCCACAAGGAAGTGTTCTGGTTGGCACTTCGCAGTTTGGCATGATGCACGACGCGGTGGACACTATTTGGCATTCAATTCGACACCAGAAAGGGTGCTACAAACAGGCCAAACGACTGCTGTTTCGTGTTCCTGCTGTAAAGATCGGTGTTCTTCGGGTAAAGTTGCGAGCCGTTGATGAATGGACGCTTCTGCGATGTCGACTAGCCAACGGTATGCTTTGTGTCGACGACCCACAGACCTCCAACAGTGAAATCCTGGCGGAGGTTGCGCTACGGAACTGTGAAGTCGAACTGTTCAGTGATGATGACTGTGTCAATGGGATTAAGCTCACTGTGAGTGGATGTACTGTGGTGATGCTGAATGTGGTTGTAGATGCCGATGCGTTCCACTGGTTTGCGATACTGCACATGGAGATCTCAATAGCCCAAGACAGCTTGTCATTCCCTTTGACTGCTGCAACAGTAGCTAGCACCCCGTTAATCACTCCACCATCGGGAACTCCAATTGCACGAATGGAAAAGCTGGTCACTGACCAGGCAAAAAATCACCGCGACTGCATTGTTGTAGGGACTCGTATAGAGGACATTGACAAGTACTCACGGGAGCAGGAGAAGATCGATCTCAAACTTGCGGATGAACTTCGCAAAAAGCAAGAGGAAACCCCATTCTTTGTCAAATCTGAAATACTCCGTCCCACAAAGAGAGAAAACAAGGCAGTTCTGAGCAACGCCGATGTATCCCGCTTTTTCCAGCACTTAGACGTCGTACGATCAGGAAAAGTATCGTCAACAGGTCTTGCCTTCACGCTGAAGCGAATTACCAGGCACATCTGTTCACAGGCTACGCCCCACAGGTGTGAGCGTGAAGAAAACGAACCTGCAACCTCTGACAGTGAACCCCTTGCAGCATTCTCCGCTGAATTGGATGCTCTGAGCTTGGACAGCCTCACGCTGGAAGAATTTGCCACCGTAATGGCCAAGGTGACTCACCCTGCCATAGTTGAATTGGTGCGGAAAGAATCGCACAATAGTCTTCAGTGGATCTAAATTCACAAATACAAATGGTTCTGTAAGTGTCAGCACAGGGCACTTGTGAGATCATGGTCACTTTTATTGTAGCCTTCACAGTTTCGCCTCGATCAGGCTCTGCATTTCCTTGAGTTCGTCAAACCAATTGCTCCAGGCATCTAAATCTTCCGACAAATCAGGTTCCTGTGCCACAGTACAAGGTTAGTTATTGATTTTAAACTGATATCTAATGAAAGTCTACCTCCAGAACAAAGACAGCTTTAGGTTGCGCTTCATCTCCTTGCTCAAGCTCTCTGAAACCCAAGGCTAGCAGACACTGATGCCCGCCAACATATTGTCCAAGATCAGCGTGGAAATGGGCATTGTCTTTTGGAATATGCCGGAAAGCTGCGTTCTCTGGCGCTGAGCAGATATTGCTCACCAATGTAAGGAGCTTCTGTAGACACTGCCGAAACACCGTCTAATAACCAGAACAACAGAACATTAACGCATGTATAACAAAGAGAACCATACCGATATGGATACACAACACAGATTACCTCGCTCCCAGTGCTTTCTTGCAGCATCACTATAGCTCTCTCAAGCCCTTCTTTCCCGTGTGGGATTGATGCGTTCAATCGTTCACGCTCCTCCACTTCTAGCCTTTTCTGTCGCTCTTCCTCAGCACGCTCCCTGTCGCGCTGATCGCGTACCTTCTGGGCTGCAGTAGCGAGTGCTTTAATCCTTAACTCCTCTTCCCGTTCCCGCTCAGCTTCACGCTCTAGAGCTTCTTGCTGCAGTTTTAGTTGTTCTTGCTCTTTGGCAATTTCAGCGGCACGTTGAGCTTCCTTCGACTCCCTCTCCTTCTGCTCCAACGCTTCTTCTCTAGCTGCTTCTTGTTGTCTTAGCTGGTTGATCTTCGCCTCGACTTCAAGACGCAACGGAGAGTCTTCCGCTACCGACAGTTTAATGTCATCGTAGCGACGTAACATATCCTGCACTTTGGCTAGCATTTTGGGGCCGAACCGAGGCTGGTTCGTCACAGGATCTACCATGGTACAACGTGCTCGGAACTTCTCCATCATATCGTTCGTATCGCCATCGATTGCGCCCTGGATAGATGAGAAATACGGACAATTGAAGTGAAATTAGCCTCAATTTTAGGTGATTTCGAAACGAATATCAAGCGGTGGATGGTCAGAAACCCACCAAAATGTAGCCGAAGCTCTCTGCTAGAGTGACATCTACTATGCCGTCGGTGACAGCCTGGTGCAACCTCTCTAGATGCGTGTGAAGTGCCTCGACGTCCGCAGTAGCTTGTCGGAATTCGCTCATTTTTTAGATTTGTGTCACACTAAGTACGAAAACCAACATTTGAGATGGCTACATACTGAAATGACCAGGACAAGAGTAGAGATTCTTAGACCTAGAAACAATAGAATAAAGGAATTCATTGTGTTCTACATCTTCTGTGTAGTGCTGTTCTCGGACGTCGTGGCATTTGCGAATTCTCTTTACAATCCAAAAGCAAGAATCAACCCGATCGAGATGTTCAAGCTGCTTCTTGTCATGGCCACTTTCATCGCGGTCGACATCACGCAAGCTAAGGGAGTGTCGTCAGATACGCAATTGTTGCGCGTTGCAGAGTTGCGATCGCTACAACAAGCAACTACGGATGGCTCATCGGGGTCTGTCGATAAGGACGTCGCTGGAAAACTCTACGAGAAGTGCAGCGCTCTCGATCACTTTAAGTTTTGGACCTGTTGCGGGTGGGGTTGCACCTAGGACGATGGCGTCACGGAGGTGAGATTGCAAGTTGCTAGGAGTAGAGGCTATCTAGCTGCTCATTCAATCCAATCCAACCCAATCCAATACTGTACAGTCATGTTTCTCCCAAATTGCTGGCATCATCTTCAGTCTAGCTGCCGATTTCTTCACCATCGATCCGCAACCAGCTCATGTTGCAATACGAGGGAACTTCACTTTGCAGGTGCTTGCCAATGCTAGCAATTAATTGATCGTCAGAGAACTCGGTTACACTGTTGCACCGTCTTCATGATCACGTAGCTTTCACAGACTTATATCAGACAGCGACCATCAACAACAAGTGGAAAGCCCCCGCCATGATTGTCTCCAGCGGCAGACGAGCACGACACCAACGACCAGCGAAGCGATCTCACCTCATTGAAAACACCAAGATCTGTTATCGCGCCTGATTAAATCGTTGCCCTCCCTGTACACCAGCACCAGCCAAATTTTCATCGAGAGGAATTAAGCTGCAGCTCAATTCACGTATCCGATCACATGCCGTTCCAGGAAATCCTTGCCAACAGTTCACACTTGCGAATTCGCCTCCAACACCTCAAGCACTCTCCAATCAGCTTCACGATGTTAAAGCAACTCACCACCACGCTTATGCTCACGCTCATGTTCATGCTCGTGCTCGACCCAGCCAGTGCCCACGCCGCTTCACCTTCGTTCCAGCTCCTACGTGCCGATGGTCGCCAGCTCGAGGTGCAGTCGGCGAATTCGTCGGCAAACGCCACCAACCCACTGTACGAGTACAACACCAGCATCAAGGGTTGCAAAGGCATCCAGTACTTCTTCTTCTGGAGCTGTTGCGGCTGGAACAGTTGCTAGGAGCTTCACAAGAGCAATCCGTCGTCAGTCTACCCATAACACTTCGCTTCAAATTCTTTAGTGCAGGGTTGCAACTTGCAGTGCCCATCAACACGATAATGCAACATTTTTTAGGGCTAAAAACACGGCTAAAAGTAGGCACGTACCTCAATCGCCAGGTCTACCAGCCCATACAAAACTCAATACAAAACACCACGTGACCTGCACTCTTCATCCCATTCCGCATTCTACCGCCGCCATGGCGAAAGGGAAGCGCCGAGCCTCCAGCGCCGCGCCGACGCAGCACGTAAATGAAGCTGCCTGGCCGCGCGTGCAGGAACTTTTCCGTATGCTGAGCGATGCCAATGCGCCTGCTCTTGGCGTCCGGCCAGACGGCTGTGTGGCGCTCTGGAACCCACGTATGGAGGAGATTACAGGCTTTGAGGCGGGCCGTGTGGTTGGCCGCCCCTTGGCTGACTTCGTTTATGGCAAACAACGCAAACTGGAGGTCATGGAGACTATCGTGGCCTGTATTGAAGCCAAAACACCGGAGCTGGAGTTGCGTATCCCGCTGAGGAACACCAAGGGGCGCAACGCACAGGTGTTGACCAATATGACACCACTGTTGGCCGAGGACGGCTCCTGTGTGGGCGTGTACGGTGTGGGCCAGGACGTGACGGAGTGGGCCATCCAGGAGAAGCAGTACGCTACTGTGATGATGCAAGCTAACGCACCCATTATTGAACTGGATAAAGAAGGCAACATCCGAGTCTGGAATACCAAGACGGCGTCTATGACAGGCTATGCAAGTGTCGACATGGTTGGGGAGCAATTATTGCCAGTTGTGGACGAGAGTTTCAGAAAGATCGTCTCTGATAAAATTGATCAAGCGTTGACAGGTATCCCAGGAGCAGATTTTGAACTTCCTCTGGTGACAGCTAGGGGATCGAGAGTCGAGATTGTGCTTTGCTTAACACCGAGGTTTGATTCCCTGGGGTCCGTGATGGGGGTTGTTGCGATTGGGCAAGATGTGACGGAGAGAAATACAAAGGAGATGGAGTACAGGAAACTCATCGAGACAGCAAACGCGCCCATTTTCGGCGTTGATACCGAAGGTAGGGTGGTTATTTTCAACACCAAAGCAGCGCACCTTAGTGAATATTCGCCCGATGAAGTCATGGGCATGGACCTCGTGGACACGCTGATTTCCGAAGAGTTCAGACCAGCAGTTGCGGCTGTGTTTGAAAGTGCATTCAAGGGAACTGAGACGGCAAACTTTGAATTCCCATTGGTCACTAAGACGGGTCGCAAAGTGGAGATCCTGCTAAATGCTACACCCCGTTATGATCACACAGGGAAACTCGTGGGTGTTGTTGGAATCGGTCAGGATATCACGGATCGAATTATCCAGGAAAAGGAGTATAGTCGGCTGATTGACACTGCTAACGCCCCAATCTTTGGTGTGGACTGCAACTGTGAAGTGATTATCTGGAACAAGAAAGCAGCGGCCATTACTGATTATACAAATGAAGACACCATTGGCCAAGAGCTGTTCAAGTTTATTTCGGAGGACTATCGCGATGCTGTTGCCAAGGTTTTGTCGAAGGCTCTAGAGGGAACAGGTACAGCTAATTTCGACTTTCCATTGATCACGAAGAGTGGACGGCGACTGGATATTCTGCTAAATGCAACGCCGAAATACGACCACTTCGGCAATATCTGTGGCGTCGTGGGCATCGGCCAGGACATCACAGATAGACGTGCTCAAGAGCAAGAGTACACACGTCTTATCGATACTGCCAATGCTCCGATTTTCGGTGTGGATGAAAATGGGTGTGTCAACATTTGGAATCGGAAAGCTGCTGATACTACCCAGTACTCCAATGAAGAGGTGCTTGGAGCGAATTTAGTTGAAAACTTCATTCCGGAGGATTTTAGGGAGGCCGTGTGGGCGGTATTTTCACAAGCACTGCAAGGACAAGAAACAGCAAACTTTGAGTTTCCGTTGATCACAAAGGATGGTCGTCGTGTAGAGATTCTGTTGAATGCCACTTCAAGATATAACGAGAAAGGTGCGGTGATCGGCGTTGTAGGTATCGGACAGGACATTACCATTCGAATGGCTCAAGAACAGGAAACCAATCGGCTCATTCACGCAGCAAACGCTCCGATTTTTGGTGTTGATCGGGACGGATTGGTGAATATTTGGAACCTTAAGGCAGCGGAGATCACACAATATTCCGCGGAGGAGGTCATGGGTAAGGACCTGGTTAACCGTTTTGTAGCCGAAGAACACCGAGCTACAGTTGAACTGGAGCTGCAAAGGGCTCTCGAGGGCGAGCAAACGAACAACTTTGACTTTCCCCTTATTACCAAGACTGGAAGGCGAGTTGAGATCTTGCTGAATGCAACCCCACGCTATGATGAACTCGGGCAAATATTTGGCGTCGTGGGAATTGGCCAGGATATTACGGAGCGAATTGCCCAGGAGCAGGAACTTATTCGCCTGATTGACACAGCGAATGCGCCGATCTTTGGAGTGGACTCTGAAGGACGTGTTAATATTTGGAACAAAAAGGCTACTGAGATTATGCAGTATCCAACCGACGCTGTCATGGGCGAGCATCTTGTAGAGAAATTTATCACGAAGGACTATCAGGAGGCTGTGAGTTACGTGCTATCTGAAGCTCTGAATGGGGTTGAAACGGCGAATTTTGAATTTCCACTAATCACGAAAACGGGCCGGCGCGTCGAGATTCTGTTGAATGCCACGCCTCGGTATAATGAACATGGATCTGTCATCGGAATGGTTGGCATTGGCCAAGATATTACCGATCGAATTGCCCAAGAACAAGAATACATGAGACTGATCGACACTGCCAACGCTCCGATTTTTGGCGTGGATTCTGACGGACGAGTCAATATTTGGAACCGAAAAGCCGCCGATATTACGCAGTATACGAACGAGGACGTGTTGGGAAAAGATCTAGTGGCAGAGTTCATCTCGGAGGAGTACAAAAGTCCTGTTCGAAGCGTGTTAGAGAAGGCCTTTGAAGGCGTGGAAACAGCAAATTTTGAGTTCCCGTTGATCACAAAGTCGGGTCGGCGAGTTGAGATCCTACTTAATGCCACTCCACGTTACAATGAGCAAGGAGAGGTTATGGGTATGGTTGGAATTGGCCAAGACATAACGGATCGTATTGCGCAGGAAAAAGAGTACATGCGCCTCATTGACACAGCCAATGCCCCCATCTTTGGTGTTGATGCCAACGGCCTTGTAAATATCTGGAACCGCAAGGCTGCCGACATTATGCAGTACACCACAGAAGATGTGCTCGGCAAGGATCTGGTCGCAGAGTTCATCTCCGAAGAGTACAAGGTGCCTGTTCGGAGCGTACTGGAGAAAGCGTTCGAAGGTGTGGACACAGCTAACTTTGAGTTCCCATTGATTACCAGAGCAGGTCGACGGGTGGAAATTCTGCTGAATGCCACTCCTCGTTACAATGAGCAAGGTGAAGTGATGGGGATGGTGGGCATCGGTCAGGATATTACTGACCGAATCGCGCAGGAGCAGGAGTACAGTCGTCTTATTGATACGGCTAATGCCCCTATCTTTGGTATCGACGCGAACATGTGTGTGAATATTCTGAACAATAAGGCGGCTCAAATCACGAATTATGCTGTTGAGGAAGTTCTTGGAGAGAAATATGTGGAGACATTCATCGCACCCGAGTATCAAGCTATCGTCTATGATATCATGTCGAAGGCATTGCACGGTGATGAAACAGCAAGTTTTGAGGTGCCAGTGATCACGAAGAACGGACGGAAATTGAACATTCTTCTAAACGCTACAGCTCGTTTTGATCAGCATGGGCATATCGTTGGAGTGGTGGGTATCGGCCAGGATATCACTGATCGTATCGCTCAGGAGGAGGAATATGCGAGACTAATTGATTCTGCCAACGCCCCGATTTTTGGAGTTGATGCGGATGGTCTCGTCAACATTTGGAACAAAAAGGCCGCTGAAATTACCCAGTACACACCAACCGATGTGATGGGCGAGAACTTAGTGGAAAAGTTCATTACGGAGGATTACCGCGAAGCGGTAGGACTTGTGCTGTCGAAGGCTTTGGAAGGCGTGGAAACAGCGAATTTCGAGTTCCCGTTGATGACAAAGTCTGGCCGGCGAGTGGAGATTTTGTTAAACGCTACTCCGAGGAATAATGAGCATGGTGAAGTTATTGGGATGGTTGGTATTGGCCAAGACATTACGGATCGAATTGCACAAGAGAAGGAATACATGCGTCTCATTGACACGGCCAACGCCCCCATTTTCGGTGTTGATTCAAATGGCCTCGTAAATATATGGAATCGGAGGGCTGCTGATATCATGCAATACACCACAGAAGATGTGCTAGGTGAGGACCTCGTAGCTAAGTTTATTTCGGAAGAGTATCGCGTTGCTGTGCGATGCGTGCTGGAGAAAGCATTTGAAGGTGTGGAGACAGCCAATTTCGAGTTCCCATTGATTACCAGAGCGGGTCGGCGAGTGGAAATTCTGCTAAATGCAACACCTCGTTACAATGAGCAAGGTGAAGTGATGGGGATGGTGGGCATCGGTCAGGATATTACTGACCGAATCGCGCAGGAGCAGGAGTACAGTCGTCTTATTGATACGGCTAATGCCCCTATCTTTGGTATCGACGCGAACATGTGTGTGAATATTCTGAACAATAAGGCGGCTCAAATCACGAATTATGCTGTTGAGGAAGTTCTTGGAGAGAAATATGTGGAGACATTCATCGACCCTGAATATCAAGCAATTGTGTACGAGATCATGTCGAATGCGCTGCAAGGAAACGAGACTGCAAGTTTTGAAGTGCCAGTAATCACCAAAACTGGCCGAAGGGTTAACATTCTACTTAATGCGACAGCGCGCTTCGATCAGCACGGACACATTGTTGGTGTCGTGGGCATTGGACAAGACATCACTGACCGCATTGCTCAAGAGCAAGAGTACGCTAGGTTGATTGATTCTGCCAACGCCCCGATTTTCGGCGTTGATGGTGATGGTCTTGTGAATATCTGGAATAAGAAAGCTGCAGAAATTACCCAGTACACACCGAACGACGTGATGGGTGAAAATCTAGTTGAGAAGTTCATCACAGAGGATTATCGGGAAGCAGTTGGTCTGGTGCTCTCGAAGGCGTTAGAAGGCGTTGAAACAGCGAACTTTGAGTTTCCATTAATGACCAAGGCTGGAAGGCGTGTGGAGATTTTGCTTAACGCGACTTCGCGATTTAACGAGCACGGAGAGGTGATTGGTATGGTTGGTATTGGCCAGGATATCACTGATCGTATCGCACAGGAGCAGGAGTATAGCCGGCTTATCGACACCGCGAACGCTCCCATCTTCGGTGTAGACTCAAACGGGCGTGTGAATATTTGGAACCGCAAGGCCGCCGACATCATGCAGTACACGAATGAAGACGTGCTAGGCAAGGATCTGGTGGCCGAGTTCATTTCGAATGAGTACAAGGTTCCAGTGCGAAGTGTATTGGAGAAAGCTTTCGAAGGTGACGAAACAGCCAACTTCGAGTTCCCGTTGATCACGAAGGCTGGTCGCCGTGTAGAGATTCTGTTGAACGCGACACCGAGGTACAACGAGCACGGCGAAGTAAAGGGCATGGTTGGAATTGGCCAGGACATCACTGAACGCATTGCGCAGGAACAAGAGTATAGTCGTCTGATTGACACGGCCAATGCTCCTATTTTCGGTGTGGATGCCAACATGTGCGTCAACATTTGGAATCGAAAGGCAGCTCAGATCACGAATTATGCTATTGATGAAGTCATGGGCGAGAACCTTGTGGAAACCTTCATTTCGCCGGAGTTCCGGCCGATTGTAGCTGAAGTTCTCTCGCAGGCGCTGAGGGGTGAAGAAACTGCAAACTTTGAGTTCCCACTCATCACTCGGCCAGGAACTCGAATTGAAATCTTGCTGAATGCGACACCGCGCTACGATTCAAATGGTAGCATCGTTGGTGTTGTCGGCATCGGACAGGATATCACGGATCGGATTGCCCAAGAGCACGAGTACTTCCGACTGATTGATACTGCAAACGCACCAATTTTTGGTATCGATACAAATGGATGCATCAATGAGTGGAATCAGAAGATTGAAGAAATCACTGGTTATCACAAGTCAAGCGTCCTAGGCTTGTCGTTGGTTCACACATTTATTATTCCTGAAAGCAGACAGCAGGTTCGACAATTGCTGAATCAAGCTCTGATCGGCATTGATGTTGGTGAGATGGAGCTCCCGATGACGACCAAACTTGGCGTGTTCCTGCTTTTGCTTGTGAATGCATCCAGTAAGAAGGACATGCACGGAAATATTCGAGGAGTGATCGGTGTGGGACAAGACTACACTGCCAGAAAGCATATGGAGGCTGCCAAGGTGAACTTCCTGGCCTCGTTTAGTCATGAGCTGCGAACGCCGTTGAATGGTGTGCTGGGTATGCTGGAATTGCTGAAAGAGCAGACACTGGATAAAGCACCAGAGAGATATGTGCATATGGCGTATGTTTCGGGATCGCTTCTCTTGAATCTGATCAACGACATTTTGGACTTGTCGAAGATCGAGGCTGGGCATCTCGAGATCTCCGCTGCCCCATTCCAGATGCACGAGCTGCTAGATTATTCGATCGAGATCTTCAAATTTAAGGCCCGAGAACGTGGACTTAAACTTGAGCTGAAGTGCGACGATAATGTGCCAAAGGTTGCAATTGGTGATGTTGTGCGTCTACGTCAAGTGCTGTTAAACTTGCTGTCCAACGCAATTAAGTTTACGAACGAAGGCTCGATCACAGTTACGTGCAGTGTTGTGTACACTCCTGAATTACCGAAGGCATTCAAAAAGCTGCTATTCCAAGTTATCGATACGGGCATTGGCATGGATGCTGAGGAGAAGATGCGCCTCTTCTCTCTATTTACGAAGCTGGAGCGAACTCGCCAGAACAATCCTACTGGTTCTGGCCTGGGTCTTGCCATTTGCAAGCAACTTGCGGAACTCATGGACGGACAGATCGGTGTTGATAGTGAGCTAGACGTTGGCAGCAACTTTTACTTCACTGTTGTGGTCCGATTGCTTGACGATATGGATGCTAAGGGATTGTTCTACGCGGCGAATGAACTGCTCACCGATGGTGCAGCGGCACCTGTCAACATGGACACGTCAAATGTGAACTCGAGTGATAGTTCAACAAGCGCAGCTGTGGCGAATGCTGCAAACAACGCAAAGGTTGTGATTCCCAGACAAGCTAGGATACTGGTTGCTGAAGATAACGAGTTTAATTGGGAAGTGGTGAAGTGCTTCCTCCAAGAAGCGGATCATCTCCTTCAGTGGGAAGTGAATGGTCGCGATGCAGTGAAGGCATACACTGAGAACCACACCAAGTTTGACCTGGTCTTCATGGACTGTGAGATGCCCGTCATGGATGGATACACAGCCACTAAAACAATCCGTCAGTTTGAACGCGACAACGATCTTCCCCGTATCCCTGTTCTCGGACTCACAGCCTATGCTATGAGTGGAGACCGCCAAAAGTGCTTGGGATCAGGGATGGACGAGTTCATGGTGAAGCCTATCTCAAAGAACAGTTTACTCAAGGCTATTCGTCAATGGATGCGTGTTCGCTACCTCGGACCGAAAACCTCGGCACCTTCAGTTGCTGGATCGGACGACTACCCTCGCGCTAGTTCAGAAGGTATGAGCGTTGCTGCTTCTGCCCCAACCGTATCGATCTCTTCACCTGCCTCGTCAAAAGACCGTGGTGGAGATGAGCTAGATATCGCGCCGACGTCATACCCAACAACGTCACCCACCCCGCGCCCATCCTTCGACAGTCAAGTAGATGAAGCAGATCTGTTCAACAACCCCTCGGATTCGGGATCCAGACTCGCTCCTGCCTCACGTCACATGCAACAGCTCGATCTGGCGCGTGCAATTTCCAATTTGGAGTTAGATGATCCTATGGCAATCCGACGCCAGGTTGGGCCCACGGTACGCACAGCAGTGCCAACGACATCGATTTTTAGTCTTGGCTCTTCGATTGGGAACAGTACGCGATCAAGCGGCCTTTTGACCCTTCAGCGTGACACTGGTGGCGCTATCGTTGGCATTCCTGACTGGAAGCAAATCAACCAGACATCTGCGACGTTGCCTAACATGAAGGACAAACCGCTGGAAGGCGCCGAGGCATCCGATCATGTATCCTCTCACAGTAACCCGACATTATGGAGTCATCCGCCTTTCATGGGCAGCAAAAAGGAATCTGCACCACCGTCGACATCTTCTCAACAGCCTCTGTCTCCAGGTTCTGTGTCGGATGCTATGAGCGCCCGTGCGCGAGCAACGACTGAAGGGGGTCGCAATGAGAACGCACCCCTGAGCTTGCAGCGGTTTGAGTCGGATAAGAGTTCAGATGATCATCCAGCGGGAGATCCGATTGCTGCGATGCTAGAACGCCTAAATATCAGTAGTCCAGCCGCTAGAAATGGCGTTCGAGGTCCCCCGAGCGTCGATCATGCAAGCGCTACCACCGAGAGCGACGCGGCAATGCGTGCAACCATGGATCCAGCCAGTATCGTCATCCCTGAGGGTGACCCTGTGGACTATTCACGAGGCGTACAGCAGTGCGGTGGTTCCGAAGAGCTCTTTTTGAGCTTGCTCGAGAAGTTTACGGTGAGCTGTGAAGCCATCATGTCCCGTGTTTTGGCTGCATACGAGCAAGGTGACATCGGAGTCACTCGGCGCGAATCCCATTCGCTGAAGGGATCGTCCGCGTATGTTGCTGCGATGCGTGTTTCAAAGGCTGCATTCCGAGTTCAAGTCGCTTGCGAGCAGCTGCAGCAATACCAGGCAGAAGTTGGCACGGACCAACCAGCGGCACTTGCCGACGCGGCTGTCATGATCTCCTTGAAGCAGTCTTTGGATGATTCGATCAAGTTGCTTAAGAAAGAGCACCGACACTTGCGTGGATACCTCCGCCGCAATTTTGAGTTCCGCGATCTCACCAGAAGTGGAAGTGCTTCGTCGGCTGCAGCTTTACGTGCTCAGAGCTCTTCGCAGGATCGTGCCAATGGACCTTGTGGTGTCATGTAAGGCTGGAACTTACGTGTACTTGTTGTATTTCACGTGTACGATACCAAACGTTGTTGTAATATGCCAATCTACTTCTTTTGTATTTTCATTCGAGTTCGCTGTTAAATATCAACCGAAGCAATCTCATGGGAGAAAACCTGTGTCTCCAAGAAGCTGCGATAGAAAGACTGCTCGCGCGAGGGCAAGCGGCGCAGGAACGCGATCCGGTCAAAAACCACGACGTAGTCAAAATCGTCCGACAGCACGAAGCGGAACTCCTCCACTGTGCGTAGCAGAGTCGCCATAGCCTCTCGGAAGCACGCGCGTACATGACCTTGAGGAAATCCATGTGAAAGCGAAGTTGTCGCTTTGCTGGTGACCATGGGCACAAAGTCGCTGAAGAAAACTTTAGGCTTGAGCAACTGAAGCAACTGTGAGGTCAACGGTCCACGGACAGACTCGGGCAATTGTGGCCGACCAGGGGAGCTCATTGTGTCAGCGTCCAGATCAACCACAACAATGCCATCGCCGCACCCTTCCCGCCCGAGCATCTCTCGCAATTCCGCACGATAACTGGAATGCACACCGAACAGGTAAGGCGTAGGGCACTGCAAGCATTCGAGCATGTTTTTGGGCAGGATGGGTGCGAACACGTGACTCCACTCAAGCGGGCTGATTAAGCTTTTCAACGTCTCGCCCACAGAGGTGAGCACCGAGTACCGTGAACTCACAAGCACGATCTGTCGCTCGAGAAGCATGCACGTTACTAAAGCAACAACATGCTCTACCGACAGGCAGCTGAACAGCTCTTCCATGCTGAAGTCCACGTATTTACTCAGTGCCGAGAGTGACGTCATATCACCTTGAGTTGCTGTAGCAGCAGCGAAGTCGAATGGGGATAGTAGCTCTGCCATTTGCGCCGCAGAGGGCAACCAATTCACGTCCGAAAGATACGCCTCGTCATCATGCATAGCGGCGTGAAGCGAGTCCAAGCGCTGCTTGAGTGTGTCAAGAATCGGATACCTGCTGATGATGCTGAGTCCCGCTGGGATGTAGACCTCAAGGCCTTCAGTTTCTTGCAGTACTTGTTCCAACGGTCCAAGCTTGCTGGAGTCGTTCAATGGCACGTATCGTGTGAGGCAGGCACCGTAGAACGCCCTGTCAGAGTTCCCTATAGTCATGTGGAAAAGTGAGGGCTCTGGTCGGGTTGTTGAGCGCACAACATCAGCTCCAGCAGGGCGAAAGAACGCTTCCACATGGTCCGGAATGGCGTGATGGTGGTACAGGTCACTGCTGTTTTCGCTGTGATTGTTGGGGTCCGCCAAAGTGTGCAGTACTTCCTTGATAATCTCAGGGTGAGACCGGTCATTCGCATCTAGCCGAAAACTCATCACAGAGCTGATGAGCGACTTGCTTTGTGGCTCTCCACGTAGTTGACCTTGGAAGAGATCTCGCAGTGTAAATGATCTACTCCGTACTCGCTGCGGCTGGTGTGATGCAACATTCATGCATTGGAACAGCTCTTGTAGCGTAGTCATACTGCTGTCTGAAGCCGTACTGGAGCCGTCGCAAGCCGCAGACGTCACTGCATTCGATGAGCCAGACGGACTTAGCAAGCGGCTCTGGTACGACGCAACCAAGGACTTGAATGACTCACTCCCCATAAAGCGCACAAAGTGGTTGACCTTGAGGTTGGCCTCAATAACAACCTGGATACGCTCCACCGTTCGAAGCAAATCTTCAGCATCAGCCAGCGAGAAGCTGCCTGCATCGAGACAGCAAGCCACACGCAACTCATAGTCCCGCAACAGTGCCTGCTCTGCTTCTCCGACAAAAGTTACTCGCGTACTGGCACTCACAGTTAGGTACTTAGCTGCAATCCGACTTCCGATGGCGAGTAGTCGTTCAATGAGCTCGCCAGCCTGTCGTTCCTCGCTGTCTTTTATCTGGTCATTTTCCTGTTTCTCATCTTCATGTTCACTGTCCTCTTCAGCCGCGTGAATAAAGTCCTCCAGCACCGGCAGCAGGTGATATCTAAAGTCCATCCACAGACTCAACTGCTCGTGTGTTCGTTCCTTGAACAAGAAGACCCAGAACACACTGCACAGCCTCCTGTTGCCCAGCACCCGCTCCAGCGTCAAAAACGTTGTGGCCGTGCGCTGTCTTCTGACCCTCGAACTCGGTGTACTAGCCACAGACGATGGCGAATCTCTCGAATTCTCTTCCTGCATCTGCTGTTCTCCATCCGAGCCGTCTGAGCCTTCACTATCATCGTACGTGAGTCTGGAACTGGCCACCAAAGCTTCAAACTCGGACGTGGCTGCAAATTGCTTGAAACTGGGCTGCAAAGCCTTCTTCACAGCCACCTCAGCGTCCTGGAACAGATCCGTCTTGGCTGCCAGCCCCGAGTATAACATCAAGTCATTGCGTAAGAGTTTCCCGAAGCTGCCGACTGACTTGTTCAGTATGCGCAAGTTCTCGGACGCGATATCCAGGAAGGCATCAGGGCTCATGAACTTGGCGATGATCTTGCTGGCGTATTGTCTGCGGTGGCTCTGCACGTCGCTCTCGGGGGCTTCCTGGTCCTGTACAGCAGAGTGTTTGTCATCGGAGGAGGAGGCCAGCACCTTCTTGAACTCCTCGACGCTCACGAGGAACAACAACCGCGCGAATCCCTTCTTGTCAGAGCTGGAGAGGTGCTGTAGGAACAGAGCGTGAAGGTGCGGGTCGGCCACTACGGTGTCCAGCGTCACGGCGTCCTGCATCTCCACGGAGGCCATTGGCGTAATGTGTGCTCAACTAGCTAAGAGTCGGACTGAACGGGAACTTGACTTTTGTATCGGAAAAGGACGACTGCAAAAAGCCAGGCGGAATTTCTGGTTAATTTATTTTGTTTTTTGCACTGTTCAGAAAAAATCGGAGACACTTGAACTGACTTCTGACTCGACGCCCATCAGCGTGGTGATCGTTGCCCTGAGGTTCTGGTGCGGATGGAGATTAACTCCAGAGAATGGTTTAGCGGTTTCTGTCAGATCAAGGAGAAAACGTTGGCGACGCACCACGTCGGACTGTGTAAATGCAACGTGGCAACGACGTGGCTGCCCGCCGCAAAGTGTAGCTGCTTCTACATGTGTAACATTAAGCCCAAAGTGCAGCGAACGAGACTCAAGCAGCCGCAGCACAGCTGGCGTCGACCGGATGGGACGCAGAGACAAAAAGTCACTTTTTCAAAACAAAAGCAAAACAAATTGGATAAAAATTGGGTAAATTGTTGAGATCAGCAGTGCTGATTTTGGGTATTAGTATTAGTATTACTCATACCCTAAACTTGGAATAATACAAAAGTGTAGTAGTATTGGTTTTTCAAATTATCTTCTACTATATTACTAATATCGGTAATACTCAATCCCACTAAGTACGATCCGTGACTAACGCCAAAAGCATTTTCCTTACTACCTCTATAAGTGGCACATGATTGGGTCGAGCAAAGACACGGTTTCATTTAGAGAACTGATCAGATAGAGAAATGCCTACATTTACAATATGGCTACATCTGAGTCAAAAAGCTATCTAGTGATGTCTGCCGCCGGCGCTTCACTACCTGAGACCTCGCTAGTGACGTCAAGGATTGCAGCATTCCCTGCTCACGCATTGTGTCACCTTCGCACTGAAAAAAATGATGACAACTCCATACAATAAGCGAGAGCTGTCGACGCTGATACAGGCGGCTGTTCGTTCTCTTCACTCTCGTCCTCACTGGCAGTATCATTCGCGGTGTTTCTATCACAGGTGTCTTCAGGTAACTCATGGACATCAATATCTGCATGGATCTCGAGGTGCTCTGCCACATCCGCAAGATCGTCTATAACCTTCTCTTCCGCTGCAACCGCATAGTCCCTCGCCTGCCGGAGCTCAACCAACGCATCTGCGTTAAGAAATGTCGCCTTGATCCAGCAATTGCGCATACAGTTCGTGTACATGTATAGGCTTGATCGCAATGACTGGTAGGAAAACGTCCTTGAAACCCTAGGCCGCAGAGCCATCCGGCGTCCATTTAGAGAGTTGAGTAGCCCCATCTTGAGTTCAAGTAGAGAATAGAGAGGTTTTTGATCAGATAAAGAGCTACAATAGTGAAACTCTTATAGTCTCTTTTGCTTGCGGAGGTTGGTGTCCAGATAAAGAGGACATGGTCACTTAAGGAGGCTCATTTAGGGGGGTGCGACTGTAGTATTAATCCCGTTAGCTCGAATGATAGTATCAATATGATCTTGGAGCGTATTTTTGAACGAAGAAAACACGGCAGCACCCAATGGCTGCAGTAAGTGTGTGCCGTTGGCAGGTAGGCACACCAATCTGATCTGCATCCAATCGGCGGTCTCAACTATTTCAGTTGCTATATGAGGCGAACAGCCATCCATGACGAGAAGTAGCGGTCGCTTGACTGGTGTGGGCACCAACAAAGCGAACAAAAAACAATCCATTTTCTGAATAGCGTGGCTGTCATAAATGCCTTTGTCGTAGTTGTCACTGCTGCTCCATGAATACTGCATTGCTTCAAGAGTTCGGTCTCCGCACGCACCGGGTAGAATGAATAACGGAGGAACGATGAAACCACTAGCGCTACCGCACGCTACAATCGAGAGGTGAAAGCTGGTAGTAGGATCCGTATGCCAGACGTTTTTGGATCCTTTAAGTGCTATGACACGTGTGGTTTTACGAGAGCTTTCAAATGTGTTGAAAACTCGGCTCTCATCCATGTTCTCCTCCACGATAACCTTAGCCAAAGAACTGAAAAGTGTAGCCACCTCCAATTCAGTCACATTATTGCGTATCTTTGACACCGACTGAGAAGCACGAGAGCTCAAGTCATGAAATTTTCCATTAAACCGACGGTACCATCCCATGCCTACTGGTTCGCCTGTAACTAGCTTGGAAACCTGTTGAGCTTTTCGGACGATATCCTTCCTTCCAACCGGAGCTCCCTCAACTTGTTGACCCACAACCCATTCGTGAATACTTATTTCGGCTTCCTTGGGCAGAGTGGGATCAGGACCGCGCCGTTGCTGAAGGTGTACGGGCCTTTATTCCCGTTCTCACGCCATTTATCGTCCTATCCAATCCACCGGAACAAGTTTCGAACTGGAATACCGTTCTCCTTGTCAATAGCTTCAATGTTGCCCCCCCCCCCCTCGCGAATAGACCTCACCAATTTCATCTTCTTGTTGCTTTACGTTGTGCGACGCTTCATGGTTGGAAGCCAGATCAAAACTGAGAGGTATTCGTGGAGCCGAGCGCCGCTCTAAAAATAACCAATCAGATGCATCTACGACTGCGCCTTAACCCCTCGGTTACCAACGTCGTAAGTTACGACTTTGATAAGGGCGAAAGTCGTAAGTTACGACGTAGTTAGAGGCTTCAAATAGAAAATGGCTCGAAAAAAGAGGGCACGATACTTTAATCAAGTCAAATTTTGTGGCAAAAAAGTATAAGCTGAAAGAGGTCGATTTGGCAAGATACAAAAAAAGGGTAGGGAATGGGTAGAAGTGGGGCACCGATCAGATTGCGAGTTGATCGAAAAGGGACGGTTGGTTACTCACCAATGGTGAGTGCGCCCCATTTCATAATTTGCCACGATGGCTAGAGTTCGATGCAGTCGCTATTCAAGCTGTTCGTTTTGTGTCGGCCAGGCAAGACTGGCATACGCAAGCCGACACGTCCTGTGATGCTCAGTCATCAAGACGGCGGCGCAGACCATGAAGAGAAACACCCTGCTCAGCAAACAGCATTTGTGCGAGCTCGACGGGTTGCTCGTTGGACTGCAGATCATTTTCTTTATCGTAGTCCATATTCTGTTGCACAAAGCACATCAAAACCATTATCATAGCCCATGTTTTGTTGAAACACATGTAGAATTGATGTGCAAGAAGACATCTGCTATCGACAAAGAACGGGTTGGAAGTCGTAAGTTTTGGTTTTCCAGGATACGACACGGTCCCAAAGTCGTAACTCTTACGACGTAGCTCAAGAAAACCTGTGGTAGTTTATAGCAGGAATCCATTGCTTCTAGACATGGAAAAGGCACATCAATACAAACACTTATACTAAAACGAAGTCGTAAGTTACGACGTAAATTAGGCCGTTTCAGCACTGGATTTCTGGTAACCGAGGGGTTAAATTGATCCAAATGACTTAAACTGGCATTTTACCTTACTCTTATGCTGACAACCATTTTAATACTGAATGTAAGTGAATTTCTATGCTCTATATAATAATTGTTTGTGTTGTTTGAGAAAGTATTTTCTGATTATCTAAAATGAATGTCCTACTTAAAAATGCAAGATTCCTTATAATTGTTCTGTTTGTACTTGTCAGCCCTAGTATATTGGTGGCATGTGACCTTCTGACGAAATTGATCCAGGTTCACTTTCGTCCACGCTCGACAAATGCCCTTGGTGTAGGGTAGTACGGTGCCTTGCGCGTCTAGGAGCACTTCTTCTGCGGTTAGCGATGTCGGAAAGAGCGTCAACATATCGTTGCCTCTCTTGTTCCAGAATCACGATAAACTTGCCAATGTCCGGGTGCTGGGCTCCCATTGCTTCGTTGAGAGTCCGGTTGTACCTCTCGAGAGGGTTGTTCGTCCGGTTCACCACCTCTTCCAGCTCACTGTAAACATTCCAACACTCTGGCATGTACCTTTCAATCCAAGTTTGCGTGAAATAATTCCAAAACTTTCCCCATTTTTCTGTTGAATACGAAATATTCAGGTCACGGCACTCCTCGAGAATTGTTTTCCTCACGCCGCGAATGCCATAGCGCAATATTTCACTTCGTCGAATTTCTGTAAGTTCGTCGACAACACCTGGAACCATAGCGATTTCAACTTCCTCCTGTGAAATTCCGAGCTTGAGGATTTTTCGCCGTAAAGCTTGTGTGGTGAAGCGGGAATCTTGTTTGACGGAAAGGACCGGCTCGAAATCACTGTGCCATATTGGTGGTACATCGTCTCTGCGATCGCGATATGGTACTTCAAGACCATGGTACAAGTGATATGGTACAGTCCGATGAGATCGCGAACATGATCGTGGCTCAATCATTTCACCACAAGTCGAGCGCGATCACCGAGGTATGGTACAATCGTTCCGGTACTCCAGGGTGATCTCAATGTCGAGATCGCGGTGATCCCCTGGGAATGGTGCAGTCATTTGAGTACACTAAGCGCGATCCTTAGGGAAGATCAAGGTACCGTAATAATGGTACATGTTGTGGTGATCGCGGCGTTGTGGTGATCATGGTACCGTCAAGGCTAAGTACGATTGTGGAGCCAGTTTGGCAACATGTGGCAGAGAGACGTCGAGGCTTGGGGGAGAGGTTTAGGGAATTGCATATCAGTGTCTAACTTGCCTTCTAGTGAACAAGCGAGTTAACACTCAACAAGAGAGAGGGAGTTCTTCTTATATATCAAGCGTCCTACATATTCCAGAGCCCCATCCAATGACATGCTGGAGTGAATCATCTTCGTAGTAATCCACATGAAACTGGAAAACTTCAAGTTTGTATTTCTGCGAACATTGCACTGGGTGCCGTCTTGATTTTCACGAATATGTCGGATCCGAAAATTTTCAATTTGGTTCGATAGAACCTGCTCTCAACTTGCTCTTTTCGAAGTCCGCCAACCACTCTTTCATTGCCCTGGTAGATATAATTCCCCACACCTGTCCTGGGTTAAGATGGGTTGTGGACGCGCGATTTCACCGATAGTCTCAGTAATCCTTGGTTGAAGTCTTTCAGTGGGGACAACCGGGCCAGAACCGATGCTACCTTGTAATTCGTGGTTGCATTCCGGTTTATGCGACCCTTTTTGGAGGATTGTTCCGTCTGCACGCTCATACAACTTGGCCTTATACTTCGTAAGTCTAAAAGAACTGCACCGATACTTCATTGAACGCTCTGACTGGTGATATTTGGTGTAATAGAAGCAACCGACCCTTTATCCGATGATGAATCGTCGTCTTGTTTCTCATCTTCGTGGTCTTCAAATTTCGCCTCCTCTTCACCCATCTCCATTTCGTCCTCTGCTGCGAGACGACCGTCGAGGCTGCTGTCGGAGCTCCAAACTTCAGTATCCACAGAACCGTGTGAAGACGGAGAGTTGAGAATGGTACCGAAATCCATATATGAAAAGGTACGGTAGGGAGAGTTGGTGAATTGAAAACTGACGTCCTTGTCGGATTTCCAAACGGAGTTTTAAACATTTATGAAAAGTTTGGTCGGAATAATCTAATTATAATTGGAGTGGCCACAGATGAGATTCAACAATACCGCTAGAATGAGATGACTGTTTTTTGTTAGATTGCACTAATTTGAGACCACTAATTTGAGACAAACCAACCAATAATACAATTATAGTAAAAACAACGGACATTTTTTCAATTTTGTTTTTTTTAAATAGAGCATTTGTCAGTCTTTTGGATTTGATCCAAAAAGTTAATCCCTGAAAAGTTGATTTAAGAGTTGATCCAAAAGTTGATCCAAAGTTGATCTCTGAGAAGTTGATCCATGCAATTGATCCTGAAAACGAACAAAAGTTGATCCAAAAGTTGATCTGTACCGTGGTTGATAAAAAATGGATATCCAAAATATGCGAATCCAACCCATATGCCAATCATTACCTAAGATACCGGTACAAACTGTTTCCCTTTCACAAAACGTTTCCGTTGCACCACCCAACATCTCATTACGGAATTGGCCTCCACGAACATGAGCACCTATCCTGCGCTTCCACCGTATGGCTGGCAACGCCTCACCTTGGAGCTCTCCGAGGAAGTTCTTGTGGGGCTACTGGAAGAAGCAAAGGCGCGTCAATACGAGCCGGTCTCCCACATGGTCGGCTCTAACACCCTTGACTCCAAACGCCTACAGTCCCGCTTGACTGAGAAGGTTGAGACGTTCTCGTCGGAGATGAAGATCCTCCATGAGCAGGCTACTTGTGCTGTGCGTACCCGGGACAGCCTTTGTTAATACACCAAGAGCCGGATGGCGTTGCAGGAGTGGACGAAAAGATGTATACGTGCCAATACTGCGGGCATCGCGACACAGCTTCGAGTGTGATGTGTCTCCACCGGTACTACAGCAAGAAGAACCCGAAAGGCTACGTCAAGAAGAAGGAAACAGGCGAGTGCAAGTGCCCTCAATGTGGACGAGTCTTTGATACGGGTGGGTTGAGAAGCCGCCGCTCCCGGTACCAAACTGCGTACCTGTTTCTGGTACCTCGTAAGCTCAAATGGTAGATACGGGTAATTGACTCAATACAACAACGAGGCCAACTTATTTAATTCTTTACTCCTTTTCATATTAAGACGTCGATCAATTCCTACTCTTAAACTGTATTTTTTTTTCAAATCATGAAAGGGAAACGGATTTGCTCATCTTTAGATAGAAAGTTAAAAACAAAAGTACTCATTATTGTCGGGGTACCCGACTTAAGAGCTGTACTTGAGAGGTTCTCCTGTCTTATGGCATTAACCGAGCGTAGGGCATGCAGTCGGGGCGAACCCATCGCATTTTCACATACTCAACGAAACTCTTGCGTGGTTACCCCTTCCCAACAGCTTATTGAACTTCAACGTGGCACTCTTTCGTGTGCATACTCAAACGAAGTGAAACAGAAAATGTCACTCAGTTGAACTGGTCGCCACCATCAGGTCAACAACTGGACAGACAGGTGCCACAGTGGCGATCCCCAGCGAGGTGCGCGGCACATCTGATGCGGCCACGAGGTGTAGCGAGTGGATATCACGAACTCGCTGATGAACGGCGGCAGCCAGTCGAAGGCCGTGACGCTGATGGATTTCCCACTGCGGACGTGATAAGCATAATCTCGGTGGACAGCAGGAAGAGGTACGCCTTGGGCGTGGTCACACCGACTTCGTGGTTATCCTGCAGGACTCCTGCTTGCCCATCGTGATGATGCTCTCTCACTTGACAGTGGTATACTGTAGCAGCAGCCCCACTCGTGGCTCGCCGTCGGTCTACGTGTTCGCTATGGCTCTGAGAGCATGCATGGCATGGGGAAAGACTACATGGTCGAAATCGCATATGTGTACCACACCAATGAATTTGGCATAAAATGTGGTCTTCCTATTTATATTAAATTTTTGTTGCAGTTTAACAAATGATGGCATTGATGGAGTGGTCAAGCGGTGTACCAACCGTAGCCTCCAATCGGGTTCGAGTCCCGCAGATGGCACAGAGGTTTCCCGCAAGGGGCGCCGAACCGCCAAGTAAGGCCTTTTACATCAGACTTATATTGTGTAAAAGCGATATGGCTTGATATATCAATTCCGACTTCAGATTTTCTCACTGTCCCTCCATTCACCACAGTTCAGCGCTCCACAGGAACGTCTCGCATTAACGACCCAGAACACTGCTCAACGCCCCCGTAGCGTGCTTGGTGAGTCTCACCTACTCTTATCTATTGCATTACTGCAGGCATGCCGGTCCGTGTGAAAGCAAACCAATGCATTGCGAAATGTGTAGCAAACGGCGCAACGGGATAAGTTTTTCACAATGATTGGTACCCAGACACACACTTCGAGCTCAAAGCTGACGGCGTTTGGGTATCGTTAGCGCCGCCCACAAATTTATTACTCACAAGGTCGTTTCCCCAGTATCCCCGACTCATGGCCCTCATCTGTGATGTCGGTGGTGCAGTCAAGGGCGACGTTTTCGCATGCAAGCGACAAGATCTCGATCAAGGGGTTTCCTGTTGTGCCAGCGTTCGGGACGACGGTGTATGGCGTGCAAGGCGACACGCGTAACAAGATAGCCGTCACCAACCTGCGCCCGCCCCACTTCCGTCGCGTCGACCGTCATACACTATACGCCGCGCTCTCGAGGGTTCGTACGCGTGCAGGGCTATTTTGGGCCGTCCAGCGCCTAAATAGCAACGATTTTGAGTTTTTCTGCCCTAGTGAAGAGTGTCTGCAAGAAGATCAGCGACTACGCGAGCTCGCAGCAGCGATTGCTGCGAAAACGGCTGCAACAATAACAAAACGAAATGAGCACAACCCATTCGTGATCAAATGCAGCTTATGTGTGTTTATATGCAATCTACACTACTGCAGAAGATAACGAGGAACTTCAAAAAATGTGCTGCGGCCAGGCGCGTCAAAGAAGCAGATAGAATGAGGGACGAGGCACTGGCAGCTGCAAGTTGCCTCCCTGAGCTTGGTGTTGGGCTGCCAGTATATCTATTCCAGTCACCTAACAACAAAGCTCCACCAGCCACTACCCCAGCGATCTCAACCGCAATGGCGCAGCTCCGTCGACTGCGAAAGCTCTTCGATGCACAGGAGCGCATGTTAACTACTGTGCCAGGGCTAGCTGACTACATCACACAACTGGGGTTGTCGCGGGGTAGCACGTGCGCGATACGCTTATGTTTTTTGCGTGGTAACCACTTCTCTACACGTACAGTAATGCCTCCACATTGCCAGTCTTGCTTGCAAAGCTGCATAGACACTAACGCATGGTGTAACAGGGCTACACGTACAAGTGGTTACACCACTTGTAACTCTAACAGTTGCGCTAACTGTTAGAGGTTGGAAACGGACCTCAGGCCTTGGTGTGTGGAGCACACCAATGGATACATGGGCGGGCCATATCATTGGATGGCTCGCGTGCATTTACGCATGTTATTGGTAGAAAGCGAAGCATTTCTACCAATCAGTGCTCTTAAGAGAAATCAGAATTCTGTCAACCACACATTGACAGAACCCTTTAGAAACAGATAGCAATCAGATTTAGGAGGTCCATAATTGGCTTATGCCAAATTCAATAACAGTTCTCATTTTACGGTATTTGCAGTATAAATATTGTTATATTTGATTTAATTATATTTACGGACGTAAGTATAATTAAATTAAGTCTAATTATTTGCACGCTTCCTCATACACGTAAGCGCACGTGTACGCCACCTAATAGGCCTTAGTAGACCTATTACACCTGGTAGCACTTTGTAGTCCGTCCCACGACCGACTGCTGTTCGTTCGTATGGAGTCATACGAACGCGGGGTAGAGAACTCCCCATGGATGAGGGGTCCACGGGGACCCCACACCAGTCCGTGACGCGCACGGACTGCCCCCACCTCTCGGATCCAGAGTGGGAGGCGCTCCAACGACTCTCACGAGTCATTGGTGAGGCAGCGGTAGCGGCGATGCTTCGCACGCTATCGCCGACAGAGCAACATGGTGTTGCTCTGGGGTACATTGTTAAGGAGCAACGAGATGTTGCTGCCTCGGTGGCTTCCCCGAAGCCACGCGTGGAGTCGTTGAAACTCCACGTGAGTACCTATGCGGGGAAGGAGGACGAGACCCTCCTTCGTTGGCTTGTCGAACTCGACACAGCCGTTGCGGCTCGACGTATCGTCGATCCGATGTCGAAGGTCGCGTTCGCCATGTCATGTTTGGGCGGACGCGCGAGGAGTTGGGCCTATGGGCGCCGACTCTCGAATCCTACGTGCTTCAACACGTACGAAGGTTTTAAGGAGGAGCTCAAGCTCGCGTTTGAGCCCCCGAAGAACGAGTTCAGATCGAGGGCGGAGTTCCTCGATCTGCAGCAGGGCAAGGATGACGTGCATTCCTATGCCCAGCGTGCTCGATACTTGGTATCGAACATAGTGGCCAACCCGGTCGACGAGGCGACCAAAATCCTCACGTTCATGAAGGGACTGAGAGACGGTCCCGTCAAGACATACCTCTTTCGAGAGTATCCGAATACTCTCGAGGAAGCCATAAGCCTTGCGATGCAAGAGGAGTTTAGCCGGCGTCAAGCTAAACTCCATGCGAACGCGCCGAAGCCGGCGCGTCCTGTACCGAAGGCGGGAGGTCCGGAGCCTATGGACCTCTCGAGTGCTACGACTGCTGGTCAACAGCAGCGTAAGGGGTTCAAGGTACGATGTTACAAGTGTAGTAACATCGGTCACTTTGCACGCGAATGCACAGCGAGTGTGCATCCGGGCGGGCGTTCAAAAAACGCCAAGGACCAGTAGGCGCGGGGCGTCCTACTGGTGATGCAGTCTCGCGTGTCGAACTTGGACACGCGACGATGAGGACTGCTGCCCCCAGCGAGAAGGTTTCTCGCTGCAAGTTGCAAGATGACAAGCCAAACCTTGTCATCCCGAATGTTATGTCGAAGAGAGTTAACTCTCATCGTGCCCTGGTGGACTCGGGCGCGTCGAACAACTTTGTTCGACAGGGAAGTCTTTGAAGTATGGACTTCGAAGAGGCCGACACGCCTCGCGGCGTGTTGGAGGTGCGGTTGGCAACAGGTGCCACCGTGAGGACCGAGAAGCGCGTGGTCCGTGTGCGCTTCTCGTACAAACGAAGGACGTTTGTGGAAGATCTTATCGTCTTGGATCTAGACGATAAGTTCGACTTGGTGTTAGGCATGCCGTGGCTTGCACGGCACGACCCGGTGATCAACTGGGAGAAGCGTACGGTCGTACGCTTCAACAGTGTGAGCGCGACAGAGAGCGATGGCCCTGTCAGTGCTACGCATGCATCGGCGGATGCATGTGACTCCCCGGTTGAGGCAGCAGCGGCCGCCGCTGTCTCCGATCGCCGCCGGCGACGCTCGACGACTCAGATAGTCGTTGAGAGAAAGTGTGTGTCGGCTCAGATATCTGAGTCTGAGTCTGAGCCGAAGGGTCGCCTCAGAAATCAGGTAAATGTGAATCACCTGAGTGATGGTAACGTACCGGTATTACCGGTATTACCGGTAGCCTTGGAGGTACTTCAAGCCCCCAAGGGTCGCGTCGACGATTGCGCGTCAGCCTTGATGGCTGACGAAGCCAATAGAATTCCGGTTCAAGGAACCGACGGACAGACGTCAACTGCGATGGCTGACGTGACAGACGCGCGGCTATTTCAAGGAACTAGCGATCGTACATCGGCTCCGAGAGCCGATGATACAAACAAAGGCCCGCTAGCCTGCACGGCTAGCGAAGACACGCCGACTGCGATAGTCGACGATGTGGAGGCTCCATCAGCTCGCGGAGTTGATGGAGGCGTGGCGGCAGGAGCCGACCACGCGGCAGGAGGTGCTGGCGGTTGCAAACGCCCAGCACCAGAACAACCTGTGTGCTCACGTGCAGAAGGACTGCACGCGATGAGCGGCACTCAAGCGGTGCTTGATAGTGCGAGTCAGCGGAGCGAGTCCGCTGACGATTGCGAAGACGACCCGTCCAAGGCAGAGCCCCTTGGACGCGGAGCACCTGGAGCGCGGCTCCAGGGAAGACTTTCGCGGCGCAAGCCATTGAAGCTGCGCGAGCCTCAGCAGGAGACTGAGGCTGGTGTTTCTGCGCGGCAGACACCGAGTGTCGAGACGCTGAACGTCTTGACACGTACTGGTACTGGATTGCAGTACCAGAGGATGCGGTTGGAGAATCCGCCGACGAGTGCGTCGGCGTTGACCGCGCTTCCAGTCATGAACTGGAAGGGCTTCGCGCGGGAGTTGTTCGATGGACGCATCGAACAAATTTGCATCCTCTCAGAGATTGAGAGGGTGGACCGCGAGGCCGAGGAGCTTAAGCAGCTCGTCGTCGATGGGATCACTGAGGGCGATGATACCCTCAGTGCGAAGACTAAGAAGCAGCGCTTCGAAGAGCAGAGTTGGGACTCGTTGAGGTCGAGTCCCTACTATGAGGTGCTGCGGGAGTACAAGGATGTACTCCCGGACGAGATTCCTTCGGAGCTTCCGAAGGACAAGGGCGTACAGCACGAGATTGATCTCGTGCCGGGCACAAAGTATTGCGTTACACGGCAGTGGCCACTGCCGCGTGAACAAGTTCAAGCGATCGACGACTTCTTCGAGAGTCGTCGTCTTGCAGGTCAAGTGCGGGAATCAAAGACCCCGCACAGTGCCCCAACGTTCTGTGTCAAGAAGGCACAGGGCGGCTGGCGCATCGCTCATGCGTACAACAAGTTGAACGATGCGACGATACCGGCGCAGACGCCGATACCACGAAAAGATGTTATCATCGATTCGATGGCCTTGAGCACTATCTTCAGTACTCTAGATCTGCGTGATGGATTCTATCAAATCCTCATGCGTGAGAGGGACATCCCTCTCACAGCGGTAAGCACTCCCAGCGGTATGCTGTGGGAGTGGCTCGTCATGCCGCAGGGACTCAAGAATGCCCCTGCGACGTTCAATAGATGTGTGACTCATCTATTGCGCTCGGTGCGCGACTTCGCACCGAGTTATTTCGACGACGTGTTCGTCCACAGCCGGGCTGTGAACGGGAAGACGGACATTGAGATGCACAAGGTGCATCTCCGGAAGCTGCTAGAGCTTATGAGGAAGCATAAGCTCTATGCGAATCTGAAGAAGTGCATCTTCGGGGCGAACGAGATACCCGTGCTGGGGTGTCTCGTGGGGAAAGACGGCGTGCGCCCTGACCCAGAGAAGGTCAGAGTGATCAATGAATGGCCCACGCCATCCAATGTGAAGGAACTGAGGCAGTTCCTTGGGCTTGCCACGTACTTGTGCAAGTACGTGGAGAACTACGCGGGCAAGATTCGCCCGCTGTCACAGCTTCTTAAGAAGGAAGCTGAGTGGATTTGGACGACCGAATGCCAGGGGGCGTTCGATGCAGTCAAGCAGGGCTTGACTGAGGCTCCGATCTTGGCCGTCGCCGACCAAGATCGTCCATTCCACGTAGTGTGTGATGCATCCGATTTCGCGATCGGATGTGCATTGATGCAACACGATCACGAGGGCCGTGATCGTGTGGTCTACTATCAGTCGCGTCAGCTGAAGCCAGCTGAGCGCAATTACCCCGTACATGACAAGGAGCTCCTTGCCATGAAGTATGCACTCGCAAAGTTTCGAGTGTATTTACTTGGGAGTAGACCATTCGTGGTCTACACCGACCACACATCACTGCGTACGGCGATTAAATCGCCGCACATCTCGCAACGTATGGCGAGATGGTTGTCCTTCTTCGCGAAGTACAACTTCCGGGTGAAGTACAAACCCGGAAGACTCAACGTGGTGGCCGACGCGTTATCGCGTCGACCTGATTATGCGGAGACGGTCGACGCCAACAGTGTTGGCGTCGTGAGGACAAGTGTGCCGTCGTCATCGTTGATTGACGACGTGAAGGGCGCGTATGCAAGGGATGCAGACGCGAAGGAGCTGCTGGAGTTCCTCGCAGCACCTTCCGACGAGGCACGTCGGAAGCTAACTCCTCACCTTCGAGCGCGTGTACACCGCTATCGTGTACACGAAGGGCTACTGCTGTACAGTGCAGTAGACGACAATGCGGATCGCATTGTCGTTCCGAATGATCATGATCTGCGGCTGCGGATCATGGTCGAGTACCACGATGCCCCTACGGCAGGGCATCCGGGTCGTGAGAAGACATACACTCTTCTCACGCGTGACTTCTACTGGCACCGCCAGTATAAGTGGGTACGCAAGTACGTTCGTGCTTGCGAGGTTTGCCAGCGCGTGAAGCCTGCGCCGTTTACGCAGGCTCCTCTTCAATCACTTCCGACTCCGTCGGAGTGTTGGCAGTCCATGTCCATGGACTTTGTCTTCGGTCTTCCGCCCGACAACAAGCGGAGGACAGGCATCGTTGTCTTTGTGGACCGATTCAGCAAGATGGTCCATCTTGCTGCCGTCCCGGCTACTGTTACAGCCGCGCAGACTGCGCGACTGTTTGTTGACATGGTGTTCAAACACCATGGCATGCCGCTCGACATTGTGTCGGACCGTGATCCACGCTTCACAGCGCGGTTCTGGCAAGAAGTGTTTACACTTGTTGGTTCCCAGTTATCAATGTCGACTACGGATCATCCGCAGACGGACGGTCAGACTGAACGCGTCAACCGAGTACTGGTTGACTCACTGAAGAGCTACGCACACTCGTTCCCACATTGGAGCGATTGTTTACCGATGGCAGAGTTTGCCATCAACAACTCGGTGCATGCCTCGACAGGGCATACACCGTTCTACGTGAATGCCATGCGGCATCCACGTTTGCCGAGCATGCTCGGCGCGGGGTAGCTGAGTACTGGTTGACGCACTGAAGAGCTACGCACACTCGTTCCCACATTGGAGCGAGTGTTTACCGATGGCAGAGTTTGCCATCAACAACTCGGTGCATGCCTCGACAGGGCATACACCGTTCTACGTGAATGCCATGCGGCATCCACGTTTGCCGAGCATGCTCGGCGGTTGCGTCTGAACAACCGCAGAGGACAGCGGATGACGTACTATCAGCTGCGGTGACGCGAGATGTCTGTGCCGGGCACAGACATAGGGGACGATAGCGAGCAGGCAGGGCCTGCTGCGGACGAAGGCGACGAGCTGAAAGAGTTCAGCTCGAATGCGCTAGACTTTATCAAGCGAAGACAAGCCGTCATACGGTTTGTGCAAGATGCTATCGCAGCTTCTGTCGATCGACAGAAGCTGAACGCAGACAATGTTGGTAGAGGCAACATTAATGAATTCAAAAAGGGTTCATTGGTTTTGTTAGCTACTCAAACCCTGCCTAAACATGCAGTGTCTGATTTTGGAGCAAGTAAGCTTGCTCCAAGGTTCATCGGGCCGTTCAAAGTCCTTGAACGGCATGGTAACGCGTACCGGCTGGACATACCGTCCAGCATGAGACTCCATCCGACGTTCTACGTCGGGCGGTTGAAGCCGTACGTGCAGCACGAGTCATCTACGGGTGATGACTCGCCTGAGAGGCCTGGAAGGCATTCTCGAGATCGCTCACGCGAGCGATCAGAGCGTTCAATCTCGTCCCGAGACCGGACGAGATGTTCGAAGCAGTCTGCGCAGCCTGCGCAGCATCAGCACGGAGGACTCGAACCTCCTGCTTCAGAGCAGCCATCTCGGCGCTCTGAGACTGCTCGAGCGCCGCAACACGATCGTGCAGGGCACGATCGCCATGGTCATAGCGTTGGCCATACGGAGGGAGTGTTTCCGCCCCCTCCGCCGCCGTTGCGAGACGCGACTGGGTCGATCCGCTGGATAGTTGAGCGGATCGTGGCTCATAAGAGAACGAACTCTCAAGAGGTTCGTTTTCGTATTCGTTGGAGAGGATTTCCTCCCCATCGAGACACATGGGAGCCACGGAACGTCCTGATGGAGGACGTTCCGGAAATGGTGATGGCGTACGAAGCCCACCATAACTTGCAGGCCTAAGGCTTGCACGAGGAGTGCTGCGGTCACCCACAGCACTCGGAGCTTCACGTGACTCAAGACGAACACGGCGCTCCTTGATGTGATCGGGTACACGGGTCGTCGTGTACCCCAGTATATCACGGTCGGAGATACGTGTTGCCAGAGGTGGGCAACACGGACAGGGTGTGCCGAAGGGAACGGCACACAGGATCCCCGCTTCCATGCTTGCTTCATGGAGGCGTTCACACTTACCGCGCACGGTGTAAGTGTAATAGCGATCGCGAGCATGCTTGATACGCTCGCGATAGGTCTTTGTTGAAGTTTTCAACAAAGGCGTTCCACGACTGACAGAGTGCCTGCCACTCTGGCACTTTGCTCTTGCGCGAAGTCTTCTTCGCGCTGAAGTATCGGAGCTCATGGAAGAGCCCGATGTAGTAGTCGCGTCTTTGAGTCGGGGACTCAAAGACAATGCCAACAGCGACTTCGTCGTCGGTGATACTGTTGTCGTGGTACAACAGTATCGGGTTCGGTGGTGAACTAGCACCGAACCGGTCATGGATCTCTGCCTCGGTAGGCATCCATGCAGCGCGCACTGGTGGTGGATCAGTGCGCGGAGAGATGAGCGCCCTCGACATGGGGGACGCTAAGTCATCATTGCGCGGACGCTTCGAGCTGGAAGCGTCCGAGGCCTCTTCGCGGGGGCGTCGAGACCCCTTGGGTGGGTCGTGCGTGTCTTCGGACGAAGACACGTGGGCGGGAGCCTCTTCATGAAGCTCCCCATCTTCACAATCCTCATAGTCGAGAGGATACTCGTCGGAGTCGGCAGCGAAGTCGGACTTCTTCGCTGCATGCTTCTCCTTGAGGAGAGCATGGTACTCCTACAGAGAGTTTACTCTCTGTCGAACGACTGGAAGCAGCAGTGCTAGTGGGCACTGCCGCTGTTGTGCTTGCTGCAGAAGCAGCAGGCGAGGCTTGCGCGTCCGCGGCTGCGGACGTGGACTTGTGGGTTGGCGTAGTTCATTCGGAAATGAATTCGTGTGTTCTCCCTGTAACTTGACGGCCTTGTCAAGTTATGTCGGTTAACGTATCCGGATGGGTACGTTAAGTCTTAAGGGGGGGATGGTGTAACAGGGTTACACGTACAAGTGGTTACACCACTTGTAACTCTAACAGTTGCGCTAACTGTTAGAGGTTGGAAACGGACCTCAGGCCTTGGTGTGTGGAGCACACCAATGGATACATGGGCGGGCCATATCATTGGATGGCTCGCGTGCATTTACGCATGTTATTGGTAGAAAGCGAAGCATTTCTACCAATCAGTGCTCTTAAGAGAAATCAGAATTCTGTCAACCACACATTGACAGAACCCTTTAGAAACAGATAGCAATCAGATTTAGGAGGTCCATAATTGGCTTATGCCAAATTCAATAACAGTTCTCATTTTACGGTATTTGCAGTATAAATATTGTTATATTTGATTTAATTATATTTACGGACGTAAGTATAATTAAATTAAGTCTAATTATTTGCACGCTTCCTCATACACGTAAGCGCACGTGTACGCCACCTAATAGGCCTTAGTAGACCTATTACACATGGGACCCGCGGCCAAACCAACACAGCGGGATGCATTTGGAATTCATCGATACGGAGTCTGCGAGCGTGTTCGACGACGCGCGCCGCATGCTGTTGGCGATTCCGCTTATGCAAGCCACGAGCGAAATATACAGGCTCACAGTATGGGAGCGAACGGACCTCAGCTACTTCACGCCGGGTATGTGTACACTACGCTTAATGTGTGTCCCATTTATGTAAGGTAACACTCGGTTTGTTGCAACTACTCACAGGCAACGTGTAAGAGATTCAGCATGTCTTCAATTTAAACGTTTACAACGGTATGCCGCAAGGATCTGCGACCCGAATCTGCGCCGAAGGACGAGTCCAAGTGGAGCAAACCCAGCCGACCAATGATGATGCGACTCCTGCAACGCCTATCTCTGTTGCTACGTCTACCGCTGGTGCAGAGGCTACTCCTTCTGCTGCTGCTACCGGCAGGGCTGCAAGCAAATACTGTGACAACCTTACGAGTGCCTTACCGGTAGCTACTAGCATCGATCCTGCTGAAACGGCTGCACGCCTCCCAACGCCAGGTCCAGCAGAGCATGCAGTGTCTCGTACGCCAAAGCGTAACAGCCCTACCGATTCCACCGATGCGCCGCCGAAACGCCACTGCTCCGAAAGATAAGCATCGAATGTACTACGCAAAGTAGCCGTGACCAGTAACCCAGCGGTCGACCAGCCAGTACGGCCATCACTATAGCTGTGCAGGCGTGCATATGTAGAAAAACGAAGAGTTTATTGTTTGAACAATATCGCAACTTCTACAACTACAAGTAACAATCTTGCGCGAGGGATTGCCCGCGCGCGTCGGGTACCGACCACTCTCATTAGCCCGCCTGGCGAAGCACGAAATCAAAACAGTGACCAATAACATTGCTAGATTATATTAACTTCAACTAAAAAGTACCTTTGACCGTGCAAGTAATACTTGAGTATTTTCTTACGACTGGGAGATGTAATATCTATGATAAATTGGTGAATAAGTGTTGTGTATTGGTGTGGTTAAGCTTTACAAAAATCTTTGTAGGAAAAAAGCGTAGTATACCACTTAGTTTGTCTAGACGTTAAACTTGTCAGGCACAACCTACGTCCCGTGGATTGATGCGCTAGCACGATTGTGCGCGATGTCTTACAAAAGCGAAACGTAGCTGGATGCGTGCCTCTCAATAGTGGTAATGAAGATCGGGATGCTTGGGCGACTATTAGGGAACGCGACGTTGAGCACCCGATTGTAGCGTTCAAGAGGATTGTTTGTTCGTTTCACGATTGTGCGAATCACACCCTTGATGTTCCACAACTTCATACACTTCTATCGAGGCCTTACGGAAGTACTCCCAGAACTGAGTCCACTTGCCTGAGGAGTACTCAGTTCCATTGCCGTCGAGAGCGGCCCTGGACATCTTGATCACGTACTGGAAGCCGTCCGGGTCAATTCGATCGTGTGAAATTATGTGAGAGAGTCTAGGAATCCACGTTTCATCATCGTCTTGATCTCTCCCACCGGGATGCGGAGTCTCTGCATTTTTCGGCGGACAGCTTGCTTGAAATGAAACAGGCATCCAATGATCGTTGCATCCGGGAACTGATCTCTCACAGCGTTTATCAACCCTCGCTCGAAGTCACAAGTCATGGTGCTGACGTCCATGTTCATTCCAGTAGCAACTTTCACGCAGTGAAGAGGGCTCCAGTACGCCCTCTCTGACTTGTTGGTGGTGAGCACGTACATACATGGCACAAAACACTTGGAACCGCGATCGTGCACCATGAAGCCGATGCACTGGTAAAACGGGGTCGAGACGCAATGGAACGTGCCGTCAATGTAGACAGCGGTCTGGTTGTACGACAGTAACCGGATTAAAGCTGGATGTCCCCACCCGATAATATGCTGGACATTTCCGTCGTCTACAAACGTGTAGTGGAACTAGAAGAAATTAACGTCACCTCCTTTTGTCATGGAGAGAGGAGGAACTTCCACACGTCCGTAGATTGCCGAGCCAAAGTAAATGTTGCGCGTCCGCACACCCGTCTAACCACTTGACCCTTTGAGAGCCCACGAATCATTGTCTTGGACGTAAACCCATCGCGAACAATGTCCCAAATCGCGTTTGGAACCGTTGTTAGGTCAGCCAATGCAAGTGAATCCACTTCTTGCGTCATACCCTCGACGACATCGCGTAGGTCGGTGCGGCGGCTCTTTTCCTGCTGATGCTTCGTCTGGAACGGCCGCCTTTGGTCTCCCACAAGTGTGCGCGATAGCGTTCTGATGTGAATTATCCTCCATCACACCTTGCACTTGGCGCTGCGGTAGAAGCTACAGCGGTGTGTAGTCTTGCGGACGGACGAGTGCACCTTCGTGTAGGAGTATCCCTCCCAAAGCATAGTCGTTTTGCACGGTCCGAGTTCCTTGTCGCCATCCATTTCGGGAATGAACTCTAAAGCTAGGTCCGTGCTCTCCAAACGACAGGAGTGGAGGAAGCCTCCCCATACCATTTCTCAAACCAACCATTTGCCATACCAATACCCATCCAAGCTGGGATTAGAATGATGCTACAGTTGATGTTTGTGCAGTAGTAATGACATGTCTATTGAACCTAGTAAACAACTATTCGAAATTCATTTTTTACGGGTCTGGGGGGGGGGGGGGGGCCGACTGACCCGAGTCCAGACCATCATAATATAAATTACATTCCAGGCCCGACCTGGGGCCTGGCCAGGCCCACAGAAAACCCGTTTAATTTCTAATCTCATCTAGCTGATGTACGTAGCCCCAGATCCAGTTGGTAGCTTTCTTTGGTCGAGCATGAGATGGGACGTCAGTGGAAGTATCCTCTTCAGCGTCAGGATCGTCCTGCGGGAGGTTTATCATCGTGTCCTGACTTGTCCGTGAAATGTCGGATGTACTACTTGGTGTGCGCTCCTGTGAGCCCTTGTCAGTATTGAAGAAGTTCCGGACACATACTCGATTGCAAAACCACATAGGCATTCTCATTAGACCAACACGCGTACAAGTACGAGCAACGATCGCACCGATTGGACAGCTCAGCGCCGTCGTATGCTGTATTACTGCACAGGTGATGTACCTGACGTCTGCACAATTAAAATAGTAAATTGAGTAGTAGTATTACTGTGCTTTTATTCTACTATTCTACTATCTCTACTATTTGGCGAAATTGTAAAACTCTACTACTCTACTATTCACAACAGTAGCGATATTACTGCTACACTAATGGCTACTACCAACCCCTGATTGTAGTGCCAACTAGGGCTACGAGAAGGCTGGAATAGGACTTGTACGACCGACAAAATAATCCTGTAAAATTGAAAAGTATGATTTTTTTTACGCAAGCACAGCTAGTAGCCAGACTTCAGTATCAATTAAGGGTAAAACTAACACGGGTCATTCCGCGGAGGGCTATAGGACAGTCTGTGCGCATAGGCGACGCAAAAAAATCTTTTGTAGTAGCAGTTTTTTTAATAATAAAATCGAGTTAGTACAAGCCTTGTCCGTCTCTAAGAGGCGTGTCCGTTGCAACATCTCAGTATACAAAATCTAATACTAATCTGGGCGTGTCCGTCCCAATATCCCAATATTTAAAACTTCTTGCCCTTGCCGGTGGGTAAGAACGTAAGGAAAAGATACCGCCCCAACATTAGAACTACTTGTTCTTACCGGTTGGTAAGAACGTAAGGACAAGATATCTACATGTAGGGCAATCCTTCTAATTAGAGATCTAATATATCATGGCCTCATTACTTTCCAAAACACAATCCAACACTCAATAAGACACTCTAACGCAATCTAAGACAAGATCTCCAGCATTTCAGAAGCGTCTAAGATGACAGACAGCGTCTATGCTCTATCTATGACTTTAAATATACATGTTACGACTCCTGCCGAGACCATTTCTTCCGCGTCTTCCATTGACTCCGGTCAGGCACAATACAACTTCAGTGAAGGTCCTTCGCGCAGTACAGGAATCGATGACAACTGATTATTTGTGCTTGAACGCAGTCACCGAATTGCTTACGATACCCGTAGTTGAAAGACCGTTAGTGAACATCGAGTCACCACCAGAGATGACGTATGCATCCGAAAAAGAAGCTATGTCCGCTATTCATCAGTGGACGAAAGATCATGGATTTAACGTAACAACGCAGCGTGCTTTCTACACTGATTCTACATCTAGGCACGTATGGAAGCGTGGATTGGATTGCGACCAAACAGGGAAGCCCAAATGTACACAACACCTTATTGATGGGAAACACAACGACCAATGAGAAGATCGATTCGCATCGGATGTCCAATGAAGCTTATTGTTAAGGCAGTTTATAAGGAGGATTCGGCGGGTCCATGGGAGATTGTTCACACTCGCAATGCATACCCCCCCCAGAAGATGTCAGAGTGCACCCTAGCCATCGTCGTCGTGCGGCTGCCTCTGTGGAGGTCCCTCCCGCGGCTTCACTCCAAGACCTCGGTCACGTCCAGACCACTGTTGGGATCACGCCAGGCTCTGTGTGCGCTAGCTTGACTCAGGCTGACCCCACTTCTTGTATTATCCACAAGATAATTTTAACATGAGGAATGCGGCCCGGCGCCGAGAGATTGCCACGCATACGGTTATGGATACCCTTTTTAAAGCGCTGCGTGAACATGACTTTTACTATCGGCGGGAGGCTGATCCTCACCCTCAACAATTGCTGTATTTGTTTTGGGGCATCCTGGTACGCTCCCACAGTACAGAAAACATCCAGGTATCGTGGGAATGGATTGTACTTTCAAGACCAACAAGTACCAGTTACCACTTCTTAATATCATTTTTCTGACGGGGTTCAACACTGGCCTTCCAGTGGCGCAGTGCTGGCTACCAAGGGAGCGGGAAGAGGATTATCGATGGGCGATGAATACTTATCGAGTCTTCTTGGAGGATAACACAATTGCGTTAACGAGTATCATTATTACGGATTGATAACCGGAATGAACGCTATAGATTTTGTATTTCCTGAAGTTCCAACCGTATTTATCCGTCGGCAATGTACTCAGCAAGACCCGTCAGGTCCTTGGGCAAGTTCCAGTCCAGAATCCAGCTCCGGGCCAATCTAAGTATGAGAATAACTGGCAGGCAGATTCGTTCATGGAATTGTTCTACGACACGGTGGAGTCAATCTCTGAAGCAGATTTTGAAATAAAACGACAAGGTATTCATCGTCGGAATCCACATCAAGCCGCGTACCTTGAAAATCACTGGTGGAAATACAAAGCCAAAATTGTTGCAGCATGGACCGATCGCTACATGTACTAGTACTTCGGAGTTAGGGATACCTTTTTGTTGAAGGAGCTCATGCCAAGTGCAAGATCTGGTTGCGCGGGTGTAGAAGTGATCTCTACACAGTGTTTTTACGGCTACATCCGTGGTGGCTAGCTGCAGTTTAGCAGAGCGCAATTCCACTCGTGTACCTTATTTACTTCAGGGAAAACATTTTTCAGTGATAGCCCGTGTAATAACGGTGTGGGCACTCACAGAGACCCAAACGTTGTGGTGTGAAGCGCGAGGAATTGTCTACTCTCGCGCCGATCGGGATGGATGCACAGGCCGTTTTCGAGATATTCATGGGCGTCCTTGTGTGCAAGACTTGGTATCAATCATTAAATCTAACGACCAGAGAATACTGCATACTGCTGACTTTGGCAAGGACTGATAGGTTCGTCGTGACCAACAACACGCTCTCCATGTACGCATCCAGGAGCCTATGTATACCGAACAAGCTTTACAACAACGCCGTCGTCGATATGATCGACGATCGAGAAATCGACCTTATACGTCACGGCAAGAGCCAGTGTTATTTGAACGGGTAGATCTTAATCATCATGCAACACCGCCAATGGTAACCAACAACGACGACCCTGCAGTCACAGTACTTCCTCCACTTTCAAATTCAATCGGTACAAATATACAAGACAGCTCGACCTATCACGAGCACAATATCCCACCCCGATTTGGGGATACGCGAGCTTTAGTTATATTAAGAAGAAGATAATTCCGATAAAGCACCCAAACACTATTTTGTTACTCTTCTCTACTGATCAGCCTTACGCTTCTTGAGATGACCCGGCTTAAATGTATCCTGTATGAGCTGTCATTGTTGAACATTTTCCCGCACACATTACATGTCCATTGAGCCGCTTTAGACTGAGCACGACGTGTTAACTCGTTTTTTTGAGGCGTCTGGATTTTAGAACAGTACCGGCGATGTTGTCGAATGAGATTCGATTCTGGTAGCTTAACCCCACAATACTGGCACACGAAATGGGGAGGAAGAACATTTGTCACGATGCCCGGCTCCCATTTTAACCACATATACGTAAGGTAGCAATGAATGCGATAATTCGCGGTGCTGTACGGCATTTCATTGTGAATTAAATCGCCACGGAAGATAACACAAAAACCGACAGGAATCGTAAGAACACGGGAAGCGCCGTCGTCTTTCGTCTCTTGTGCAGCCATCGTATACACGAAGCTTTGTACCTTCGTCAATAGAAAAAAACCATGCCTGCTGGGAATCTCTTTTTTTTTTTCGCTTCTTCAATCACATGAGCTGGGTAGTCCTGATGACTTTCTTGTTCATCCCCTCTTGGAGCTGAATGCGTAAACGAAAATACCGTTGGCATCCACCACGGATCCAGACAAGATGTGACCGAAGTCAAAGTGATCTTCAGGTCGCTAACTGCACCAGAAGCCCTCTTCACACGCGATTGCTTGCGGTATGCATCGTGGTATTTGCCTCCCACCTTCTTGAACACGGGTGTGTACTCTCGAGCCTTTGCCTCGGTTTTCAGAGCTGTTAGAGTCTCGTCCGAAAGGCCCAGATAGACGACAATATAGCCGCAAGCGGGAAGCGCAAGTTGGGGCTTGGGCCCCAACTTGAAAGTGAGACACAGATCCAAATATCATGCATCTCTGGGGCGGACACGCCTCTGCGGGACGGACACGCCCAGATTAGTATTAGATTTTTTATACTGAGATGTTGCAACGGAGACGCCTCTTAGAGACGGACACGGCTTGTACTAACTCGATTTTATTATTAACAAACTTCCGCTACAAAAGAATTTTTGCGTCGTCTATGCGCACAGTCTGTCCTATGTCCCTCCGCGGAATGGCCCTCCTTAGTTTCATCCATCAATCAATTTGATATTTACTTACAGTTCTCTATATTAAGTTATAGTGCTGACAAAGCGAAAAAGAGAGCATCATAGTAATATCATTGATATTATCATGCTGCACTTTCTCTTACTCTATGTTTAAAATATTTTTTAGAACGTAAAATAATAACGTCTTTCACTCGACCTCTCTTTCGCCGTCGACGTATCAGCACGCTTTCACGCTATGCGCGGTACAGTAAAAGACTCGACGTGACATCGTTCTCCAGGTAGACGAACTGGGAGGTATGGCTCAAGAGATTGAGCGCTGGCGGGTAAACCCACGTGCCTGCCATATCACCACGGAACCCGGAAAAAATATTTTCTTTAAATTTATTTTGGTTTATCATAAATAAATGATTTTCGTGATCCCCATGGTATCGGATACGTATTTTTGGAGATTTGTGCGTAGCGATCCACAATTTATTGCCGCTCCAGCAACACGAACCAATTGTTTGTTGGTTGGTTCTAAGCGTTCTTTTAGTCTCGAAGCTCGTGCTTAATTCCATTTTACAATTTGCATAGTACTACAACCAATCTACCCCTACGCAACTTCATTTACGACGCTCTCGTACACGCACCACCATCGAAGAGCAAGTTCACGCCGAAGCAGATCGCCTGTATCTAGTTTAAGCCCTTCTTGACGGAGGATGCAGCCTACGAGCGGCCCGCATATCAACAATGCAAGTCGTTTGTTTACTGCACAATTATCGCCCACTAAAACATGATGTTAGAGAGGGTTTTTACCAAAAAACGGCGAAAACGACGCCAGAGCCGACATGTGGCTTTCCGTGTTGAGGCGGCCATCTGGGCCGTTAATGATGGGGGCGATATTGCAGAGGGTAGCAGCAAGCGCCATTTCGCTCGTAGCACGGGAACACGGCAAGGTAGTGTTCGCTGCCATGTGTTTTTCCGTCTAGTACACTCCAAACCTCTCAGGAAGCTCGTCGCCAATGCTCTGTTCAACCGCTTTAGTGACATTCTACATGTCGAGGCGAATTGCCTCTTCGCACACATGTGCCAAATTGGTATGTCTTACACACAAATACCAGTTAGAAATATGTATTACAGCAGAATGGATTTGATATAATTACCGCCTCGTTGGCTCCATCTCTACGAAGGAGAAAGGTAGGTTTCCCTTTACAATCAACTCTAACCACGCGTGTCAATTGGGTGCCTTTTTACGCATCCATGGCAGCAATATCCCGGTAGCTGCCGTGCTTGCGGCTTTTATCTCGACCCCGACGATACCTAGGTTAGATCGCACGCACGTGCGACGCCAGATATGTGTACCGAGGTTTAGGTGCGTGCTTTCGGGTCTTTCCACACGACTTGCAGATCTGTAGACCGGGTCAAAGCAAACGTTTCCCGCCTCAACATGTGTGAGCCAGTACAACAAGTACATGCAGGGTGTGGTCCGTCTTGACCAAATTCGGGGGCTATTTTCAATAGCTGATAGACACCCCTATCAGAAATGGCACAAGAAATTAGCGTTGGCTCTCATTGACATGTCGTCACCACTGTCGCCACCTGAATTCACAAATACTGTCGTTCCTGATAGCAGTCCAACAAAAAGCTGTACGGCAGTATCTTCTCGACATATTTTTAAGGACTGTGGGGGAAAGAAGCGAAGTGTGATTTGCCGCTGGGAGAATCGATGGCCAACTGAAAAAACGGACCACTGTGGCAAGCACAATGTGTGCCTGTGCAGAGGCGTTCATTCCTACTCACCTGTAGTGTACATGTGCCCCGACTCCGACCTTGCCTGTTGGGAAAAATTTCATAGGTTCTATACTCAACACCACCTTTTTTCAGAAAAAGGGAATCTTCGCAAACTATTCAAGTTGTACCAGCTCAATGTCGGAGAGAGAAAAACAGTCGCAGCGGTAACAGAAGTTGGCGAAGGAGAATAAACTTCAACCGTAAGGTCGCTTGACAATGCGTTAGCACAGATATAATATACACTTTTGCGATACCACTGAATAAATCCCGAATTGAAATTCCAAATAATCCCTTCATACAATTTTCTATATAAATGGTTTAGTATCCTTCAAATAAGTAAGCGAAGCACATACTATCCGTCCCAATGAAGCCTTCATACATGTTTCTATATATATGGTCCAGTATCCAAAAATGACAAATAAGTAAGCGAAGCACAAGCATACTTTAAGGCCATTCCCACCGGTTCACGCTGCAAGTTTATCGAGAAGTTATAACAAAGAGCATTAATGCCAACAAGCCGCCGGTCATGCCCATCGGGTCGTATTCATGAGTACTCCATCTATACACCCCTATGGAGAATGGTGCGGTTACAGCTCTAGATAATGCGTAGGGCCGATCTTATAGCCACTCCGTTAGAGGATGTTGTATCGTGGGGCCGTAGTCGATGGAGAAGGTCGCCACAATCTTATTCAAAAGTCGCTGTTCATATTGCCCTCAAACTCACATTAGTAATTGGACAGCCCTTCAGGCTGTGAAGAACAACAAGTGAATTATAAATTATAAGTTCGAACAACTGTGAATGTGTAATCTAGGATATTTGCCAGTTAAAATTACGATACTAAATACTTGTTAAGATGGAGAGTTGCAATTGGCGACAAGAACAGGAGTTTAAAACACTTTTACCCGGCCGATGACATATACTCATGGTCATGCTATTGGATCTTCAGTTGCGGTCCTGTCAGCGATGTTGTTCCAGTTCTCATGATGTGCTTCGCATATCCATTAAAAGTCGAACTGGTATTGCTCCGATGATGACCGGCGAATAGTAAAACACACGAAATAACAAAGACCTGCTACTGAGTGTCATTTAGCAGATCACTAAGATGACAATCGGATTGTCAGAGAGGAACAGGTGGATGTTCAGACGCCACAGGATCTTCATCATATTTTTGGTAGACAATATAATGTAACCCAGGCACACAATACGCCTTCGCTCGCTCATATGTCTTAGGTCGGTACTCGATGGGATTAAGGTCATTTCATGAAATCCGTCAAGTTAAACAGACAAGCGGATCCAAGACTTGAAGCCACCGTTATTACTCGCGGCATGGCACGGGTTCGCATGGACTCGAGACTAATAGGGCGGTTAAAACTCGTGGTGATTGCAGCAGTGGACATACGGGGCTTGTGGGTCCGAGGCTTAAGGCCGCAGTCAGTACATGCGGCGAGGCGTGGTTGATGCATGCAGCCGTGGTTAGAACGCACGGGTCCGAGGCTTGAGACCGCGGTTAGAAATCGCGGCACTTGCTGCCGTGATTAGAACACACAGGGTTTTGTAGGTCTGCGGATTGAGGCCGCAGTTAGAACTTGCAGCATGGCGTGTGTTTGAGGCTTGAGGCCGCGGCGAGAACTCGCGGAGTGTCGTGGGCGGATGCTGGTGACGTAGTGAATTTAAAAAGGATCAGAGTTTGGTTTTTGGCAGGAGATTCTTGTCATCTATTAGTCAGTCAACCAAAATTCTTGTCATCTATTAGTCAGTCAACCAAAATCTTGGGATTTCGGAATGCGATATGATTGGCTGTCCTCCGCAAAAGCTAAGACACAGGCGAAAAGCTTGGAAAAGTCGCGGTTAGTTGACGTTGTATGCTTTTCAGCTCATAACGCATTCCGAAATATTACCTGCTGATTGGCGAATCAAAATAGTGAACTTCCAGTACCTTCTTGTGATCTTCACATGAACGTCTTCACAATGTAAAGACGTACCAACAAAGTGTACGAATGTGGACCCATATATTTGTGAACCCATTTATCTATGGGCCAGTTTTGTGTTTTTCAGTGGGGACTTTTCAAAATGCCAAAAGTGTTACATGTAGGAACCGTTCTGAAGGCGGACTTGGTGCTGGCTAACAAGCGTGGTGCATAAGGTGATGGCGGCCGTGGTGTTTCGGTGTACTGGAGGGAAACTTGGTGCTGGATGTGAACTTCGCGTTGGAGGTGGAGTTGGAGCTGAAGATTGACGAGGTTCTGGGGGTTCCATGGTTCTGGAGGTGACCTCGTCGCTGGAAGTAAACTTGGTGCTGGAGTTGAACTCGTTGCTGGAGTTGAACTCGTTGCTGGAGGTGAACTCAACACTGGAGGTGGGCTTGGTGCTGGCTGTTGGCGTGGTGCTGGGGGTTCCGTGGCGCTGGAGGCGAACTTGATGTAGGAGGTGAACTTGCTGCTGGATGTGTCTCTCCACCAATACGAAGCGCGCTGTCAACACCACACCACCATCCCGAGGTGGTAGCACCAGTACGATACTCCAAAGTCACAGCACAGCTGACGAGATTCCAGTAACAGGAGGATCCAAATGCCAGTGGCCCCCTTTTTCACGAGTCACTATTTAGTTCATAAGGTCCCAAAAATGTGTCATCTAACTTCTAGTGTATGTACAAGTGATTAAAAAAGATATTTGTTCTGCTCAATAGCAAGTGGTGTTTGTTTATAGAGATGGCGCCCAACGTATGATGAAAGTACTAATAGGTGAGAGTCTCACCGTGAGACCTCCGTCACGCGAGATCCATACTTACATCAGTACCCTAGCACGAGCACTAACAAAACCCCATACTTATCTGTCCCACCAATTTATAGTCATTTCACATAAAGGAAGCTAATGCAGCACTCAGGTACAGGATAGAGAAAAATTCAGTATCTCTGAATCGAGTGTGACACGGAGATTCTTGTAGTATTTTATTTAATTTGATAACGACACTGCACTAGCAAATAACGAAGCATTTGTGAGTTCATTTTAGGGAGAAGAAAGTTTTTTTTCGTAATTCTGCAAAAAATTAGCGATTATTATTCAGATTTTTCTCAAACGTTCAGTCTGATTTGCTGGTACCGTGTGTAGCAGGGATTGTATTGAAGGCACATATAACACTCGTTATTGGACTCTATTTAATTGAGGTTTTTTGAGACCGTTATGCTGATATGCGTCAAGTCACAGATGTTTTTCTTCCAATCAATCATCAGCACATAATTACGTCCGGATTTACTGACTAAAAGCATGGATTTATGAAAAACAAAATTAATACCTCTATTGATTTAGAATTTGGGCTGTCAAGGAATGCCGGACGCGGCTTCAAGCGCTCGCAGCGTCTGCCGCTGACACAGTGGGACGGCCGCAACGCGCTCGCCGACCTCTTTGGGGCTGAGGCGAGTAGGCCGACGCGGGTACGGCTTTCAGGGTAGCACCAGGGCCGATGGATCACTGCGACGATCCCAGATGCCTCTGATAGAGGCTCTACTTAGTCGAAAAACTTTCTTGGCACGAGTGATGGTGCCGTAGCAGAGACGACCTTCTTTACTTAGCGTAGTAAGGAAGATCGCCACTGCTACGCGAGTTTCAGGCTTGATATCATGAGCTCCGGTGGTGCGAGGCATGTAGGCGAGTTCGATTTTTTTTATGCTGCTTTACTTCCGTGAACAAGAATTAAGCTCCAAGCGCCAGTCATTTATTTAAGCCCTACCCCTTAAAATTTTGCCCAATAGAATGCATTTAACACTTTGGTGTAGGACACAAAAAACCAAAATGTCAATAAATTGGTGGGACAGAGAAGTATACCTTTTGATTTTTTCTGCATGGCGCAGCATGCGCAAAGAGCCTGTCAAAACGGGCAACGGGTGCACGCAGCGCTATATAGGGTGTGTGTGAATCAAACGGTCGACTTGCGATCTGCATGCGTTGGAAGTTACTGTATCAAGTAGTACTTTCTTGAGCTAGAAAAACGCGGATACAAATTAATATATAATTGAAATTTTATATTAATATGCACTGAAACGTTTGTGTTACTAATACTGAAGTAGCGATGTAATAATATTAGAACGAGGACGACGGAGTTGTGGACTGACAGACGAGTAGTGGACGAGTAGTGGACGAGTGTTGCGGAAGATTGCGGACGGTTGACCACTTGCGAGTGCGAGGAAAGACTGTCATAGCCCCGTTCTTGTGGAGGTATGGTGTCTACGTTCTCGTGCTGCTACCTGTCCGTCAGTACGACGCCCATTCCCGATGTGACCTGCTCTCTCGCTGTCACACGTCCACCGCGTGAGGCTGCTGCGATGCTCTCCGAGGAGGTTCTTCCTATCGTCTGTTCTTCAGCTGATCTGGTGGAACACTCCCTACCTTTATGTGTATGGTGCTGATTCAGTAGGTACTGCTGAATGGTGATAAATTATCCGATGGCTATTTAGGCCTATTTCATATAGACCTGTGGGACACATTTCCGGATAGGCATCCTCGATGTATAATTGCTGTTGCGGTCATTTCGCCATGGCATTGTTAGACGTGTCGGTCGACGCTAGCATCGTCGATACCAGCTTTACCATGACTGTATTTCGTTTCACAAAGAACTACAGTGGCTAATGCTGACGTTAGGCCCCTATGTAGGCGCGACGCAGACGAATTTCGGATGCGGTAGCTCTGTAAGTAGTATGTGTATTGAGTAAACTCGATGTGTTTTATTAATGGATTTGTTCTGCTTTGAGATATTTTGTATGCTTTTATTGGTGATATTACGGCTTCATTGAACTAATTTCGTGGTATGCAAACTACTTCGAAGTCGCATGTTACATGAATACTGTACGTCAGATAAACTTGTTGTCTCTCCTGATGTGCGTTGGCATGAAGATGAAAATAAAAATATTCTATAGTTCACCTAGACCAGTCTTGACGAAGCACGCTTACAATTTTCAATACTTTTGGTCCATTCGAGCTGTCGATAATGTAAACGGCCTAGTCGCAGCCGTATTCTTCTCGTCCACTGTATGACGTCGGAGGTCTCGTAGACTTTGAAAAGAGATGTGGCTAGGATTTACAGTATGTAAAGATCCTTTGGGATCAATATGAAAGCCCGAAGGATCTTTACGTATTGCAACATGCGATGTAAAAGTAGGAGTTCCGATAATCATATCGTATAACAACTCTAACGCGAACGTTCAAGACAAAAAAGCATGTTGTCTCCATCGTGGACAGGCCATTGTCTACAAACAGCAGATCTACAGCGGCATCGCTGCCTGCTTGTAGCATTGGATCGAGTATCCCAAAACACTATCGGGTTACGGCAGGTTTGATACCTTTTTTTCGTCGCATGGATATTGGCTCAGCACTAAAAAGTGATTGATTCCTTCTGAGCTGGTGTAGTATTTTTGTGATGATAATATGTTTATTATTGACACTTGGACCTCGGTGTAGACTTCATTTTTTATATTTAAAAAAATTGACGCGAAACAGCTACATCTCACGATCCAAGATGGAGGCCATATGCCGTTCTCTTCTGCGTCCTGGCACGTCTATCGATATGTGACGAGCCCAATACACCTGCCACGTCTGTCTCGCCGGGTTCTTGTTTGTTGGGCTCTTCGCGATCAACACTAAACACTTCAATGGCGCAGTCACCTGCGCCGGAACGTCACCGTCCCTATTTATATTCAATACAATAAGCTTTGGCTCTTACGTTCTTTCGTTCCTCTGTTCCTTCGTCAAAAACACTCTCGTTCGTTCAATTCGTTCGTTCACCTAGTAGACTCGTTCAAAGCAGCAGCGCCACTGTCCTTGGATCCCACACCTGTAGTGTCGCTTCCAGCCCGCTAAAGACACAGTACCGTCGGTCCCTTCGCTAGCCTGCGCACGCGATGTCGCCCAAAACCCAGTCGTTACAACCACCACTCTCCCGTCGTACAGGCTACCCGGTATTGTCCGCTATTACAGTCTTTCCTCGCACTCGCAAGTGGTCAACCGTCCGCAATCTTCCACAACACTCGTCCACTATTCGTCCCTCAGTACACAACTCCGTCGTCCTCGTTCTCCGTCGTCCGTAGCAAATTGCCGACTGTTGTCGTCCTTGGCAAATTGTAGAGTGACCCCCGCATCGTCGCAGTCACACGTCGCCCACAATCGCAGCATATCCAGCGCTCAGGGGTCGCCCACTACCGCGTTTTTGTTGCCAGAGTCTTCTTCCACCGCTTGCGATCGTCCAGCCAACATACGCCCATCAACATCCCACAACTTCAATGGGTGCTCACAGCTATCTTCCGTCCATACGCCAGCAACTGCCGTCTTCTCCCCACAGTTAGTGCTCATTCCGTTACGGGTTCTAGCCACAGTTAGTGCTCATTACGTTACAGATAGATGGGGGTTCTAGCTAAGAAAAATCTTTATTCGGTTTGGAGTTCCAGAAAAAGAGGTCCTAACACACCTGAAGACTTTCTTTGAAAGAAATACGGGCTTCATCGATAAGGAGCGTATTGAGAGGGCGTTTGGTGGTGGTGTTCCGCGTCTGGGCAATACTGGTTCTCGTTCGGAGTACCAAGCCCCATTAGTTACCCCCGCCGCTCCTGGCGCCCTCCCAAACACTGGTTCCCCTGCCATCCGAGCAAATGTTCTTAACCCCTATCAGACCCTGGTTCTCCAGCAAATGAAAGTGCTCCGGATACTCTCCCAGACCCTGGTTCTCCAGCAAATGGAAGCGCCCCGGATACTCTCCCAGACCCTGGTTCACCTGCAATTGATGGAACTCTGGATAATCTCCCAGACCCTGGTTCACCTGCTATCCGAGCAAATGATTGCGCTACGGACACAATCCAAGACTCTGATTTCCATGCCATCCGTACAAATGCCAGTACCCCTGATCGTTTCCAAGAAGCCATTATCCTGCCTCTCTCGAAGTCATTGCACCGGATTCAGGGGGTGCAAATACCAGTCAGAGATGCGACAACAGTGCCGATGACAGCGATGACGAGACGTACGTTTTGGAGACCGAGGAAGGCGAGTGCTACTGCACTATCAGCAACATCCGCTACAATTCAGCCGGCGAGCTCGCAACTCAAGCCAATTGGGTGCCAACTGAAATTCCGTTGTCATCCCTTCGGCGGGTTGATCGTGTGGCAACCGATATTGTGCGTCGAAATGAACGTGCTGAGTCTAGGGCACGCATGAGAGAAAATTACGAAGAATCGAGTGAAAGCGAACCTGATACCTAACAACGGTGACGATAGCAGCTAAATCGTCGAGGATAGTGATAGCGACGACAACGATTAAGCTTTTCTAATGAATGATGTTTTGTGCTTATACCGCAGTAGTTACTGCACCTTTAAAAATCGCCAAATCATTTGTGTTACCCTCCCGCTAACGTCCTCCCGTTAACGTCGAGTTGGGCAGCGTCATGTTTCGGGCGAAAAAAAAAGACAGTTAAGATAACCACGACGAAGTTGCTGACCATGTCGAAGCCGAGTGTACGTTTTAGTATTTATATTTCAAACCTGTTATTTTAACGAACGAAACTACTTCATGTTAGTCTTGAACTCAAGCGTCCAAGAGATGTGACGGAGAAGTTGCAAATGTACTTCGTGACACAAGACCAGCAGGCTGTCTAGTTCATCGAACAAATGGAGTCCTGTCGCAAAGCACGCTTGAGCGATACCCACAGTACTACTACGCTAATTATAGCCCACCGTAATTACAGACCATCGCAACACTTTGAGAATTGAAGACAGACGGATGTACTTGTGAAATATTTCTGTACATGACATTATTTACATACCGCGTATAGTTGAATGTGTGGAGCAGGTTCTTAACCCTATCGTTAACGCCATACATTTCTATATGAAGGGACACCATACTAAAATCAAGTATAACACCCTAAAAGGATACTTTAACCCTTCTAGCCCGAGCTTTTATTCTGTATTCTACAGAGTAAGGACTTATACTTGAATTAAGTATACTGTCGAAACCTCTAAAAATTATCCTGCTGCAACCCCCTTCGCTCCTACTGACCAGGAACCGGACACACTTAGCACAAAGACATTGCGCCACTGAACATAATGTCCACAATGTATCCAGCATCTGCGAGGATCGCGAACGTCTATTGGTTCACAGCAGTACAGAGAACGGCAAATACCTGCGTCCCATCAATACCTGGTATTTTTGTTACTGCTCCTGGACACACTCAAGAACCTGTCAACAACCATCCATTCTTGGCGCCAACCGAATACGAAGTGCGCGCAGAGAAAGAATTTGCCCAGTTCCTAACTAACGGATTAGTGAGGAGGAACAGGGCGAATTCTTCTCTGCGCATACGATTAGGTAATTTTGCTTATTCTTACAACTACTCATTTCTAAGCTTACTCTTCTTCCTCGTCGCTTCCTCTCTTACCCTTACGAAATCGTATCTTCTTCTTCAGGCTAGGTGGAATGCTCTTGCCGTCGTCCCACGTGTCATGCCAAATTTGCGAGCACGTCAGCGTGTTTCCGCTGTCGGCGCGTCTAACGTGTCGGCGTAGAGGTACTCGACCTCCAAACACCTCGCTGCGGTTCGTCTACTCCGCAATACGAGCCCACAGCTCCTTGGGTAAAAATAGAAGAACATCCCAACTGGGGGGGGTCCGCATATACGACAGCAGAACGAATGCCCACTATAGTAGTCGGTAGCGGCACCAACTCTAAGGTTTTCTACAAATACATCATCAAATCACCATCACCATCCAGAATAAGAATGATTGACACACTAACAATTCTGTATCATACGGCTTACCGCTATGTTTTTCATCATACGTAACCCATCCATTCTCCGATATGTCACGGAGATCACCGCTTGTCAAATCAAAAAGACTCTCGTTGGAAATGTCATCATTCAACGGCATGTCTTCAACATCATCTACGCCTTCTACATCATAAACCGCGCCATTGTCTTCCATTACGTCTTCATCATCAGCGTCGGAGTCCAAATCGCTAACATCTCCACTAGCAACCACGTTCACATCGTCTGCATCAGTTGGTCCAAACAACCGCTCTCTCCGGCGTCCCTCCATGAAGTCGTCGCTATCAAGCACCTCAAAATCACCTCAATAATCAGGAGGGTAGTCACTCTCACTCTTGGCTTCTTCAGCATCTGTCGTATTCTCTCGGTGGTACCAATCTGTATCATCCGGAATAGCAACGCCTCCACCCCACCTTGCTCTGTATCAACCTGAGTAGCAACGCCCTCCGCCCCATCTTGCTCTGTACCATCCTGAGCATCAACGCCCTCCACCCCACCTTGCTCTGTATCAACCTGAGTAGCAACGCCTTCCGCCCCATCTTGCTCTGTACCATCCTGAGCATCAACGCCCTCCACCCCATCTTGCTCTGTATCAACCTGAGTAGCAACGCCCTCCGCCCCATCTTGCTCTGTACCATCCTGAGCATCAACGCCCTCCACCCCATCTTGTTCTGTATCATCCTGAGTACCCAACAAAGATTTCTGGACCTCTAGACTGACAGCCAGCTGAGATAAAGGAGCACTTGGGGGAGCGCAAAAAACTACGTGAAGCGTCTGTTCCTTCAACTACATCCGCTCTCGCAGATTCAGGAGGTGGGCGAGTCGTAGGTGTCGCAGAAGGTGGCTTGGCAGTGTAGCCGCTGGTGAATCGCTGTGTGATAGTTGCTGACCAATAGTTTCGTATGAAGTCTGCTTTCCGGTCGGACGGCGCAGTTGCACTGCTCACACTTGGAGCGGGAAGCCGTAGGACCATGAGTTCATCTTCACCATGCAATTACGTATCCTGTTAGTACGTAGCACCAATATATCAAGGTCTAATTACGTACCCTAAAAAGGTTGGTGCTGCGGTGTGACTCGCCCAACCGGCCCTTGATTCCTGGCTTCAGGTAGCGGTGGTGCTTGCCCACGCACGTGCGAGCATTTCATCCGTCCTTGCATTATTCTCTCCCTAGCTGCTTGAACGTTTTCTCGCCGGGGGTGTTCATTGTTCCAAAAAAGGTTTCAATGTGAGGCGATGAAGGAGTGGCTGACACGCGGTCGTTTTGGGCTTTCACGTGAATTTTCAAACCTCCACTGAGTTTATATTGCTCTTTCTATTCACGTTGAAGAATCCCCGTCTAACCTCCCTTCGCCGATCCAATAGGAATGATGTGCAAACTCCCCCTATACAAAACATCATATGCGAATTTACGGTCTGCAGCCAAGTTTGCTGGATACTAAATCCTGCAACATCTTTTATTCTGTAGGATACAGAATACCGGGTTAGAGGGGTTAAGTAACCTTCTACGGCACAAAATGTGCGAGGTTTTTGTCAGAAATGATGTAATTGTAGAGGTTTTGTACAGAAACGGAACATAATAGTACCTGAGGTATCTTTTTGCACTGTCTTTTTTCTTAGATGGCAATTGGCTGGCAGCTCTTTCAACGTCAGTTTTCAGGGGTTCTCTTCCAGAATAAAGTCAATAGGCGGAGTACCGTGGTTGACACGGCATCCGAGTATGTGTGGCACACACAGGCTGTGTGGGATCTTCAAGGTCCACGACTGATTTGTGTGGGGGTTTTCACTTTCAGTCCAGATTTTGCCATCTCCTGTAAAGATGGCGCGCTCTAACACCGATAAACAGGTCTGTTGCTCAATTTGTTTGTTCTTGTATAATCTTGCGAGTGACAGTGTATTGTAGCTACCAACCCCAGAGGAGATGCTGGGTTGGAATGGGGGTGATGGAGTCGACATCAACACTGTGCGTATGGCGTGAGGTGATCGTTTCAAGCTCTAAGTTATTGTGTGTGTGTGTGTGACCTAGGCCCTTGAATACTTTACTGCCGGTACCCGCCAGCTTATTGAATTGGACAATTTATACCCTGTCTCGTTTTCGTTTGACCCCCGGGTATGCTATTTATCTTTGCTACGCCATAATAATGTCACCACTGACAATTTTTTTTTCTAGGAGCGCGAACGCGGTTTTGGCTCTTACGCTGGGATTGATGATTTTATCGGTGCCCTCCCTGTGAAACAAATGTACAATGTATATGCAGGGCTTTATGACGGTAATCATGATCTTCTTCACGAATACGTCATGATGCTGAAGTGGCTTAAAGCATCCATGGATATTTCAAATGAACGCCTATGTTTATAAGTTTTGTTTACTACAATTACGTAGTAATTATCTACCATTGTCTAATTTGGTACTATACTAGATCACTCGCAACCACCTTAAGGATCGATTACGGTTCTTGAAAGTCTACCTTCACTATTCCCGGATGAAGCTCGGTGAGCACTTCAAGCGTTACAGGGAAATGAAGGCTGATAAATCTGTGGACGAAGGGTCAATTCGCCTTCACAAGAGCGACGGGTTTCACAAGAAACGTGGCTACGATATTTTTGTATATCTGAGTTTGGCAATGACCGTCACCAATGTACTGGCGAAGCAAGTTGGCAAGAGTCAATGGCAGCAGTGTCAATGCACCAAGTGTATGCTCTACCATTCTCGAGAGTATCATGAAAATAAACCTGATCGCCTACCTGAGACGCTACCTCGCATGCGATTTTACCGGCGTGGAAGTCAAGGAATAAGTCCGTCTGAGGAGATCTACCGCAAGCAGCGCGGGGATAAGTAATGAAACAGAGAGTTTGTTTCGAACTCAAAAAGCAACGCCTTTTGAGTTTCAAATAATGTTTGTTTCATTGCATGAGCTTTCTACTATTCTGCCTCTATTCAACAGCTTAGTTTTGTATAAATCGTAGCAATTTCCGCTGATGGATGTCTCCACCAAAACGAGTATTGCTGGGAACTTTGGTTGGTAATTATGCTCGTTTTTGGAACACGGGGGTTGTTCAGCGGCTTATGCAGATATCGTGTTATCGGTAGTTGGGCAACAACAGGCCCAGACAGACACGACGAGTACAATCGGACTGCGTGCTCAGAAGTACCTAGGACGAACTAGTTATTGTAGATATGGTGATAATGGGGTACGCAGACGAGTCCTGTTCTCGAAGATATTGCCATACTGCAGCAAAAATCGCTCGGACGAACGCTATAAACTTACAAACAACGGTTGCTCAGTGAGGGTTGTTACCATACATAGACAAGAAGGAAACAAACCAGATGAATCGGAAGTGTCTTCAACGGTTTCACGAGCGCGAAAAGGTTGCCGTCGCTTTGGAGTAGCCCCCTGACCACCCTGTAAACGCTGATTTCTTTTGCATGATCTTCTCAAGTATGAGAGAAGAAATGATCCGGCTAGCAAGTTGGCGACTGATTTTACTTTGTCGAAGGCTCTGGCACGATGTTCCTTGTACAGCATTTTATGGAACGATATGGCAATTGACTTAGAGGAGACGCTCACCCATTGGGTGAGTGACTCAAAGATCGTGGTTTGTGGCTTGAGCATATTGCGAATGACTCCCAGCTCTGCATAACCGCATGTGCTGTGGCGACCATCACAGACTACTACAAGACTCCTGCTAGAGGGATCGCCTCACGCAATCTACTCGTCAACCACCCATGACGTATAAGTTTTGGCTCCGGTAGGCTCATATTTATGTATCAGTAACAATAGCATAGTCAGATGAAGATGTATTGCCATGTTCCTTTTGAATACTCACATCAACATGTTTACCATTTCATCAGTAAGTACGTTTATATTTTTCCAAGCCGTGTATTTTTTACTAAACCAAAGAAGGCAAACTGAGGTACATTCGCGCCATAGTTTTACGCACACCCGCAAGTCTTGAAGTCCCATCCTTCTTCACGTTCTACAATATGTATAATAAATTCAACTTGCACTTTGCTCAATAAATAAAATTCACTCGGTCGATACACTTCGCGATAGCAAGTTAAATTATGCGGTCTCGAACAAAGCGAATGCAGTTAGGCAAATTGCATGCAATAGAATTGATCAGATTTCTTACAGGCCAAGGACGTTCATACCCATAGTGCTATACAAAGGGGTGTCATGACATTGAGCACATCATGATCCATACGACTGTATGGAAACGAAAGGGATGTCGTGCATCCTATGGAGATTTAGGATACCTGTTGAGAATACGAATTGGCATTTGATTTCCACTTTTATTAATTTATTAAAGTGTTTAAGCTACCAGTTTGTTCAAAACACTGTATGTTTCGGCCTTGTTCGAGACGGACATCGGGAAGGCCTTCACGTAGCAGGAAAAACCTCCACGAAGGAAAACTCACACGAGGCACCAATGAACACGGATGTCGCGTTCAAGTGTAAGTAGCCCAACGGCAGTAATCACCTAAGCACTGGCGAGAACAAACGGCGGGAAGCGGGCTAGGAAGTTGCTACCTCTTCAGGCAAAGATGCCATCAATGCGGGTACGAGTTGCGCCATGATGTGGTGCTGCCAATGAGTACGACGTGCCACGAAACCGTTAGCACTCTTTTGTAGGTGACCTTTATCGGCTCTTGTAGCTGTAGTCGCATTGGGTGGACTCGCTGCCATAACACTTCTGCACTCAGCGTCGGTGGTATCGTACTATACATAACGGTGGCCCTTTGTAGCGCTTTATGGGCGTCGGACGTCGCCCGAACCACCCAGTAGATCTGCAATAGCGATGTGAAGTCAGCTGGCCCTTCAAACGGCAAGCGATCGGTTGTCTTTTGAGGGTCCTCGGTAGGTAGTGTCTTCGAAAAATCCCTCTCACCGTGTATGGAATTGGCGTATGTGGTCCTTGAACGACACGACATTAGCCAAAAACAAACCGCAGACCAGTTTCTCCAGCAGAGTACGACCTCCGATGGCTCACGGGGTAGTGTTAATGAGTGGCAGCTGCTATGCGATATCGGCGAATGACTAGTTCTTCTGCAGCTCTGACGAGGCACGGCGTAAAAGATCCTTGTGTGGAACCAGTTTTCGGTGTCGACCACATATAAGTTTGAAGTCTCCAGGCCCTCCAGTATTTCTTAGGTGGCAACGGGTTCTTCTGTGGCTCTACACGTGCTCAAACGTGGGTAGATTGTCGGTGAATCTGCTCAGGCGATAGGCAGTATACCAGCTACCAATATTGCGTCGATTGTTAAGTGGAGCGTGGGGCGGCATACAGGAGCACAGTGTGGGTAGCCCGACGGGAACGGTGGTTAGTGTTCTGGAGAGGCTTGTGCGGATCTTGGCAAATTTGGAAATGAGCTTACGTTTGCCGCGCCCCGCCCGGCGCGGAGTCGCCATCGCGCACGATCACCCTCACGTTGAAGCCACGATTCCGCCAATCACGATTTGTTGTGGGTATGCTTCCGCCAATCACAGGACACGCTACTTCAAATACAAGCGTCTAATTGGTGGAATCGCCGATGCGAACCCACCGGGGAAACCCATCTCCTGTTGTTTGAGTCATGTCAACTTGGCGCCAAATTTCAATTGGTTACCTGCGATGTACTACTGTAGTACGTAATTCCGAAAACTGAGTTTTACTAGTAAATCGTTATCGTGCTCTAGCGTAAATCTTGGCCTCCTCAAGCGCATAATTTAATATACCGGTGCAAATAGGTTCTCATAGCACAGGGAGCACTTTTCAGCCATTAAGCTTACGTAGGAATTGAACGCATTACACGAAGGGAAGTTCGTTTGTCGTTGTAGTTCGCATCGATATCAAAATTACCAGCACGACGATCACCTCAGGTTTTCAACCAGAATGCAGCAGATTTCTACTACATGTATAAGTTATAAAGCATTTTAGCGTTTTTATTAGTTGAAGTGGCATTCGTAAAAATCACAATAGTCAATCAACGATAATATTCTCTTTAAATATGCATACTCAAATCAACATGTGTGCAGATGTGTTCTTTCCATATATTCCACGCTCAACGTAGTCAGCGAACGATACCGAGCACTACCTTCCTCGAGGAGGAGGACAGGGAGCTGGTGCAAACTACACGGCAATACGTTGACCAAGGGCGGGTACGCGTTGCGTGGAAGGATGTTGCCGCAAAGATGAAACGCTGGGGGCGATCTCCTCATGAACTCGCTCAGAGATTGAACTCGCTAAAACGCACTTTTGGATCGGACTTGTCGAGATTTCCACGTTGCTTCTACACTCCCTTCCGCGCCTCCCGAGGTCGAAGAAGTACACAGATTCTGCTCATTCGCCAGCCTCGATGTGGCGTCAGATCAACGAACGAGCCAGAACAGGATCCTAGCCGAATATTATCCTTGGAGATTGCCTAACTTAATGACCACCAGATAGGCTGGATTCGCCACCACCAGATAGGCTGGATTCGCCACCACCAGATAGGCCGGATTCGCTACCACCAGATTGGCCGGATTCGCCACCACCAGATAGGCCGGATTCGCCACCACCAGATAGGCCGGATTCGCCACCACCAGATAGGCTAGAGTCCGCGGTCACGAACAGTTAAGAAATTCTTCTCAAAGCACTAATTTAAATGGTCCGAAGAACATGGGAAAAGGGAGGGTTGTGTATCCATCACGAAACTTTTTGTCTATCATATTCTTTTTCGTTTTCATCTTCGAGATGCGCCCCCAAGCTGGTATAGCTGGTGGTCAACGCCCGTAACCGAACCGCGACCGTGGAGTGTATAACTGGGACGATTTTGTGTCCCTATGCCGAAGTACTAAAAGCAGCACAACGCGAATTACCGGTTCTGGGATGAAGCTGCTACGTAAGCGCATGTTGGAGAGCAGAGTCCCTGAAGAAAACGTGCAAGAAATTATTCGAGGTTTTTTCGCATCCAAAGACGGTTTTTTAAACAAACGTGCAGTACGCACAGCTCCCTGGGGCCTAGCGTGAGCACCAGTGTAACCGTTACCAGCAGCATTTTGGTAGCGAGTAGTAGAAGCAGCGGTAATTTGGTCGCGACGAGTAGCGTCTCGAACAGAAGCAGGAGGGGCTATTACTTCGGCGGTTTGTGCGCGACTAGAAGCAGCAGCAATATTGCCACGACCACCGGTGCCTCGCTCTTGATAGGCAAAACCAGAAACAACTACGTCGTGGCGAGCGGTGGCTTGGACATCAGGAGGTTGATGAACGCGGCCGTGATTAGCAGAGATTCGACCATGGTCGGGAGCAACAGCAGTTCGAACGTTGTCAGTTGTAGCAGCAGCAGCAGCAGCAGTATCCGGTCAAGCCTACGATGATTACCACACAGAAAATACTCGTCGCGGCCCTGTTTCAGCTACTTCACACAGTGAACTCGGCGATGTTTACAGACGAATTACTCCTACCACTGCTCCCAACGAAACTGCTGCCGGGCACGCCCGAATTGGTGCTACTGCACGCGATCGTGCTGCCGCGGATCACCGCCGTATTACCGTCATATCTGCTCACGTCCGAGCTGCTGCTGGTCACGACGACGCTGTTACTGATAATGGAGCTAGTTCCCGAGTTTCAGTCGGTGCTTCTCAAACTACTGCTACCACTACCCACACAAACAACGACAGAGTCTCAGCTACCGTGGAACACGATGTAGGAAGCGCTTCATCCGATCAAACCGATCAGGATACATTCATGAGCGACGACGAGGCGTAGAGTGATGAAAGTCTCCATGACAATGTAATTGTTGAGCTTTCGGATGGTGAATACGAAGGGCGAGTTGGAGAACCCTACTACGACGAGTCGGACATCCGGGTCGAGGATGTCGATTGGCATCCGACTACAATCCCATACGCTTGGGTTCGAGGAGATTATCGCCGGATGGGTGATGACAGACGTCGTAATGAACGAGCTGCTCGTCGGACAAACTAGTGTGTATAAGCCAGGCTTTCAACGGTACCCGTGATGATCTAATTATTGAAATTGAACTTGGTAATGTATCTTGATCTAATTATGTTATTGTTGTTCGATCTTGACAGAACACCACGTCGGCCCCATCCTGGTACTTGTTCTGGGTAGGTAAACATGGCATCCAACTTGATGTCCGTTGTTACTGTCGTCTCCGTGTTCGGAGCCAAAAGGCACACCACGGCGTGCTTGGCCTGTACGGTCGCGTTCGCGCTCTCAAAGAACGTCATGCCTTGGTTTCACTTTCACGTGCGCTTGTGCATGAACGAGGACGAGAATTTAACGCCAGAGCTCACGATGAAGTCTATCTACGCGTATATGGCGATCAGATCGTATACCAAAGTCTTGAAGAGCTCCGTACATTTCTTCTCACAGCCGCCTATGACCCATTGTCAAAATGCCCTCCAACTGGCTGCGGTCCACGTGATATTAAAGCAGATGAGCCATTATGGGTTGCGTGAGAGCAGCGGTCTTCGGCCGGCGCTGCTATTCCTCATATTCCTGTCTCCTTTCGTTTTGGAGACGCACGTAGCTCATCAGACAGTGCGTCGACCTTCTCGGTCTCTTCTTAGACCTTCTGGGTTCGTTCTTCATCGCATAGAGCTCTTCCACTATTTCCTTGGCCTGTCTTCAACTTATACCGCTTCTCCTTCAAGCGCTTTAGGTACTTGAAACTCGCGTTTGTGTTCTTGCGCCGTCGTTCGGCTTTGGACTGACTCACATTCTGCGCCAGGACAGCCCGGCCGCTGTCATACAAGCTCTGAGCTAGTGACGGCTTGGTCTCCGATACCAGCAACTGACTGACGAGCAACAGGTCGGTTGGTAGGCTGTGGACGGCTATTATTCGCTCAGATTTGCGAGTTCTCCAAAATAGTAATATTAAAAAAACATGAACTCTCTCAATAGTACATAGAATGTCGACAGTATTGATATTAGGCAGAGAATTTTATGTTTTTAAAGACACTGCAATTATGCAAAACAAATCGACCTATAATCATGCTTGAGTAGTATTGTTGATACAGTATGCTGCTAAAACGTTGATAATGAGTCAACCTTTTCGTTAACTCATAGTTAATAACACATGCCGATTTAAGAATCACATGTACCGTTTATTTATAATAGTAGGAAGCACTGCAAGGCAAGCAGAAACCCACAAAACTGGAGAAAACATCTGCGAGATGCGAAGTTTTCGTACGACGGTCGGCTTCAGATTTTATTGTGGAAATTTCGCATGAATTGTATCACCGAGCAGGTGTCATGATGCCCCAGCCAACTCCATCGTACGAAAACTTCGCGACTCGTGGATGTGTTTTCCAGTTTTGTGGGTGCGCTGCTTGCCTTCCAGCGCTTTCTTGGTTTCGTTGGCGTCTGTAACAAGAACACACTCGCGCGTTCTACTGCAACGACAATTCGAATAAGGTGCAGACAATTACCAAGAGCAAGACAGCTATACTCTACTAGTTCTCCTCAGAGTGGTAGTCGAAAGAAATGAGAACATGTCCATTGACCTACTGAAACTTGGCATGTCCATCTTCAGACCGCGCATGACGTGAAAGCAGTGCACCGAGGCTGATAAGGCAGTTATAGCAGCGACGATGACAGCCATGTATAAGGAGTTGAGGCGCAGAAGGGGAAGTCGTTTTTTACGTATTTGAAGAATATTTTTTAGATAGAATAAGAGGAAGTTCAGATAATATCAATAAAATATTATCGTTTTTGCTGCGCATTTATATTAATTTAGAAAACTGCAAAAGAATATCATATTAATATGATTTTGATAAAACTGCCATACGAATTAAAACTAATTTAATGATATTACCGGTATCGTTTTTGCTGCGAAACTGCAAAAAAATATCATATTAATATGATTTTGATACAACTGCCATACGAAATAAAACTAATTTAATGATATTACCGGTATCGTTTTTGCTGCGCATTTATATTAATTTAGAAAACTGCAAAAAAATATCATATTAATATGATTTTGATACAACTGCCATACGAATTAAAACTGATTAATGGTATAATTTTTATATAATTAAATTGATCGGAAATACATTACTACACCCTCTGGCTGAATTGGCAACAGGTTGTGTCACGGCTGCTCCTACAGATTCCACTTCATCACTACGGCGGAGACCGGCGCTGATACATACTCTGTTGATACTCGCGATATTCTCTTTATCCAACTTCTGCAGTGCGTGTCCGTCGGTCTGGGATACGGAAAATGCAATACGGTACTCAGATTTTAATTTCTAGGCTGGAGGCGAAAATTAATAATTCAATTATTCTAATTACCATTCTTGAAGCTACCCAACAAGTAGTTTTGGAATTAATAATTATTAATGAAATAAATGGAATTAAGTTTTATGAGTATTATAATTTCGATATCCCTGTCACTGACTAATTTCGATATCCCTGTCACTGACAGGGATTTTTTCAGTGCTGACAGCCTGTCAGCACTGAAAAAAGCTTTCCAGCGAAGGCTGATAAAGTTCTTCAAGAACGGGGTTACGAGCCGCGCGTGCTCGTCGGCGTTTGAACTTTACTTGACATTCAAACAGCACGCGCCACAGGAACACGGTCCCTCTCGACGTAACTCCTCCCGGCGTTGTAAATGACGACCTGTAGTTGAGTCGGTACATGATTACTACAGTGTTCTCGATCTCTCCAGTAATGACTCATTACTAATAATTTTCCTACTGGTCTAACAGCAGGATGGAGGATAAACGACGCCACGTCAGCTCGAAGGCCACTAGGATCTCCGTCGGCTGGCACTTTCGGACAGCACCTGATCTTCTTTCCGTTTGCGCATCAGCTGGAGCGGGGCCTTCTTCACTGAGTCTTTCATGACGTTGTCCACCCTGTCGTAATGAGATTTTAGTTCACCAATGAACATCTTGAGCAATAGTGCTCTCTGAGCACCCACTTTCTGATTGGGCGCCCTCATCGGAGCTGAAAGTATTTAACACAATACTCACACGACAAATCGTCTCTGTTCGACAAAGAATACCTGCTTTGAGTTGGTACTGCTCGTTCTCGACTTCCAGTCACTTCTCCTTTTGCCGCACTTTGAGCATAGCCGTCCACCCACTTGCTTTGTGGCTTCTCTAGTTTCTTTTTCACGTAGACGTATCAACTCAGTCGACAGCTCTCACTACTGGCAACGCAATTTTTCGCGTTCGCCCCGCAACTGTTTTGTTATCATAGCGATCACGTCGCTTGCTTGGATACGCTTTCTGTAGCTGTGGTGTGGTTAATGCCAAGCTTGGCGCTGTCAGTGCTTAAACAGCACAGTCTTAAAATCAGAGTAGGTATACACTTCTCGGTGTAGCATCACAGAGAAACAAAAATGAAACATAAAATTGTCATATGGAAAACTTGACACTTTTCTCTATTTTCTTTTGGAGTGTTTTTTTTTTTTCTTCAGATGCTCACAAGTATGCAAAAATCCAATTTCGAAAAATAACCGCGATACAATTTCAATTTGAGAAGACTGAATATGTAAACATGATTTTTTACGTGACATTATCTTGATCCATACATCCACAGCAGTCTTTATTTATTTCTCTCGGTGTAGATATAAACCGGCACCTCGTGTGATGTCCAGCTCACATTCACCTGTATACGTGTATGCAGCTTAAAACGTTGGCAGAACGCTTTCGTACAGATAGAATTGTGCCTTGGGCAAACGATACTGGTGAGTGCAGCAACCCAAACTGCAGGCAACTTCGAAAGGTCATCCGCGACGTGATTTGTGGTTGACGGGTCAAAGCGCAAATTGTTGGTAAACACGATTGTGGCACAAGCAAACGGGAGAGTTTTTGACAATTCAATTCGCCTCACATCCTCAGCATAAACCTCTAGATTTTGTAGTCTCGGCCAGAGCACAACGTGATCGCCTAGTATTCCATTACAGCGATCGACCAAATCACGTCGTATTTCAAACCAAATACTCGTTCGAACAGCATTCGATAATGCAAATTGAGTCACGACATTTTCGACACCCGACCCAATATCCAGAAACACATCCCGAGAGCCAACCGATCCAATCTGCCGTAGTGATGCAATCAATGCTGAAACCCCACTTGGTAATATCTCACATGCATTCAAATGAGCAGCACCGGGAGGGTACACAACTTCGCTTCGAGTAATTGTGTCGAACATTGCATTCACAACTTGGTGTATATCCTGGGGCACCTTGTCCTCCGGAATAAGCGCTGATACAACCTCCCTTATCGGGGCAACGTCATGCTTTGCTGTCGCGGGCGGAATAGACGTCGGTCTCCCGATCTTGTGTCTTGAAACTACCCGTCTTGGCGACAAAACATGTTCTCCAGGCGTCTGGTCAGCGGTCACTGTCCCTTGGCCTACGTGAAGCGCCACCGCTGAGGTTAAACCCTCACACTGAATTTTAGCTGAACGAGAAAAGGCTTGAACATGTTGTTGTGTGGGAGAATTTCCGCTTGCTTGTCGGCTAGGATCCTATTCTGGCTCGTTCGTTGATCTGACGCCACATCGAGGCTGGCGAATGAGCAGAATCTGTGTACTTCTTCGACCTCGGGAGGCGCGGAAGGGAGTGTAGAAGCAACGTGGAAATCTCGACAAGTCCGATCCAAAAGTGCGTTTTAGCGAGTTCAATCTCTGAGCGAGTTCATGAGGAGATCGCCCCCAGCGTTTCATCTTTGCGGCAACATCCTTCCACGCAACGCGTACCCGCCCTTGGTCAACGTATTGCCGTGCAGTTTGCACCAGCTCCCTGTCCTCCTCCTCGAGGAAGGTAGTGCTCGGTATCGTTCGCTGACTACGTTGAGCGTGGAATATATGGAAAGAACACATCTGCACACATGTTGATTTGAGTATGCATATTTAAAGAGAATATTATCGTTGATTGACTATTGTGATTTTTACGAATGCCACTTCAACTAATAAAAACGCTAAAATGCTTTATAACTTATACATGTAGTAGAAATCTGCTGCATTCTGGTTGAAAACCTGAGGTGATCGTCGTGCTGGTAATTTTGATATCGATGCGAACTACAACGACAAACGAACTTCCCTTCGTGTAATGCGTTCAATTCCTACGTAAGCTTAATGGCTGAAAAGTGCTCCCTGTGCTATGAGAACCTATTTGCACCGGTATATTAAATTATGCGCTTGAGGAGGCCAAGATTTACGCTAGAGCACGATAACGATTTACTAGTAAAACTCAGTTTTCGGAATTACGTACTACAGTAGTACATCGCAGGTAACCAATTGAAATTTGGCGCCAAGTTGACATGACTCAAACAACAGGAGATGGGTTTCCCCGGTGGGTTCGCATCGGCGATTCCACCAATTAGACGCTTGTATTTGAAGTAGCGTGTCCTGTGATTGGCGGAAGCATACCCACAACAAATCGTGATTGGCGGAATCGTGGCTTCAACGTGAGGGTGATCGTGCGCGATGGCGACTCCGCGCCGGGCGGGGCGCGGCAAACGTAAGCTCATTTCCAAATTTGCCAAGATCCGCACAAGCCTCTCCAGAACACTAACCACCGTTCCCGTCGGGCTACCCACACTGTGCTCCTGTATGCCGCCCCACGCTCCACTTAACAATCGACGCAATATTGGTAGCTGGTATACTGCCTATCGCCTGAGCAGATTCACCGACAATCTACCCACGTTTGAGCACGTGTAGAGCCACAGAAGAACCCGTTGCCACCTAAGAAATACTGGAGGGCCTGGAGACTTCAAACTTATATGTGGTCGACACCGAAAACTGGTTCCACACAAGGATCTTTTACGCCGTGCCTCGTCAGAGCTGCAGAAGAACTAGTCATTCGCCGATATCGCATAGCAGCTGCCACTCATTAACACTACCCCGTGAGCCATCGGAGGTCGTACTCTGCTGGAGAAACTGGTCTGCGGTTTGTTTTTGGCTAATGTCGTGTCGTTCAAGGACCACATACGCCAATTCCATACACGGTGAGAGGGATTTTTCGAAGACACTACCTACCGAGGACCCTCAAAAGACAACCGATCGCTTGCCGTTTGAAGGGCCAGCTGACTTCACATCGCTATTGCAGATCTACTGGGTGGTTCGGGCGACGTCCGACGCCCATAAAGCGCTACAAAGGGCCACCGTTATGTATAGTACGATACCACCGACGCTGAGTGCAGAAGTGTTATGGCAGCGAGTCCACCCAATGCGACTACAGCTACAAGAGCCGATAAAGGTCACCTACAAAAGAGTGCTAACGGTTTCGTGGCACGTCGTACTCATTGGCAGCACCACATCATGGCGCAACTCGTACCCGCATTGATGGCATCTTTGCCTGAAGAGGTAGCAACTTCCTAGCCCGCTTCCCGCCGTTTGTTCTCGCCAGTGCTTAGGTGATTACTGCCGTTGGGCTACTTACACTTGAACGCGACATCCGTGTTCATTGGTGCCTCGTGTGAGTTTTCCTTCGTGGAGGTTTTTCCTGCTACGTGAAGGCCTTCCCGATGTCCGTCTCGAACAAGGCCGAAACATACAGTGTTTTGAACAAACTGGTAGCTTAAACACTTTAATAAATTAATAAAAGTGGAAATCAAATGCCAATTCGTATTCTCAACAGGTATCCTAAATCTCCATAGGATGCACGACATCCCTTTCGTTTCCATACAGTCGTATGGATCATGACGTGCTCAATGTCATGACACCCCTTTGTATAGCACTATGGGTATGAACGTCCTTGGCCTGTAAGAAATCTGATCAATTCTATTGCATGCAATTTGCCTAACTGCATTCGCTTTGTTCGAGACCGCATAATTTAACTTGCTATCGCGAAGTGTATCGACCGAGTGAATTTTATTTATTGAGCAAAGTGCAAGTTGAATTTATTATACATATTGTAGAACGTGAAGAAGGATGGGACTTCAAGACTTGCGGGTGTGCGTAAAACTATGGCGCGAATGTACCTCAGTTTGCCTTCTTTGGTTTAGTAAAAAAAATACACGGCTTGAAAAAATATAAACGTACTTACTGATGAAATGGTAAACATGTTGATGTGAGTATTCAAAAGGAACATGGCAATACATCTTCATCTGACTATGCTATTGTTACTGATACATAAATATGAGCCTACCGGAGCCAAAACTTATACGTCATGGGTGGTTGACGAGTAGATTGCGTGAGGCGATCCCTCTAGCAGGAGTCTTGTAGTAGTCTGTGATGGTCGCCACAGCACATGCGGTTATGCAGAGCTGGGAGTCATTCGCAATATGCTCAAGCCACAAACCACGATCTTTGAGTCACTCACCCAATGGGTGAGCGTCTCCTCTAAGTCAATTGCCATATCGTTCCATAAAATGCTGTACAAGGAACATCGTGCCAGAGCCTTCGACAAAGTAAAATCAGTCGCCAACTTGCTAGCCGGATCATTTCTTCTCTCATACTTGAGAAGATCATGCAAAAGAAAACAGCGTTTACAGGGTGGTCAGGGGGCTACTCCAAAGCGACGGCAACCTTTTCGCGCTCGCGAGACCGTTGAAGACACTTCCGATTCGTCTGGTTCGTATCCTTCTTGCCTCTGTATGGTAACAACGCCCACTGAACAAACACCCTTATTTGTACGTTTATAGCGTTCGACCGATCGATATTTGGTGCAGTATGGCGATATCTTCGAAAACAGGGCTGGTATCACCGACAGCCAACTGGTTTGAGCGAACTTTACCGTTACGTTCCTCCTGATGGCAATCCAAGTGGCGTGGCAGGGGTCGATTTTTTTCTGGGAGAACGAGCACTTTTGGAGCATTATAACAGAACGACGTTGAGCGACAAACCGGATGCTGGTACTTCGACGTGCAGTTCCGATGAGAGTGCTGGGTGGATTCGTAACGGTGGCCATTTCACGAATGGTACTGCCTTCGCTAACCCAGGTGTTATGAGTGATCAAAATCAGACCCCTCGCGCTAAGCAAAATGCTGGTAAACTTTGCGGTGGTATCAACCGATCTAGTCTGGAGAAACAACAATATTCACGAAAGTTGTTAGTTGCGCCGAGTTGCTCAGGATTACTGAATAGTGACGTTGGACCGGAGTATAATTTCGCATCGCCGCATGTTTCGCCAGGAGAAAATCAATCAACCCCAGTGCATATGGCACAGCCATGTCCAAACACTGGAGACAATATCCCAAAATGCGCAGTATGCAACACTACTTGCTCCAGTCAACGAGCATGCTCGCGGTGTGGAAATTTTATCCACCATTTCTGTTCACATGAAGTTTGCATTTCGTTGGAAATTCGATGTCGTGATGGTCAATTGATGGAAGACTTTGGTGAAAACTCATATTGTAGCAAGAAATGCTATGAGGCGACTACAAACCTATCGCGAAGTGAATCGGACATCTCCTCGGCGAATAGTGCAGTGTCGATGATCAGTGGTCAACACAAGAAGAGCGCCGTAAAACCAGCTCAAGTTCAACCAACGCGCACAAATCAAACGCCACACGGACATTCACGAGCTAAGAAACCTACTCGTGGTACAACGCAAAAACTGACGCTCAAAAGAAGAAAGACAAGTCGCTCAAAACAATGAAATCCAAACGGAAAACCTTGGCAACAGTAATGAAAGACGAGTTGACCCGTATTGTCCGTTCGACAGCTGAGATATATATGGAGGCTAGCATTGCCTTTGCGCCTGCTAAAGAAGATTGGATGCAGAAGAGACTTTATCGAGAAGCTGGCACCTCGTACTTGCTAGGGCACGTAACAGGATACAGTATTGAAAACGCACGAAATGCACACGACATTTTAGTTCCTTAGATGAACAGGGATACCGTGAGTGGTCCGTTTTTCGTGGTCGAAAAGAATTGCAGATTCCACTAACTACGGGAGAAGTCGAGGCAATTCAGTCCATGACATTTTCAAAATCGGCATCGCTGGGGCAGCCACCTGGGTTATATACTCATGAGGACGGATCTACGAAGACCAAACTAAGAGAAGATAGCCGCAGATACTTTGGCCACTCAGCAACGTCGTCATTTTTTGCGTTTATACCCCTATCTTTCTGGAATCAAGTGGTTCAATTTTCGAATGAGTACGCTGATGCTGGTGGCAGCCCTTCTTCTCAGGAAATTAGCCTGGACGAACTGATGAAGTTTTTAGGTATTCTATGGTACATGGCTTTATTTGATAAAGGCGAAATGAGGAACTACTGGGTCGATGACGATGATGCCGGAATCTTTCCTGGAGCTCCCTCTGCAAATTTGGAGTTGATCATGACGTGGAGAAGATTCATCTACATTCGCAAAAATCTCAGCTTTCGTTCAAACGTTACTGCAATGGAAATTCAGCGGGATCCTGCAGCTCGAATTAGACCTCTGATCAACATGTTGAAATCTAGAAGTTCTCGTCATGTTATTCTTGGGAGAAATGTAGCGGTGGATGAGGCTAGCATCGCGTGTCGGTCGCAATACGCTAGACACCTTATCGTTTTCAATTCCCAAAAGCCTACGGGGAAGTATCATTTTAAGCTATATGTTTGCTGTTGCTCTACCTCTTGGTACGTCTCGAGCTTCAAACTACACTGCGCTAGTGAGATACAGGATCGGTTAGACGGAGCCGTTCCAGCGTCAGAGGTATCACGGCTTGCTGAAATGACAGAGAGTTCATCTGAAGTTCGATCTCACGTAATTGAAGTAACAGCTTCTTTGCAGGGCTCCGGTCGCATCGTGAACACAGATAACTATTATACGTCGTGTCAACTGCTTGAAAGTTTGCGGTCATTGGGTCTATACGGACGTGGAACCGTCCGATCCTCCAGCCAACATTTTCCTCGCTTCACAGTGATAAAGAAAAACGACGAAAGACCCAGAGGTTTCGCGAAACAAGGTGTTTGTTTCGAAAAGCATATCGTTGCTGCAAGTTGGGTTGATGGATCGATTGTCAACGTAGTTTCGAATGCAGACGCGTCGACATTTTCCACCGCCTACCGCCGGATCAAGGACGCAAAGGTTGCGTTTTCTGCACCGACTTGTATTGGAGAGTACAACTCAGTAATGCAAGGTGTTGACCGTTACGACCAGCTTCGGGGTCGCTTCCGCTCGCCGATGGTCACTCTTTCCAAAAATGGCACAAGAAGTTAGCTATGGCTATTATTGACATCGCGAGATGCAATGCATACGTGTGTCATAATCTTGCGTCTGGCATTAGCGATTCATCTCAAAATTGTGGTGAAACTTCAAGGTCAGGAGCGCGAGACAAACACCGCGCGTTTGTTCGTTCACTGGTTCGAGAGTTATTCAACGGGGACCGGAAGAAGTCTATTGACAATACTGATGGCTTGGTGTACGCAATATCCCCGGTGCCTGTGGCAGATGCCACACCCTCTACGGCTGAAAGGGATTCTGAAAGGCATACTGCTATGCCGACGGTTTGTGTTGGGAAGGAGGCATCGATCGCTCTGAACGACAGAAGCAGAGCGAAGCTAAAATGCACCATTTGCAAATTCGAGGGTAGATATCCCACCCAAAAAAACGGAATACTGCGAAACGCATCGAGTGGCACTTTGTAAACGTACGTATCCGGTTGACGAAACTAAGCGTCACCTATGTCAAAAGGAAGACTGGACGTGCTGGCAAAAGTATCATTACTTTTACTTACCTAAGCATGTTTTCGCAGTCGACGGGAACCTGATAAGATCTTCAGTGATCTATAAAACACAGGCTCCGTTCTTGAAAGAGCTTCGCCAAACAAAGCAGCAGCAGTAACGAGTAATACATATTGTGTTTATTCTATCATGATAATCTCTACATCGATCGTTTTCTAAAACAGAGAGGTGTTTGATTGATACAATTTGGATTGTGGTGCAAACCATTTGTCAGCACCTTAGGCCTCTATGCGTTCTGCTGTGTTTTGGCGGAGGAGTTAGCGTTTTGTCTAACGCCATAAACGCATTAATACGCCAATGTAATACAGTTCTTGATCGTCGAAATTGAAACCTACCAACGTATCCAGCCCAGATGACTCACTTCCAAACTGTTTGCAGCTGATGATCGCGAACTTCGTCTCTCCGAGCGACACCAAAGCCACAAGAGTCACCACTCCAGCTTCAAAGAAGAGGGTAGATGTTTCACCCACATGGCGCACGCTTTCCGCACGATCCGTCTCCCGAAAGCCCAGGTCTCGGTTCAATCCAATTGGCACATTGTTGCCGTCAAGATGGTATATGTGCACACGGCGGCGTAGTAGCCCCTTCACCAGTGCACGATCTTGCCACTTCAACAAAGCCCTATAAACCAAAAGCGTGGCTCCTTTTGCTGTAGTACATTGTACCGTTGAGCAGCGACGACTCGTAGTACACGATACGCTGCACGTCGAGCTTCTGCCGGCGTTAGTCTGCGCATGAAGCTCGTCGGATCTTGTGACTTGCTAGGTGAGCGCAACCGTGGTGACGCGACGGAGCTGCCTCAAAATTGCGACACTAGGTATTACACCAGGTTGTTCTGTATAGATAGTGCTGCCGGTAGGTCGTCCAAGAGAGGTCGTCACTTCCTCTAATACTTTACGCTGGTACTGCATGAGACACAATAAGACGAGTTCATGTCAGTAACGTACAGCTTGAGACACAATAGTGTGGGGGGACATTTGCTCGCTTCCCTACGTGTGATTGGGCAGAACATGGGCGACGGTTTGCGAAGGTGAGCGAAATTCAACAATACGGTGTCTTGATTTTAGTATACCCGACCTAAAGGATACATCAGGTATCATTCTGGTAACGATAGGGTTAAGATATGATTGATTGTTTCCATTTCTTGGCTGAATGGCAAGTAAGTTTGCATCTGATATTGGCCCTTGCGCTTCCACGAATGCATCGCTTGAACACTCGGAGTTTTTCTAGGTGTTAGAAAGCTACTATTTATTTACATTCATACCTGCGATTTATCGCCGTAGGTGTTTGATTGAAAAAAAAAAAACACTTGAAACACAAGTTGTAAAGGCGTTTCACAATAAAGGCACAATATATATGTAAACCACACACTAAAGGCGCTTTGATTGTCTAAAGGCACTCTATCACCAAATGTGACATAGTAGTTAAAGGTGCAGTAACGCCTGCCGTGCTTATACCACACATTATCAACAATACCTTTTCTATATCGGCAAGCTCCGCAGGTACTTCTTCACCAGGTTATTCTTTACCACGTCACGCACAAGATCCTGCTGCAGGGTTGTACGTGAAATGTCACGCGGCAGATCCTCCGATCCTTGACGAACGACAGGTACTCAGGCTTGAGCTCCTTGCAATTGTATAATATTGCTTCTTTTATCAATACATTTATAATAGTGTCCAGGCTTAAAAGAGAAGTGGAAGCTACTATCGCTGCAATTGAGCAAGCTTTACATATTTTAAATTATTTGAAATTAGGTCTTTATCCTCATCCTTCAGCGCTTTCCATAACAAGTTACACTTGCACTCCGTAAATCCATATGGTGGTCACTTGAGAATAATGATGGTCATACTGCACATGTTTAAATGTAGGTGCAACTGTTGGCTGTTTTCTATCCAGACCGTGCATACTGTACCCTTGCATACAAAGTCTTGAGTGGATCCTGTGTAGATCCAGAGGCTTTGGAAAGCCCTGAACAAGCCAAACCATGTAACGTGCACGAAATTGGTTCGGTCGAAAATTACGTAGATTTGCGAACCAAAATTACGAAACGCATTGGGTTTTGGTAAGATATTCCCCGGATCTGAACCTTGGAATAAGGTTTGGAGTTTCGGTCGTTACAGGTTTGAAGTTACTGGGACCTTTGAAGCCTGCACAGGAAGATTGCGCCCCTCGTCAAAAGCCGCGCCATTTTAAGATACTTCACAGGACGGAGCGCTCAGCTCTTTTAGCAGATACACAGACTTCAGTTCGCTCCCTTCTGCGCAGGTGCACTGATTCACTACATAAAAATCAGCGGCAGGACCAATCCTTCACTCTAGTTCCTGGTCAGCATTAGTGTTGCACGTGCTTGTCATCCCACCAACACAAACTCCCTGGGTTTGACTTGGCTCAAGGCCTGTACATTCATACCTGAAGTGGCGATTTGCGCATCAAAAGGAACAGAATTGGTTAAAAATTAAAGGTTGTAGCCATATACGAACCAGGTTCAACACTTTCAACCCAACGCCAGCGCCCGGGGTTAGCAAGGGATGGGTTATGGAGATAGTGAGTTGACAACGGCGCAGAGAGAGCTGGGAGCTCCGTTAACAGGACAGAGTACAGCGACATCACGATCGGGTGTTGAGGCAGTGAGACGGGGAGAATGTATGGCAGCACTAGATACTTCACCAAACACAAACATCGGTGCTGTGATCCCAGTTACAGAGCACGTGAGTCAAGCTATCCGAGATTATGTAATTCTCGCTGGTTTCACTGTCGTTCCAAAACCCCTGGGGGAGCGCTCAATTATTCTTGATTGGGGAGTTCGCATTTCCGCAACAATTGATGGTAAAGAGTACGTAGGTTGGATTTGCCAAGGAAGTTATGAATGCCGCCGTAGAACAAGATCATTCAGCTGTATGGTAACACATCGAAAGCCACAAAACACCTCGGCGATGAGCATTTGCTAACCGCAGCGAAAGTAACAGCTGTAACGGGGTTACACGGGGTTACACCTGGTGTGTTCCACACATGGATACACTTTGTGTAAGGTACATATTTGATGTACGGACACTCGAGGGAGTGTGTGTGACTGAGAGCCACACGTTATGCATTTGAAGTAGGATTTCACTTGGTTTTACTATGTTAGATAGTTAAAACACATACATTTACACCCTAGGCGGCTAGCCGCAATAAAAGATAAATAAACAGTTTGGATTTGGAACACTAAGAGTAAAGTCCTTTTATTAAGGTCGTAGTTAGTAGGTGCCTTTGGTAATAAATGTCTATTAACCCTTAATAAGGTGAGTGTTAATCCTTAACTCGTTGAGTTAACCGTCTTCCTCTGACGCTAAGCTACGGCAGCCCCGCTGCATCTGGTAGCACTTGTAGTCAATCCTGCGACTGAGTCTTTTCACTGATCCCTCGGAGAGGATGGAACACGGCGCACTCAGACCCTGGTGCTGGGCCTCAGCACCCCGCTGTCTCGCATCCTCTTGCTGCCTCGCAGCCTCTCGCTGCTTCGCAGCCCTTGTCCGACCCGGCGCTAGCGCCTCAGAGCTAACCTGGTATGGCTTAAGCAAGCCCACATAAAACACCGGGTGCATACGCATCTTCTTCGGAAGATTGAGCGTGTACGCCAGGCCCTTCTTGGCCTATGTTCGCGCCAGCAAGAGACGCTCAAAAAGCTTATGTCTCTGTTGGGCCCCGAGGGCATTGCTCATCTTGCTTCGCAAGGGCCAGAGGCGGTGTCCGCCAGACTGGAGGCTTTGCAAGCTACGAGAAGGCGCTCTTAGAGCATGTACAAGAGCGCGTGAGCGTAACGGCGTCCGCCGCATCGTCCGCGGTCGCGTCGTCGACGCACGAGTACCGAAACCGCTCATGTTGAGCGTGAAGACCTTCGAGGGAAAGGAAGGGGAGAACCTCCTTCTCTGGACCCGACAGGTCGAGATGGCCATGGGATCGGCCCTGCTCCAGACTGAGCAACAGCGCGTAGCGCTGGCGATCTCGAAGCTCGGTGGCCGAGCTCAAGAAAGGGCACTAACATGCGGCACGTCTGTGGACGCTGCTTTACCGACTTGGGATCAGCTGAAACAGCAACTAGTGTGCGTATTCGCGCCGCCTAACCAGTCGTACCGTATACGGTCGAAGTTCCTTGCTACCCGCCAGGGTAAAAAAGAGTTGATGGAGTATGTCCAAGAGTTGAGAACTCTGATCGCCGGTATGGCGTCGAGCCCTCTCCCCGAGGCGGTGGCAGTGACCGTGTTTATGGAGGGCCTGCGCACGGGCGCTGCCCGAACGGAAGTTTTCTCTGTTCACCCTGACTCATTTGAGGAGGCCGTGAACGTGGCATTGAATGCCGACTCCAACTTCCAGTCTGCGAGACTTGGTCCGAGCGCTGGTAGCGCGCTCTTCGAGCGGTCCTGAACCGATGGACCTCACCCACGCTGAAGACGAGGCTGACCTCTATGCTGCTGAGCAGCGCTCCAGCATCCGTCGATGCTATACGTGCGGAAGCACCCGCCATTTGAGGCCTAGTTGCCCGTTGCGGAACAAGGCCCAGGCTCCATCGAGCCGAAGCACCGCTTCGAACCCTCAACCAGGGTCGTCGCGGGGAAACGACGGAACCCAGTAGGCGCGGGGCGCCCTACTGGGAAAGAACTGAGTTCTGTTGGGCCTCTGGGAGGCCGGATAGAACGGGACCCAGCCCCGCAGAGAGCTAAGCTCTCTAACTCACGTAGTGAGTGCAAGCCCGGCTTGTTTGTCGTTCAAGCGAACGTGAAGGGCTTCGACAAGCCATGGAGAGTCTTGATAGACTCGGGAGCGCCCCGCAACTATGTCCGGCGCTCCACTGTTGACGGTTTTAAACCGTATGTGGAGGCTCTAACGGAGCCTCGAAGAGATAAGATCTCTGTCCGTCTTGCGACGGGGACACTAGTGACAGTGTCGAAGGTCTCTATTGACCTTAACGTGAAGTTCTTGGACTATAGCGTGGAACGCTGCTTGGTCTTAGATCTGGATGAGAGGTATGACCTCACCCTTGGCATGGCGTGGTTCGAGAGCCACGAGCCATGGATCGACTGGAAGTCGAAGACGTTGGGCGCTACGCGCCCGTCTCCTATTGGAGCATTTCGAGTCATGAACCCACCTCTGCTCGGAGACAGAAGCGCTATTGGCGCGAGCACGAGACCGAATCGGTCATGGTGCTGGACATTGGTATGTCAGTGTTAGTGAGCAGCGAAGTTGCTGTTTGCCGTGAGTGTGACTCACAGGGCGTGCGCGGGTTGGCGCGTTATCCGCCGAGCGGTGTTTGTAGGGTCGCTGACCCGCCGCTGTGTCCTAAGGACAATTGTGGAACGGCACGTACTCCGTTGAGCGGTGCTCGTAGGGTCGCTGACCCGCCGCGGAGTGTCTCGAATGACACTGTTCCCTCTCCGAGGAGCCATAGTGCGTTGGCACCTAGGCAGCGCGACGGTGATGTCGCCCTGCAGCCCTCATCCGGCCGTGGTCGGGCGAGGAGGGAGATGAGGAAGAGACGCAGAGCGTCTGTGACGTCTATGACGTCGGACGAGGTGTCCAGCGTGTTGAGCGGTGAGGCTCCAGTGAGCAGTTGTACACACTCGTGAATGGAGTGACAGGGGATGTCGACGGAGACATACGTCTCGAACGACTCCCGTCGGTTGATGCTCTGTTAGAGCTGGACGAGATGTCTGTCGCCGAGTTTGGCGAGGCCTTAAAGGCCGGCGAGCTTGCTGAGGTAGTCATGATACGACCCGAGGAGGAGTTGAACTCCTCGTCCGTCGTGGACGAAGCTGTCCTTGAGGACACGAAGCGAGCGCTAAGCGCTAGGAGTGGATCTTCGATCCTCAAGGATCCCTCGGATCCGTTTTATCCTTTTTTAAGGAATACCACGATGTGGTGTCGAAGGACCCGCCGTCAGGGTTACCTCCGGATCGAGGCGTACGTCATGAGATTGACTTGGTTCCTGGAACCAAATACTGCGTAACACGGCAGTGGCCCTTACCAAGGGAGCAATGTGACGTCATCGACGCGTTCTTCCGCGCAAAGCACGAAGCCGGCTTGGTGCGAGAGAGCAGGTCTCCGCACTCGACACCCACATTCTGTGTCAGAAAGCCTAATGGCAAGTGGCGCATAGTACATGCTTTTAATAAGCCACCATTCCGGCTCAAACGCCGATTCCTCGAAAGGATGTTCTACAGAACAACATGGCGAGATGTACGTTGTACAGTGCACTCGGCTTTGTCGACTGGTATTATCAGTTGCTCATGAGAGCTAGCGATATACCCCTCACGGCTGTGAGTACTCCGAGCGGTATGCTCTGGGAGTGGTTGGTGATGCCCCAGGGGCTGTCGAACGCGCCTGCGACGTTCAATCGTCTAGTGACGCAGTTGTTCAGGCCCCATCGGGCGTACGCTCAGACGTACTTCGACGACATCTTCGTCCATAGTCGTGCGGAGCACGGGAGGTCTGATGTGGAGAACCACCTTGACCATTTGCGAGCGGTGCTCGAGTGCATGCGCACGAATAAGTTGTATGCCAACTTAGATAAATGCGTCTTTGGCGCGGAGGAAATTCCTTTCCTCGGGTGCTTCATTGGGAAGCGAGGCCTTAGGGCAGATCCTGCCAAGGTTAAGGCCATTGTAGACTGGCCGGTTCCATCGAACCAGAAGGACTTGCGTAAGTGGCTTGGCTTGGCCAACTACTTGCACAAGTACAGCGAGAATTACGCTGATATGGCTCGGCCATTGTCCAATCTCCTTAAGAAGGATGCACTTTGGTGCTGGGACGTCGTTCACGACGAAGCCTTCAAGGCTGTTAAGGAAAGTCTCCTTCACGCGCCCATCTTGGCGCTTCCGGACCCGGATCGTCCGTTAAGCGTCGTCTGCGACGCCTCCGATTTTGCAATCGGTTGTGCTTTATTACAAGCAGACGCCGAAGGGCGTGAACGCGTTATCGCGTTTGAGTCTCGGCAGCTTAAAGCTGCTGAGAAGAACTATCCAGTTCATGACAAAGAGCTACTTGCGATGAAGTATGCTCTAGTCAAATTTAGCGTACATTTACTCGGCTCTAAGCCCTTTGTGATCTATACAGATCATGCGTCTTTACGCACTGCGATTCAGTCGCATCACCCCTCACAGAGAATGGCAAGATGGCTCTCATTCTTTGCCGAATACAACTTCGAGGTGAAGTATAAGCCGGGCCGGCTTAATGTAGTGGCCGATGCGCTATCGCGCAGGCCGGACTACGAGCTGACACATGTCACTACTGTGACGTCGTCGGTCCCAGACCTTATACGCAGGGCATACGCCCAAGACGACACGTGTGTAGCTTTGCTACGTGCTCTTGGGAGCGAAGAGTTTCAAGACTCTGACAAGGAATTGTCTCCACGCTTACGCGCGAGGCTGCAGCGTTATACGCTCGATCATGGCCTACTGTACTACAGCACTGACCCTGAGGACACTCCTCGAGTGGTCGTCTCTCATGATTAGGATCTTAAGTATCGCATCCTCTGATACGCCTGTCGGTGGACATCTTGGTCGTGAGAAGACCTATGGCTCGGTGAGCAAGATGTATTGGTGGCCCAAGATGTACAAGTGGGCGAGCACCTATGTGCGTACATGCGAGACATGTCAACGGACCAAGTCCGCGCCACATGCGGCTGCGCCGTTGGCGAGTTTGCCAGTCCCTTCGGGATGTTGGCAGTCCATTAGTATGGACTTTGTGTTTGGCCTTCCTAAGGATAAGGCGGGCAACACGGGTGTCGTGGTCTTTGTTGACCGACTGAGCAAGATGGCTCATCTTTCGGCTGTGCCGGACACCGTGGACGGTGAGGATACAGCTAAGCTGTTCTTAGACACGAGTCTTTCGCCAACATGGCTTGCCTGAGGCAATTGTCTCTGATAGAGACCCTCGCTTTACAGCGAAGTTCTGGACGTCCTTGTTCAGGGTGCTCGGCACCAAGTTGGACATGTCCACGGCGGATCATCCGCAGACCGATGGTCAAACTGAACGCGTGAATCGCGTTGTGGAGGATATCCTCCGAAGCGTCTGCGCTGAAGCGCCACGACGCTGGAGCGAGGTGCTCCCTCTCGTTGAGTTCGCTATGAACAATGCGGTGCATGCCTCAACAGGCTTCACCCCGTTCTTTGTGAACGGCTTGGTCGACCCTCGCGTCCCTCTAACGCCGCCACGGTGTGGCTCTGGGCTTGATGGGGGAGGGTTAGCCGATCGTCTTGCTGATGTCAGCCCTGTTGCGGTTCGCAAGCAAGTCGATGACTTTGTCTCTTTGAGACTGAACGTCATGCGCCAGGTGCGCGACGCGATGGGTGAAAGCCAGGGTCTCCAAAAGGAGTATGCAGATGCCAAAGGCAGAGGGAACATGGAAAGGTTTGAAATTGGAGATCTCGTTTTATTAAACGCTAAAAACTTACCTACATATGCAGTGTCTGCGGTCTTTAAGACCAGTCAACTCGACCTCTTGGTTCGGATGCAGCCGTACGGCTCTCGTCCCGTGGCGATGCCACCTCCGATGGCTCTACCGCCCGCTGCGTTGCAGCCTCCTGTGCCTCCGTACCCTGCTGCTCTGCAGCTTCCTGCTGCCCCGCAGGATACTCACGACCTTGAACAGTCCAATGAACCTAGGTCTCAACTGACTTTCGACAGCTTTTCCTAGTGGCAACACAAGGTTCTTTTAGTTGATGTATGTACTTCCAAATGGAACTTTGGGTATTATCGATAGGAAAATGGGAAACACTGATCGGAATACCAAACTCACGAGTTCTTTGGTTGAAGTATTTGGGGTTGATTTTCTTCCTGAGAGGTATGTTCTGGCCGCGCTTGAATGATTTATTTAGAGGTAATATGTTGCTCGATCATTGAACCTCCTGACCGAGCGTTAAACTGGCTAACACATTGGGTACTGCAGAATCTACATATTACCGTCCATCCGAATTTTACAATTAGTTTACTAAAATGTAACTGCCATGCAGATGATTATTAGTAGCCTTACCTATCCTTGAGCACATAATGTCCGTACACTTCGTTACTGCAAATGTGATGAGCAGGGAGGGCGCTGGCAATGTGAGCAAGGTTCACGTGTTAGGGAACCCACCCACAAACAACGCATTCTGTGTGACTCTAACCGGTTGTTGTGGAAATGAGTGTCATTTGCGTGAGCAGAAGCTACGTGACCTTCGATGTGAGTAGTCTTAGATCCACACGACGATGTTCTGCTAGACAGAGACAAATTGTAGTGGTATGAGGGGTTGGTAGGCCAATGATCCAGGTGTAACTCTTTATCAACGTTTTTATCAAAACTTTAGTAATATCGTCGAGAGTGTATCAACCAACTTTTTTTCCCTTGTATCATTGTATTAATATTGATATATTAGAATGACATTATCAAAGTTTTATCAGCGTATCAACATTGATACTCAGTAGCGCAAGTGTTGTGATTAAAAGGTCCACCCAGCCACCGGTATACCGGCTCAGCTGTTCTCTCTGGGCAACCACCGGTTTTCGACCGGTATATCGGTACATCTGGTTTATCCAAATTAACCGCATTTCCTCCCCAACCCACGACACATTGGCTTCGTAATTTAGGGCGTAAAATGCGGCTAATTTGGATATACCAGATGCCATCCAGCCACCGGTTTTTATGCTACTTACTGGTACATGCATATACCAAATTAATCCTTGTTGGGCGTTGTTATCCGCTATGCCCTATCCCCAGTAAAATGCTTTAAATGCATATCCTATTTTTGTGTCGTTGTAGTTCACTGAAAATGCCTTTATATGCCATGTCTGGCCGCGTATTGATAACTGTGTAGCGGTCACTCTTATCGCTTACCCGAGGTTGTATTGTCCCTGCGTTCGTGCCCGGGTTCACCTCTTCTTACTGGTAGTAAACTCATGCCTGAGACCGAGTGCCTGCGCCAGATCACCATCACCGCGTGGCGCCCTACTTTATTAACTAGGAACTAAGTCCTCAAAACAATACCGATTCGTTCACTATTGCACTCTACACTCAACCGTTAGCTCTACTAGTCGTACTACGCGTACCCACCAATGTAAAGTGCCCTGCCGCTCTAGTACTTGCACACACGACCGTTCAATACAGCCCGGGGCCTTGGTGGAATCTCTGGTGGTTTACGCTACCGATGCTGCTAGTAGTTATATGTCTGTATATGATGCTGCTTTGCTAACTATGATGTGGCACAGCAATTGATACGTGTTTTTATATATTGCGCGTATCAAAACTTCGGTAATCCAAGGTGTGTCTATATACTAAGCAAAAGGTCGCTGGCAGCAGTGCACGCTACATGCATTTGGGCTGCTCTTCATCTGCAGTGATGAACCTTCGGAGTATCTATTCCCGTTGCTCCCTCGCTTTGCAGAATCCGACCTCCATGGCTGTCAGCCCTTTTCTCAGGAAGAGGCTGTCATGTACTGGGAAACCCTTGTTAACAACTCAGAAGAAAGCAGCCAGCCGCCACGAAAGCGCGAGCGAAAACGTGCAAGCGCTGCTAGGTACATAACAGAAGTCATTCGGGACACGCTTTAGTTAATGCCTGCTTCAATACGCCAAGGAATGGCCGAAAACATGCTTAGTCACTCAATCCGCTGCGGTTCCGCTGTCTACACACACAGTTCCCCGAAATTGGCTGTTCAGTGGATTTCGGTACGAGGTGCCTAGCTACTGGAGCCACTTTCAAAAGCGTTTGGCTACATTGGAACAACTTCCAAAGAAGGTCGGAACGTTGCAAAGATGTTGTCAGTTTAGACGTCCCCGGACTTTTTAGTGTTAGGTGAGGTATATTCTGCTACCGTTCCGATCAGGTATCGAACTCTAATAACCATTCCTGAAAGTCGCCGCTGTACTTTCAGGTTAACTCGACTAACAGTCCGATCAATCTCCACCGCTGCTGCCGATTTCGCCATTAGACCTCTCTGCCCACTCCAGCCTCGACTCTCTCTTTATACCGTTGCTGTTGATTTCAGTTGCTCCCCGTCCCCGTCCATCATCTGAAGCTGTCCCAGCCCAATTGAGTTGGAAGATAGACGTCCCCGAACTTACCTGTTGTCACGCCTTTCATACGTAACCTTGAACTGTCTCACTGATCTTGAATTTGGTCAACTTCTTACTCTGCGTAACGAACTGTTTCACCACGTACGACGTTTTGCGGATTCTCGCTTTAACGTAGATTTGGAGGTTGTAGACGCTACCTTTGCATCGCTGCTTATACACTTGGAAGAGGTCCTTTCAACGTTTGGAAGCCGGGCTGCAGCCTCAGATCTTTGCGCTGTGTAAACGAGTTAGAGAGGGCCCTCGCGGCTACTAATATGCGCTACTATCTTCTACCCTAGAAAACATGCTGACACAGTTGGTTAGTATTAATGGCAGACTCGTCTAGAAGGCGAACATCATCGCCTTTTGGAACGAGATACAGACTCCGTGCCTGCTTTGAGTGAACCAACGAGAACTACAGCCGCTGTTAATCCGGTATCAAATTCCGCACCGCCTTTGCCGGCGCTATCTCCTTCGCTAGTCACCACAACCACGCAGGCAGGTTGTCTATTCAACTGGTACGCAAATCACATTTGGGATGTCGTTAAGATAGCGAAATCAACGAGCGGAGATGAAGGCAGCTATCAACATTATGATGATACTATACCCCAACAGCCGTTTCACGTACCTCTGGGACCTGATCGGAGTGGTTCTATTACGTTTGGTAATTGGAAAACTAACACCTGGAACTTGCATTATCCATGAATGCTGCCAGCAACAAGAGACTCTGCGCTTTCTATCAGAAGAAGGCCACCCGAAAAGCTTCATCTTTCCGGAAGCACTGGAAGTTTACGAAATCAGCACACCCATATGCTTTCCAATCTATCGCACAATTCTTAGGACTGAGGCGTGATGGACATATTCTCGACTCGTGGGCACCACATTCACACCTGCGGACTGACGAAGAGCTTCGACAATCTTCGAGTCGTTAGGCTAGGAAAATAGGGTACCCCAGCATACGGTGACAAGATCGTTGCCGCCGACCGTACACTACCCTCCTCTTAAGCAGCCAAGACAGCACAAACCTCAGTTGAGCCAGCGTTTGGAAGAGTCTGACCGGTCACACAATTTGGCGCCGGTCAGTCTATTCTGTTCTAACCACGGTTCACTGTCGTCTGACCGGCCACACTATTTGGCGCCGGTCAGTCTATTCAGTTCTAATCACGGTTCACATTAGTCTGGCCGGTTAGGCCACAGTTCTCTTGGACGGTTACACAGAACCCTACCTCCTCATTTACCTTTGATGGTAGTGCTGATTTGGCCCCTCGAGAGATCCATCGACATACATTCCTACGTAAAATGACGTTAAGACGCCTGAAGGAGAACGCATCGCGAAAGTTAAAATATGGCGAGCCCGTGAGCATGGATGGTGATCTGGAAAGGCAGCCAAGGAGCTAGGAGTACTGAAGTCTTGTCTTCTAGGAGATTTGGTGCTAACTCGACACATACGCTGGTCTGGGCAACCGAAAGCGAGAAAAGGGTGGTGGTCGCCGCCACATGGTGGAAAGTTATGAATGGGCACTTCTAGGGTACTGCGACACATGCCTAAGGGAGGATGTAGCTGTCAAAAAATAAGACTATTGCAGCAGAATTGAAAAAATTGCTCTTAAAAATTAACGGAGATACGAATGTGAGTAGCTCGCTTTATGAAACGGATTTTCCAAGTTCCGGAGGGAATAGCCGACCGAATGGACAGACTGCGGTTTTGGAGGAAACTGACTCTGGGGGAGAACTGGCCACATCACATGGAGATAATTTTCGGTACCGGGGACGATCATGTGACTTTAGAGAGTGGTTCGGTCACTGTAGGGGGTGTTGTTGGGACTTTAGCTACACACGTGGAGACCGCGACGGACGCGGATCGACTTCAGAAAAAGGACATTCAGAGCGGTGAGGACTACAAAATTAGTTGCCGTTGGCTGAGGACGGCGGGGACTGGACGCCAAGGTTCGTAGTGCGAGGAACGAGACGAACGGAGAGCCAACAGAAACCCCGGACGGTGAGCGTTGGGCGGACGGAGGTAAGGGGGTAAGGAGACGCTTTGCGGCAGAGGGCAACGGGTCACGGCTGCGAGCCTCTGGTGGTGAGCGGGATACACCGGACTGGGCTGTGAGCACGGTCGACTACAGTAGAACTTGCTGTCGACTTCGCAAGAAGCACATCACTTGCTCTTGCTTTACTGTTTTTCTTTGTTTATAGTTTGTTTGAAAAGCCGTCAGCAAGGAGTAAAAGTTTTGCGTGGGTACGCTGTCGGACTGTAAAATAAAGCTGTGTAACGAATTTAAATTTTGAATTGTCAGTTCAATCAGGGTTTAGCAAAAACGCTTTCTGTCACTGTGTTATAACAGAAAATATATATATGGCTTTGTCGGTTCACCGGCTTTTGAAACAATAACAACCCAAACCATTATATACTAGCCAATAAAAATCGATGAATTATAAGCATCATCGAATTTTTTATATCAGAATATAACAGTGACCGTGTTTTTGTTGGCAGGGGCTTCGCTTATTACGAGTAAACATTTACGTATATTATTTGCACCAATTCTGCTTTACAATACCGCATATAAACACCCCAATTAGAGCACTTCAAATGTGAAACCACTCCATAAACCTTATTTAGGGCGGTTCTCAACCGAAACGTAAATTGCACGCATGCGTGCTTTATGAACATTTTGCGATTTCATTGGTAGATCGTCCAGAAAATAAAATATGCGCTCTAAACTCATGCGTGGATCTATTTGGTCCAATCAGGAATTAATAAAAAAATATCCAGTCCGACCACAGCTGTTTTTAGATGAATGCCCTCTATCTCATGGCAGCCGCCGTCTACTGCTATCCTGCGGTGCGTACCGACGTCTCGTCGACTGCGACGATTGAAAGGGGAGGACGATCGGTGTGGTCTTCTCGTCTGTCTCGTGGTATTTCAGCGTCGCATCATGGCCGGATCGCGATAGCTATAATTTCCACGTCAGCCAGCTTCGCATTCGTGTGGAAAAGGCTTTTGGGTTGCTGGTAAATAAGTGGGGAATCTTGACGCGACCACGTTTTGTGCAGCTTCGGCACTACCGTATAATTATAATGGCATGTATGCGATTGCACAATTTTTGCATTACGCGACGCTGTGCTACCTCGCAGACCCCATCAGATGAAGGGTTAAGCTCTATAATTCGGGAGGTACGCTCATGGGAGAACCATGAGCCGTTAATGTACGATGAGTCTGAAGTTAATCAAGAATCAGAGGTTGAACTGGCAGCTGGAACTCACGTAAATTTAAAGGACGTAAGAGTGCGTCCCGACCTCGTGAAAAAGACCGCTAGCCGCAATTTACGTAGCCCCCAGCGCAATATACAGCGAAATTGAGAGTTCTGTGATCCTGAAACTTCCTCCAGCCACCCTCAACAGCCGAATCATCCTGTCGATGTTCCTGAAGATGCCTCGAGAACCGATTTTAGCATGGCAAGTCGTATAGAATGAAGGAGTGTAATGATGGCCTGAACAGCAATGAAAAACAAGCGACACAGATTACAATGGTTGTTATTATCAAGCGAAGATGTAGTGGATAAAGCTATCCATGAATCTAACGTATTCTCTGGGAAGAAGGAGAAATATCAATGAACACAGGTGTAGTGACCGCTCTCTGGTATCAGTTCGAGGTACGGTACGGAGATGCACAAGAACTATTTTTTGGAAAACGAATGTGGGTTTAGTTCTTACGCTTCACTTAACCCCTCGCTGCATTCTACAGTCCTTGAGAGTGAAGTGCATCCATAATTCGTTGTCTTTCCTCCAGAAAAAAGTTGAGATATTCTTGTAGTACCATTTTAATCGGTGTAGCAGCTGAGCTCATTTCGCATTCGATTTTGCTAACGCGATTCCGAAAATCGTCGAGCATTTTGTAATGCTCACAGCGTACGCGTACCGCTGTCTCTTTGTCTTGCTCTTTACTCCGTGCTAACTCTGCCTCCCGTGTAGCAGCAATTCTCCCAACAAGCGTAAGTAGGACATCCATTGCCTCTGATTCTGTTTTCGGCTTTTTGTTCGAAGTTGACTGGTTTGGTGTGCTTCCAGCTCGTTTGTTGATGCCACGTTGGCGACTTGGTGTACTACGCTCACGTGTTGGTGTTCCCAAAGTAGCGGAGTGCGAATCATATTCATGTTTCCCGTACATCCCACCACGAACACTGTCCAGCGCTTCAGGTCGAAGCTGTATGAAAAACAATGTTATAAATCATTAGGTACTACACACACTCGAAAACATACATGCAAGGATTATTGGAATACCTTTGTCCAATACCACAAGTAAAGCACGTCGGCTTTGCCGTGTACGAACTGCTTAAATTCTTGGTCGTGCGTTCCTGATAGACGAAAATTGGCTTCATAAATGCTGAAAAAAGACGTCAGACCTCCTCCAGCTTGGCAGCACTATGCTGGGTCAATATCTTTGAAATCGACGTCGTCAGCTATAAGGCCCTTCTACTCTTCGGTGTCGGATCGGTATTCCGCAGCAACATCACGCCAAAATGTAGCTTTTTCGAAGCCTGTACATTGTCTAAATCGGCACGATCGAAGTTGCTCCCTGTAATACAATACATGACATACAATATTATATAAACATGAACATTACATAAACCACAGACGACAAAAAAATGCATACCACTCATTTCTATTGGCGTACCGGACGTTCCGCCCGGGGTTCGCAGTTCGAACCTCAGCCTTTTCTAGAAGTAGATGTGATGAGAATGACAAAAAGGGGAAATAAAGTGTGATTAGAGAATATATTGAGTGCTAGTAGCGTCTGTTGGTCAGCGTGTGCGAGCACGAGACTACAAAGTGTGCTTCTTATGTCGTATTAACGACAGTGATGTTCTGGAGCTTGGAGTCGACCTGGCAGCAGTTTTTGTAGAGACGTAGATTTGTAGGCGTGCATGTAATCACGTTCCCCGGTTGGGGCAAGCATGGATCCCCCGCGTCGATTTCGTAGAGCGACCTTGTGATAAGGAATTGGTTTGCATTAAATGGGTATTGGCTTTGAACTTCTTGGTACTCCTGTCATATGTAGAATTGTGAGTAATAACGGCTGTGCGCCACAACAACGCGCTATACCTTTTGTTGCTCTTTCAGTGGCTCTGGTGCCTGAGCCTCACCCAGGTATAGTCGCAAGAAGTGCAGGCCTCTTACTGTCTCCGCGGTTGCCCACAGCAGACGCGCTCTGATGCGAGGCGATGATCCTATCTCTGGGTTCGTCGTGTCATTCTTCGAGATGAACTCGCGCAAATCTATTACATCCACAAATAATTGATCATATGAGTAGCATAAGATAGTACTAAAAATATATAGCGCTTACCATCAATCGTATCGATAAGTTGGTGAGGATTCTCACTCATTGTCTTCCGAAGTTTTTTCAGAGGGGATACGTACGTGGGCTCTGTGTTGCTATCGGACATCTGTGAGTAAGAGATCAATCACGCATATTAGTTTTGCCGTTACCCTGCCGGTGATGGAGTACCTACGCGCTGTCGAGAGACTTTTGTCAGCCTTTCCGGGGTTGTCGGGTTCTTGGGCGGCATCGATCGAATGCTTGGTGTGGTGCTCTGTCTGTCGGGCGTAAATTGGAAAGTGAAAACTGTTTAGAACGTGGTGTGGTGCTTGAAAACGGATTCTAACCCTCACGTTTTGCTGGAGACGTGACAATCATAATCTGAGAGTAAGTGTTGAAGTTGTGTCGCAAATAAGGACGAGGCCTCTCTCGTGTTTGGCATTGGACCGCGGTGGAGTATGTGAGGGTGTTGAATTCGAACGGTGTCATTGCTAGGGCGACGAGGCGCCTTACGTGCTTACATCATTTGTCCCGCGTCGAGGGCGGAGCTGACGATGTTACGTGGTATTCTGGAAAATGCTCTTGTCGCTCTGGTTGCGCACAGTCGCGCCTAACGTGCAATGCATGCAACCAGCACTCAACTAGTTGTGCATTGCTTACTTTTTTTTTTGCTCTGGATTGGTACATTGTCGACACTCGCTATTGTTTTTGCCGTTCGATACTTGCTCACACGTCGGCTTGTCAAAGGCTTGTAAGAGGCTGAATTTGCGGCGATAGAGATCCCGGAGAGTGCGTTACTGGCACACATAGGGACAGGACATCTCGCGTGCTTGATGTTTGCGAAAGGCACCAGTGGATTTGCCGTTAAATGATTTGTTGTTTGTATATAACTGTAACATGGGTGATAGATGGTGGATTCGACGATGTCGCCATAGTGAAATTGCTATTCACGCCAAAATCAGCTAGAAAGCGCTGGTAAGGAAGGATGACTTTGACGCCAGAGGAGCGTCGACGACGCAACACTGAATCCGCTCGTCGCGTGAGAATGCGCGAGACTCCAGAGCAATATGAAGAGCGTCTACGACGTGCTCGAGAGCGATACTACGCAAAAAAAATCGCGCTCGTCAACAGCGACGAATCCACGAGAATCGTCGATATCACGAACACCGTCAACCGAACCCACGAACGCTTCCAACAACGGTCGCTGTGCTACAACGGTCCCTGTGCTTCATCTACTCGCGGTTGGGCTGACAACGGCGTACCACGATTACATCCAATACCATTCTCCGATCAAAATGAAGCTCTGCGGCGCCTACGAGTAGCTTTAGGTGCCTCGGGTTTGGAGAGGTCGTGTGCGCTATGTGTGATCGATGGACTCTTCAGAAGAATTGTGGGGTTGTCAACATCACCGACACAAAATCGATCGACAACCTGAGGGATCTACTCAGCAGTCGTAGCGAGAATTTGACGTCGTCGTTGATGGCAGAGTATGATTGCTCGAATTTGGTTGCAGAATTAAAAGGGATTCTTTTATCCAAGCGCGGAGTTGACTTATCGAATGCTGGAGTATTGCGTGTATGCGAACAGTGCGGCGATAGCCTGCGAAAACATCACATCCCCAAGTTTTCCATCAAGAACGGTTTCTACATTGGCAGCTTGCCAACGCAACTCGAAGACACAACGTTACCAGAGCGCTTGATGACACAGCTTGTGTCCGTCGTCGCTGTTACCCGAGTTATGCGCGGGGGAGTCCACCGAGTCATTCGATCGCACTGCCTGGCGTTCGATGCGACGCCTGGGCCTGCAGCAACACTCCTTCCATCACATATGGACGGGGTCAAAGCTTACCGAGTCGTTTTGGTGGGGCCATTCACAACAGAACAACAGGCTAGAGTAAGGGGGGAAGTGTAACGGAGATGCATCACTAGTCTAGGAAAATGCATAGACCGTTGCAGGTTACTTCGAGGACCAGTATTTCATGGAACAGTACGCAAGATGCATTGCGTGCGCCGACAAGTTGTTAATGACCTGCTTCAATTTTACTGTGCTCATAACCCGCTTTACGCGGATGTTCCAATCGACCTTGTTGATTTGGCGAACGAAGCCGTTCCAGATTCCATCTTTTGGGAAGCACACGAGGCAAATGACGACGTCAGTGATTTCGATCTGGATCATGATCGAGTTGGCGGTGTTTCAGATGGCAATGCCACTGTCGGTGAGAACGAAGTTATCGAGAGACGTGTTGTGTTTGTGTCGGATGACCGCGAGGTGAGCGCAGAGGACTCGCTACGTATCGTCCACCCCACCTATGAGAAATACACATCACCACAATTCCTCGTTCGCGACTCCATCCGATTATCTCCATGTGACAGGCTACTCTTCCCACGAATGTTCCCGCACCTATTCCCATAGAGCCGCGGTCATCCTGGCGAATCGCGCCGTGTGCCCGTTTCGCATGCATGCATTCGCTATTACTCCATGCTTAGTTCTCGACGGTTTACCGAAGCCGAACTCTTCATACTGGTGAGCTTCGATCATCTCTCGCTGCAAAAGATGTACACTCAAGTCGCGCTCAAGTGTAAGCGCAACTCGGCTCACTTTGAGCCGTATAGCGACGTGAATGAGACTGACCTACTGGAAGCACTCAAAGAGAAGGGACTTCGTCGGCAAGGACGAACGGGGTTGACTTCTCCCAGCGACGCCCCCATCGCAACGAGACTCCTAAATACTGTAGAGCTCAGTTGCGGCGCGATATGGGGCAGTGACGCGGAGCGGGTGCAATGTCGACGCAAGGCATTTGCATTTCAGACGTGCTACGGCCAACCGTCATTGTTCGTGGCCTTGTCACCCAACGTGTCCGGGTCATTCGTAATGGCTCAATACTGCGGCATCACGTCAGTCGATACATTGTTCGATGCTGAATTGTCAGATATGCCACCCAAGTCTGTGCTCCAAAGTGCGAGTTTGAAAAACGACGTTGCCTCGGCACGGCTGTTCATGCATAACATGAACGCTTTTATCGAGCACGTTCTTGCTGTCGCCGCCGACAAGATGAGCAGCACACCGTTTGATGGTCTCTTTGGAAAAGTCAGCGCTTACTTTGGAATGGTGGAGACACAGGGTGGAGGAACGTTGCACGCACATTTCCTCGTGTGGCTAGCTGCCGCGCCACCAAATTGTGATGCGTTTGATCAAGCAATGAGTGTGCACGGAGAGCAGCAATACGTTAAAGATCTCCAGGCGTACACTGACAGCGTCATATCGACGTCGCTCTCGTTGAATATCGATGAGTCAACATGTCAATTTTGCGAGCAGCGTTACAATCGTATCAATGCTTGTGTTCCTGTTGAATGTTCATTGGTGGTCCCATGTGGGGAGTTGTTTCAAGAAAAGCCGGTCGGCAACTCAAGATTCGTGCAGATATGGGTTTCCTCGACCGCGAGTTGCTCAAACAGCATTAACTAGCGACGGCGTAGTCGTCGCAAGGCATCCAGCATGCGAGTACGTGAATAACTTCAGCCCTGTCCTGATGGCAGCGTTCAAGTCCAATCACGACGTACAAGTAATAGTTGGTGGCGCCACCGCACTTTTGCGGATCTATTACACCAAATACGTGACCAAACGACAAGACCTGGTAGAGCCACTGACTGCGGTTGCACTTGCTGCGTTTCGAAAGCGCCAAACGCGTGAATTACGCGATGAAAATAGACAGCTAGACCGTGCCAGTGTCGGACGTCGACGTGTGTCGTCTCTCGCATTCGCACTATCAAATCGACGAGAGATCGCCGGTCCTCTTGCCGCCTTCTACCTGCTGCGAGGATCCTGCTGCTATGCAAGCGCACCGTGCGCAAACCTGCCTTTGATAAATATTGCCAAGGAGTTGTTGCAAGGCGAAGCTCACACGTGTGATCTTGTGCACCTCTCAGAGGGTGAAAATACAGCATTGTACCGGCCAGTCTCGCTCTTAGATGACTATCGATATCAGCCGATTCACTTGGAAAAAGTTTGCCTTTATGAATTTGTCATGAAGCACTTTCGTCGCAAACAGACTCAGTCAACTCCAGCCACGGCATTATTTCAACCTGGGCATCCATTAGCGACCACACATTGCGTCAGCACGCACCTCAGAGACGTGATTCCAGTTATTGGAGTTCATTTGCCTTACGAGGACTCAGAATCGCCCCCAGAGCTCGTATTGAAACGACGCCAATATGCCCTGACACTTTTCAAGCCATTCCGACAAGTGTCAGACCTGGTGGACGGCATAACCAGTGAGAGATCATGGTTAATAGCATACGAACACTGGATCCCAACTCGTTCTAGCTTCATTTTTGAAATCATGGCGAATATAGACGACTTTCGACGCGTCGAAAGGCAAGTCAAAAAGACCAATGTCGATGAGGGGGAAAGCCAGGGGGATGCCGAAGCGGAAGACGCAACCGGAACACGTGAAGAAGTCGATCAGATGGCTGAAGTCAATGATGAAATCGTCGACAATACCGTCGATACATGTATAATATGTGACGACGACAACGTTGCGCATGGAGACGAGCTGCCTGTTTTCCCGACGTTGAGAAATGAGAACAGCTCCGCGACCGAAATGTTTGCTTTCCAAAACTTGATGACACCTCATGCTGAAGCGACTGCTAGTACATTCGCCTATTTACGCCGCTCCGCGGCCACAGAGCACCCAACATTCACGATCGATGAGTTCAACCAGTGGCTCAACTCATCATCGACAGATGAAGCTGCGCCATCGGATCTTCGTCTCGATGAGCGACCGACAGATGTCATTCAACTCATTCTCAGCACACTGGATCCTGTCAACACGAGGAAATTACCCAATACGGATCCAGCGGACTCAAATGTTCAGCCAAATTACGCTTCGATTGTCAGTATCTCGCGCGCGTTCACACTGAACCACCGGCAGCACATCGCGTTCGGCACCATTGCGGCCGCACTACTTCGTCACTTTCTCAAGCAAGAACAGGGAAGCGTCGGTATCGACTATAGCTATTGCAATCATGATTACCAGACACAGCTCCGCGAAGAGCAACTACGTATGTTCCTGGGCGGCGCAGGAGGCACAGGAAAGTCCCGAGTCATTGATGCTGTTGGCGCCTTCTGTAATAGCTGGTGCCGCGAAAACTGTCTGGTTAAGACGGCATTAACTGGGAAAGCCGCCAGTCTGATCGGCGGTCGCACTTTGGCCAGCTTTCTAATGCGGATCCAGCACGCAATCCTGAGCAGAACATTTGCTCCGCTCGACTTACTGGTCATTGACGAGGTATCAATGATGACCAAGCCCGAATGGCTAAAGCTCGACAAACTTCTTCGGCGCTACAAACAGGTGCCAAATGTTTTTTTCGGTGGAGTGCATATCGTGTTGGTCGGTGACTTCCTCTAAATGCCACCCGTCGGCGGGGACGACATTTATGTAGACCCAAATACAAAACCGCGTCCTAGCACCACGGACATTGAAGGATTTGAGCTATGGAGACAAACGACCATAGTCAGTTTGGAAGAATCGGTGCGATTCCGCAGCGATCCTGAATGGGGTGACGGTTGCAAGATGGCGCGTCTTGGTCAATGGAGCTCGAATTCATCAACATTATTAACAGTCGTGTACTCAACCCATCCACCACGGCCGACCAGATCCGAGACTCTAGCGTTTTTGTCACTCCGGAGAACACCAAACGCCAAGCCATCAACAGCGCATTCATCGCCGTAACAACCAGCCAACTTCCAGCAGACGTATTTCCATTGCGCATCGTAGCTAACTTCAAAGGCGCTCTGAACAACTTGAGTCGCCATGACGTTGCGTACGTACTTGGACAACCGGACAGTCGATTCGGCCGCATGGCGCCGTTCCTGGATGTCATTGACGGAATGCCAATCCAGGTCGCCCAAAATGTGGGGACAGCCAAGGGCGTCGCCAATGGGACCCTGGGATCGCTTGAGTACATAGAATTCCCACCAGCGACTACTTTCCGCCCTGTGTTTGATGGCACCACCGGGTCAATTATACGTGTGCCAAGCCACCCGCCAAACTATGCTATGCTTCGGCTACCTCGACCACGAGCGCTTTCTTTTCGACCACAGCTGGACTCAGAGATCTTTCCTGTATTTCCCACAACTGAGCCGTTTTCGAAATACCGGATCGCACTCCCACCTGCTCCAAACGGTGAGCGCCGCTATATTGCAGTGAAAATCCAGCAGTTTCCATTCGTGTGTGGGTTGAGCTCTGACAAAACGTGCATACATGTTACGCGAAGGGTGCGCGAAGGTCGCAAGGTGACAAGAAAACCCTGGCGCAGCACCTCCAACGACAGTTCTAACGAAATGCGAATTAGCGGAGTCACCATTCCGTTGGAGAGACAAACGTTCGTGAGGCGAAACAAACAGTGTTTTGTCCGACGTGTGGTTTCGGATGCCATCGTAGAGGCAGCAGATACGCGTTCGCCATTATTTACTAGCGTATCATAATAGCGTAGGCATTTGATTCTGTCTGCCTTGTCGTCCGCGTGTTTAGCTTTATTTCACGCAGAGTACATTATTTACGAATGGATATTTTCACACGGCTCCCAAGCAAAATGGCCTTCCTTTATAACACCACTCAGAGCTACAGGGACATCGCCAGTATCTTCGGGGCCCTGTACGCTTTTTGGGTGTACCGATGTGCTGGTCGGGGCAACGAACTGTGGCTGTATAGAGTGTGAGACAGGTGTACCTTGGCATTGGCGCGCTTCGGCTACAATACGGGTTTGTGGTTGTGTTGGTGCAGTCACTTGGTATGGGATCACCACACTTTGGAGCTCCAAAGCGATATTGCGGGTCACAGGAGGAGCATCGCCGTCCGGCGTCATGGTTCTTGCGCTGTTTTCTTTTTGACATGGTGACAATACACCGTTGATTTGGGCCTGGGTTATTGGCTAAATATATATATAATATATGTAAGGTCGCTGTTGGAGGCCAGGATTATTGACGTGGACTTGTACACGACTTAGGTCAGGATTAATCCTGGACAATAAAATCGTTCTTAAGTGAGTACCACATGGGGAAGATTCGTCGAGGACGGGAAAGATTAAAATGTGTGGCAATGGATCATCCAGGATTAATCCTGTAAACTACCAGTACATAACATATCCTGGACTAATAAATCTTTAATGTCTGCACTATTGTATGGCCGCTCGAGCACGACTATTGCTTCTTGCTCGAAGTACCTCCAAGATCTCACAGCTTGTACGTCATCGGCGCTTCGGAGCGCAAGTGCTTTCATAATGGCATCATAGAATCAGAAGTCAAAAGAAAGATTCATTCATTGCTGTTAGCCCTACGGAGACTACAACCGTTGCTTCCTACGCTTGTTTACTGGGCCGGTTGTGTAGGTGGAATATTTTCCTCCTCAGTGTCGTCATCAGCAGATTTCGGGGCTGGCAGTTTATCTTCGTTGTTGTCGATTGTCGAAACATCTTCGGCAGTCGCGGCCTCCACAGGAAGAAGACGTCCAGAAAGCAAGTAGTAGAATAGTTCGAAGCGTCTTTTCTTCAGTGAGGCGTCGTTGATTTCCAGATGCCGACCCGTTAAAACTTGACGTATAAACATCCAGCAAACGTAAACACCACAGCTGTGCCCATCGAACTGGATCGGGTTCATCTGTGCGACCACATCGTAATCATTCAGCCCGCTGATCTTGAGATGCGTCGCCACAGCATTAGCGGCGTTCTTGTACGTGGATTGATTCAACGGGTCGTAGTAGTAGATACGCTTGGAGCTGACCTTCACAGTAACACAACACCAGTGAAAACTATCGAAGTTTAATGGTAGCATAACAGTATCCACCCCGTCCTCCATGACTTGCTGCAGCACACGATTACGGACAGATTCTTCCACTGGACGATATTCCTCGTTTCGCTTACGCCGCGCGGTAGCCACACATGTCTGAAATCCAGCAAATCGGCACGATGGATAGTCGTTGGAGAGTCTTAAGCATAACGCTTTTATAGCGGCGTCCGTTAGCCACATTGGAGGAACGGCTCTGTACAGCATTGCGTACGAGTATTCTGGCGAATCGGGGAGTCCTGCGATTTGTTTGTGCGGAAACGAGGCTAAAACGCCCTCTGCTACTTGCGCCCCGATCTGGTGATATTCAGCCGGAAGAGAAGGAACCCCATCTTCAATTAACCACTTGTGCATTTCCAACCCCGACTGTACAACTCCTTTCAGATTTTGGATTCGCTTGAACGTCTCGATCTGCTTCCTGCTGAAGCATCCAACGTCTTTTATAGCCACCGTTTCCACCAATTTGCCTTGTTTGGCCTCGCTTTCCTGACTGGTTTGTGATGGGTCGATAGCAATGGCGTCTTCCGCTGAATTGGCCACGGGAAGCAACTTCATGCATGAGTCCAGCAGCTTCGAGGGGAGGATGTAAAATGGATCCTGAATTAATACAGGATTCTTCATCTTGTGCAGCTTTGGCTTTTTCGAGTCCGCGTCTGCAAACTTAACGATGATGCCAGACAAACGCCTCTGCACTTCACGGAGGCCAGGTTTAGTTCGATATAATGACTCCAGCACGGCAAGCAAAGTAACCTCTCCAGCTTTCTTCCTGCCTTCCTCCGCAGCTTCAAACCATTTCCTGTCCTTGCGCTCGGCCGCCACAATCTTGTTTTTCGTTTTTTTGGGGGCCCCGACCTTTCGGGCTTCGGATTAAGCCGAATGGACACGCCTCCCGATTGCGGTTTCTCGTTAGAAGCGTCCTCGCTCACGCCGTCAGATTCACTATCATCACTATTCGAAGTGTCGAACTCAGCAGTTTGCTTTTTACCATGTTTTTCCAGATCATCACTCGTTTTTCTCTGGCGCACGTTCCTCCATTGATTCATGACGAATTGCAGCATTTCCTCAAATTCCACTTCATCCTCAATATCTGCCATTTCGCTTGCGATTAAATGCGTAGCGCGCACCGCCTCTCTGTATCTATCTGAGTGCGTTCGGACCTTCTTCTTGCTTGAACCTGGGCTAGCATCGACAAATTTCTCGTAAGCAAATTGGCGAACTCGCTTTAGTTCCAGCGTTGGGTTGGTCCATCTACAAAAACATGGAAACATATAGGATTAGTGGTGTCAATACATGATTATTGGAGTCGAAATAAATCCTGTATCTATCCAGGATCATAGGTAAAAATCCTGGAGTTATCCAGGATCGGTACCGACATGTATCCAGGATTAATATCCGAAATCCTGTTCGAATACAGGATTTGTATCAAAAAAACCATACCAGTACCAACCTTTCATCTATGCGATTCCACGGAATAAGCGGTCCACCGACGTTGGCATGCTTGCGGTAGGCTATCGCATGGCGACATGGTAAACTCATTGACTTCGCAAATGCGCAGTCGCAGCTCCAATCATCGACACTCAGACGATGCTCCTTAAAGAGACCTTGTACCTTAACCAATCTGGAATCCTCCGCCTCCTCATAGTGATACCGGGATGACTTCTGAAGACCTGCAGCATACTGATGCTCGATCTGTCCAGCGACGTAGTGTGTATTGAATCGAAGAACCGTAGACATCTCCTCGTCATAGTTTGAGTTACGAAATTGCCCAATGCGAGTCAATCGATATTCGTATTCCTTCTGCTTCCGCCGATCAAAACAAATCAAAGCCTTAACACACTTCGCCATACTCATGGATCCATCCACTCCTTATTTTAGCTTTCCGAAAAAGCTCTCCAGCCTGTTGTTTGTGTGATTGCTGAAGTGGGGGAGCGAAGCCCGCAAATACAAAACCCAACGATCCATGCTCGAATGCCAATTCTTTTGGAAATATTCGAAAAATCTCTCCATTCCACATCGATCGCAGATACCCCATAAAGATTCGTGCGCTTCGTTGTACTTATCCTCAGAATCCGCGTACACCATTTTGTGTACTGCGGCGTCAACTTGGCTTGCGTCGTCGGAAGATATTTTACCGAACGTGGGTTTCGACCGCATTTCCTTGAGGTATTTGATCACGTGAAAGTGACAAATAAGAATTCTTGCCTCTGGGAAATTGGCCTCTAGAACCCTGATCTCGTTCAAGTCTTTGTCCACAACAATGACACGCAGCAAGTTTATGCGCGTTGGATGAAATCTCTTGAAGTGGGAAATGGCTCGCTCCATATGCCAATCCCCGTTCGCCTCTATAAGAGACTGCTGAACAACTGCCCCCTCACCAAATTCGTTCATACCCATGAATGTAAGTAGCTTATAGTTATATCTGCAGAAAAATCATGGATATAATCCTGGATTAGTCCTGTACACTTCCAGGATCAGATCTCTCTTAAATAAATGACACGTACCGGTTCGTTTTGTGGCTACAATCAACAAGTAAAACCTCGCTAAACCGCGCAAATACCCTCCGCATGTGGGCAGTCGACAGCGATATAACTCCAGTTTCCCCACAGTCTGTGTCCGCAACAGCGGAAAGGTTTTCAGCATCAGCAGCCGCAAATATTGCAAGTTCTCGAGCCGTCGCTTCGTTGTCGTCCACGTTTATTCCAGTAGAGGCGTGATCACGAACTAAATTATCCACATCAGCCTGCACAACGTTCTGGTCGTGCTCCAAGAGATAGTCGTAGATTCGTGAGCGTTTGGCGCCAACTTCTAACATCCCCTGCACACGAGCGCATACCACAGGGTCAACCAGTCCGCGCGACTTGGGATACGTAGCAAATGCGGCTGGCGAAACGTTGTGGTTGTGAAAGAAGACTCCACTTTTCACTTGTAGCTCTCCCCGCGCTAAATTCCACTGGACCACAAATCGAAAGGGACAGTTGGTTAACCGGATGTGCTGCCGTGGCCGACTTCCTTCACTACGGGATTTCCGCTTTTTCCAGCCGTGGGTGCAGATGTAGGTGCGCTGGTAGGGATCGAATCCCTCTGGTACCAGCTGGTTCTCATCGACTCCCTTCTTGGTTTTCTTAAGGCGCTTGTTTCGTTCAGACCGAGACATTGTCTCCTTCACCGGGATAACCTGCATTGTACGCCGACAGTAGTCAATGAAGTACGTCTGCCAGGCTTCCCAGTCGGCATGGTACTTCACAGGTGGGTCTACAGCCACAGTGGCTGCATTGCTGGCGTTTGTACTCTCACCATCTTCCAGTGCAGCATCTGCTTCTGAAGAATGTCCAGCCTCTACAGATAAGCCATCTCCCATGCGCTCGCCCTCTTCTAAGCCCCTGTTTCCACCGGGGGCTTCGTTAACGTTACTTGATTGTCTTCTCCCCGTGTCTCCCACGTCATCTCCATCAAATTGCACGACATCCTGTACCCCAGGCTGTGAACCATGCTCCGCAGGAGCCCGCACGCGTGGCTCCCTGCGCTATAGCGCCGTCTGGAACTCCTGCTGAAGCGTCGGCAGCGTCCTTACGCATCTTATCGGCAAGGTAGAAATGAAAATGAAACGATACCGTTGGAGAATTTATTCAATTCGGAAATAAACGAGTCGGTAAGTAATCCCGCCGGTAAGGAATTTTATTTATTTTTCAATCCTGGAAGGAACCAGGACTGAGTCCTGTACAAGTCCATGCAAATAATCATGGCCTCCAACGGTTTCGTATATGTAAATGCACTCATCCAATCATATTTAGCTTATTTCATTCTCAACCGAAATACGCGGGGTAGGTCACGCATGCAACGCATGCGGCAGTGAAACGTTCGGTAGAGAACCGGCCTTAGCTATCATATCAGACTTCGCGGATGCTGAAGTTGCAGCCTTAGTCCGCCTACCAAACTCCTCGATGAGATGTACCCCCGTGGTACATCCTCAAAGGGGTACAGCTGTTTTGAGGAAACCTTTTCAGACCCACTTGTATCTTATTGGTTTAAATAATCAGGTGGATCTTGCGGGGATTATCAATGCGCGCCATTTCAAGATATCATGGCAAGAGCCTACATTAGTGGGAGGAAGAAGCTGTTCATAGTGTTGTAATCCGAAACAAGCCGTATCAAGGCCGTATCTCGTAAGTAGAATGTCCACCCTCCATAAATTAGATGATAGGCAAAGGACCAAGCTAAACTAGAGGCCACGGTATAGAAAAACCCTCGGGCGAAGACACTGAACGGAGGACGGACTCGACAAGACGCTGAACATGAAGACGAATTGGCAGCTAGGATCTAAAATGTTCTTCTACATATGAAATCATTAAAACGGCGAATAATACCCATGTTGCGTTCAGAGCGAAGTCGTTTTTGACTGTTGTCGGACTTTCGGAGATATTTTACAACAGTAGCCATGTTGTTCTCGTATGTAGCCTAACACGTAATTGTCGATGAGGTAGATACATGCATGGCATGTTTGGACAGGAGGTAAGCAGGACGGTGTAGCTTCCCCATTACGAGGGTGGGTGCCGTCGGCTGCGATGTTGGGGACGCAGGACGAAGCTGCCCAACACACGATATCTGTGGAAGGCACGTAAAAGCCGACGATGTTGTTGTTGTTTTTTTTTTTTTTTTTTTTTTGGTGGGGGGGGGGCGGTGATAGAAGCCGACAGGGAGATCGGTTATGCTATGAAGGCGTATTTGATTCGTCACACACATACCTCAGTATATTTTCCCAACAGCATGAATTACTTCATTTACCAAGACAGCTTGGATCCAGATGAGTAATGAGCCGTCTTAAACGACCAATAATCTAAAGCGACCTGATTGGACAAAATTTTATCGGGGTACAGCATATCGAAGTCCCCTCAGAAAGTGTTCATCACTTGCTATAGCAAATCGGGTACAGCTTATCGAGAAGATTTTGGGGGTACAACACATCGCGGAATTCGGTAGTTTAACCTTCGACCCAGCGAGAGCAGGGAATTACATAGGACAAAATCGCGCCGTGCAAGTGCTTTAAGGCCAAGACGAGGGAGGCTTTGCGCGAGCGCCTTAAAAGCGTTTTAAAACCTTGAAGATGACACATGGAAAACAGCTTCAACGTTTTCCGAAGCAGTATTTCCGGCGGCGACCTACCAGCACCACTAACGTCCTCTCACTACCAACGCCCTTTTAATGTAATCGCTATGGAAGCTCCGAATTCAGGGCTGTTCATGAAGCTCATCGAATTTGCTCTCGTTCTTCAATACTAGCCAAGCGCCGCCGCTACGCGGCGGTGGTTTTATGTTTTGTCGCAGTAGGAGGACCACCCGCCTTCGCTACGCTTCGGTGGGTAAAATCGATTCTTTACGTCTATTGATGCGTTTAAACTTTTGAAACAGAATTTAAACCATCAAACACTGTAAAGAATAAAATTTGACACTAACCAAAGCTTGCTAACGTTTTGGATTCTTCTATTTGAAACTTGCACACCTTGCTCGCTATCCTGCTCACATGCACATTCTCCAATGTTCAATTTAAAGGGTTACTCACGCTTCCTTATGTAGGTTGTGCATCATTTTTTTGTATACACCCCATCAGGAGCTTCCAACTCCGGGTAGTCTACCAACGCCTTAACTTTATCCTCACGGTGAGTTTGGAAAGTGCCACGTACTATTGGTCGTCCTCCTCCAAAGCCACAGATAGAAACTCGCAGGAAATCGCGAGAAATTCGTGACAAAAGCATCATAGATACGCTGTCGTTCCGCGTTGCTATCTAGCTATACATTCACCTCTAGCTATACATGTTTCATACTAAAGATACACACATTCAGTACTGTACCTTGTTTACTTGTTGTCTTCACCTTAGGTGATGCTATGCCGCGCGTGCCGTTACTACCCATTCCGGTTGCGTAGTGCATCCCTAATTATGTCATTCATACCATGACAACTTGCTACTGGCGTGTTATGTAATCATATTCCTGTTAAAGCAGTTCTTTTACTATGCTCTCCATACTAACCCTTCTGGAATAAGCTGATCGTTTATCCCCTCCAGCCCGGATGCTGCATAATGCAGCATAGCCTATCCACTTAAACTGAATATATTCAGTTTAAGGAAATTTTGACTTGAAATTTGTATGCGTGTACTTTCCCCCGCCACACCTGTATACAAACTTGCAGATAGAAAGTTGTCAATTTTCTGTTCTCGTCTTTTTATTTTCACTTGAACAAAGAAACAGTTTTTGTCTAAATTTAAGTATAGTTTATTGAAGGTGGCTGGAGGCTGCAACTGATTTGGACTGATTTATAGAGGCTGCTAGCAACTCCCAAAACGTGTGGCTCACAGGCAGCCAGCCGACCCGCCATTTCAAAACTTCCCTCATTCGAGAATTTGTGCGGCCTGGAATCAAGTCGAGCAAAGATAGAATGGTGAAGCCAATAGGGAAAGTGGTGCGCGACTACGAGGTCACTAGCCGCGACTTGTCGTTCAAGTCCGTGTGGCGTGAGCTCAAGGAAAACGGATGGACGCGCAAGCCACCTCCACGCCGCAGTCTCGACGATCGCTACTTCTACATTCGGCCTGGGGCGAGTCAAAAGGGGGCAGAAGGCGTTCATTTCTTTCGAGGAGAGGAGGCTGTACTTGAGTACTACGCAAACGGTATGATTCGAAGCTACTACGCAATATTATACTAATTTTTGATGCTGCGAATAGTTCTTCGAAATGGATCGCGCGCTCCTGTTTCTACGACGTCTCGCACTGCCTCTGGCGGCACACAACCCGGGGATGCATAGCTTGCTGCGGCTGCTGCAGTTGTTCGAGAGAACTACGCTGCCGACATTGAACGAGCTGAAGCTACTGCCCAAGCCGCCTCTAATGAAGCTAACCTGGCTTCCGCTCAAGTTATGGCAATTCCTACTGGCGCCACGCAAGCTGGCAAGGCTCAAGTAGCCACATCCACGGAAACTTCACAACGTCGAAGTGATGTTCGGTCGAAAGGGAAGACAAAAGCACGACGACCGTTAGCTCGGAACCCCAATGCGATGACAAGAACGGCTCCCAGACCCCCTCGTGCACGAGCAATACTGGTGACTTCACCTCATATCCAGGATTCGAACGGATCCGCATCAGACGACACTGCTACAGCAGCCAACGACTCGGCTGAGTCTGTATACGTGCCCAGCGGTTCTGAACACGGTAAGCTGCCGATTATACTGCATATAATCCTGCATATTGAGGTGCGTTGTATGCAGTATATTATACTGCATCGTATGATGAATATTAAGTTGAATATGTTTCTGACTTGTTATACGTGCTAATATAGATGGTGATAACGATGACCAAGTTGAAGAGGGGACTCTTGGCAGTGAGTTGTTAGCCGACAGCGGCGATGCTTTGAATGCTGTGGTTGACGGAGATGTGGCTGCCCATTTTGGCATGATGGAATCTGGAGATGAAGCAGAGAAGGATGATATTGAGACTGGTGAATATGGCTCGGATGAAGATCTTAGCGTTCTCTGTATTCCTGAAGACACCGCTGACGATCCGGACCCGACAGAGCAAGAGATAGCAGCTGAGGTGATGTTTGCTGAAGATTTTTTGTCCCAGTTTGGTGGGGAGGACGCAGTACTGGCTGGCAACCTCCAAAACGATGTGCTGCGGGAAATGAGTGCGTCTGGTTGGGAGGATGTCACTGAACCGGGCACCTATGACACCATATGAGCCCGTGAGCAATACGGGGAGCTACCCAGGCCTCCGTCAAGGATACTCAGGCCCTACAGCTGAAGTACTTCGACGGGGAGACTCACCTGTTGCTCTATTTTTCTACTTCATGCCCGTTGTATTGTGGCAGCACATAGCTGCGTGTTCAAACGAGTACCGCCGCGAGATGCTGCCTCTTCGAGTGGATGAGGCCTTCCGTCGTTATCGAGCAAAGCGACGCTTTAATGACAAGCTACCCAGTAAGACCAGACGTGACATACAGCATGAAATGGAAGGAATGAAGCCTATCTTACCGCATGAACTCTGCCAGTTCGTGGGTTTGTTGATAGCAAGAGCTATTGCACCGAATCGTGAGAAGCTTTCAAATCACTGGAGGACTACCGATGAAGGCGCCATCTCCCGAGGCTGCTTTGGTTTGGTGCTGGCGCGTGATCGTTTCATGGAGATCTCTCGAAACCTCCATTTCAACCCGAATAATGACCCCAGAGCACAAACCGACCGCGCCTGGAAAATTCGTAAGGTGGTCGAAGTGCTACAACGCACCTTCGCGCGGGGATACGTTGCGCCATCCCATTTGGCCTTCGATGAGGCCGTCTTACCAAGCCGTTCGTCATTTAACAAGATGCGCGTTTACCTGAAGGACAAGCCTCATAAGTGGCGCACGAAGCTCTTTATGTTGTGCAGCGCAGTGACGGCTTACTGCATACGGTAAGCTTTCTTGGTTTGCTAATTTTTATACTGCATAATTCAGTTTGAACTTACTGTACCGTTCTTTATTAAACTGAATACTACAGGTTTGAGGTATACTGCGGCAAAAAAGAGCATGCTAGTGAAGCCCACAGGACGGATACGAAGTCAGGGCCGGCTGCAGTTGTTCGGAACTTGCTGGAAGTGTTTGGACCTGATGCTAAAGCCCAGGGTATGAGGCTGGTCGTGGTTGACCGCTTTTATACCTCCGTGGCGCTAGCTATTCAGCTCTTGCTTATGGGGTTTTACTGCGTTGGTACGATAATGACGAACAGACTGGGGTACTGCAAAGCCGTCGTGGAGAAAAAGAAAATCCGCCCTGCAGAAATTCCCCGTGGTTCTTTCAAGATGGCAAAGTCGAAGCTAGTTACAAATATGACATCCATTTGCTGGTGGGATTCGCGCCCCGTTCATTTCCTTTGTACTGGAGGTAGCCTCGAGGTGGATCGTGTGGTGCGTCAAGACGGCCAGACGCAAGTGGAGGTCCCATGTCCCCGAGTCATCAAAGATTATCACGCCTTCATGGGAGGCGTAGACGTTCATGACCAGTTGAGATTACAACGCTACTCACTACAACGTGCACTCCGTTTCAAGAAGTACTACAAGTCACTTGTTCTCGGCCTCATAGATTTGGCGATTGTAAATGGCTACATAGTTCACAAGGCCTACCACAAGACCAAGACATCCCGACCTCTCTCGCACGTGAAATTCATGAAGAAACTACATCTACAGCTGTGCAACCTTGCAGCCCCTGACATGTATGAGGAAAACACCTTCGGAACGGAGCGCCCACCTGAGAACCCCACGTATGAACCCATTTCGACTGGTGGAAGCCAGACGACCCGTCACACCGCTCGCCAAGTTGACGAATGGCGAAACGCAGACACGCAAGCTAAGAGAAGGCAGAGAGCGTGTAAAGTTTGTTCGGTGCTGCGTACCGGTACACAGCGTGCGTCGACTACTACATATTTCTGTGGTGATTGCAACGATATTGGCCCAATCTTCCTATGTATGCGCGCTCGTCGCAAAGTACGTGAGGTGGCTATGGCATGCTGGGATATCTGGCATAAAGAGTGGGCAAATGGAAGTCTGATCCCGGTGGACAACGGAAGGAGTATACGGGTGCGGCACAAGCCACAAGCTGCCACTCCGGGCTCTCCATCATCACCAGGCACGCCAAACACTCCAGCGTCTAACAAGAGACGCAGGACAAGCCCATAAGTAGTCAGCTGAATATTAGACTGTCCCCTAGCTGCATATATATTCAACATAAGTAAAAATCTTGTTTTCTATTGCTTGTTCGTTGATAGACGTATTACTGTAGCACATCCTGAATTGCATCATTTGTGCACTTCTTTGTGTTGCTAACCGTGTGTTCGCTCATGGGATGTCCCGCCTACTTTCTATATTTGTGTTTTGTATGAAACAAAACACGTACAAATCCGTTTCCAATGGTTACTTTGTTCTGTAGTGGTGACACACCTTCTAATACTTGGTGTCTCAGTATGGGAAGTTTGATATTCACAAATTTTGAAAATCTGAATAAACGGAGCTTCCGTTTCTGTTCAATGAGATTGGTATGCTGCCCCGTCCATTTCTGTTTTAAGACGCATTATGCAGTATATATGAAGTGTAAAGTGAAACAATATGCAGAGTATATGCATTTTTAGCATACTTTTGTAACTGCCCTGCTCATATCTCTCTCCCGCCCTACCCCAATACATACAAATGCCAAGGCTAATTAAACTGAATACTGAATATGAAAACACTTTCGAGGCTCCGGGCTGGAGGGGTTAATATTTACGCCACTGTTATTTTTCTGCTGATGGGTCATGGACACACGCAGCATTTGTTTTCCACGTTGCCCCACCGCCGCTTTGAAAACAACGCCTACGTGGAGCCTAATGTTGCCCACATAAAGTATGTAAATCACAATACTCCGTTTGAGTCATTCAAATCATAAAAAAGTGACTCAAATTATCAAAACCGCAATTGTGACCAAAATTAAAAATTTTAACTAATCAACAAACTGTATTATGAGCCTATTCTTCGTCTTTTTTTGAGCGCTTGACGCGGTAACGTGGGTTCAAGCCGCGGCGGCGACGACGACGCTTCTTCTCACGGTCCTCGCGCGGGGGGAGTGCTGGCTGTGGAGGTGGGCCCATCGCCATGGCCACATGGGCCGCACTCTCAGCCCGTCGCTGCAGCTTCGTCAGCGGCGGTGATGGCAGTAGCTGGGGTGGTGGCACCGCGCGATGCCAAAAGGCGCGAGAATTCGGTCCACAGGCGCACTTTAGGCCCCGATCGGGCCCCTTCCTTTGCGAAGCTGGTCCACGGCAGGCCCACCTTGCAACAGGCACAGGCGCCAAGTTGTTGTCCGCCGTTCAGGGTGATCGACGGCGGCACGATGCGCGCCCCACACGTCGGGCAGTCGTAGGGTCCTGGTAGGTTTATTGAAAAGGTTGAAATTGTAAATATTTCAATCTATCACTTTCTAGCCAATTAAATCAAGTCAAATAAATACTAAAATTAAATTTCTTTTTATTATATTATATTTAAAAACGAACAGTACATACAATACTGAGCATTTTTTACGTCCAGCTACATGGTGACACGACAAATCTTCCTACGAAGGAGGTGGATGTGATATCACGATAGTGAATACTTTCGCTGCGCGACGGTAGAGGGCCTGGGGCCCCGCAAGACAGCCATCTGGGGCCGCCTTCGCTTCGCTCGGCAGCGACGGTTTTTTGCCAATCGCTGGAAGCCTAACCGTTAGTGTTTTATATTTGTAATTTTAGTATTCTTAACAATAGATAAATGTTATATAATAGGCGGGATACATCCAATCAGCATCCAGTAAACGACAAAAATAATTTTAGCCAATCAAATCGCGTTCAGCGATCACCGTTTTGCGTGACGGACGGACAGCATGCTCGTCTAGTACTTGTTGTAGGACTAGCCGAGCGCCACCCGCTTTGCGGGTGGTAATGCATGCTTTGCGGGTGGTAATGCATGCTGGGTTGGAACCCGTGGGGCTCACTGTTCCAGCTCGCCCCACTACTCATCAGCGGCGCCACACCTCCGGCGCGCGCCGTGGCCGAGGATTTTTTAGCCAATCAAATCGCATATAGCGATCACCGTTTTGGGCTAGATTTGGCTAGATTTGTAATTTTACTATTCCTGAGGGCAGTCACAACAATAGGTCGATGCTATATGATAGGAGGTATTGCATGTAAAAGTGTGGTGTAGCCAAGGCAACTCGTTAGGTTTATGCGCTAAACCGTTGAACAGACACACGGACAGACACACAGACACCGTACTGTACTACGCGGCGTAGATATAGCGCCGTGATGTAAGCCAAGCAGCTGGGAAGACTCATTTAAACGCTGGCGAAATTGCAGTGAGTGGTATATCAATTACATTACTGTTAAAATGATACCGTTAGCCATTAGCCCAGCAACCGTAGATACAATAAGAAGGCGCTACGCACCAGAGAACGCTCAAGCAAAACTTAGGTCACTCGGACTCGAACCCGATCCGCTTATGCAGCCAGCAACCTGCACCACACAACGTCTCCTACAGCAAACTAGCCACTAGCCCCCCCCCCCCCCAACGCGCCAGCGCTGTATACAGTACGAGTCAGATTTAAACATTAACGACATCAACAACGACAGCGACGCTGGCGTACCGTGCTACAGTGCTACAAGTGTTCGTAAAAACTGTATTCTTGAGATACGTAATTACGTAGAGGTAGAGTATAACCAAGTCCAAATTTTGAGCTTGGTTATATGCTTGTAGAGCAATACAACGCCTTACAAATCGCACTAGGCGCACTACGGTATGTGGGGTGAATCCAAGCAAGTATGCACGTTTTACACTTTTAGTATCGAAACATTTCATACAAAGTTAAGGATAAATTGGCAGCGATAGGGTTAAGCCCTTAGGGATGGCGATCCCGTGTGTCTTCAAAATCTTCCGCCTGTCGTAGTGTAACGCGTCTAATTCAGCTTTGCGCGCCGAGCATTCGTCGCCCAGTGCTGATGGCTCCAAGTGTCCGCTAACCGACAGTAACAGAACTTCTGTTGCCCCGCCGGCGAGTACCCGAAGGGCACACAACCTATTTGTAGTCCATTCCATTTTACTCACTAGAGTTGCTAGCGTAAGCGTCAATAGACTACCTACCGCCCTCCTTAGTCCGTCCGCCCGCCCGTCTGTCCGTCCCTTGTCGTATCAGTTCGAGTTGTCCTTGGACAACCACTCGGACGCTTTGCCGTGTGCGCCACGCCCTACTCGTCGAATTCGTCCAGTGGCGCGAAGATCGTCGCCTTCTGCTCGCACGCGCACCGCCCGTCCAAATTCACTACTCCGACCACCGATGTGCCCGTAGCAGCAGTCCGTACCGTCCGTTCCTGTCCCTCCTGCCCGCTTCGCCCGTCTAATCCGAGGGTCCGCCCACCTCTGTGTCCGTGACCGATCTCCCGCGTTGCCTGCTCTCCAGCCGGCCAGTTTAGGGGTTCTTGCTTGTTCTCGAGCGAGTTAATTCCGAAGTGCCCGCCGACTGCCCACTTTCGTTCCTGTGCATGGTATCGTACCGGTGATCTCACCGTACGACTGGGTGTACATGAGGTGTGTCGCCTACTGTAGGGCGGACGTTAACTACCGTCACCTGTTCCTTGGACGCCGTATCCCGGGGCCCATTACAATGGTATTCATACTATAACGTTGTAAACAGAGAGACTGGAGAATACAGTACATTATACTGGGATAGGAGCAATGCGAATAGCCCAGCCCAACAAGGATTAATTCCATGGGCTCTACAGATATACCGGCCCAGAACCGGTTGGACATGAGCTCACCTTCGTGTATACCAGTATTTTAACCTGATATCGTTTGAATGGTGACGCCCCCAAATCTTTATTTGCGTGGGTCTGCGAGTACCGGTACACCAACCTGATATCGGTTGCATGGTGACACCTGGGCTCTTGTACCGGTGTACCAACTTTAAATCGGTTCCAGTCGTGGTCAAACCACCTAATGGTATCGGGATTGACATTTTCTGGTAGTGTGAAAGCAGGATTGGACCCATGCTGAACAACAGTATTCGGAATTGCGGATTTGAAGACGGATGTCTATTCCAGCCACGCGTTGCCCACGCGTAGCCCTCGTTAGTAACTGTTCAATAAAAACACGAAAATATTCGAAAATGCTCCGATAATTTTGTCATCTGATTTTCTGAAAATGAATTATAATTCGCAGTTCGAAGAACTGTCGTTTGCCCACTGTTTTTGGATGTCATGGAACGACATTCGAGCGACCTTCCACATACTCCACATCAGCGGATGTCATGGAACGACATTCGACCGACCTTCCACTTACACTAAGTGCTCGTCGTCAACGTTAGTTTTTATAAAGATGTTAAGTTCGTTAGTCACACGTACAAATGCGACATGGATTTACCCTTTTCTCAAGCGCAGGCTCGCGTCGTTTCGATCCGACGATAGATGGCTACATTGGAGTTGAGGAGACCATGGAGTTGGTTTTGAAACGGTCTCCGCTTTGACACTCCGTCTAAATGAAGGGCGTCAATCAACTCTCGACACTGCTCTCACGCACCGCTACATGGAGGATTGAAATTCCACGAATATGACGTCGACCTCAGAGAAGAAGGATGCAGATACCTTGGACGACTCAAGCATGAAGCAGGAGCCAGTGAGAACCCATACTGGAGCAACATCCTCCGCAAAAACCACCACATTTTATGCCATACGAATTTCATCCAAGTCGCCACTGGAACTTCACCAACGCTGTGCAGAAACGATTGAGCGGTGCTCTGCCAGGCTTCGAGAGCGCCAACGTAAGATGGTCCGCCTGCAGCTACTGCTTCCAATTGGACAATCTGGTAGTAGTAAAGAAGAACGCCGTCGCTCTACGTCGCAGGCACGTTCAACGCCACCGCGACCAGTGAAGCGTAACAAACATGACCCTGGTATTTTTTAACAGAACTCCACATCACTTGGTCGGCAGCGTCACCTGTAAAGGAGCGTATTAGTCACATGACGCCTCCACTAGCCAACAGGAACGGGCGTGAAAAGATAGGGAAGAGTTTAGGAGATACGCCCAGGTAATCGGAAAAGCGGGCGAGGGAGATTTTTGCTTGAATACACGTTTGAATCACCGTGGGTAGGTCTCGCAGGGGGTCTCGAAAGGCGTTAAATAATGCGATGGCAGTAAAAAATTTCGCCGCTGTCAACACTATCGTCTTTCAACATGGTCTGTCTTCCCCATAACGACAGTAACAATTACGTCACTGAACAGCTATAGTGAAAAGATCCGTCAGCAGAATGCTTAACATGTGAGAATGCGTACAAAGATAATGAAAAGGAGATAAACCAAAAATTGCAGAGCGACCGTTTCAAAAGAAAACAGAAACATCCAATGTTAAAAGGCACCTACAGCTAAACATGTAACATGGTGCAGCCGCTTAAGTGGCTTTGCCGGATACTGTATCTGGCCAGCTGGTTACTTCGGATGCCGATCTGACCAGCTAATTGCTACCATCGCCCATCTCATCAATGGTCATGCACGCCAGCCTGGTGTTGAGCTGGCACGCTTTGCCCATGAATAAGCTCACCTTCGTTGGGTTGGTGATCGTCACAATGGCTCCGTCGGGCGGAATCCCTGGTGATTTCGCTGTGCACCCGAAAATTGTTGCTGTTACCAGAAGTTGGTCCACCTCCGCGTAGTCACGATCATAGTTGTCTCGAAATGCTTGCTGCAACTGTTGCAGCGATTCTGGGGCATGGAGGTCAACGATATGAATACGGGCAAGCTCCCCCGTCTTAACAATGTGTGTGGACGTCCAGACAACTCTACCTTTGAACTGAAGACGTGCACGAACAGCCGGCTGGTTGACGTCATTGGCTCGAATAAAATCTTGCATTTGCTCCACCGTTGACACAACTTCACGATCCGCTGCCTGCTCCGCGCGGAGTAGACGATAACGCTCAACAGGAGATATGTAGTGAGGAGGGGGAGTCTGCGTAGGTGGCAACTTCACGATTTTGCTAGCCGTAACGGGATCAATTCTTTCGTTCTCGGTAGTCGAACTTGAAGTCGGTGCAGAAGGTCCAATTTCGGCACACGTAGTGGGCGAGGATTTAGGGGCATCGTTGACGGCGCCGTGTTTCCCCTCAACGGGACGTTTGCTTAGGTTGCCGATTCTCGTAAAGATACGTCAGCTTTGGCGGTTGCTTCGTGTGGGATAGATAGCTTGGTTTCTTCATTAATCGTGGAGTCGGCGACGACAAGTTCTTGACCTACAGCTCGTCCCTCGGCTTGGCGTTTGTTGGTATTGCGGAGTTTTTTAGGGCCTTGCTGAGATGCCTCAGCTTTAGTCGATGAATCACGTTTCTTGGCAGATGGCATGATTGCTTGTTAGCAAATTGTTTTGTGAAGAAAATCAAACACCTACATGATCCCCATCGATACGATGATAGTATTCAAGTCTCTTTCGTGCACAATTCTTTGTACGTTCCAATCTCCAACCGTTTACCTACGAAAAGGTGGGGAAAAGACCCATGTTTTTTCAAACACCCTACTAACAATTCAAGTTATTTAACCGAATCGTTTGGCTACGTGAAACTAGAGAATGCCTATCCATCCATCAGACGTGTCTTTCGCGTATATTTCTTTGTATTCCGTTTAATAACAATCAACAGCTCGCCGACGCGCATGCAGGCACGTTTTTCCGAGACACATTTTTCCAACCCCGACGAGAATAGTTCTCGCTCCGTTAATTGCGCGACCATCAATCACATCGCGAAGCAACGGAATTGCTCTGAATTTGGGACAAACCTTGAACCTGTGCCAATGTTGATCGATGCATAAGGACTACTATCAAAAGCTACGGGCATTTTCAATGGCATTTGCATTTTCTTGCTGACTCGAGAGCGCCCGAGATCGATATTGGTTCTCCTAACTCGTGAGCGACTTGTGGTGTGAGCTACTGCAACAACCTGCCCATCGTTAAAGAGGTAAACTAAATCTATACCGGAGGTTTCCGAGCACGGGTTTGTGGTTTTACGCGTTGAATCGAGACGGGTTTCAAGTTGATTGTGGTTGAAAAGCGCTCGGTTTATTGCTTCACGTCTGCGCCTTTAGCTGTTTACCGTCTATTGGGAGAAACAGACTCGCCTATTTGAAATCCTCGCACAAGTCCGACAGACTCGTTTACGAGATAGATTCAGTCGGCTGCTGAGCGTTCAATTGGCCTCTGCGTCTGTCGTTGGATTGTATGCAGTTGAAGAAGCGTAAACGTAGTAGCAGTGCGACGTGTACACGCTGTGAAGGCAATTGTCCGGTTGGAGATCTGTGCTGTGAACACTGTATTAAGGAGAAAGGCGATTTTTCGAGTATTTTACTTTTTGACCCGGATAAAGGTGACAAAGGAAGGTTGGATTTGGAGCAAACAATTTCAAAGGCGCTGCGCATTTCGGCACGTTTGCAGAAAACCATCAAAACATCCGTAATCGAAGACTCGGTTGTTGTTACCAGTATTCTTCACTAAATTACGGGAGGCTACGACGCTACTGGACTTGGATTTAGTTCGTGCTTTGAAAAGAAGCGTTCCAAAACGAGACAGCCTTAAACAAGACTAGTTTTTACTTCGATTTTTCTGTTTTTGTAATGAGTTCTACCAATCAAAGGCAAAAAAACCGAGCGGCAGCGAAACGGTACCGATCCCGTGAATCAGAGGAGCAGAAATCTAAGCGGCTCCGAAAGGCGAGAGAGTACAAAGCGCGACTTCGTGGTGATGACCGAGTCCCTAATTTAGTGCCGGAACCTATATCTAACGACATCCAGGGCGAGGTGCTGCGCCGCCTTCGTGTTACGTTAGGCGCTGAAAAATTGGATGAGTGTGTTTGCGCAGTTTGCGACCGATTTGTATTAAGAGATCAGACTCTTCTAGTAACCTCTACAGACTGCTCTTTTAAGAATATGCGTTCGCTATTGAGCTCAACGGGATTGGATTTACCAGATAAACTCATCCAGTGTTACGACTGTGGCTACATTCATCCAGAGTTGCGTGATATGATGTTGTCGGCTAAAGGAATACTACCTGTTACGAAGGACGGTGTTGCTCGTTTACGTGTATGTATCGAATGGGATGGCCAAGTTCAAAAATCTTCGCTTCCTAAATTTTCGATTCGAAATGGATTTTTTATTGGCAATATATGCGAAGACCTGGTAGATACTACGATAGTGGAACGCATGATGACGCAATTAGTGACAGTGGTTGCTTTCACACGTGTAATGCGTGGTGGTGCTCATCGCTCAATTAGATCGTATAGTATGGCCTTTGACGCTTCTCCCGGGCCCCCAGCTACGTTGCTTCCGTCGAGTCTAGATAAAATCGGTACCTACAGAGTGGTTGTAGCAGGATCTATAACCGATCTTCAACTTGAAAAAATACGGAACCTTCACATCGTTCGAGGCAAAGTGGTGCAAAAGTTGCTTCGTTTTTATAAAAATAACAATCATTTTTACAGTGATGTGCACGTTAGTGACGAGAACACTGGTGACTCCTCCAGCTGTGCGGTTGCTGAACAGCTTCTCGATTTTGTGGAAAATGTCCCTCACACCATTGTTGAACGCGTGGATGAAGATCAAGCCCGTGTCGGTGCGGAAGATGATTTGGGAATTGTAAACAATTTGGAAGATGAATGCAAAATGATTGAAAGACGTATGGTGTTTGTCAAAGATGCCGGTACCACTTCCGATATCGTGGAAACGGTGACCGAGTTACCATCCGATTCTACCTCGGCTGAGAGACGTTTTCTTGTTCGAAACTCGTCAAAGTTTTCGCGTGACGATGACGGACGTATTTACGGGATGATGTTTCCCCACTTATTTCCTTTTGGCCGCGGGCATCCTGGCGAAATCCGAAAGGTGTCGGTTTCGCTTCAGGCATGCATTCAATACTATAGTATGCACAGCTCCAGGCGTTTTGCAGAAGACGACACTTTTTCGCTGGTCGCCTTCGACCGATTATCAACGCAGAGAATGTTCATGCGTGTTTTATTAACCTGCCAACGAAATCCGAACATATTCCGGGGATATGAAGCTATCACTCGCGAACAGCTTTCTGAAGCGATTCGTAAGAATGAATTGCGCCGACAGGGGAGACTAGCTGTAAATGCAATGAACCCATCACCTGCAGAGCGTTTCCTACGAACAGTTGACATAGGAATGGGTTCGCTGTGGGGGAGTAACATGGAACGGCAGCGCTGTCGGAGGGAGGCATTCTCGTATCAGACACGGTTTGGTCAGCCAGCTCTGTTAATTACTATAACGCCGAATACAGGGAACTCATTTGCGATGGCTCAGTACACTGGTATTACTTCTGTGGATAGTATCTTCGACTGTTTAGAGTCGAAGCTTCCCTCCAAAGCAGGACTACGCAGAGCCGCAATGAGAAATGATGTCTCGTCAGCACGTCTTTTTATGAGACATATCGATGCATTCATTGAAGATGTTCTCGCAGTGGACAAGAAAACAGGAAAAGCAAAACCTTTTCCAGGTTTGTTTGGACCTGTTAAGGCTTATTACGGCATGGTTGAGACACAAGGAGGAGGGACATTACATGCTCATTTCATTATCTGGCTGAGCAATTGTCCTCGCAACAGTGATGACTTCGAACGTTTAATCGGTAACGAAACAACAAAACAGATGCTGATACAGTCAGTTGAAGCATACTCTTCGAGTATCGCCACCAACACGTTACCCCTTTCCGTGGATACTCATTGTTGTGAGGCATGTGGAGCTTCGTATAGAAGCTTGGAACCAATTCAAATACCATCGCGAGCTTTCGCAGCCCCAATAGCAGGAGAAAATTTCCAACAACCCCTGATAGTAAGATGTAGCATTTGTAAATATGAATTAAGCTCTCAGCAAATCTTACGAGGCGTATTAACAGCGAACAGACCTCCAGTGTGGCCCCCGCGCCTCTGCGAAATGACGCAAAAAGAGATTTATCGTCGTGCAAAACTGGAGGCACATTGCCGATACGACTTTGACTATTCGATAAACTGTGTCAAGAAGCGTGAGTACTTACACCGATGGGTAGATGATTTGGCCTCACTATCGACTGGTCATGTTTTATTACGAGACTTGAATGACGTAGCTGATTTGCGTGATGACCCGATTGTGCGCTTAATAGAGCTACTTCCGCCTATGCCGGATGATCACCGACTCACTCAGAATGATTTTGCTTTCATGGTGCCGACCTTGGTTCTTCTGTTAAACGAACACTGGTGGACACACACGGGGAGTTGTTTTAAGAACTCGCGTGCTATACCTAGTTCAGGAGTATGTAGGTACTCGTTTCCACGCGAACCGGTGCCAACCACAGCATTCAACGCGAAAGGTGTACAACTGTGTCGGAAGCCAGCGCACGAGTATATAAATGGGTTCAATCCTGTCATGATGGCAGCGTTTAAGCCAAACCATGACATCCAAATACTACTTGGAGGGAAAGATGTGGTTAATCGCATTTACTATTGCTGCAAATACGTCACCAAGACACAGCATCAAGTTGATTCTGTCGCAGCAGTCGCTCTTGCGGCCTTCCAACGACGAGAAGAAAAGGAGCTGGTTGAACAAAACGCAGGTGTGGTGAAATCAGATAATCTACAATTCAGCAGAAAACGGGTGGCAGCTCTGGCATTTAACTTGACGAACCGGCAAGAAATGGCTGGACCTCTGGCTGCTTTGTATATCCAACGCGGGTCATGTGCGTATTCCAGCTCTCGCTGCAAAAACCTTCACTTACTCCACATATTCGCTCAGCTTTTAGGCGATGGTGAGTATTCATGTGACTTGGTTGAGACAGAGAACGATGCAGATGTACAAGAAAATCGGACTACTAATGTGTATCGATCTGTAACCGCGCTTGACGACTATCTGTATCGTCCATCCAAACAGCGCGCTGTGAATCTCTACACATTCTGCATGAAGTATTTTTTGCGGCGGCGGACAAAGACTACACGTGAAGAGGTGCTGTTTCTCGATAACCACCCTCTTCATGTCACGCACTGTCTTGGTGTGCACTCGCGAGATGTAGTTCCGGTGATACTTGGCCCCCGAATGCCGACTGTGGATGATTGTTCACCGACAGAAATTCGAGTTCTGCGCGCGAAAATAGCGCTCGTGTTATTCAAACCTTTTCGTACCGTTGTTGACCTCGTCGGCTGCGTTGTGCCTACCAATACAGAATGATAGACGCTTATGAAGCTTGGAAGAGCCATCGAACTGACTTTGATAGAACAATAATGGCAAATATGGATGATTACTATCTGGGACGGATAAAGGCTGAACGTGATCGAGAGTGGTACGGCACACAAGATAGTGAAAACAGCGACAGTGATTCCGAAGATTCAGATTATGCATCATCGACCGTAGACCCGTTTGAAAATGCTGGCGATAATGAAAATGAACGAACTCAATTTGGCTATGGCGATTACGACATGGATTGTGACCACGATGGCAACCCGCATGGGACCTCCGAATTGAACCCTATTCGCTATCCAGGCATCCAACAACCTTCTAAGCATTCCCAATATGCTATAGAAGCCATTATCGACAACAATATGCTCAAAAAGCCCGCATCGCGTACGGCCTCGGCCTCAATTCGGTTAAACGAGTCTACGTCCGGGTCATCTCGTTTTCCTCGTGTTGGATTTTTAAGAGAGTGGGTGAAAGATGACAAATTCGACAGCAAAGTGATATTCGAAGATAATCTACAAGTTCTACAAACCCAATCGACCGAAGTCCTAGAGCTTATTCAGGATGCATTACAGCCTGAAAATATGTTATGGAACGCCGGTAGCTTTAGCCATACTAGTGAATCTGCTTTTCCGACACTAGCCGCGGTATCAAAAGAATTTACACTAAACCCGCTTCAACATGTTGCCTTTTGCAAGATCGGCAAAGCTTTACTAACGAGATGGCTAGGAATGGATCCCAGCCAAGCTAGCTATCAAGGCTTAAATTTTGAAAGAGACCTTTCTCGCGATCAGCTTCTCTTCTATCTTGGTGGTGCTGGAGGAACAGGAAAAAGTCGCGTGATTGATGCAGTAACGCGGTTTTGTTGTGGCTGGAAAAGAAGTACGTGTGTATTAAAAACAGCTTTGACCGGAAAAGCTGCCACGCTTATTCAAGGAAGGACTTTAGCTAGCTTTTTGCTCTCACTGGAACGGTCCTCAACTGTAGATTTTGTTGGTGTTGACATGCTTGTAATCGATGAAGTTTCTATGCTAACAAAATCGGATTGGTTGAAGTTGGACAAACTTCTTCGTCGGTATAAGCGGCTTTCTGGGGTTCCTTTTGGAGGCGTTCACATCGTCCTTGTGGGTGACTTTCTGCAACTTCCTCCAGTTGGTGCTGATCCCATCTACGTTGACCCCCGCAACAAAACGCACTTTTCGACTACAGATATCGAAGGATTTCTTCTTTGGCGTCGTTTTGAAACCATAATCATATTGGAGGAATCTGTGCGTTTTCGGGATGACCCTGAATGGGGTGAAGGTTGTACCGCTGCTCGCTTGGGCAACTGGTCGCAAAATTTTATAGACATAATCAATTCACGGCTTGTTACGAAAGGTGTGGAAAATTCGTGGAGTGATGATACAGTTTTCGTTACACCTGATAACGCTACGCGCGCAGCTATTAACAATGAATTTATACGTGAAACAGCTAAACAGTTAGCCCCAGGACTATGTCCGGTGCGGATTGTAGCCAACTTTAAGGGCAGTCTCAGTGGACTCAGCCGACAAGACGTAGAACATGTTATGGGGCTACCGGATTCACGATTTGGTCGTATGGCACCATTTCTAGACCTTATTGAGGGTATGCCGATTCAAGTCACTCAAAATGTTAGGCCAACCAAGGGAGCCGCCAATGGCACACTTGGGTTTCTCGAACATCTTGCATTCCTCCTAGTACGACCTTTAGAATTGTTCGAGACAGTACAACAGGAATGATCGTCAAGGTTCCTTCCAAACCACCACAATACGCGATGTTACGAATAAATAGGGGCCCAAATGCTGCTTCGTTTGACAGTCAGGAAGATGCTGAGCTTTTCCCCGTATTTTACGACTCTCAATCATACGCAAAAACTTCTATTTCTCTTCCCAAGGCCCCAAATGGAGAAAAACGACACGTCGCGGTCAAGCTCCAGCAACTACCGATAGTGTCCGCTGTGGGCTCAACAATATACAAAGTCCAAGGCGAAACACTGCATTCGATGGTTGTTGTAGATTGGAAATCTCCTGTCGCTCTTGTAAACAAACCCCAGCAGACGTATCTGCTTGTTTCTCGGGTTGTTTCTCGTCACGCATTTGCAACGCTATCGCTGTTTACGAACGATTTGGCAGTCTGGTCAAGGCCCCCATCAGCTGCTCTTATTGAAGAGCAACGTTTGCAAGAAATATCTCGACGTACACTTCAAGCATTTCGTGACCACGTCCCTATGTGAACTTCGTAATAGTTTTAAAAAGATGTTAAGATTGTTAAGATAAATAAAAAAACGTCAAAAAGCAGTCGAACTGCGAACCCCCCGGGAAATCACCCGGGTCCCAATTTTCCAAACTCAAAAATGTTTATTTTTGTCGTTTTGCTCATGTGTGTTTTTCTGTCATCTACGGTACATAACGGATTTTACCCAATAACGCACCGTGTATTAATGCATTATAAAGCCATCAGAACTACTCGGGGAATACAAAATGGATACGGTGCACTACACTGCTCACTAGACAGATTCCTCAGAGTCCCAGATCGTGAACTCATCCATGTTTTCCAGAAGCTCTTCGCCAACGTCGTCGCTTTCAGACTCCTCATCACGCGAAAGCCATTTTCGGCAAAACAGGTCACCATAGACGTCATGGCGACTGATGTGCCAATCCTCATAGATTGGCGAAAAGCCAGTTGCTGCAACTGAACGGCGCACAACGTCATCTGGTACGGCTTTCCACGCCGTTTGAACCCACTGGACGACATCCTCGACAGGTGGCTGCTTTGGATTACCCGCTTTCGTGTAGACTTCCACTCGTCAATGATCACCGAGAGCTTGTCTTTGAACGACTTGTAGATACCGATGTCGCCGGCCTGTACATACGGCGTCAAGCCGCCAGGAATGACGAACATCTGCAGGTCCTTTTTCACAGCTCGTGCCTTGACAGCCTTGGACGTGTGCGCACGCATCGAGTCCCAAACAATCGCCTTTCCAGGCGTACTCGCATCAAAGATGGGGGGAAAAACGAGCCACTTGATCAGCAGCTGGGAGTCTACCCACGCCCTTTTCTGGTAGGTCACGTACGTGCTGCCAATCCGCTCAACCGATCCATCAGAATTAGCGCCTTTCCAGACAATCAGCGGCGGCAGCTTTCGTCCTGATGCAGTCACAGCAAGCACAGCAGTTATGCGCATCGACGCGAAGCCAGTTGACTTGAGCACAACATGGCGAGCTCCTGTGACGTCAACAGTCTGGCGGCGTGGGTCTTCGAAGTATACCGCTGTTTCATCCATCAGCACCGTGTGATTCATGTTGAGTCTGTCCTTGCGGGCTTCCAGGAACTCCATGTAGCGCACGGCTCTGTCCGTCAAGATGTCGTCCGTCAGAACGGTCAGATTTGTAGTCCGACGTAGCGAAAGATCGTACCGGTGCATGAATCCGTCCACCCATTTGCTTGACCCGAGGAATTGAGTGTTGCCAAGCTCGGCTTGAGCAAGGTCCTTGCTTATCTCGGCAATTAAGTCTCGCGTGACCTTCTTCTTCTCCGAACGGAGGAACAGCACACGGTCGAAGATCATGTCCTCCACCTCGGCTAGGCAAGGTTTTGCGCCAGCCCCTTTTAAGCGCAGGTTGCTCACAGGAGCGCTCTTAATGGACTCTTTCTGCTTCCACCAGTAGCGTACTAGGGCGCCTGAAATCTTCCAGCCGCGCTCGTTTTGGAAGTACGTAGCGGCGCGGGTGGGGACTTCTCCATTTTGTTCAATCCATGTCACGACCTCTTTTTTCTCGGCCATGGACTTGGCTACACGGGAGCGAGGCATGGTGGTCTGGAGCAGAGGAACGAAGGTGGGGTCTGGAGGGCGGTGATTGGAGAATTGGATAATGGTGATTTTGCTAACTTTTTTTTACTCGGTGAAGTGCAGGAAAAATCGACGTGAGACCTGCAAGTGACCCCGATCATGGTATACAATTTGGAGTGGGTGCTATAGTCTCTGATCGCTCTCAAATTCAATCGGATTTGGCGGGTTGTATTCAATTGGGATCAGGTACACAAATCGGTAAAATCCGTTAAATCGTTTAAGAAATGTTTTAACAACCTCTCCAGTTTTATAAAAATGTTAAAAACACATTTTTACACAAAATATGTTTCGCAGTTTAAACCTTCCTACAAGCTTTAAACCAATGCATCAATGACTGATTCTCTCACATCAGGAAACCCCAAGATGTCGTCCGCTTCTCAAGGCCGCCGCCGATTCCGTCCACGCAAGCCCAAGGCCCAGCGCCACGTAGGCTCCAGCGCTGTCTCCGACCTCGTTTCTGCCATCCGCTGCAACGATTTCGCCGCTTTTTCGTCGCTTCTGGCAGCTCCCGACATGAACGTCAACTGCCACACTTCGGAGGGTGACGTTCCGCTGGTCGAAGCCTGTCGCTTCGCTCGTCTGGACATGGCTACACTTCTACTGGTAGATCACGGACGTTCAGACAGACAGACACGGGACTGAACTACGCGGCGTAGATATAGCGCCGTGATGTAAGCCAAGCAGCTGGGAAGACTCATTTAAACGCTGGCGAAATTGCAGTGAGTGGTATATCAATTACATTACCGTTAAAATGATACCGTTAGCCATTAGCCCAGCAACCGTAGATACAATAAGAAGGCGCTACGCACCAGAGAACGCTCAAGCAAAACTTAGGTCACTCGGACTCGAACCCGATCCGCTTATGCAGCCAGCAACCTGCACCACACAACGCCTCCTACAGTAAACTAGACACTAGCCCCCCCCAAAGCGCCAGCGCTGTATACAGTACGAGTCAGAGTTAAACATTAACGACATCAACAACGACAGCGACGCTGGCGTACCGTGCTACAGTGCTACAAGTGTTCGTAAAAACTGTATTCTTGAGATACGTAATTACGTAGAGGTAGAGTATAACCAAGTCCAAATTTTGAGCTTGGTTATATGCTTGTAGAGCAATACAACGCCTTACAAATCGCACTAGGCGCACTACGGTATGTGGGGTGAATCCAAGCAAGTATGCACGTTTTACACTTTTAGTATCGAAACATTTCATACAAAGTTAAGGATAAATTGGCAGCGATAGGGTTAAGCCCTTAGGGATGGCGATCCCGTGTGTCTTCAAAATCTTCCGCCTGTCGTAGTGTAACGCGTCTAATTCAGCTTTGCGCGCCGAGCATTCGTCGCCCAGTGCTGATGGCTCCAAGTGTCCGCTAACCGACAGTAACAGAACTTCTGTTGCCCCGCCGGCGAGTACCCGAAGGGCACACAACCTATTTGTAGTCCATTCCATTTTACTCACTAGCGTTGCTAGCGTAAGCGTCAATAGACTACCTACCGCCCTCCTTAGTCCGTCCGCCCGCCCGTCTGTCCGTCCCTTGTCGTATCAGTTCGAGTTGTCCTTGGACAACCACTCGGACGCTTTGCCGTGTGCGCCACGCCCTACTCGTCGAATTCGTCCAGTGGCGCGAAGATCGTCGCCTTCTGCTCGCACGCGCACCGCCCGTCCAAATTCACTACTCCGACCACCGATGTGCCCGTAGCAGCAGTCCGTACCGTCCGTTCCTGTCCCTCCTGCCCGCTTCGCCCGTCTAATCCGAGGGTCCGCCCACCTCTGTGTCCGTGACCGATCTCCCGCGTTGCCTGCTCTCCAGCCGGCCAGTTTAGGGGTTCTTGCTTGTTCTCGAGCGAGTTAATTCCGAAGTGCCCGCCGACTGCCTACTTTCGTTCCTGTGCATGGTACCGTACCGGTGATCTCACCTTATGACTGGGTGTACATCAGGTGTGTCACCTACTGTAGGGCGGACTTCAACTACCGTCACCTGTTCCTTGGACGCTGGGGCCCATTACAATAGTATTCATACTATAACGTTGTAAACGGAGAGACTGGAGAATACAGTACATTATACTGGTATAGGAGCAATGCGAATAGCCCAGCCCAACAAGGATAATTCCATGGGCTCTACAGATATACCGTCCCAGAACCGGTTGGACATGAGCTCACCTTTGTGTATACCAGTATTCCAACCTGATATCGGTTGAATGGTGACGCCCCCAAATCTTTATCAAATTTTTTGCGTGGGTCTGCGAGTACCGGTACACCAACCTGATATCGGTTGTATATAGTGACGGGCTCTTGTACCGGTGTACCAACTTTAAATCGGTTCCAGTCGTGGTCAAACCACCTAATGGTATTGGGATTGACATTTTCTGGTAGTGTGAAAGCAGGATTTGACCCATGCTGAACAACAGTATTCGGAATTGCGGATTTGAAGACGGATGTCTATTCCAGCCACGCGTTGCCCACGCGTAGCCCTCGTTAGTAACTGTTCAATAAAAACACGAAAATATTCGAAAATGCTCCTATAATTTTGTCATCCGATTTTCTGAAAATGAATTATAATTTTCCAAACCCGAAAATGTTTATTTTTGTCGCATGTGTGATTTTCTGTCATCTACGGTACATGAATCGTTTTAAGAAATGTTTTCCAGTAATATAAAAATGTTAAAACACATTTTTACACAAAATATGTTTCGCAGTTTAAACCTTCCTACAAGCTTTAAACCAATGCATCAATGACTGATTCTCTCACATCAGGAAACCCCAAGATGTCGTCCGCTTCTCAAGGCCGCCGCCGATTCCGTCCACGCAAGCCCAAGGCCCAGCGCCACGTAGGCTCCAGCGCTGTCTCCGACCTCGTTTCTGCCATCCGCTGCAACGATTTCGCCGCTTTTTCGTCGCTTCTGGCAGCTCCCGACATGAACGTCAACTGCCACACTTCGGAGGGTGACGTTCCGCTGGTTGAAGCCTGTCGCTTCGCTCGTCTGGACATGGCTACACTTCTACTGGTAGACCACCAAGCCAACGTCAATCTGGCCAGCAGTGTCGGTCTCACGCCTTTAATCGCCGCTTGTATGGCGCTGGAGCCAAAACTAGTCGAGTTACTACTCTCTCATTCTCAAAAGAAGGTGAAACTAGTGAAATCCTTCGGTAGAGTGAATGCGGCCACTGTTTTATTGCTTTTCTGTGTGGCAAATGGCCGTACAGATCAGCAAAATGATATTGCGCTGCAGATTTTAGAGCAGATTTTAACGTACGCCAAGCAGCAGGACCAGTTGAGAGCTCTAGAGACTGCCAAACCGGATAAAGTGAACTCGTTGGTGCATGTGGCAGCTGGACTAAGTAACTGGAAGGCGTTGAAGATGCTACGGGAGAAGGCGGACGAGTTTGGACTGGATTTTCACGTTAGGAACGCAGTGGAGCACTCGGCACTGCATGTGGTGGAGATGAACTCTTTCCAGGCCAGATCGCTCTTGTTCTGTGAACCACCAAGACCTGAAGCAGAGACTGGACGAACGAAGAAGAGTAAAGGACGGAAGAGAAGGAAGAATCAGAAGAAAGAAGACGAAGAAGTGAAGCAAGAGCAAGAGCAACAAGAAGAGCCACAGAGTCAAGCTGGTACAGTATAGAATGCTCTCCTTTTGCGAGTTAATCGGTATTTACAGGAGTGTTTGTGTTTATTATGGACAGATAAACAAACGTTTACCAGATCACGTCCTGAACGGGCTGTAGAATCTGTTCATGTGATCCGAACGGTGCTGGAGCTGGCGAAGCCTTCAGGTATGTTTGCTTTGCTTGTTGTACATTACAACAATGCAAAGCTGAGGTTATCGTGTGCTGTCCACGTAGGAATTGGTGCCATTTTCTCACGCAAGGGCGACGAGGGTCTAAGAGGACTTTATATTAAGGCCCTAGTGCTCGCGGAAGTGGGGCTCGTTAGGATTGTCAATGAGGTGACAGTGCGGTCGGTATTTATGCACCTTTTGTATAGCTTACTAACTGGGGATACATTGTTGTACAGATTGCTCTGATGGCAGACACGCAGAAGGAGAAAGTTGTGTATTTGGACGGTTTGATGTACACAGTGGCTTCTGTTTACCCGCTCTCGGTTAAGAATGCCAAGGAATACCAGTCTCTTTGGCTCCAGGCCCTCAATAAGAAGCCCGCAGAAAATATTGAAGCTGCTACGGCCGACAATGACGACCAAGAAGAAAAGAAAACTGCCCCAGCAGAAGCCCAACACACGGTTGAACTATCTCACGAAGGGTTCAAGTTGATTCTGAATGGAATACTTTCTTACAACAGCCTCTCCAAGCGCGTGAAGGTCTGGACTTTGATCCTCATGCATCTACTCACTCCATTCGCCAGGGAATCTCCTCTCACTGCGGACATGACCCCTGTTATGGAAGAATGCGGCCAGCTGAAATTCTATGAGCGCATCATCGAAATGCTCTATCGATCAGGTTAGTTCTCGTGTTTTTTATTATATTTTGTTGGAGTCTAACTGTTTTCCACTTCCGGACTGCAGGCACTAAACTCGCTTTCTGCATCTTTGACCGAACGGATATCGAGGACGACGAGAGCTACGACGAGGAGATTGAGTTTCATTTATTGATCTCACTCTTCGAGCTCTTTCTCCAGTTCTTCACACCTTACGCTCGTACGATTCGTGACGACAAGGGGGCTGTGGGCATCACGGAAAGTTTCCAACGCTCGATCAAGCCAATCAAACTTCTGTGGCAGTTGGTGAACGCTGCGTTGGGAAGTCTGGATGATGCTATCGCTACGCCTCAACGCTTCTCGCTGTTGCTTCATCTCCTGCAGGTTTTTGAGCAATTGGAGGCCGCTTTTGTTGCGGATGAAGACGCAACGCTCGTGAAATTGTTTGGGGTACGTCTTTCACAGCGTATTACTGTTTTTTACTAAACCAAACTAATGTTTGATCTCATGTGTATCCGTTAGATCATGAAGCGATTCGTCAAGCAAGAAGCCAAAAAGAAACGAATTAGGAGGTTCGTCGCGGAGCAGACGCACCTTTTGCATACGATTGCTGCTGCCTTCCCAATGCCAACATCTTTCGTCGAAAAGGTGATCCCGTTAAAGGACAGCGTGGATGTACTGATCCGCTCGGACCCCAAGGTATTGGGCATGGATTTGTACGCATTCGCATCGATTCCAGGGCTCATTCGTCTTGAACATAAAGTGGATTACTTGGCTATGCTAGCTGAAGAGCGCAACGGATCAGTGTCCGTATCGATCAGCCGTGCGTCAGAAGCGAATTACGTGGAATTCATCCTGCAACAAATCCTGATCGCCTCGCCAACTAACCTGAAGGGTGAAATGAATATCACACTGGTGAACGAGCCAGGAGTGGGCGTTGGAGTCACGCGTGAGTTCTTCCAGATTGTCCAGCGGTGCTTCTTCCATCCAGGGTCAACCGGGAGCTCTCAAAAACGCGCCGTCCCGCCTGCACCTCACGTTCTTGAGATCGGAACGCAGTGGCTCCAGCTTGCTCGGTCGCAGAACCCGCAAGATGGGAACTCAAACAGGAAGCGCCACGCAAAAAGAAACCGCCCAACGCGGAGCGGGGCCCTTGCCGACTTGTTCCCGTTGTTTGATTTCGTGGATAAGCAGAAGCAGGGTGTGATTGGCATCGCCCCACGACCGGTGTATATCAGCAAGCAGGTAATTGATGCCAAGCGCAGTGAAAAGAGCTTAAGTCTCGCTCAAAAAGACATTCTGGTGGATACTGCTGGAGTAGATGCACTCAAACAGGCGTATCTCTGCATCGGCCGCCTAATGGGGCTGGCAATTCGCAATCATCAACCGCTTGCGGCCGACTTTCCCTTAGTGTTCTGGAAATTTATGATGCGAGACGGTTCCTTGACCTGGGAAGACTACTGTGAATGCAGCGCCGTGTTCAAGCGCAGCCTCCAGTTTGTACTGGACCATGACTTCGATGCAGAGCCTCTGGATATGCGCTTCGAGTACACCACGGAGGTTGTGATTGTCGACGAAGCTAAACAGAAGGAAGAGTCGACCGATGGAACTGTTGCTAATCCCATGACGACAACCATGGAAATGGAGCTGCAAGAAGGAATGGGGAACGTGGAGGTGACGAACACCAACAAGGCGCAATACGTCCTGCGTCGCGCCCAGCAGTTCTTCTTTGGCAACGAGTTGATGTACTACAAGAGAATACGCGATGGTTTCAACGACACAATTGTGCGCTCCGATCTCAAGCTCTTCCGTCCTGAAGAGCTTCGCCACCTGGTGCAGGGTGAGCGCACAATCGATTTCAAGAACCTGAAGGCAAACGTAGTGTACTCTCGAGGTGCATCTCCGTCCCGTGGGGTTATTCAGTACTTCTGGGACGTCGTAGAGAGCTTTGACCAAGAACTTCGCTCGAAACTTTTGACCTTCTGGTCGGGATCACCACTGCCTCCTATCTTCGGCTTCGACTCCAAGTACCGCTCCATGAATGCTGTAAGTCTGGTAAACGAATGGGCTTACTTGTTGGTGCAGGCGCTAACTCGGTCGTTATTTACAGGACACTGCGTGCTGGTACATCGATGTGGATACACGAATGCAGCCGAACTTCTGTCCCATGGCCAACACTTGGTAAGAACTCCTGCACAAAGCTGAATATTATTTGCCAACGTCTCACATTGTTTCTTGTAGTGACCGTCGCTTGATTCTCCCAGACTATTCCACTTGTGCTGCTCTTAAGGAGAAGTTGCTGGTGGCGCTTGAACATGGAAGTGTCGGCTACGACCGCATGTAGACAGAAAACTAGGGTAACAATCATAGAGTTTCCGTCCAGAATCCACTAGATCAACGCGTTATGGTCTGGACTCGGCACTCGTCCCGGCTCACGGAAGCTGGAAGCTGCGGACATGCTACTTGTCGGCACTGGTGCGTATCCTCTCTGACCCCTCTCTTGTTGCTCGTCTACAGTGCCGAACAGAGACCGGAAGAAGTCGAAGAGGATGCTAAACGGACAGCAGACGATCTGCTTGGCTCGATGTAGCCATTCCTGACTGATCCATGACAAGTAATTGCCCGTAGCCGCCGTCTGTATTGCCCCCTTGTTTGTACCGAAGAGCTGCACCGTTGATCCTGGCCAGACGTCCCCTTTCTTTAGTAATTTCCCCTGATGAATAAGTCTCGCATGTTCCCTAAGTATCAAGTGGAAAGTGTTAGTTTTTTTTTGGTAAAGTTTAGAGAAGATAATATAACTCACGTACAAGTTAAAGAGAGAAGCTAAGACTCTGGCCGGGTCGTCTACAGCCCAAATGGATACATTAAGACTGTAGATAGCATTGCAGAACCGCACGGAGGCTGGTTTTAAGTCGTTTCCGTCCTGTGGAAGCAGTTGGGTGACTCGCTTCACTTGAGTATGACAACCACGGCAGCGATTCTTGAGAGCTGCTAGATCTCTACACAGGCAGGAGAGGCAAAACTCGTGCGAACAGTCCGTGATACATCGCTCCGTCGGGTCTGTAGGCAGGGACTGATCGCACAGCAGACACGGGAGCTCGTCCATGATGATCTTCCTGATTTGGGACAAATAGATTTGTGAGAAAAACCCACTGGGTGAAATAAAAGATGTCTGGGTGGATCTTGAACAGACGCTTGTAAATTATTGTGGAGAATGCCAGCGCCACTAGAAGGAACGAAGGGATTGCAGCTCAATCCGAAGGCGAAACCTACTACTACCAAGATGAAGCAGATCATTGGGCAGGTTTTATTAGAGAAACTGGACAATGCCACTTACCAATCGGATCGAGCTGCAGCATTGACGAGGGAGATCGCAGATTCCGTCAAGATGAAGCTCAAAGGTAGGTGATTGGGCACTTTTAGATGGAAAGAAAGCTTTCTAATGTGAGTCTGGTGGTTGATTTTCGCTAGAGTGTAATTTCCCTCGGTTTAAGTATGTGGTTCAGGTCGTTATCGGAGAACAACGAGGCGAAGGTGTGAGGTAGGAGAGCTACTGATACCGAACAAATATTGTTTTTTACTCATACTTTGCTGTTAGAATGGGGTGTCGATGTTTCTGGGATTCAGAAACGGACTGCTATGCTTCTGAGACCTTTTCCAACGTAAGAACAGCAGCACTTCCATGATCTAACACTCAACTAACCGAAATGATGTTGTGTTGGGTTATTAACTAACAGGACAGTTTGTTCTGCGTAACCACTGCGTACAGCATCTACCTCTACTAACTGAGTTAGCTCGCAATCTTCCCCCAATTTCTCAACACGTCACGTGTTTAACTACAGTTCTGAACAACGAGTGGAATGCTTCTGTGACGCTTACACCTGTACACGCTGACGTCTCAAAGTACTCGAAACCTTTGGACTGAGCGTAAGCTCTGGCTTCATCTTCCGAGACAATTCGAGGACGGTCAACTTTGTTCCCACACAGGATGCAGGGGAATTTACCAGCGCCGAACTTGGCCGCTTCTCGTAGCCAGCTATCAAGTGACTCGAAGCTCTTCCGTGAAGACACGTCAAACATGAGAATCCCACCTTGAGTGTCCTTGTAGAACTCATTGCGCACTTCTAGATACTCCGGCAGTCCGGAGAGGTCCCAGAAGTTCACACGCACTTCAGCTCCATTAACCATCACGGGCTTCACGCCGTAGTCGATGCCGATCGTCGAAATGTACTTGCTCACAAACTTCTCCTCGCAGTACCGCTTGATCACGCAACTCTTGCCGACTCCACTCTCCCCCATCGAGATGATTTTAACTCGTAAAGCACTTGGTCGACTGCTGTCCTGGTTATCGCTGTCCAAGCTCAACGACGCTCCGCCAAAAAGCGTAAACTTGTCTTCATTCCCGTCGTTCAGGCGTCGTCTTGACATGGTGTTTCTCTTTTCCAGCGCCGCTATCAATATCGGCACCGTGTTCCCTCCACCAGGAGTTACAAAGCAAAAAACATCTTTATTTCATTAACTTTATCAACGATACACATAGGTCTGTTTTGTTCTCACATTATGCAGCATGGGCCGGTTGATTGTTTGTCTTGGTTGTCAGGCTGCTGATCTGAAGTCGCTTGGGATGACACCGCTTGACTCTTGAACTCGAAGTTGCGTCGGAGGTAGCCACGGAGAAGTTTCTGCTCCTTGGTCAGCAGCTTTACAGATTTATCCACAATTTCCTTCGCAGCCAACGTGTCGGAGCCATCGCCGTTCGCCTGTTGCGCTATCAGATGCTCGTACGCGACTTGAACACGGAAGGCGCATTTCGACAAACGAAGAGCAGCCACGTAGGCAGAGGATCCTTTAAGCGAGTGAGCTTCACGACGAGCAGTTACGAAGTCATTGTGCTCGTGCGCCTCGATCACCCTAGTGGTTATAGATTCCGAGGTTGTCGCGAACTTCTCCAGAAGAGTCAAGAAGAGCTCTTCGTGGCCTCCACATTGATCCACACCCAACGTGTAGTTGACGGGGTCTCCCTCTGGGATCTCGATGCTCATCGGGTCAATCGAGTGTGATACAGTAGTCTCTTCATGAGTTGCAGCAGGCTCCATCGGTGTATCATCTTCGACAGAACTGCCAGTTTCCATGTGCTCCAACACAGAGGGCATTCCACTGCCAGTACTGCTGCTGTGCCCACCTCTGCTCGGATGGGACGATCCATAGTCCAGTTCTTCGTGGAAGCTGACCTTCTTCTTAGGTACAAGGCTAGACCAGGACTGCGGTCGACCCGTCGGTAGATCCTTTTTGTTGAACGGTGGATGGCTCCAAAGCGTTGGATTCATCACAGGAGAACGTGATCCACTTAAGGCTGGGCTAGTTGTGACTCCAGTAAACGGGGTCTTGACATAAGGCAGCGTTGTAGACGTCTCGGAGTTTTGCTTCTCAGGCGCCGGCGGGCTCGAAACTGAAGCCCCGCTCGTGTTTCGAGATAGCCTTAGCAGATCAGGCAAATCATTCTGGCTTGTCGCTCGTGAGACGTTGTTCACTGAGGGGCCCAAGCTGAAGATCGAAGTCGTCGGTGTGGCAGTCCGAACCGCTCGGCCACTTTGGAGGCCAATAGACATCGGATCATCCAGCTCCAGGTTCGAGATAGCCTGAGCAAGATCCAACTGCTGCATGTGGCGTGAGGCGGGTGCAAGTCTGGCAGTCGAGACTGCGTCCATGAGTGTAACATCCTCGAGGTCATTTTCAAACGATGGCATCGGGGTAGGAGCACCTGGCGAAGGTGCAGGGATGCGCATGGGGCTTTTGGCAGTAGGTCGTGGGGCATTTCTTAAAGTCACAGGAGCTTCAATTGGCCCGCCAGGTACCACAGCTCCCAGTGCAGCGTTCTGTTGGCCAAGGTAACGGATACGCATCCACTGCCGGATGGCTTTACGAAGACTCAGCTTCGAGATGGGTTTCACCATGAACTCATCCATGCCACAGTCAAGACACTTCTGTCGGTCTCCGCTCATCGCATACGCTGTCAAGCCGAGAATTGGAATACGAGGAAGGTTCTGCTGCTGCTCAAACTCGCGAATTGCGTTCGTAGCAGTATATCCATCCATAATAGGCATTTCGCAATCCATGAAGATCAGGTCAAATTCCGTGTGATTTTCCTTGTAGGCCTTAACAGCATCACGGCCATTCACCTCCCATTGAAGTAGGTGGTCGTCTTGCTGCAGGAAGCACTTCACCACTTCCCAATTAAACTCGTTATCCTCAACGACCAAGATTCGCGCCTGCTTAGGAACCTCCACTCGCACCGATGCGTTCTCTCCATTTTCGACCGTACGTACAGCTCCATCAGGTGAAAGCAATGCTGTCGATGGATCAAGGAAGTCCTCTGAGGAGTAGTAAGCATGCTTGGGATCGACCTCGTCAATTAATCTCACGACCACTGTAAAAAAAAAGTTGCTGCCAACCCCCAACTCACTGTCGACATCAATTGAGCCATCCATAAGTTCCGCAAGCTGCTTGCAAATAGCTAGACCCAGGCCAGAACCAGTAGGATTGTTCTGGCGAGTGCGCTCCAACTTCGTAAACAGTGAAAACAGGCGCATCTTCTCCTCTGCATCCATGCCAATGCCCGTATCAATGACTTGGAACAACAGCTTTTTGAACTGTGGAGGCAATTCAGGGGAATGCACGACGCTGCAAGCAACCGTAATTGAGCCCGTGTTCGTAAACTTAATTGCGTTTGAAAGCAAGTTCAACAGCACTTGGCGTAGACGCACAACATCACCGATGACAGCCTTTGGCACGTTATCACCACATTTCAGCTCAAGCTTCAGACCACGCTCTCGAGCCTTGAACTTAAAGATCTCAATCGAGTAATCCAGCAGGTCATGCATCTGGAACGGAGCTGTTGAGATCTCGAGGTGCCCAGCCTCGATTTTCGACAAGTCCAAAATGTCGTTGATCAAATTTAGAAGAAGAGATCCGGACACGTATGCCATGTGCACGTATCTCTCGATGGATTTATCAAGTGGCTGCTCTTTCAGCAATTCCAGCATACCCAGCACACCATTCAACGGCGTTCGCAGCTCATGACTAAACGAGGCCAGGAAGTTCACCTTGGCAGCCTCCATATGCTTTCTGGCAGTGTAATCTTGTCCCACACCGATTACACCACGAATGTTTCCATGCATGTCCTTCTTACTGGATGCATTCACAAGCAAAAGCAGGAACACACCACGCTTGGTTGTCATCGGAAGTTCCATCTCACCAACATCAATGCCGATCAGAGCTTGGTTTAGCAACTGCCGAACTTGTTGTCTACTTTCTGGGGTGATGAAAGTGTGCACCAACGACAAGCCCAGAACACTCGATTTGTGGTAGCCAGTGATCGCCTCGATCTTCTGATTCCATTCATTGATGCGACCATTAGTATCAATACCGAAGATCGGGGCATTCGCTGTATCAATCAGTCGGAAGTACTCGTGTTCTTGGGCAATCCGATCCGTGATATCCTGCCCGATACCCACGACACCAACAATGTTACCAGTTAAGTCATAGCGCGGGGTTGCGTTCAACAAAATCTCAATTCTTGTGCCTGGACGAGTAATTAGAGGAAATTCAAAATTCGCGGTCTCCACTCCTGTTAGAGCTTGGGACAGCACTTCAGCCACAATCGGTCGGAATTCAGGCGAAATAAACGTCTCCACAAGATTTTCACCCATAACTTCCCCAATCGAATAGTTCGTGATCTGAGCAGCTTTCCTGTTCCAAATATTGACACACATATTGGCATCCACTCCGAAGATAGGAGCATTGGCCGTGTCAATCAGGCGACTGTACTCCTGTTCTTGAGCGATACGCTCCGTAATGTCCTGGCCGATTCCAACCATACCCTTCACTTCACCATGCTCGTTATATCTCGGTGTTGCATTCAACAAAATCTCCACACGGCGACCCGCCTTTGTGATCAACGGGAACTCGAAGTTCGCCGTCTCCACACCCTCGAACGCCTTCTCGAGAACTCTTCGCACTGGAACCTTGTACTCCTCCGAGATGAACTCCGCTACCAGATCCTTGCCCAGCACATCCTCGTTCGTGTACTGCATGATATCGGCGGCCTTGCGGTTCCAAATATTCACGCGGCCGTTGATGTCTACACCAAAGATCGGAGCATTAGCCGTATCAATGAGACGGCTATACTCTTGCTCTTGCGCAATACGCTCCGTGATATCCTGACCGATGCCAACCATACCCATCACCTCGCCGCGCTCATTGTATCTCGGCGTCGCGTTCAACAGGATCTCCACGCGGCGACCGGCCTTCGTGATCAACGGGAACTCGAAGTTCGCAGTTTCGACACCTTCGAATGCTTTCTCTAACACACTGCGCACAGGCACCTTGTACTCCTTCGAGATGAACTCTGCAACCAAATCCTTGCCCAGCACGTCTTCATTCGTGTACTGCATAATATCTGCAGCTTTCCGGTTCCAGATGTTCACGCGTCCGTTAATATCCACACCGAAGATCGGCGCATTAGCTGTATCGATCAAGCGAGTGTACTCCTGCTCCTGAGCAATGCGCTCGGTGATATCCTGGCCAATACCTACCATCCCCATTACTTCGCCGTGTTCGTTGTATCGCGGCGTGGCATTTAACAGGATTTCCACTCGGCGACCGGCCTTCGTGATCAACGGGAACTCGAAATTGGCTGTCTCCACACCTTCAAAAGCTTTCTCCAATACACTGCGGACGGGAACCTTATACTCCTTCGAAATGAACTCGGCCACCAAGTCCTTCCCAAGGACCTCTGCATTTGTGTATTGGGTCGTCTCAGCTGCCTTTCGGTTCCAAATGTTTACGTGGCCGTTGATGTCGACACCGAAAATCGGGGCGTTGGCCGTGTCGATCAGACGAGTGTACTCCTGTTCTTGGGCAATACGCTCAGTGATGTCCTGGCCGATTCCCACCACTCCCATAACCTCACCGATCTCATTAAAACGAGACGTAGCATTCAGCAAGATCTCCACGCGGCGGCCAGCCTTAGTCATCAGTGGGAACTCAAAGTTAGCGGTCTCCGTTCCTTCGCACGCCTTCGATAGAACGAGACCAACGGCTTCGCGATAGTCTTCCGTGATGAACTTCTCCACCAAATTCTCTCCCATCACGTCGTTTGGCGTGTATTGCGTGATTTCGGCAGCCTTTTTGTTCCAGATATTCACACACCCGTTCACGTCCACGCCGAAGATTGGGGCGTTGGCTGAGTCGATCAATCTCGTGTACTCTTGCTCTTGGGCGATACGATCCGTGATATCCTGGCCGATACCCACGACGCCAACAATCTGCCCATGCTGGTCGAAACGTGGTGTGGCATTCAGCAAAATGTTCACCTTGCGACCGGTCTTGGTTGTAAGAGCTAACTCAAAGCTGGCTGTTTCGTTGCCTTGAAGAGCTTTGCGCATAATATCGTGTGTAACCTTTTTGAACTCTTCCGAAATTATAGTTTCCACATACAACTCCCCAACAACTTCTTCACACGAAAAGTTCGTGATCTGCTGCGCCTTGCGATTAAAAATGTTGATGCACATATTGGTATCCACTCCGAAGATAGGAGCATTGGCCGTGTCAATCAGGCGACTGTACTCCTGCTCTTGAGCGATACGCTCCGTAATGTCCTGGCCGATTCCAACCATACCCTTCACTTCACCATGCTCGTTATATCTCGGCGTTGCATTCAACAAAATCTCCACACGGCGACCCGCCTTTGTGATCAACGGGAACTCGAAGTTCGCCGTCTCCACACCCTCGAACGCCTTCTCGAGAACTCTTCGCACTGGAACCTTGTACTCCTCCGAGATGAACTCCGCTACCAGATCCTTGCCCAGCACATCCTCGTTCGTGTACTGCATGATATCGGCGGCCTTGCGGTTCCAAATATTCACGCGGCCGTTGATGTCTACACCAAAGATCGGAGCATTAGCCGTATCAATGAGACGGCTATACTCTTGCTCTTGCGCAATACGCTCCGTGATATCCTGGCCGATGCCAACCATACCCATCACCTCGCCGCGCTCATTGTATCTCGGCGTCGCGTTCAACAGGATCTCCACGCGGCGACCGGCCTTCGTGATCAACGGGAACTCGAAGTTCGCAGTTTCGACACCTTCGAATGCTTTCTCTAACACACTGCGCACAGGCACCTTGTACTCCTTCGAGATGAACTCTGCAACCAAATCCTTGCCCAGCACGTCTTCATTCGTGTACTGCATAATATCTGCAGCTTTCCGGTTCCAGATGTTCACGCGTCCGTTAATATCCACACCGAAGATCGGCGCATTAGCTGTATCGATCAAGCGAGTGTACTCCTGCTCCTGAGCAATGCGCTCGGTGATATCCTGGCCAATACCTACCATCCCCATTACTTCGCCGTGTTCGTTGTATCGCGGCGTGGCATTTAACAGGATTTCCACTCGGCGACCGGCCTTCGTGATCAACGGGAACTCGAAATTGGCTGTCTCCACACCTTCAAAAGCTTTCTCCAATACACTGCGGACGGGAACCTTATACTCCTTCGAAATGAACTCGGCCACCAAGTCCTTCCCAAGGACCTCTGCATTTGTGTATTGGGTCGTCTCAGCTGCCTTTCGGTTCCAAATGTTTACGTGGCCGTTGATGTCGACACCGAAAATCGGGGCGTTGGCCGTGTCGATCAGACGAGTGTACTCCTGTTCTTGGGCAATACGCTCAGTGATGTCCTGGCCGATTCCCACCACTCCCATAACCTCACCGATCTCATTAAAACGAGACGTAGCATTCAGCAAGATCTCCACGCGGCGGCCAGCCTTAGTCATCAGTGGGAACTCAAAGTTAGCGGTCTCCGTTCCTTCGCACGCCTTCGATAGAACGAGACCAACGGCTTCGCGATAGTCTTCCGTGATGAACTTCTCCACCAAATTCTCTCCCATCACGTCGTTTGGCGTGTATTGCGTGATTTCGGCAGCCTTTTTGTTCCAGATATTCACACACCCGTTCACGTCCACGCCGAAGATTGGGGCGTTGGCTGAGTCGATCAATCTCGTGTACTCTTGCTCTTGGGCGATACGATCCGTGATATCCTGGCCGATACCCACGACGCCAACAATCTGCCCATGCTGATCGAAACGTGCCGTGGCATTCAGCAAAATGTTTACCTTACGGGTAGTTTTTGTGTTTACTGAAACTTCAAAACTAACAGTTTCGTTGCCTTGAAGTGCCTTGGACATAATATCGCGTACAAATGGCTGTTGGTCAGGCGAAAGGAACGTCTCGATATACTTTTTGCCAACCACTTCGTCGTACGAGAAGTTGGTAATTTGCTGAGCCTTCCGATTGAAAATGTTGATACGCATGTCAGCATCCACTCCAAAGATTGGGGCGTTCGCCGTGTCGATCAGCCGCGTGTACTCTTGTTCTTGTGCAATACGCTCCGTAATATCTTGGCCAATACCAACCATACCCATCACCTCACCGCGCTCATTGTACCGAGGTGTGGCATTTAATAGGATTTCCACACGTCGACCCGCCCTCGTAATCAATGGGAACTCGAAGTTCGCAGTCTCCACACCCTCGAAAGCCTTCTCCAAAACACTACGTACAGGCACCTTGTACTCCTCCGAGATGAACTCTGCCACTAAGTCCTTCTCAAGTACATCTTCGTTAGTGTATTGCATGATATCAGCAGCTTTGCGATTCCAAATGTTCACGCGTCCGTTGATATCTACACCGAAAATCGGGGCGTTTGCAGTATCAATAAGACGGCTGTATTCCTGCTCCTGAGCAATGCGTTCAGTGATATCCTGGCCAATACCAACCATACCCATCACCTCACCGCGCTCATTGTATCTCGGCGTCGCATTCAACAGAATTTCCACTCGGCGACCGGCCTTCGTGATCAACGGGAACTCGAAGTTCGCAGTCTCCACACCCTCGAAAGCCTTCTCCAAAACACTGCGTACAGGCACCTTATACTCCTTCGAAATGAACTCCGCCACTAGATCCTTGCCTAACACGTCTTCATTCGTGTACTGCATGATGCCAGCAGCTTTGCGATTCCAAATGTTCACGCGTCCGTTGATATCTACACCGAAAATCGGGGCGTTTGCAGTATCAATAAGACGGCTGTATTCCTGCTCCTGAGCAATGCGTTCAGTGATATCCTGGCCAATACCAACCATACCCATCACCTCACCCCGCTCATTGTATCTCGGCGTCGCATTCAACAGAATCTCCACACGTCGACCGGCCTTCGTGATCAACGGGAACTCGAAGTTCGCAGTCTCCACACCCTCGAAAGCCTTCTCCAAAACACTACGTACAGGCACCTTGTACTCCTTCGAAATGAACTCCGCCACTAGATCCTTGCCTAACACGTCTTCATTCGTGTACTGCATGATGCCAGCAGCTTTGCGATTCCAAATGTTCACGCGTCCATTGATATCTACACCGAAAATCGGGGCGTTTGCAGTATCAATAAGACGGCTGTATTCCTGCTCCTGAGCAATGCGTTCAGTGATATCCTGGCCAATACCAACCATACCCATCACCTCACCCCGCTCATTGTATCTCGGCGTCGCATTCAACAGAATTTCCACTCGGCGACCGGCCTTCGTGATCAACGGGAACTCGAAGTTCGCAGTCTCCACACCCTCGAAAGCCTTCTCCAAAACACTGCGTACAGGCACCTTATACTCCTTCGAAATGAACTCCGCCACTAGATCCTTGCCTAACACGTCTTCATTCGTGTACTGCATGATGCCAGCAGCTTTGCGATTCCAAATGTTCACGCGTCCGTTGATATCTACACCGAAAATCGGGGCGTTTGCAGTATCAATAAGACGGCTGTATTCCTGCTCCTGAGCAATGCGTTCAGTGATATCCTGGCCAATACCAACCATACCCTTCACCTCCCCCCGCTCATTGTAGCGTGGTGTAGCATTCAGCAAGATTTCTACGCGACGGCCAGCTTTTGTTATCAACGGAAACTCGAAGTTCGCAGTTTCAACACCCTTGAAAGCTTTCTCTAGAACACTTCGAACTGCGACACGGTACTCCTCAGAAATAAATTGCTCCACCAAGTTCTTACCAAGAACATCCTCGTTCGTGTACTGCATAATATCAGCAGCCTTTCTGTTCCAAATATTAACACGCCCATCCGTGTCAACACCGAAGATTGGAGCATTAGCAGTATCAATCATTCTACTATGCTCCTGCTCTTGAGCGATACGCTCCGTAATGTCCTGGCCGATTCCAACCATACCCTTCACTTCACCATGCTCGTTATATCTCGGCGTTGCATTCAACAAAATCTCCACACGGCGACCCGCCTTTGTGATCAATGGGAACTCAAAGTTCGCCGTCTCCACACCCTCGAACGCCTTCTCGAGAACTCTTCGCACTGGAACCTTGTACTCCTCCGAGATGAATTCCGCTACCAGATCCTTGCCCAGCACATCCTCGTTCGTGTACTGCATGATATCGGCGGCCTTGCGGTTCCAAATATTCACGCGGCCGTTGATGTCTACACCAAAGATCGGAGCATTAGCCGTATCAATGAGACGGCTATACTCTTGCTCTTGCGCAATACGCTCCGTGATATCCTGACCGATGCCAACCATACCCATCACCTCGCCGCGCTCATTGTATCTCGGCGTCGCGTTCAACAGGATCTCCACGCGGCGACCGGCCTTCGTGATCAACGGGAACTCGAAGTTCGCAGTTTCGACACCTTCGAATGCTTTCTCTAACACACTGCGCACAGGCACCTTGTACTCCTTCGAGATGAACTCTGCAACCAAATCCTTGCCCAGCACGTCTTCATTCGTGTACTGCATAATATCTGCAGCTTTCCGGTTCCAGATGTTCACGCGTCCGTTAATATCCACACCGAAGATTGGGGCGTTCGCGGTATCAATCAGCCGCATATACTCCTGTTCTTGTGCAATGCGGTCTGTAATATCTTGTCCGATACCGACCATGCCAATCACTGCACCGTGCTCGTTGTATCGAGGTGTAGCATTAAGTAAAATCTCAACACGTCGACCTGCCTTCGTAATAAGTGGAAACTCGAAATTGGCTGTTTCGATGCCCTTCAGAGCCTCGGACAGTACGTTGCTCACAGCCTCCTGATAGTCCTTTGTGATGTACTTCTCCACCAGTTTCTCGCCCATCACTGCATCCGTCGTATACTGCATGATCTCAGCAGCCTTTTTGTTCCAGATATTTACACGGCCTTCGCTGTCAACGCCAAAGATAGGGGCGTTAGCAGTATCAATCAAGCGGATATACTCTTGTTCCTGAGCAATACGTTCCGTGATATCTTGGCCAATTCCAGTTACACCGAAAATCTGCCCCAACTCGTCGTACCGTGGTGTAGCGTTGAGCAGAATTTCGACACGTCGGCCAGTCTTCGTTATCAGAGGGAAATCAAAGTTGCCGGTTGGTTCTCCTTGAAGGGCTTTTCGTAAGTTAAATCTGACTTCATCGCGGTGATCTTCCGCAACAAAACGGTTTACCAGATCTTGTCCCATCACTTCTTCTGACGAGAACTGAGTAATCTCCGCTACTTTCAGATTCCAAATGTTCACAAGACCTTCCTGGTCGACGCCAAATATCGGAGCATTGGCTGAGTGAATCATCCGGTTCTTTTCTTTCTCCTGCGCCATTCGTACAGTAATGTCCTGACCAATACCCACCATTCCCATCACCTGACCCAGTTCATTGTATCGAGGAGTAGCATTCAATAAGATCTCCACTCGTCGACCAGCCTTCGTAATCAATGGAAACTCAAAGTTTGCGGTCTCCACATCCTTAAAAGCCTTCTCCAGCACGCTTCTAACCGGCACCTTGTATTCCTCCGAGATAAACTCCGCAACGAGATCCTTGCCTAAAACTTCCGCGTTGGTGTACTGAGTCGTCTCAGCTGCCTTCCGGTTCCATATGTTCACGCGTCCATTAATATCCACACCAAAGATCGGGGCGTTAGCTGTGTCTATTAAGCGTAAATACTCTTGTTCTTGAGCAATACGATCCGTGATGTCTTGTCCAATGCCAACCATACCAATCACTGCTCCGTGCTCATTGTACCGAGGCGTAGCATTCAGTAGGATTTCAATGCGTCGACCCGCCTTAGTGATGAGTGGAAATTCAAAGTTTGCAGTTTCAAAACCTTTTAATGCCTTGGCCAACACGTATCGAACAGCCTCCTGATAGTCCTTTGTGATGTACTTCTCCACCAGTTTCTCGCCCATCACTGCATCTGTCGTATACTGCATGATCTCAGCAGCCTTTTTGTTCCAGATATTTACGCGGCCTTCACTGTCAACGCCAAAGATAGGGGCGTTAGCAGTATCGATCAAGCGGATGTACTCTTGTTCCTGAGCAATGCGCTCTGTAATATCCTGACCAATTCCCATCACACCGAAAATCTGCCCCAGCTCATCGTATCTGGGGGTGGCATTTAGCAAGATCTCCACCCTTCGTCCCGTTTTAGTGATGAGGGGGAAGTCGAAATTGCCAGTCTGCTCTCCTTGAAGAGCTTTCCGTAACAACAGCCCAACTGACTCACGATGATCTTCTGCAACGAAACGATTTACCAGATCCTTTCCCATTATCTCTTCAGAGGAGAACTGAGTGATTTCCGCCACCTTCAGATTCCAAATGTTCACTCGGCCGTCCTGATCCACACCGAAGATCGGAGCATTTGCTGAGTGAATAAGCCGGTTGGTTTCCTTTTCTTGGGCCATACGCACGGTAATATCCTGCCCGATACCAACAACGCCAATTACAACGCCTTTCTCGTTGTAGCGCGGAGTGGCATTTAGTAGAATCTCTACTCGACGGCCATCCTTTGTGTTCAATGGGAACTCAAAGTTTGCTGTTTCTTGACCTTTTAACGCCTCAGAAAGCACTGCCCACACTGCTTCCTGGAAATCCTCCGGAATAAAGTTCTCGACCAAATTCACACCCAGCACTTCTTCATTCGAATACTGGGTAGTATTGGCAGCTTTCCGGTTCCAAATGTTCACACACCCATTTTCATCCACACCAAAAATTGGAGCATTGGCAGTATCGATAAGACGTGTGTACTCTTGCTCTTGAGCACGTCTATCCGTGATGTCCTGGCCGATGCCCACTGCACCGCAGATGTTGCCGAAGTGGTCGTATTTCGGCGTTGCATTTAGCAGAATATCCAGTCGCCGTCCACTCTTCGTGATCAATGGAAAGTCGAAATTTGCTGTACCTGTTCCCTCTAAAGCTTTCGCCAAAACCTTGGCAACAGCATCTCGATAGTCCTCCGAAATAAACTTGAACAGCTCTTGGCCAATGGTGTCCTCATTTGTGTAATCAGTAATGGCCGCTGCCTTCTTGTTCCAAATTATTACTTCGCCGTTGCAGTCCACGCCAAAAATGGGAGCGTTGGCAGTGTCAATCAGCCGGCTGTACTCCTTCTCCTGGATAATACGGTCCGTTATATCCTGACCAATCCCGACAACACCCACGAGTTGTCCTGTGTGGTCATAACGGGGTGTAGCATTTAGCAGGATCTCCACTTTGCGGCCTGTCTTAGTGACCAATGGGAATTCAAAGTTTGCCGTCTCGGTTCCCTTGAATGCACTTTCAAATACTGCCGCAACTGCTGGCCTGAACTCTTCGGAAATCAGCGTGTCCACTAGGTCCACGCCCATGACTTCATCGGGCGAGTATTCACTGAGCTGAGCGGCCTTGGCGTTAAAAATGACCACTCTTCCTTCGGTATCAACGCCGAAAATGGGCGCGTTTGCCGTCTCGATGAGTTTCCTGTACTCCATCTCCTTGGTGTTTCTCTCTGTCACATCCTGGCCGATTGCAACGACTCCCATCACAGATCCTAGCGTGTCAAATCTCGGTGTTAAACACAGCACAATCTCGACTCTCGATCCTCTAGCTGTCACCAGAGGAAGTTCAAAATCTGCTCCAGCAATGCCTGAAAGAGCCTGGTCGATCTTTTCCGAGACGATTTTTCTGAAGTTTTGGTCCACCACAGACAGCAAGGGCTCGCCCACCATATCAACACTGGCATAGCCTGTCATAGAGGCTGTCTTCGAGTTCCAGACCGTGATGTTGCCCTCTTTATCCAGCTCAATAATAGGCGCATTAGCCTGCATCATCACAGTAGCGTACTGCTTCTCTTGGATGGCCCACTCCGTCACGTCCTGTCCCACACCGTACACACCCACGCACGTGCCGTCCTCAGCTAACAACGGTGTCATATTGGTCAGCACTTCGGCGTTGCGGCCCGTGGTTGTGAGTAGCGGCACGCGTAGCTCCAGCACTGGGCGTTTGTCCTGGATGCAGGCGTCCACGACGGCCGCCACCTCCTTCTTGCGCTGGGCACCGTACACAAAGTCGGACAGGGGTCGGTCCAGCACCCGCTCGGCGTGGAAGCCCGTAATATCCGCCAAACGCTTGTTCCAAACGATCACATGGCCGTTGACGTCTACGCCTACGGCCGGCGCATTGGCGTCAAGCAACAGCTGCGCGAGCGCCTCCACGTGCGAGCCAAAGATGTGCGGCAACGTCTTCTTCTTCTGTAGCGGTGGCTCGACCGCGTTGTTGTCGAGCGGTGGCGCTGGGGGAGGCCTTGGCTTCTTGTGCTTCCCCATGCCTTCAGGTAGTCGCCCTTCTCACTAATTCCGTAGTGGCGGCTAGTAGAAGTCATCAAAGATGCCAAGTTGCGCGAAGACAGAGTGAATGCTAATGTTGCGCGAACGGTTGCATAGCCGCTGAGTCGGAGTGGGACAGGCCAACTGTATTTCGTCGAAGTCAGACCATATGTCGTGGACCGTACATAAAACTTGAAATGAATGACATAAAAGAGAAAGCATATGTTGAGGGACCGCACAGAAGCTTGAAGTGAGTCACACACTTTGCACGGAGTCTCGTTGACCAACGTGGTTGAAGGCACAGATTCGTTGTCTTCACAGTGCGAGTTCGCACTGATAGCACCAGCCAGGCCCTGGTGGCACTTGGATTCCTGACAGCCTGTGACAGGAAGATGCCATCGTGGCACTTTCATTGCATTGTGCCGAGCACTGTATTCCCTTGCCAGTTGGGCGAGCGCAGCTGTGGTGTAGATTTCCGCGTTGATGTGATTCCTGATGAGCCACAAGATGTGGACAAGACATGAGAACTATCCTCGCGACAAGCAGCCCACGCGTTCGCGCCGACCGCAGCAAGTTGCAGATTGCAATGCAGGCTCTAGCACAGAAGTGTTGTTTTCATGGCTGACGGCCAACTCTGGCGTCCTTACTTGTCGCATTCGCTTGGACCACTGGCAGAACCAGCACTTGTCTTCAACTCTGTTGTCGACAACTACAGATGCATGTACATGTATGTGTGGCAAGTTACTTACCTGTGTATGCTGTACAGCCTGCTTCTGCAAACTGTAAGTGTCTAACAGTGTTAGACTTGCACTACAAGCACTACGCAATAATATTTTGAATTTAAAGATGGCGGTGGATCCAATAATTATTTGAATTAAAAGGGCCACTTTTAACTCAAAATATTATTGCGAACCTATTTCGCATTAAAAGTTACCGTACCATGTCATTTATACCAAACAGTCTCTTATAAATGATCAGCCAATCCCCAACCACGTATCCCATTTTCGTATCTGTCATGGCGGAATTGGAGTATGCGTCTGCCAGGAGCTCCGCTTACGAGCCGCAGAGCGACGACCGTTCTCTGTTAGACATGATGAACGACGCGCAACAGCGTCTGCAGCATCTGGAGATCTCGTGCCGCGAGATCCTGTCCCCTGCAGTCTCCAGCGTCCCCCAGAAGCCCCAAAGCCCGACGTCTTCCGACCCTAAAGTGCTGCAACTTCAGGTCGATCACCTTCGGGCGCAACTGCTAGCCGCCGTGACTCGCCGTGAAGAAGAAGATGTAGCTTTCAGACAGGCAGCGATGTATGCAACAGCGAAGGGATCAGCCAACGGCGTTTTGCACGCTCTGTTCGGCCAGGTCAGTTCCGGCAAGACGGCGGAACTCAAAACCTATTTGGATACGGGGTCTGTACCTACACGGGACGGGCTCAGACACTGGAAACTGGATCTACGTACCATCCGTAATGAAGCGGGGGCTTCACTGCTTCATGTGGCGGTGGCAGTGTCGACAGCAAGAGAGAAGGTCAAAGTCAAGCTCGTGCACTTGCTCGTTGACAGAGTAGGTTTCGACCCGAACGTCCGGGATGTGGTAAGCTAAAGCATTATTTATGAATTTGCTATGGATACTGATGTTGGTTGATGTGATGGCAGTTTGGACAGACTCCGCTGCATGTTGCTGCGATGGGAGGATTCCAGCAGGTAGAGAGCATCGTGAAGTTGGGCGAGGTTGATGTGTGCTGAGTGGCGATTAATTGTATATTCTAGGTGGTTCAAGCATTACTTGAACGAGGTGCTAACCCCATTGCTCAGGATAGATCCGGCCTGACAGCACTTTCATTAGTCCGAACACTGTCGCGGCCACCGGAAGAGGTCGTGCAAACACTAGTGGATGCAGAAAGCGCAGCAATGCGAAGTACGATATGGTTGTATTGATTTTATTCGAGACGTTATCTCATCATGTTGTTGAGTTATGACCAGATATTTGCTCCAGCTCGAAATCGGTCCCATTATCTGTGCGTTGGTTTTGGTGAAAGTTGCAGCAAAAATGTGTACTGTGGGAGACCTAACGGTTGTGCTATGCCTGCTAAACAACAGAAAGCACTCGCGTCGGCCCTCTTTCTTAAGAGTTTGTCTCGCTTCACACTGGAGCAGCACTCAAATGGTTTTACGCGACAAGTCACTGCACTCGTAAATTCATTGCTGGAAGGTAGTTACATTCTGAGCACAAAGGTAATTCGGGGCTAATGCACGAGTTCCGTTGTGCCTGACAGGAAACGAAGAGAATAGCGTGAATTTTGATCAAGCTCTTCAAGATCGCGTCCCTATGCTGTTTGATGTTGTCCCCGCTTCCCAACTAGTTCGGTTGGAGGCAGTATTTGCAAGCAGTATTTACTGGGATGCAGATTTTGTAAACGACCTCAAGCTGGAGGCTGACGGATATGGTATGTCACTCATTTCCGCTCCGCTTGCTTCGATCCCACTCGTTGGGCCAACCTGGGTTGGTGTGTTATCGAAGCTAATTCAGGGCCTCAAGGTTGACATGGCGGAAGCTGCCCAAATGAGCTCGCAGGTGGATGATAGGTATGCAAGTGTAAATGCTGCTCCGACTTCTTTTGGCGAAGATGTGACCATGGAACAAGTTAACGGCAATAGTGTGGCGTCACTTCCGTCGCGCAAGTGGTCAATGTCTTCATCGTCCTCATCACTTTCAGTTGACCGCCGCTCTGCTCAGTACTATGGTGACCAAACCACATTCATTGCCAAAAATCGTGAAATCTGGTATTACGCAGTGCTGTTCAAGGCCTCGACGCACGCTTTTCCTGGAACAATCTCGCTAAGACCGGAAAGTAACATCGCAGTGGCGTCTGAAGATGTGTCCAAATATTTCCCGCTTGAAGACAGTCTATCGATCGGATCGGCGGAGTATTTCGCGACCAGTTACGACCCTCAGAACCATGAGATCACGTTGGGTGAGTTGATATCCCATTGAAATGCACTTTTGTGTTAGAATTACTCAACGGTAACTGTGTCCCCAGATCGAAAATACGATGGAAAAGAGCCTGCCAATGTGAAAGCTTACCTGACTGGAGCTTGTTCGTCAGAGCAGCCTCCCTATGTTGCTGTCAAACGGATATGGGAGCGTGAGCCAGGCAATAAGTACGAAGATCAAATGAGTAGCGAGCAGGTTAGCATTGATATTGCTGCATTTGATAGTAGAACTGCACGGGGTTTGATTGATCTCACAGCTTGCTGTTCAATCTTGTAGGAACTGTTTCAAGACTACCAATTTTTAGATCCCGAGAGCGAGTACGAGGTGGCAATTAAACTTGGCCCCATATCGAGCGGGAAAGAAGCGAGAGCAATCGTTGCTGAGTGGAAACGAGCCGCCAAAGAACTCTTTGATGCGCGAAAGTACGTTTCAAAGTACCTCAATCAGGTATTGCTCACTAATAGTGTTGAATGTGATCATTGTGTACATGTAGATGCACATCTGGACTACCATGCTGCGAACACTACTGCCCACAACGTCACGGTCATTCCCTGGTAAGTGTAGCCTTGCAGCTGTAGTCGATGCAGGCACTGACTTGTCGTTGTCTTGAATAATTCAGTGCTTGGGAACTTTGTCCGGAATCGGACAACGTATTGCCAAACGTTGCCTTGGACGGCCAACCTTTTCTAGGCCTTTGAAGCCTCGTGCCTCCCTTCAACGGCTCCAGGATCGATTTAAAGGAACAGAAGCGTGGCCAGGTTCACCGTCAACTAACACGCAAGTGTTGCTCCCAAGCCTGCCGTAAATGCTACATCTTGGTCGATTTTGGAACCAGCAATACAAACACAACTATATACCAGTCAACAGCGACCATCACTACACTGTACAACGAATCGTCATTGATGTACAGCAAAACTTACACATCACTCAACGAATTTCTCACGAAAAAGCCCAGCACCATAACTCCTACAACTTGCAGATGTATGCACATGTCCAATTATGCAAAAAATAGTTCTCCAATCTCGTCTGAATAACCTCTTGATCTTCTTGTTCTTATGATGCTGTCGGTCGAATGCCGCGGATCCTCAAGGACAGTTGAATGTCCTTCACTTGCAGAGTCACGCGCTTTCCATGGATAGCACACAAGTTCCTGCACAAAACAACAGCGATTAGTTCTTACCCCTCTATAAAATCCTCTATAATCAACGTACGCGTCTTCGAAGATGCGGACCAGGTACATCTCGGCAGATTCTTGCAGCGCCAGCAGTGCCTCTGCCTGCCAGCGATATCCCATACCCGTAAACTCCGTCTGGATCTCTCGCACTACACGAGCGAACGGCAGTTTCCGTAGTAGAAGCTTAGTAGAACGCTGCAGTAGTCGAATCTCCCTTAGAGCCGCTTCGCCTCGGTTCATCCTTCGCTTAACGGTTTGCGTCGTTGTAGGGCTGCTTGGGCGTCGACGCGGTGGTGTGGCTTTTCTTTTACGTCTAGGGGCTGTCGGGGTTGCGTGGATGGCGGCTTGACGGCCTACAGGAGCCACAGAAGGCCGGCGCGCCGGCACATTGGGAGGTGGAGACGGCGTTGACACGGAAGAAGCGGACGATGCTGCAGCGGGAGGTTTAACCGCGGGGCGGCGAATGCTAGCAGCAAATGGAGGAGGAGAGTTCGGTGGAGTAGATTCGTCCGTGCCGCTGTCCGTAACGCTGCTACTGGATGCGTCGCTCGCGGGCAACGATGACATGGCTGATGTCCTTCCGACTCGAATATTCAAACACTTTTCAGTGTGAAGCGTGATTATTGCAATGAAATATGAAACGTATGGAAAATTGAGATTTAATAGCGAATCAAATCAGAAGAAAAATTGCAGTGAGCGCTAAGTTGAGATTCGTGCTGCAATCCTGAGCTTTATCCCCACTTCTTCCACTCCATGCCATTAGGAGCCGTACGTTCCTTCTCGTAGTCTTTTTCAGCGACTTCTTTCCAGTTGGTAGACAGCACAGTGCCACCTGAAGTTTGCTGGTTTCACAAAAAAAAGTTAGTGCTGCAATGGGTGACAATCACGTTATGGGCTACCAACGTACGAAGGACTTGTTCATGGCCTTGCGCGTGTTCTCATCGGCCTTGGCATAAATATCACGGAACAGTTTCTGCATTGCTTCCTCACCCTCGGGCTTCTCCGCCTCCAGCTCGTCACCAATGGCTTTCTCAATCTGGTTCCAATCCCGGTTGCTCGCGTACGGTCGTGCCACTTGTTCTGGCTTCGCTTCAAAGACAGCGGCAGGCCCAGTTACAACCTGCGTGCCTGTGCGATATACAGCCTCCTCCAGCTTGTCCCAGTGCATGCCGTTGCTCTTCTTCTTCAGCCTCAGCTCCACTTTCGAGCCAAGCACTTTGTACGAGCTCGCATCCGGAACAACTTCGTCAAAAAGAGGCTCATTATACGCCTCCACAAAATCCCCATTGAGCTTCACCTTCACCAACAGCTTCTTCGGCTCAATAATGACTTCAACGTCTTCTTGGGCAAGCTTCTTTTGGAGGATCGACACCGTCACATAAGTGTCAGATTGGTACCAATCATGGCTAAAGGAATGGAGACAGACGTCAGCAACAATTCTCAGAGCCCTACCAATGAATGATGCTCGTACCGAATAGTAGATTTCGTCGGAAAAGGTGCAACCACTGCAGCATTATGGTTACTCGGTACAGCAGTTGGTGCAGGTCCGTCCGGAATAATCAACTCTGCTTCATCGTCGCCTGAAATCAAACAAAACTCCCTCGATAAGGTGCTCTCGCCGTTGTAATTCTCCGTAAAAGCTATACTCACTGTCTAACTCCGCGTCACATTTGCGGATCCAAGTCTGGAACCGCTTAATTAGCGCTTCGTTCGCCTTGGGTGACGCCTTTTTTCCCGATTGGAATGCTTGCTTAGCAGTAGCATACTCTTCTAACTCGAATTGCGCCACACTGTAACGCTCCAACCATGTATCATATAAGTCACCCAATACAGTACAAAGATACTTGAAAAACCCACCCGAGGCGCATGTAAGCCATGTGCAGCGTCGGGTCCAATTCCGTCGCTCGAGATGCATCGGCAGCAGCCTCCTTTAGCTTGTGCAGCTTCATATATGCCGCAGCACGCTTTGATAGTGTGTCAGCATCCTGCGACTGCTTTTCCAGCGCACGGGTGTAGCTGTCCACTGCGTCCTCGTACGCTTCGTCAACGAACAGAGCGTTGCCTTCGTGCTTGAACTCCATCGATTCTAGAAATGACTGAAAATCCGCACCCTTTCGTGTTTTTGGGCTTTTTTAAAGTTCCAAGCATTTAACCCGATCGATTACTGTGTTTTTGCATGAAATCTATGAAGTCCAAGTCTATCTAACGGACGCGAATGTTCAAGTACAAGTGCACGCGGCGCTTCAACAACTGCTCGATCTCGTCCCGAGCTGCCATACCAACAGAGCGAATTGTGTCACCGTTGTGTCCGACAACCATCTTGCGCACACGGGCAGCAGGAACCTGTATAATCACAAAGTGAATAGTTAGATACAAGCAAGTCATAAGGCACCAATAATTCCAGGCAACGTACGAAGATATCCTGGTCGATACGAAGGCTTTTGTCCTTAAACTTGGTCCAACCAACGTTCTCCTGCTCGAACGTGTACGGCAGCTCCTTGTTAAATCGGCGGAAAAGCTTCTCGCGAATGATTTCCGTCACTAGTTCGAGGTCTGAGAGATCGGAATGCATGGAGGAGTGATAGCTCCACGGACGATCAACAGCTAGCGAAAGCAAAGTCTTCTTGAGACCATCCATGCCGTAGCCCTTCGCGGCCGAAACCTTGATACTGTTCTCACCAATGTAAGCCAGAGGATCAATATCCAACGAGGCTTCGCTGCGGTTGTAGTGCTTAGCGTAGATCTCTTCAATCATCTGGGATAGCTCCTTCACTTTAATGTCCAAGTTGATCTTTTCAGGTCGCCCGACGAGGTCGTACTTGTTCATTACCAGCATCGTAGGAGAACACACCTGCGCTGAGGTGGTCAGCACTTTCTCCAGTGCCTGAAGAGCTGCATCATCAAGACGCTTCACTGAGTCTACAACCAGCATTGAGAGATCCACACCCTGCAGTGTCTCTGCTGCAGTCGTCACCAACGTCTGCACGTACTCGTGGGTCTCCTTCGGCTTAATAAGCCCTGGTGTATCGTAAAACGAGAGCTGCGCATCACCCTCAGTCAAAATGCCCAGCACACGGTCACGCGTTGTATTGTACTTGGGCGAGACTGCGGATACCGTCACATTCAGCAATCTGTTCATGATCGACGACTTGCCTGCATTGGGTCGTCCAATCACGGCTAAATCCAGCGCCTTAGGCTTTGACGGTTCGTCGGGGATCAAGAATTCTCGCTCGACCACGTTATCCGGTGCTAGCTGGATGTTTGTGAACTGCTTGTCCTTCATGGCTACTGGTCGTCTCGCTGGGATACGTCCTGTATTTCTGAATTTCGTTGCATCCGCCTCCTTCGCTCTCGAACTGCGTCCATTGTGGAAATGGAGGGGCTTAGATGCAGCCTCGTGGTCATTCTTCGGTCGACGGCCCACAAAGCCTTTATTGCGGGGGTCGAACGGGCCCGTGCCGTCCACTGCCTCTTCGTCATCGGGCAACAGACCCAGACGCCGCATACGTCTCTTGTTCTCGATGTCCTTGCGGGTTCGCAGCGGCATCACAGCAGGCGGGATGCCCATGGTGCGTTGACGCATACTCGCCCATTCTCGGTCGATTTCTTCGAGCGTTGGACGCGTAGGTTCTTCCACTTGAGGAGCTTCGCGACGCTCGCTCTTGCGTTGCGGTTTACGCTGCTCCTTTTGTCGCTGCTGCTTCTTTTTGCTGTCGTTGGTTGGGAGGCCCTTGGCGACACGAAAAGCCTCACGTTTAGCCTGACTGCGCTTGGATCGGTAGGTGGCCACTAGAATGCGGCCCTGGGGCAGCGCGCATGCCGTCGCAGCGCGCAGTAGATGCTCCATTGACTAACAACAATTGAGTGGCAATGACCCAACCACCCAGATGGGTGGTTTCATCATATAAAAATTACCTATCACCCAGGATATAATAAATGTCGAAAGAGGAACATTTGGGTGGAATTAATATGAAAGGGGTTAATGCATTTGACGACGGAGACATTGTGAGGGGGTATTAATACAGTAGCTTACGGCCGCCCCTGGCCGATTTCACCCCTCTACATGGCCCTCCTACTGGACTTGGTGTGAAGAAACACTACGCAAACGAGTGGGGCTGGGCTCGACTCGACTGGACTTGATCTCGTGCTCGTAGTCGCCTAACCCGACAGGCTCACGCCCGACATTTTGCCCGTGAAGCGGCGTTGAAGTGCTGCATGGCTGATACCGCCACGCGTGCGACTTCCGCCGTGCGTGTTGAGCGGCTCGTTTTCCAGCACACCCTTGTCGTTGGCAGTGATCATCTGCATGATCTCCTTGCACGAGCGTGACAGCTCGTCCTTGTTCTTTAGCGCGCGGAAGAGTTCCAGGCACTCCATCTTGGTCGGTGATTCTGTTAAGATACAGCAACAGTTAATCGTCTCCTAGCAGCAACAGTATCACACGTAGTGCACACACCGGCATCAACAGAGGAAGTCTTCGACATCGTTCAGTGCGGTTCTTTGCTGGCTGGCTGGCTGGCTGGCTGGTGGGTCCGGTCGAGAGGCTGTGCGCAGGAGCTGGCAAGTTGCAAACTGAGAGCTTCAACGTGAAGGGCCCGTCAGCACTGGTCGCGCCCGTTGAGGAGACCCACAACTTCAACGTCCCATCCCAGGGTGAAATGCGAACTGCCAATCACAGAGCTCCATTCTTAAATCTTTATCGCATCTGTGGAAAGAAATTCTTTAAGAATCGATGCAGCGGCTGCATCGATTTACTTATTAGGCTGCATTGCAGCCTGATAATAAAATACGCCCGTCGTGTCCTGAGTCGGGACTACTGACGCCGCTGCAACGCAGTGGGGCCACGCGCTTTCCTATCTTGCTCTCAAGGAAGATAGGAAAGCGCGTGGCCCCACTTTATCCCTGGAGATACAGTAATAAACTCAATGATCGAGTTCATCACGGACTACGAGGGAACATCAACGAGCTATGGCACTCGGTTCCTCTGGTCCACCTCGGAAAATCGAGTAAACCCAGGGAATATTCCGAAGCCTATCACCTCGGAGTAGGTTTCTCCGATATAACGTGGGCCCGAAGAGTCTGACGCTCTTAGGTGAGCAAGTGCTCGTTCATCATTTAGATGTTGAACGGCGTTCACGTCTCGGTCGAAAACGTGATTGCAATGCGGACACGTAAACGTCTTCTGCCGATTGATGTCTCCCACACTTCGAGCAGGTCTTCGTAGTGAATGTACATTCGATCATACGTCCGTAAATCCTTTCCATCTTGGCTACTACATGTAGCTTCATATCCCATTTCCTGTAACTTTGTGTTTTCCGATTGCAGCCAGCATCCTTCACTTGTGAGGTCTAGTCAGATTGACTGCCATTGGACTTCTACGAGGCTTCTCAAGCTGGGTTATCGGTCAAAGCTTGCTTGACTAGGCATTCGCAAAGCGGAAGGGAACAAATGCGAGATTCCCAGAGCGGGCGTTAAAGATCTCAAAAGTCTCTAGATACCGTTAGTCTTGAGATTCTCAGATTCTCAAGACTAACGGTATCTAGAGACTTTTGCTCCTGTAACTCCAGTCCGATTCTAGGATGAAGCTCACCCTGAGCTGGATCGAACATAGTTACATGGGCTCATACGCATTGCGCACTGTGCTATCCGTGCAACGGTCAATTGCCTCAATTGAGGTAGCAACTGCATTAAAGCGATTCATGTTACTGACGGCGTTATGTCCGCCAAGCATATTGATTTGAGCACATAGTCACGAGATCTTCATTTCATAACCACCTTGCTTGTTTAATCTTACTAGATCCAACGCATTACGACTGGTCTTGCGCGCTTTGAGCCTGGCCAAAAAGCTCCTTCACACTCTGCATGACAATCTCAAACGTATCCGACGAGCGGTCCTTAAGCCCAATTGCCGCCAAGATCGGCAGTCCGAGAGGAACGCTGCAAAGAGCACATACACGCACAAGAAATTAGCAACATAGTAGCCTAAAGCAGCCACAGTTGTTAGCAGCTTACCCAAAATGCTCTAGAAATTGTCGTGCGTACACCAGAAGCAGTGGGTCGTCACGCCTTCCGAGTCGAACGTGGATGTCAGGTTGGAGTTTCCCACTAATCGAGTCCTTCTGCTGGGCTTCCACCTGCAACAGCAACGCACACTTGTTAGCTCTACGAATATGGGTGAATAGCAGTCTTTCTGTCCCCATCGGCCGCCTACCAACGTGCCGAAGGTTCCCAGTTGCGTCACAGCAATGAACACACGATCGGCAAAGATTGAGACCGCAATATCCGTCGGGACCTCGTTAATAACCTGCATCAAGCAACAGCGTCAGTTACACACGGGACAGTCTGCTCCGCTGTTCCCATCCGTCGCAGCACCTTTCGGTCTTTCTTGGTGTGCAAGGCGACCGGGGCTGATGTCGTCTCCTCAGCCATAATGCACAAAAACAAAATACTATTGGAACAGCAATTATTGCTAACCCAATTTGACAATATGCTTTTACAGAGTTCATTTTATACAATCCAGCATAAGCAATACTAGATTATGATTGGCTAAAAAGCACTCAATTGTTTTCTGGTCTGACAATACAGAGACGGGAGAAGGAAGCGAACAACAGAGAACGCTCGTCGCCCGCAGTTCAGGTCCCCGCGTTGCGTCGCCACAGTCTTAACCCAGTAGGTAACGTGCGTCCCCTGTGCAGCGGCATGTCTTCTATATTACGCTCAAAGAACCTGGCGAAAATCTGATGCTCTGATCGAGATAGAGAGTCTTTAAACATAGCTCCTCGTATTAACGACGTGTGTTGCCTGTTGTGTCGTGCAGTTCAAGACGCCATGGACGGTTATGACCATTTATTCAAGCTTCTACTAATTGGAGACGCCGGCGTAGGCAAGAGCAGGTTGGTGTCCTTAAATGCGGGTTGATGCACCAGAAACGAAATCTGACTTCGTTATGGTTCAGTATGCTGCTTCGATTCACGGACGACACGTTCGACGACAACTTGCAGAGTACCATCGGTACGGATGAGGCGATTGAGCGGCAGGGGCCTTGTTTGAAGTGGCTCTGTCCTTTGTCAGGATACCCTCTGATTAATATGTTGTGCGTGGTGCAGGTGTGGACTTCAAGGTGAAAATGATGCAGGTGGACGGCAAGAAGATCAAAATGACTATTTGGGACACCGCCGGCCAGGAGCGCTTCCGCACATTGACCAGTTCATATTATAGAGGCGCACAGGGCATCGTCTTGGGTGAGAACGAGCATTGGAAGGTGGTGGCACCGGTTGCGTATTCTTACGTTTTTGTTGTTGTTGTTGCAAACAGTATACGATGTTGCCCGGCGAGACACGTTTGAAAACTTGGACCTGTGGCTGCAGGAGGTGGAGGTGTACAGTCCTGCTGGTGGGCGTGATGTAGTGAAGCTGCTTGTTGGCAACAAAATCGACAAGGTAATGGCAATTGGACGGTATTTATTTTTCAGCAACACCTTGGTTGATGCTAATTTCTATTGTTGCATACAGGAAAGAGTCGTGAGCCGCCGGGAGGCTGAGGACTGGGCGCGGTCTAAAGGCATGCTGTTTGTCGAAAGCAGTGCGAAGACCAAGATCGGCATTCAGCAAGTGTTCAATGAAGTAGTGCAAAAGGTACGGTACCGCGATGAATTCCAATACGTTCCTCGATGTAGGGGTACCACTTCACTTACCTGGTACTGACGATGTGCGTGCGTTTGACTGCTTTCTACCTGTTGACAACGATGTGCCTCAGATCCTTGAGAACCCTGCGCTTCTATCCAACACGGCACCGCGCAGTCGCGGTCGGAAGCTTGATGGCAAGGCGGAGAAGAGTGGCGGTGGCGGCAGCGGGTGCTGTTAGAGAGACCCACGGTTTTGTTGTTGGTGTCCCGTTAACACTGCGTCTAGTACGGCCGTTCTTGCGTGCGTTTCGACTCATCTCACCACGATGAGGACTTGACGCGGGAGAAAGGTCTTTCGGCACGCAACTTGCCGAGACCTTACTGCGGCAGTAACTGCCGTGTTTGCTGTGGTTGAGCTGAAGTCGTGCGTAGCGGAAGTCGATACTAGCGAGTTGGAGGACAAAGAAAACGAGGCTGCCGGGTCTCAAGCAGAAACACAGTGAAGAGCTAGCAATACATGTTCACCAGAAAGCGTTGAGTCAGCCGGAGTTGAACTGTGTCAGACTGCTTAGATGGGTTGTTTACAGATGCCGCTTTATCTGCAAAGTGATGTCCTCCTCTGACCACAGTAGCGCCACAGATCGCAGCCATGTCGCACCTGTATTAACGGACCCGGTAAGCGAAGATCACAACAAACAACCAAACATGCACCTGGCTTAGCCAGGCTGGCTAGCACGATCGTGTTACATATATGCAAGCCTCGCCAGTGACGAGGTGCTCAAGCAACGTTGCATGATCATGTTCCTGCCACGTTGGCAGTTTAAAATCACAGCGAACAACGCGATGCCAACCACGTGCAGATGCACCGGTACATTTAGTGTGGTTAATTACTCAACGCAGGAGTTTACATTGTATTATAAACTGCCTGCGGCGCAGAGATCTGCTTGGCAACAGCCATGATTCAATCGATGCACCTGTGTACATGTAGCGGAGCCTCCGTCGGACTCCGACTCGGAGGGTTCAAAACTCGTTCGGGAACGCGTCTGCGTCCTCTATCGAGGTGCGATTTGAGGTCAAATCACGTCGGCTATCCTGCGCGAAATATTGCACGGCACAGCCTCTACACAGCGCTGTGCTCTCGCAGCGATGGATGTCTTCAAGAGCGAGGCAAGGCACGGCCGACCGACCAACACGCCGTGTTGGTTGGCGAGCCATCGCTACATCTTCTCGGCCGGCAGAAAGTCGATATATAAAATGAGCAGCAGCGCGATCGGACGCTTGGTTCGTCACGATTGGTTCAAAAAGAAAACTAATTCCTGACGCAGACGAGCCATTCCCTGTGGTCCACTCAAGTTGTGTACGTTTGTATTTCACGTCAATAGTCAATCTTCCATGTACCGTCGCCGTCTGAAACGCTTTGCATACAGAATTTAATACCCCTCCACAATAGTTAGTATTTCAACTGTCGTTCACATATCAAGGAAACAATTCAATCATTTCAAACCTCTGTTACCTAATATATAGAAACAACAACGATTACTCCGCGGTTCGCGTAACTCTTCCAGCTGGGCGATCAGAGAACCGCATTGTGCCTGTTACAAATCCGCCTTGCCCAAGCCGAGACAGGCTGCAGGGAGCCGTTCACTACAGAACTCGAGGCCCACGCGCTCGACCTCGCCCCTCTCGGTCTCCGCAGGCGTCGTCCACGCCCTTCGCCCGCTTTCGAGTCGCCTTGAAGGCCCGTGGGACGCGCCCTTTCTTGCAGTTTGTCCGGCCGTTCTGCCGCCTCCCGCTGCAACTCAGTTTTCCTTTGCGCCGCTGAGTCTCGAGCCCTCCCGCCCCGCACTTGCGCTCTCGATGGACAGCTCCACCCCACGCCAGACGGACAAGCCGCGCGCAGCCTCCAAGAAGCAGATCCGAAAGAAGACGAGCAACAAGACGAACCACAAGGGCACGCGCCGGTCCAGGCGTGACAGCAACTGCAGTAGTGGCAGTGGCATCGACGCTGATGAGCGCCGACCGGCCATCGCGTCCGCCTCCAGGCCACTCACTTGTGTTACTGCAGGCATCCACCCGCGGCTCTTCCGCCTGTTGAACGAGGCTAACGCACCCGTCCTGGCGTTGGATGTGACGGGCCACGTGACGTTCTGGAACCAGAAGCTGGCGCAGCTCTCCGGACTGCAGAGTGCTCAAGTGGTTGGTCGTCCCATCTCGGAGCTTGTCACGGCCACCAAGACGGCAGAGGTCACGCGCGGACTTGAACAGGCTCTGGCCGACGTCAACGAGACGGTGCACGACGTGGAGATCGAGCTCAATACACCGGAACTCGGCCGCAACTTGAAGCTGCTCGTGAACTTGACAGTCGACGTCGATGACGACAAAATTTCAAGCATCGTGGCCATCGGGCAGGACGTCACAGTTTGGCAGTTGCAGGGATCGCAGTACGCACGAGTAGCGCAGCAGGCCAATGCTCCCATCGTGGAACTGGATCGAGACGGGAACATTATCCTGTGGAACCCGAAGGCCGAAGCGCTGACGGGCTATGCCATCGACCAGGTTATGGGTACGCCGTTGGTCGACCTGGTGCACGATGAGTTCCGTATACTTGTAGGCGAACTACTGGCACGTGTGGCGTCGACGAATACGTCCGTGTCGGAGTTCGAGTTGCCGCTGAAGACTGCCGGTGGTGCGCGTGTAGAGTTGTTGCTGAGTCTCACGCCACAGGTGAGTGTCGATGGAGCAGGTACAACGGTTAACCGCATCGTAGCCATTGGGCAGGACGTGACTGCTCGCAACGCTAGTGAAATGGAGTATAGTAAGCTCGTGGATTCAGCAAACGCTCCAATTTTCGGTGTGGATACGGAAGGAGGTGTTGTGATTTTCAACAAAAAGGCCGCTCAGATCAGTGAGTACTGGCCAGGCGAGGTAATGGGCGTTGATTTGGTGTCCTTCTTGATCCATGAAGATTATCGTGAGGAAGTGGCAGCAGTGTTCCAAAAGGCTCTACAAGGCGTCGAGACAGCAAACTTCGAGTTTCCTCTCATCACTAAGCACGGACGAAAGGTGGAGATTCTACTGAACGCGACACCACGCTACAACCACGCCGGTGCTATCGTTGGCGTGGTTGGTATTGGCCAAGATATTACAGAACGAATTGTGCAGGAGCAAGAGTACAGCCGCCTCATCGACACAGCCAACGCACCCATCGTGGGAGTCGATAAAAAGTTCCGCGTCACGATTTGGAATAAGAAGGCGGCTACGATTACAGATTATTCTTACATTGAGGCGATTGGAAAGGATCTCCTCGGGTTTATCGCTGAGTACGCGCGCGATACGGTTGCTGACGTGCTATCGAAGGCCATGGGTGGTGTTGAAACTGCGAACTTTGAGTTCCCTTTGGTAACAAAAAGTGGGAGACAACTCGACATTCTGTTGAACGCTACGCCGCGCTTCGACCACAGTGGCAAGATCACCGGTGTGGTAGGTATCGGACAAGACTTCACTGACCAGCGTGCGCAGGAGGAAGAATACATTCGACTAATTGATACAGCCAATGCTCCGATTTTTGGCATCGATATGAACGGCCGTGTGGACATTTGGAACCGTAAAGCTGTAGCGATCACGGAGTACACAGTACTGGAGGCACGGGGAACGCGTCTGGTTGAAAGCTTTATTCCGCATGACTACCGAGCAGGGGTGTCTGACGTTATGTCGAAGGCCATGGAGGGAGAAGGCACTGCTAACTTTGAGTTTCCGCTTATTACGAAGACTGGCCGACGTGTAGATATTTTGCTGAACGCCACACCTCGCTACAACCAGCACGGAGACATTGTGGGCGTTGTCGGTATCGGCCAAGACATCACGGAGCGCATCGTGCAGGAGCAGGAGTACAGCCGCCTAATCGACACAGCCAATGCCCCCATTTTTGGTGTCGACATGGCAGGTCTTGTAAATATTTGGAACGACAAGTCTGCTGAAATCACGCAGTTCACATCTGACGAGGTCATCGGAAAGGACTTGGTGCAGGAGTTTATATCAGAAGGGTATCGCTCTGCAGTGGGGTTGGTGCTATCACAGGCGTTGAACGGTGTACAAACTGCAAACTTCAACTTCCCACTCATCACGAAGTCTGGCCGTCGCGTGGAGATTTTGCTAAATGCCACCCCGCGATATAACGAGCTGGGAGAGATTGTCGGTGTTGTGAGTATTGGCCAGGATATCACGGAGCGAATTGCTCAGGAACAAGAGTATAGCCGCTTGATTGATACGGCCAACGCCCCCATTTTTGGGGTTGACAGCGAAGGCCGTGTCAATATCTGGAACAAGAAGGCTGCTGAAATTATGATGTATTCTAATGATGAAGTGGTCGGGGAGAACCTGGTGGAAAAGTTCATCACGAGGGACTACCGTGAAGCTGTCAGTGCAGTTCTATCAAAGGCTCTTGATGGTACGGAGACAGCGAACTTTGAATTCCCTCTTGTGACAAAAGCGGGTCGTCGTGTGGAGATTCTGCTGAATGCCACGCCTCGGTTTAACGAGCACGGAGAAGTAATTGGCATGGTTGGCATTGGGCAAGACATCACGGACCGCATCGCCCAAGAACAAGAGTATGCTCGACTGATTGAGAAGGCGAATGCTCCAATCTTTGGTACTGACGCGCAAGGTAATATCAATATCTGGAACCACAAGACTGCCGAGATGACGCGTTTCTCAAAGGAGGAGGCGGTCGGCAAAGACTTAGTGAATTGGGCCATTGCTGAAGAGTACCGTGATGCAGTGGAAACCATTTTGTGGAAGGCGCTGGAGGGCGACGAAACCTCCAATTTTGACATTGAGCTGAAGAAAAAGAATGGTCGCACTGTAAACATCCGCATGAATGTGACTGCACGGTTTGACCAACACGGTAAGATCGTGGGCGTAGTCGGCATTGGCCAAGACTTGACTGATCGGATTGTCCAGGAACAAGAGTACACTCGACTGATTGACACAGCCAACGCCCCAATCTTTGGCGTAGATGCCAATCTGTGCGTGAACATTTGGAACAAAAAGGCAGCTCAGATCACGAAGTATTCAACAGCTGAAGTCATTGGAGAGAATTTGGTGGAGACGTTTATCTCGCCAGAGTACCGACCTATTGTGGCAGACGTGTTCAGCAAGGCGCTCAATGGTATCCAGACTGCTAACTTCGAGTTCCCGTTGATTACACGCCCTGGCACTCGAATTGAGATTCTTCTGAACGCCACTCCTCGCAATGACATGCACGGAAATATTGTCGGTGTGGTGGGCATCGGGCAGGACATTACCGACCGCATCGCGCAAGAACACGAATACTTCCGCTTAATTGATACGGCAAACGCGCCCATCTTTGGTGTCGACACCTTTGGGTGCATCAACGAGTGGAATCAGAAGATTGAAGAGATAACTGGGTTCCACAAGTCCACCGTTTTGGGGCTGTCGTTGGTAGACGCGTTCATCAATGCAGAGAACCGCCCAGAGGTGCGGAAACTATTGAACCAGGCGTTGATCGGCATTGATGTAGGGGAAATGGAACTCCCTATGACGACTGCGGCGGGCCGATCCCTACTGCTGCTTGTGAATGCCTCTAGCAAGAAGGATATGCACGGCAACATTCGTGGTGTGATTGGTGTGGGTCAAGACTACACTGCGAAAAAGCACATGGAGGCGGCAAAAGTGAATTTCCTAGCTTCATTTAGCCATGAGCTTCGCACCCCATTGAATGGCGTGTTGGGCATGTTGGAACTGTTGCGCGATCAAAAGCTGGACAAGACACCTGAGCGCTACGTGCATATTGCATACATATCCGGATCGCTGCTGCTGAATCTCATTAACGACATCCTCGACTTGTCGAAGATTGAAGCAGGGCACATGGAGATTTCTGCGGATCCCTTCCACATGCAAGACCTGCTGGAATACTCGGTGGAGATCTTCAAATTCAAGGCACGTGAAAAGCACATTAAGCTTAAGTTAGAGTGTTCGCCTAAGGTTCCCAAGCGCGTAATTGGTGACGTGAGTCGACTACGTCAAGTGCTGCTGAACCTGCTTTCTAACGCTATTAAGTTCACGAACGAGGGGTCGATCACAGTTCGATGCAACATGGTCCCGTCACCGGATCTTCCAAAGCATTGCGTGAAACTTTTGTTCCAAGTGATCGACACAGGTGTTGGCATGGATGACGAGGAGAAGTCACGGTTATTCTCACTGTTCACAAAGCTTGAGCGCACACGGAAGAACAATCCCACTGGATCTGGTTTGGGTCTTGCCATTTGTAAGCAACTCGTGGAGCTGATGGACGGCGACATTGATGTCGACAGTGAACTGGGCGAGGGATCAGAATTTTTCTTTACGGTTGTGGTGCGTCGCCCTGATGACGAGGAGGAGGAGCTTATCCCTAAGATTCCGGCGATTTTGGCTGCTGAGGCAGGTGTCGCTCCTTCTCTAGCAAAGAGCAACGGTAGACACAACGCGTCAATGTCTGAGCTAGTACCGAAACATGCTCGGATTTTGGTGGTGGAAGATAACGAATTTAATTGGGAAGTCGTGAAGAGCTTCTTCATGGAGGATAACCATTTGCTGCAGTGGGAAACGAACGGCTTGGACGCTTATCAGATGTACCAGGAGCATCACGATTCGTACGACATCGTGCTGATGGATTGCGAGATGCCAATCATGAACGGTTATGAGTCTACTCGCAATATTCGCGTTTTCGAGAAACAACACAAGCTGCCACGTATCCCCATTATCGGCGTTACAGCGTACGCTATGAGTGGTGATCGGAAGAAGTGTCTTGATGCTGGTATGGACGAGTTCATCGTCAAACCCATTTCGAAAACGGAGCTGCGCAAGGCCATTCGGAAGTGGATGCGTGTTCGCTTCTTGGGTCAACATTGTTCTCGAGCCTCTCGTGTCGAGTCGGTGGATACATCCGGTATCGATGCTGATGCCTTGTCAAACCAGAGTGCTGTCAACCTGGTGGCAGCGTCTAGACACAAGGAAAAGCTCGACTTAGACCGCGCAATTTCGGACCTGGAACTGGAGGACCCAATGATGATTGGCCAGTCTGGTGGAATTCAAACTGCAGCGGGATCAGAGGCGCTCCTGATGTCGCTCACGACTATCAGCGAGAGCAAGAGCAACTCGACGAGCTCGGGTACTGTTGGACGTACTATCGGACCGATGGAAGTTCAACGCGAGGAGCCTGAAGCGCCAAGCTCGATCTTGCAGCCAAATGGCGCTCCACCAATGCATCCTGGAAATCTCGTGAACGCGTCAAATATCGTGGGCACAAACTTATTCGCAGCAGCAAAAGCAGCGGGAATTTACCCGATGAATGCGACGGAGCCCACACCATACTCGACTCCGAGCTCATTCTCGTCAAGTGATGGGAACAACCAACAAGAGGCTGGGGAGAACGTTACTAGCTCAACAGTTGCAAACAAACCCGCACGCGCGTACTCGTCGACGATGGCTCCTGAAGATGTGGTGATTCCCACTGGCGACCCGATTGATTACTCGCTAGGTGTGGAGCAATGTGGAGCCAACGAGAGTTTGTTTGTGACTCTCCTAGAGAAGTACGCGGGATTGAGTGAGGAGTTCATGCGGCGTATTGAGGATGCCTACGCCAAGGAAGACTATGTGGTGCTGCGACGCGAAAGTCACTCGATGAAGGGGTCGTCAGCTTACGTCGCAGCCATGCGTGTCTCCAAGGCTGCATTCCGTGTACAACTGGCTACCGAGCATGTGATGGAGGAAACAGCCACGGCCGAGACCCACGCTTCATTGAAGGACGCTTTCCAACTTCTGAAGAGTGAGCACCGTGCTCTGCGTGGTTATCTGCGCCGTAACTTTTCGTTCCGCACAAACACAGGTGGTGGGAACCAGGAAGCCAAGAAGAAGAACAGCGGAGGAGGCGACAACGCCTGCGTTGTCATGTGAGCCATCAGGGATATATTGCTTTTTTATATAATGTCGGCGAGGCAGAGGAGATGAACGTTCAAGCGCTTGTCCACCTCTTTTCGCCGCAAGAAATGTAACTTATGATTGACAATCTTCTGTGTCTTACTTGGATTCTTTGGCGTCGAAATACGTGTCTTCCATGTCGATCAGCAAGTCGTTCATAGCTTCTTGGAACTTGGCGCACACTAGCGAACGGCTAGCGCCGATCTGCTCGGCAAATCTCGACAGTTTACTACAAATATGAGGTGAGAACGTGACGATCGGAAAAGAAATCTACAAAACTTACACTTTCTGCATGGCAGGAAGCAGTTGAATCCACGCCGCGATGTCTTCTAAGGTATATCCGTGCTCCTTGACGAGTTCCTGCGCGTCTTTAAAGTAGTGCTCAACCACTTTCTGCACGATCTCGTCCACCTCCGCCTGCTCTTTGCTCTCGTCTTCGACACTTTTCGCTTCTTTTTCTTCATCGGTACTTCTTCGACTACCAGGACTTGGCGTAGCAGGTTGGTTACCGCAGTGTCGTTGGATAAATTCGTGCTTCAGCAGTTGCTTTACGCTCCATCGCTCGGTTTGGTCCTTCTTGAGGCATTTATCCAAGAAATCGCAAAACAAGTCGGAAAACTCCCCTTCAGGCAGTCGAGGAGGCTAAACAAAAGCCCTTGTTAGCACAACATGAAAGGGTTAAAACGGACAAAGCGTACTGGTTCGTTGCGGATCATGTGAAGAAGCTCCCAATATCCTCCTCGCGATGAATACGGGAACTTCCCGAGAGCACACGTCATGATGGAGAGACCGAAAGACCATACATCCGACTTGTACGAATATTCCTGACCAGAAACACGTTACAAGTGAGTCATCTGCCCCATAATTTCTCCACAAACAAGGCATACTTCACTGGCAATGCGTTCCGGGGACATATATGTGAGCGTCCCCACGAAAGTTGTAGCTTTGGCCATTGAGTTCTCCATTTCGCGAACGATCCCGAAGTCGGATACTTTGACATCTCCGAAATGGTTGATAAGGAGATTACTGGGCTTAATATCACGATGAAGTTGGTGTGTACTGTGGAGAAAAGCAAGGCCTTTGAGCACACGGAACGAGATATTGGCCAGTACGACCTCACTGGTACATCCTCCAGTATCGACAATGTCCTGCAGTGATCCTCCGTCCATGTACTCAACCACAATGGATACATTTCCTTCATTCGGGTTCATGAAGGCATCGTACAAACACACAAGCTCCGGACACGCCACACTCTGTCGCGCAGTCTCAGACGCCTCAGTATCTGGAAGTGTAGACAAATTGTTGTACAGAGCTTTGAGTTCCGCGATGAGTTGATGCCTCTTTTCATGTTCGAAAACTGGAATGACTTTCACAGCCACGAGCATCAGTGAAGGAACGTGAAGAGCTTTGTGCACTACGCCACTAGCTCCACGTCCAAGCACACCAAGTTTTACCAAGTGTTTCTTGGTGTTCGAAGGTTGCTGTGGTCTGTCCGACTGCGTACTTGAAGGACCTTCCGAGTCTCGGTCAGGAGATCGAGTTAGTCCAGTCTGTTTGATCTGGAAACCCACCGCATCAAACGTTCCCGACGCAGACAAGTCGTACGATCTCTCCAGTCGATCTGTACTACCTGTATGTAGATCCAACTGGAAATCGGAACCCAGACCTTGAACGAAGTTACGTTGGATTCCTCTCTTACCACCAGAGGAGACAGGAGACGTCGATACACCTGGTCTCCCAAAGCCGCTCGGACCTGGAAGTTTGGGGCTTTTTGTAACTTGGCGACCAGGAACTCCTTCATCAGAAGGACCAGCAATATCCACCTCGAGATCTGCAATTTCCAGCTTGATTTGAGGACGTCCACCGGGGGCAAGACGCCCGTCACTACTCTTCTTCTTCTCTGCGACTTTGGGTTTGTCAGCTGCCGCCTCTTCTGGATCTGTTCGCATGGAGCGGATACGCCGCATATCGTTCGCCAAAGACTGTACGCTGCGTGCTGCACGTAGAGAACTCTCAGTTGATGAGTCCATCTTACTCTCAGCTCGACTAGATCGATCTAAATTCTCCGTTGTTGGCCGATGACGATCCAGAATCTTCACTTCTGGTTGTTTGAGCTTGGACTCACTCAATCCACTGTCATTACGCACGAAACTGGACGCTTTGGCATCAGGATGAAAAGCTCTACACAGGGAAACAGTGAGAATAAGTCGGTTCATAATTTAGTGATAACGTACGCTCTTCTCTCATCTGTTGGTGCTCCGAGCCGTGACGTTTTGGCTTCGGCCTTCTTGGCTACTCCCTGTTAAGTAAAATATGGTTAGTCTTGCACGTAAACAAAGCTTCATAGAGAATATACCAGTGACTTGGCCTCATCCTCTTCATCCACAGTGGCTTTCATCATAATTCTAACAAAAACAAGGAACACTTTGACAATGAGCTCGATGGTAGTTACACGTCGAAGCGACGCGAAAGATTGCAAATTTAAGCAGAGGTTTTGTATTCACCAAGTTGAAGTGCAAATGTACGCACAGTCGAACATAATGTACGACAGAAGTGCGTCCAAATCTTATTCGTACAATACAACATGATGTACGTACAATGTACGACAGAAGTGCGTCCAAAGTTTAGTCGTACAAGTTCAGAGGTTCATCATGCGCCGCAGTTCCACGACTCGATCTCGAGGATACGGTGGACGATAAGCCACAAACGCTTCTGTTGCTGACTTTTTGGCGCTCAGTTCTCTTTCGACACAGTAGAGATCCTGTACGCGCTGTTTGGCCGCCAGCATCAAGTCTTTAGGTTTGGGCATCTTGCCAGTGTGTACCGCCTGCTTGATGTCGGCTGTGGCCAATGGGATCTGCTTCTTGACGAACAACTTGCCTTCTTTTGTCTCCAGCCATTCCCGAGCTAAAGTTCCAGCCAATTTCACCTCATTGTCCACGTGCTGCTTCTCCTCAGCTTTTCGCTGCTTCTCCGCTAGCTCCAGCGCCTCTTTCCAGAGCTTTTCAGCTTGAGGAACCAAAAGTTCCGAGATTTCCATCACAGTAGCGAGTTGCTCTTGAACATGTACAGACTCTCGCGCTCGTGCAAGATCCTCATTACGTCGGACTTTGAGCATTTTCAGACGTAGGTTACAGGTTGAATTCACCCCTTGAAGAAGTTCAACCACAGTGAGAGTCGACAAGCAACGCGTGCGTACAAGTTGCATCTTGGCAAGATCTAGAGGTGTCTGGCGCTTATAATTCTCCATCGATAGTGCCACAACTACAGCGTCAGTATGTTTCAAGAGATAACGTAGTAGTAAGACGTGGGAGTTTCGTGCACACCAGTGAAGAACGGTATCTCCATGTGAATCCTGACGAGCTGTATCCCCTCCACTTTCAACCACAAGCTTCAGTATCTCCACACGATTGGCAATGGCTCCAAGAAAGTTCCTGCACGCAGCGATCATAGGCGTAGTGAGACTGTACTGGGTATCAACAGCATTCACCGCTTCCAGACAAGTCTCAGGTGTGAAATGACTTTGCATGAACGTCACAAGAAGTCGAACAACTTTTAGAGATCCGAGATAACTCGCTTCATGTAAGAGCGATTCCCCTCCTCCTCCTTCAACGCCATAGTCTTTTCTTAAGAAGAACCGATGTCTGTCCTCGTCTAGGAACATCTTGACTGCTTGATCGTCATCAGCTGCAATTGAGGCCCAAACATTGACAAAAACGAAAGCTTTACTACTTTCTACAGCCAACCCGAGATCAGGAGCTCGAGATTTTTGTCGTTGTTTCTGCTGATTCTCGTCGTTCACTTGTTTAAGCCACAATTGCTCCGTCTTCTCCTTTACTTTCAATGCTTTCTGTAACCACGGAGGATATCGAGGAACTCCTTTCGCTTTCCCTACCATCATCTATCCGTCGCTTCAGTACTAAAATACAAAAACGCACCTTGTATTTTCAAGCGATTCACCTACTTAATAACCTCTCGAGAGATTTTATCGTCGATATATTGCACCGTCTTGTCCTTAGCAGACTTCTTGGCAGCTACAGTCTGGGAGATCTGAGCCATTTTGTTCGCACTGGTACCGATCACAGCGTCTCCAGTCTTCAACGTCGTGTGGTTGGGTAGAGATCGGGTCGCGTTGCTTGCTAACTGGCCCAGACTCAACGACGCCTTGTACTGCAGCTCTTCATCCGTTGATCGGGCTCGAGCGATACGTAGTAGAGCTTGGATGCCTCCTTCTTCAGCGATACGCAGGTGGTTCTCATAGTTATCGGCCAGTTTCAATAGCGCTAAACCAGCGTAATGTCTCGGCTCAGCATGCACCGACATCATCGCAATCAGCGGCCGTAAGGCTCCACGCTCCACTAGACGAACCTGGTACTCTCTGTTCGACGCAAGATGAGCTAAAGTGAACGTCGCGTACTCTTGGCACTCCATATCTTCCACACAAGCCAAGGCAATCGCTGCATCCAGGCCTCCTTCACGATACAGATCATCATGATAGTCCGTTTGCTGCTCTACTACCAGAGCGAGGATGTAGCCACAATTCCTCAACGTCTCCGTGTCGATACACTTAGTCAATGCGATCACATGCGCTAGAGCGCCCAATTCCACCAGTTTCTGCAGTACATCCTTGCTTTCAGCCACCGATCCGATGCAGTAGAGTGCACACCGAACGCACTCTTCATCTGTAGACGCTAGTAAAGCCAGTAAAGGCAGGAGACCCCCACTCTGCATGACGGAGACTTTGGTCACGCTCTGCTTCCCTAAAGCCAAAGCATTGAGAGCCAAACAGCCACAGAGCTGCACGTCAGCACTTGGATACCGCAGCAGGTCAATCAGAGGCGGCACGGCGCCTTCTTCTATCATTCGCAGCTTGTTGGTGCCCATTCCGCCTAGTGCTAACGCCGCTAAGGCCAACGCTGCATACCGCTGGATCTGAGCGTCCGGGAAGCGGATCAAGTGCGTCAGTGGCCGAACAGCGCCTTGCTCCACAATAAAAGCCTTGTCATCCCCCGATGAAGCCACGTTACAGATGGATAAAGTGGCGAACCGCTGCGTCGTCACATCCAGAGACCTCGTAAGACGGAAGAGCGAAGGTAAAGCGCCTTGGTGTACCAGTTCCGGTTTGATGGAGTTCGTCACTGATAGAGATGCGAACACTCGAGCGCAGTCTCGTTGGACACGCGCGTCGTCATGAGCTCCGACGTTGATCATAGCCGAGATCGCTCCTTCCCGTACAACGTCGAGTTGGTGCTCAAGCGAGTCTGCTATGTTGGCCAGCGCGAAGACGCAGTCTCTCTTGACTTCCAGGTCGTCGTACGCGCAACACCGCAGGATCTGGGCTAAACCTCCGTCTCGAACGAGCTTGAGCTTGTTCTCCTCATTGAGAGAGAAGCTGGAGAAAGCTGCAGCAGCCGTACGCTGGTAGTCAAGCAAGGGGCTCTGAGCTAGCTTGATGAACGGCTGCAGTAGCGATTCCTGCACGATATGAACGCGGATCGTTGGGTTGGCCGACAGGAAGCGTAGCCCCATGGCCGCGTACCTCTGCGTAATGTCATCGGCAGATTCTGTCAATTGGATGAGGCACATTAAAGCTCCTTGCTTGTACACAGCCTGGTGGTTCTCCTCGTTCGAGCACAAGTTGGCCAGTGCTCGACTGATATCTTGCAGGATCTCAGCGCTGTCTTGAGCCACTTTAGCCAATGCAACCAGTGCGCTCGTTAAACCTTCAGCCACGATCTTCTGCTGGTTCACTGAGTGCTCGGACAGGTTGGCCACAAGCCCAGCACATTGGCTTAGCAGATCCCGAAGGCCTTTTGAGCCAGGATTCGTACTCAAACACCGCAAAATGGGGCGTAAAGCTCCTTCGTCCACCATTTGCTGTTTAATCTCTGGGTGAGAAGCTGACGACGTTAAGTGCCGTAAAGCTGCAACTGCAGGAGCTTGCAGAGAAGCGTCCACGTCCCTGAGGAACGTGATGAGCGCGTTGAGACCGCCTTCTTCCACGTATTTGCGTCGGAACTCACTGTTAGCGGCCAAATCCCGTAGCGCCAGCACACTTTGGCGTCGCGTGTTGAGCTCTTTAGCGTGGAGAAGGAAGAACAGCGTCTTGAGACCTCCTTCGTACACGAGACCGCGGTGGCTCGCGAAGTTCGGCGCAAGTTTACGCAGTGCTAAAGCCGCATTGTACTGACACTCCACGTCCAGCGACAATCCGAGATGAACGAGACCTGGAAGACCGTCCGCGATCATATCCGTGTGGTGTTCGAAGCTTGAGAGCAAGTTGGCGATCGTACGGGACGCTTCTCGATGGATTTCCTCGTGTCGGTGCTTCATCAGAGCAATGAGGAAGTTCCCACTGCGTTCGGCGACGAACTGCGCGTGCGTATCCAAGTGTTCGGCCAGATTAGCCAGCGCTCCACAAGCTTGTCGTGCCACCTCGAGGTCGGAGGATTGAGCCAGCTTAATCAGCGGCCGAAGAGATCCTTGCGCGACGATCTCGACCTTGAACTCGTCGCTGAGTGACAAATTGCAGTACGTAGCCGCCACTTCCCGCTGTGTCTCCAGTTCTTCCGACATGCCAGCGATGGCCAGAGGTGGTAAACCTCCTCCTCTTACAATCCGGCCACGGTTCTGAGCCGAGAACTGACACAAGCGACGTAAAGCGGACACTGCGAGCGTGTGCGAGTTCGAGTCTTCAGCGTGAGCCAACATGATGAGCGCTGCAATCCCTCCCTCGTCTCCGATCGCTGCACACTGTGCTGTATTTCCTGCGAAATTGGCTAACGCGAAGGACGCGTACAGGCGAATGTCCTCGTCCTTTGACTGGCCTAACGTGAGCGCCACTTTCAACACGCCTCGGCCGATCATGTGGTCGTGGTTGTTCTCGTTCGCAGCCAGGTTAGACAGCGCCATGATAGCGAACCGCTGGCTCTCCAAGTCTTCTCCATCCTCAGTCAGCGCCAGGATCGGCGCGAGACCGCCATGTACCAGCACTTGAACTTGAAGCAGCGGATCGCACGCCAAGTTACACAGTGCAATGCACGCGTATCGCCGCACACTTGGGTCGGCCGAGTCTTTAGCTGCTAGCAACAGAGCTTGCAGTCCTCCACCTCGAGCTGCAGCCGACCGCGTCTCACTGTTAGCCGCCAAGTTACAGAGCGTCATGACGGCGTAGCGTTTGCAGTCTCCGTCCTTGACTCCTGCAAGCCGGACGAGCGCCGACTCAATGCCAGCCTCAACCAGTTTCAGTTGATTCGCTTGAGCGCACGACACATTGTAGAGCGCTAAGGCTGCGCTTCGTTGGCACTCGAGATTTGGCGACAAGCACAACGCTCGAAGAGGACGTAGAGCCTGACGTTCCACCACTACCAGACGATTCTGTCGATGGGCTGAGACGTTGGCCAGTGTCATGCTGGCGTACCGAGAACACTCTGGGTCTTGAGAGCCTGCTAAGTCCACGAGTGGATCGAGACCGTCGTCTTGTACTACGAGATGGAGCTGGTTGGCTGGGTTGGCCGTCAGATTACACAGGCCCATGGCTGCGTACTTGCAACACTCGAGACTGGGGGACCGTAGAAGAGCTACAAGCGCCCGCATCCCTCCAGCCTTCATGATCTTCTGCTCGTTGCTGGAGTTACTGGACAAGTTGCAGATGGCCATGGCTGCGCAGCGTTGAATCTCATGGTCTCCGATCTCTCCAAGCCGAGAAACCAGCGCAGGTAAAGCACCAGCATCTACGATCCGGTGCTGGTTGTCGGCGTGTGCGCTGAGTCGGTAGAAGGCGCGCGTCGCGAACTGCCTGGTGGACGCGAAGTCGCTCTTGAGAAGATCTGAAAGCGGGACGAGACCGCCAAGCTCCGAGATCTGGAACTGGTTGTGCGCTGTGACGGCCAAATTGCCCAGACACATAGCCGCATCCCGGCCGCACAGTTCCTCCTTGCTCTGCGCCAGGGTGAAAACCGCGCGGAATTCCTGCAGTGAAAAGACTCCAAGGTGGTTCTCCGGGTTGCTGGACAAGTTAGCGAATGTGCGACTGGTATGGCGCGCGATCTCGGAATGGTAGCTGGCCTTCGTCAGCTCCAAGAGCGCCGGAAAAGCCCCCTCGGCCACCATTTGCACCTGGTTCAGCACGTTCTCACTCAACGTGGCCATAGCACCAGCACATTGGAGTCTCACATCGTCGTCTGGCACTGCACAGCAGCTAAAAAGAGGCGCAAGACCTCCGTCGTGCACGAATTGCGTCTTAACCGGAGCATACAACGCCAAATGCCGCACACCGGCAGCTCCCATGGTCTTTAATGTCGGGTCTGAGCTTCGTAGTAGGGAAATCAAAGCCAGCAGCGTCCCTCCGTCTTCAGCAAGCATAGGTTTGTTGTCCTTGTTAGTGGTCAACGTCTTCAAAGCCGCCGCAGCTTGTTGCTGAACGTCCAAACCAGGAGCTCCAAGCAGTAAATGCAGCGTCTGAACGGATCCCGTCCCCAGCATAGCTTGATGAGTATCGGGGTTACTCGAGAGCTTGTGCAGCGCTAACGCCGTGTTGTACTGACACTCGTGGTCCTCAATCTTAGCCACCCGAGCCACCGCCGTCAAGCCTTCTTCAGACAGGAAAACAGTGTGAAACTCGGGGGTACTCAAGAGATTAGCGGCCAGTCTCGAGGCTTCACGATACACTGGCAGGTGTCGACTGCGCATCGTCTTCACAGCCACGTGAACAGCGTGGACGTCGATCATAAACTCGTGGGTTCGCGTATTCTCCGCGAGATTTGCAGCCGCTCCACACGCGTTTCGAGCTACTTCGACGTCCGGAGATGAACACAAGGCGAAGAGCTGCTGGAAAAGCGTCGACGAACAGCTCGCGAGGACCAGCTTGTTGCTTTGCGATAGGCTCAAGTTGCACAGGCACGCGGCCGCTTCTCGCTGGTTCTCCAACAGCTCCGTGTGTCGAGCACAAGCCAATAAAGCAGCGGCTAGAGGCTCGCGATGCTGAGCTACAATGGCCACGCGGTTCACATCTAGACACGAGATCCGACGTAAGACAGACACGGCATGGCACTGAGCACTGGGGTGCTTCTCTTCCTCCGCATCCAGCGCCAGTTTGATCAATGGTTCACCACTATCGCTCAGCTGGCCGATGAGTTCGTGAAGTGACTCGTTTGTCGCTATTTTCCCGAGCGCGAAAGCTGCGTAGAAGCGAGTTTCCAAGTCATTTACAGAGTCCAGTGCCGCTACCAGAGCAGGGAGAACCCCATTGTCTACAAACGGGCTGTGATTCTTCTCGTCCGTAAAGATGCAACCCAGAACGAGCAACGCGAACTGACGCGGCTGTGGATGCTCCGTATCAACCGCAAGCTCAATGAGAGGAACCACCACCTTCTCACGTAAAACTCTGGAATGATTCTGCACGTTCGCCACGAGATTCCCCAACGCAACAACACCAAAGAGCCGAGTCTGAGGGTCTAAATGCTGGATGGAGCGTACGAGGAACTCATGGCAGCCATCGGCCAGTAGCAGGTCGTGAAGTCCATAATTCGACGAGAGATTGGCCACACACTTGACTGCCTCACGCGCGACGCGAGCTGGCGTTCCTTGAGCATCAAACTCCAGGAAGAAGCGCAAACCGCGTTGCTCCGCTATAGCCGCATGCGTGTCTGCGTTTTCTGCGATGTTAGCCACACTGGCACAGGCAAAAGCGGCCGTTTCCTCGTCAATAGACAGCATCAGAGTGATCAACGCGTTCATCAATGGTGACGCAGAGATGACGAGCTTGTTCTTCTCCGCCATCGACAAGTTGTACGCCGTCATTGTAACTTCGCGGTGGAGCTGGACGTCCGACGAACGCGCTGCAAGGATCAATGGCTCCAAACCGCCTTCAGATACGATATGGAGACGCGTCTCGGGGCGGTTTGACAGGCCTCGAAGCGCAGCAATCGCTGTCTTTTGATCGTCCACGTCGTCAGAGCATGCGAGCTGGATAATAGGAGGCAAACCACCCATCGCTTCGACCATTTGACGTCGGTCTGGGTTTGCTGCGAGGTTACACAGCGCGAAGGCGATGCACCGGTGGGTCTCGAGGTCCACACTGTTGGCTACTTCGACTAGGGGCGATACAGCGCCAGCAGCGACCAGTTCGTCCTGAAACTCGGTCTTGGCAGCGATATTCCCCAACGTCACAGCTCCAAACAGGCGATAGGTGGCGTCAGCGGAGCACAGGAACGCCACAAGCGACTGCATCTCACAGGCAGCGATGAAAACCTCGGGATACGCACCTACACAGCCACTGAGAGACAAATTGCACAAGCAGGCCAGTACTTCCTGCTGGACGTCCATGTCCTCAGACTTTGTGAGAGCTAGCAACGGCCGCAGGACGCCACGTCGTACGAGCTCACGCCGTGCGAGTTCGTTCACGCACAGGCCGCGCAAAGCACAGACAGCTCGGTACTGGCCTTTGGCGTCTTGAGACTCCAGCAACCGCAGTAAAGCATCCATGAAGACGTCTCCCAACTGCAGCAACATCGTGTGGTTCTCTGAATACGCAGTGAAGTTAGCGATGCCGAACGCAGCGCCATTTCTCAACGTCACATCTGCGTGCAGTAACAACTGCGCGAAGAGAGGGAGGACACCAGCTTCAGCGAGAAGGGACTGGGTGGCACGCACACTGGCAATGTTGGTGAGCGTAAAGACCGCGTACCTTTGAGTATCGAGGTCTCCGTTAAGAGAGCCACTCGCGAGAGCCACGAGGGTCGGTACAAGCGCGTCCTGCACGATTTTAGTGACGTTGGCAACGTTCGTAGACAGGTTCGCAATGCCCATAGCTGCATACCGTTGACTGAGGAAATCTGGGGCGTTTAATGCGGCCATAAGCGGCGTAAGACCTCCACCAGACACGATCTCTGCTGTGTACGCGTATTCCGCAGACATGTTGGCGATCGTCCGTAGTGCTTCACGCTGCACATCGACGCTTTTCGCTCGTAGAACGAACTTGATGTGCTGTAACACACCGTCTTTCACCATTCTCCCCTGGTTCTCCACTACTTCAGCTAAATTCGCGAGCACTCCACACGCTTGATGCGCGACTTCTCCATCTGCTGAGTGAACTAGCGTCAATAGAGGCGCTAAGCCACCATTGAGGACAATAACCACCTTGTTTTCTTCACTCAGCGACAGGTTCCTCAACGCAGCACACACTTCTCGCTGCACTTCGACACTCTCGGACAACGCGAGCTTGAAAAGAGGAGAAAGCGCACCGAAAGACACTGCTTGGGTGCGGTTCTTGGCTTCTACGACCATCCGTCGCAGAGCGAAACACGCTTGTAAGTGTGTGTCTTCATCTGCGTCGTGTAACAGGGAGATGACCGTGCGTAATACTCCCAGCTTGGAGATCTGCACGCTGTTGCTTTCATTTGCTGCCAAGTTATTAAGCGCGAAGGCCAGCGCACGGCGCGTCTCGAGGTCTGTGGCCTTGTCCACTGTCATCAGCGCAGTCACGGCGCCTTGGTCGAACAAGTCTCGATGGTTTTTGTGATCCACTGCAAAGTTGCCAATCGCCAGCGTGCCAAAGCGTCGACACACTGCGTCCTCCGTCTCCTGTGCGAACGCTCCGATGTATCGCAGCGCACTACTACGCATCAGAGTTGCTTGACTAGAAGGTTTGGCTGCAAACAGAGCCAAACAGCGAGAAACCTGACGCTTCACCTCCAAGTCAGCACAGGTAGCGAGCGTGTACAGGGGAGTTAGTACGCCTTCTTCCAGCATCTTCTTGTGCGTGTGGCCTTCGATCATCTCGGCCAAGTTGGCCAGCGCGCAGACCGCTTGCCGTTCCCGGTACGAGGCTCTGCTACCGGCCAGTGCAATGAGCGCCGGCAAACACCCGCCACGGGCCATGGTGATCTTGTTCTCTTCACTTAATGACAGGTTTGCGAGCGTAGCGGCCACTTCCCGTTGCACCTCGATACTTTCACAGGAAGCTGCTAGGATCAGCGGCTCCAACGCTCCAAGACGCACCACTTGTTGCCGCACGATCTGGTTCACTGAGAGACCACGGAGAGCTGCGATGGCTTGGAACTGGACATTGGCATCGCCCGGGAACGCAAAGCTGATGATCGGCTGCAGACAATTAGCGGCTACGACCCGCTCGATGTTGTTCGGATTACTGCACAAGTTGCCAATGGCGAAGATGGCGAACTGGCGACACTTGACATCTCGGTGTTTAGCGTAGCCGGACAGAAATGTCAACGCTTTGTCTAGTAATTCCTCGTGGGTAGAAGGTGACACGGCCAGGTTAGCCAGTACCAGTAGACAGTAGCGGATCACGTCGTTGTCGGCCAGTGATCGCGGGTCCAGAGCTTCTTCGATTCGCGCCAGGATGGGAGGAAGCACGCCTTGAGCTAGCAGCTTAGGCTGGTTATTGACGTTTGTGCCTAGATTACACAACGCCATCGCTGCCATGCGTTGACAGTCCACAATTTCACTTCCCAGAAGCTGAATAAGCGGAGGTGCAGCTCCTTGCCGTAAGATAACTTCCGCAAAGTCACAGTTAGCTGAGAGGTTCCCCAGAGCTCGAGCTGCTTCCCGTTGTGCGATGATCCCGCCTTGCTTTAAGGCCTCCACGACGGGTGGAATGGCTCCATTCGCCACGAGATGGCTTTGATTCTCCACGTCTTCGGCCAGATTGGCCACAGCACAAAGCGCTTGTCGTTGAACGCCCACATCTGCATTCTTCAAAGCCGAAAGAATCGGCGGTAAACCTCCACACTTGCAAATGTCCGACTTGTTCGCATCTGCATAAGATAACGTGCAGATCGCAGGAAGGACGTCAGCTTGCAAGTCCGAGCTTTGTGTCCTTGCCAAGAACAACACAGGCTCCAAACCACCTTCCTCGGTGATCTGTTTACGTAAATCAGCGTTCAATGCCACTTTAACCAGCGCAAAGGCCGCGTACTGGCGAACTTGTTCATCCGGAGCACTTGACAGCGAGATAAGCAGCGGTAGGGAGCCTTCCTCGACAATAGCGCGGTGATTTTCCACACAAGTAGCCAAGTTAGCAATGGCCAAGATGGCAAATCGCTGGATCTCCAGCTCCACGTCCTCCGAACGAGCAAGCGACATCAAAGGCTCCATGGCTCCGCTTTCCATCAACAGTTCACGGATCGCTGGGTTCGTGGCCAAGTTGCAGATCCCGAGGGCGCCGACACGCTGCGAGGCCATGTCGGGCGACAAGAGGTACGAGATCAGGAGCTGGTGACCGCCGTGCTCAATGATATCGTCGTGGTTCAAGCGGAAGGCCGAGAGATTCCCAAGAGCGCGACCTGCTTCCCGTTGCACCTCCACGAACTGAGAGCGCATCATGGCGATAAGCGGCGGCACTCCTCCGTCCACGCAGATCTTCTCCTGGTTCTCTTCAACTTCCGCAAGATTGGCCAGCGTAGCGCAACTCTGTCGAGCCAGATCCATGTCTTCGGACTGCGCGTGGGCAATTAGAGCGGCCACAGCACCGCTTTTGGCGATCTCGTACTTGGTTTCTTCACTAACAGACAGGTTGCAGAGCGCTGCGCAGGTCTCGCGAAGGATTTCCAGATCGTCGGACTGTAAGAGCAGGACGAGAGGCTCCAAGCCGCCCTCTTGGAGGATTTTAATCTTGTTCGCTTCACTCACGCCCAGGCCACGCAGAGCAGCGACAGCTTGATGATGCACGTCCGTGTCTTCGGAAGACGCGAGCGTGATAATGGGCTGCAGACCTCCTTCTTCCACCATCCTCGTGTGGTTGAACTCGTTGGAAGCGAAGTTAGCCAAGGCAAACGCCACGTAGTACTGGCTTAAAGCATCGGCCGTGCTTGCCAGTGAAAACAACGACAGCAGACAACCTGCTTCGACTAGCGCTGGGTGGTTAGCCTTCATTGCAGCCAAGTTCGCAATAGCCAGCACGGCATATCGGCGAGCTTCAAGCTCGCGGTCGAACGCTTGGGCCAGCGCAATGAGCGGCGTGATGGTCCCCAAGCCAACAATTTGGACTTGGTAGCTTGCTGTCGTGCTCAAGTTCGCTAAAGCCAAGGCAGCGTACCTTTGACACACGTGGTGGTTCAGTATGAGCGCTGCAGCGAGAGGCTGAAGCACGCCTTCTTTCATCAAAGCGGGCTGCACTTCTTCGTTTGCTGTTAGGTTCGCAAGGCAGCGACAGGCTTCCGAGCGCGTGTTGAGATCTCGAGCCACAGCCAACGCCATGACCGACGATAGGCCGTTCTCGCGCAACAACTTGTCATGAAGCTCGTGTAGCTCCGTCAAGTTAGCAATTGTACTGCACGCGTACTCTTCAACCGCCGGATCACCGGACAGGGACATGGAGATGATCGTAAGCAGCGCTCGATCCGAGATCTCCACTTTGTTCTCGGGCGTGGCCGACAGCGCACAGAAAGCTGCTGCTACTTCACGCTGGATGTCCGGCTCGTCCGAACGAGCCATGAGCACGAGAGGATCCAGCATCCCTTCCTTCACCACGACAATCCGGTTGGCTGGGGAGATGCAGATCCCGCGAAGACATGCGAGTGCCTGACGTTGAGCGCTCAACTCCTTGCAACAAGCCAACGCGATAAGACGAGGGATAGCGCCTTCGTCTACGATCAGAGGGCGATACTCGTTGTTCACCGATAGATTCGCCAGCGCGAAGGCACAGTAGACACCGGAATGGACCATTTCCGGATCCAGTAGCTTCACCAAAGCCTCCACAGTGCCTAACTGTACGATTTCCTCATGGTTCTCCGGTTCAGCCGCTAAGTTCCCGATCGTCATGGCCACGTACTGCTTGGCTACTGCGTCGTTCTCGTTCTCGTCGTCTTTGAAGAACTGGACAAGAGGAGCTAAAGCTCCTTCCTCTACGATCCGAACTCGACTTGTCGGACATGACGCCACGTTCGCCAGGCAGAGACAAGAGAGACGTAGCGCCTCAGCGTCGCTCGACTGGAGAATCAGCGTCAACAAGGCCTTAACCACGCCTTTAGCCACCATCTTCTCGTGCAGCTCGGCATTCGTCGAGATCTCAGCCAGACTGAAGGCCACATCGCGCTGCTCCGTCGGCTTGCGCTCACGTCGTCCACGCGCAATTAACTGCTCCAGAACCTTGGACATTTGCTCGCATCCCCGTAATTGGTGTCCGTCCCCTCATCAACACCAGGAAACCGTCAAACGGACAGCTCCCATGAGCATTTAACGCCATCCGGGCCCAAGTCAGTTGTCCTGTCCGACCTCTGCGCCAAATTATACCCGACCACTTTGTAGCCGCTCACGGCACGCGCAGCTTTGTAGCATACGTCACCAGCTCATTCGTCAAGTCTCCCGATCAAGCACAAGCCAAGCCATGAACTTCCTGCACTCGAGTCTGCACCACCCTGCACAGCGCGCCTGGAGCGAGCCGCACCTGCACCCGTCGCAGCTCATGTACCCGCTGTTCGTGACGCTTCGCAGTGAGGACAAGCCGATCCGTGGACTTGAGCCGGAGCTGCAGTGGGGCCAAGGCCCGGCAGGCGACTACGCGTCGCTTGTGGCTCACCTGCGCACTCTCATGGCCAAGGGCTTGACCAACGTCATGCTCTTCGGTGTCGTGGAGGACAAGGACGCCCGTGGATCTATGGCAGACGATGAGAGCACGCCTGTTATTAAGTGCACCAAGGTGCTGCGTAAGGCCCTGCCGGAGCTCCTGGTGGCCTGTGACGTCTGTATGTGTGAGTACACGGACCACGGCCACTGCGGCATCCTACGCGACGTGGACGGGGAGAAAGTTCTAGACAATGAACGCACGCTCGAACGTCTCACCAGCATCGCGTTAGCGTACGCCAAGGCCGGCGCACAGCTCGTGTGTCCTTCTGACATGATGGACAACAGAATCGGTGCTATTAGGAAGATCTACAACGACAATGGCTTCGAGCACGTGTCCATTATGGCCTATACGTCCAAGAAGGCCAGCGTCATGTACGCGCCGTTCCGTGACGCCGTCGAGTCGACGTTCCAAGGCGACAGGAAGCGCTACCAACACCCTGTGGGCAGCACGAGCCACGCCGCGTTGGCGTTTGAGCGTGACGTGCAGCAGGGCGCGGACAGCGTCATCGTCAAGCCGTCGCTCTTTTACTCGGACATTGTGGCCAGCTTCGCCGCCAAGAAGACGGTGCCGGTCGTGTGCTACCTCGTCTCAGGCGAATACAAGATGGTCAAGGACTACGGCGACTCCACCAACTCCCTCGAGGCTGTGGTGCGCGAAGCTCATTTGGGTCTGCTACGTGCCGGTGCCAGTGTGCTCATCACGTACTTCACCCCGTACATCTTGGACCGTTGCGCCAAGTGGTAAACTCGCTTTAGGGGTTAATTAATCCATCACTACAATAATGGTGGATCTGAGACGTGTGTACATTTCTTTTTACTAAGATGTCAATTTCCACCAATCATCTGTCGCCATCCAATTGTATGGCCCCCCTGGTCAAACTGAAAAGCTCCGACCATGGACGCGCAGGCGCTGACGGACAAGATCGTGGCTACAGGCGACGCCATCCGCGAGCTGAAGGCGGCTAAGGATGCAGCTAACGCCGACCAAATCTCTGCGAAGGTGCAGGAGCTTCTGGCACTCAAGGCCGAGTTTAAGACGCTGACGGGGGTCGAATACGCGCCTCAACAGCCCAAAAAGCAGAAGTCGACGGCTACGGCTGAAGCTGCAGCCGACGGAGCGAAGAAGTCGAAGAACCAGCTGAAAAAGGAGAAGAAACTGGCCGAACAGGCGGCCAAGAAGGCTGCAGGAGGATCCACCAAGGCCCCCAAGCAGAAGCAGAAGAAGGCGAAGCCCAGTGAGAGCGCCAAACCGGCCGAGAGCGCGGCTGTGCCCTCAGATGCTGATCTACTCTTGCGTCAGGCCGAGTTCCAGCACCAGGTACTGAGTTCTGGCGCGGCCGCTGGCGCTCAGGTCGTGACGCCGTGGGACGTAGAGGCCGAAGACGGTGTGGACTATGACAAGCTGGTGGAGCAATTCGGTAGCACGAAGATTCCACCTGAGATGGTGGAGAGGATGGAGCGACTGACGGGCCACAAGGCCCACCGCTACCTCCGTCGTGGCTACTTCTTCTCGCACCGTGACTTGGATGTCATTCTGGACGCCTATGAGAAGGGCGAGAAGTTCTTCCTGTACACAGGACGCGGTCCGTCCTCTGGCAGTCTGCACATGGGCCATTTGATCCCGTTCACGTTCACAGCTTGGCTGCAGAAGGTGTTTGATGTGCCTCTTGTCATCCAATTGACGAATGATGAGAAGTTCCTGTTCAAAGACCAGACGCTTGAAGAGAGTGAGGTCATGGCTTGGGAGAACGCCAAGGACATCATCGCCTGTGGCTTTGACGTCAAGAAGACCTTCATGTTTGCCAACACCGACTACATCAAGGAGATGTACCCGCAGATCCTCAAGGTGCAGAAATGTGTCACGTACAACCAGGTGCGTGGCATTTTCGGCTTCACCGGGTCCGACAACATCGGCAAGTCGGCTTTCCCGGCTGTTCAGGCTGTGCCGTCGTTTTCCGAGACGTTCCCTGTGGTGTTGGGTGGACGCAAGGGCTTGCGTTGCCTCATTCCCCACGCTATTGACCAGGACCCGTACTTCCGTATGACTCGCGATGTGGCTCCGCGTATCGGCTACCTCAAGCCTGCGTCCATGCACTCCAAGTTCTTCCCGGCACTGCAGGGTAGCACAACCAAGATGAGCGCCAGCAAGGCCAGTACCACCATCTACATCTCGGATTCGCCAGACGAGATTGCCAACAAGATCAAGAAGTACGCCTTTAGGTAAGTTTCTAGCTCATTGTCTCTTTGTGTGTTGTATTACTGCTCTAACGCACTGTTTTTTTTCACAGTGGTGGAGGTGAAACCAAGGCTGATCACGAGAAGTACGGTGCCAACTTGGAAGCCGATATTCCGTACCAATACCTGTCGTTTATGCTCGAAGATGATGAGGAGCTTGAGCGCATTGGCCGTGAGTACGGCGCGGGTCGCATGATGTCTGGTGAGGTGAAGCAGAAACTCATTGATGTCATGGCTGAGTACACTGTGGACTTCCAGAAGCGCCGTGCTGCCATCACTAACGACCTGGTCTCCGAGTTCATGAGCGTGCGACCCCTAGAGTTTTAGGCACCGTTAGCTCGTTGTTTGTGTGGCTAAGTGGCGCGCTCCTTGTTGGCTATACGGTAATGCTAAGGAAACAAGTGCCACCTTTTGCGCCTGCATATTGTATGTATGAGTTATTGTTCGCAGACGCACAAAAGCGCGGACTTAGTCCACAAAAATCACTACTACACTGTCACATCACCTTGACGCCAAGACGTTGTGGTGATTCTTCGTAGTCAGACCGGGGAGAAGAATTGGCTGGCTTGGCAGCGGTGGTCTTGGAGGAACAGAGCCTTGCTGCTTGAAGGTGGAATAGGATCACATACTCTGTGACACATCCAAGACAGGATTCGCTGGGATCGCGTCGGTCCCAGCGCCTCACAACGCCAATTTCCCCCCAACACAGGTTGCTATAGGGACTCCAGCTGCCAGGTTTTGGTACAGTGCAAGCCACGATTGAATTACCTGCATGAAGCAAGAGTAAGTTTGTGTTAGTTTACTTTTCTTTAAGCAAAAAATACTCTAATATATTTGCTCACCTCGTGCATACGGAAACAGTTGCAAACGCTTCGCCCGGGCTTAATTGGATCGACAACGTATGGGATGACAACGGAGCACTGGATTGGCGTCACTTTCTCGGCTGGAAGAAGGAAAAAATCTCTACAGCAGCACGGGAAAACGTCAGTGACATTGCGATGGAAGTACTTTTACAATCATTCAAACGAACCCTTGGTTGGCGATTGAGATGCCGAACCTGCGATAGTCGAAAGTGATGTAGGTTTCCAAGAAAAGCATCAGAAGACTGCCGATACCAGTGCACCACATGACACGACCCCCACGGGAAAAGGTGTAGCACCACTTCGGTTGCTCCACAGCATCGCTAAAGCTGGCAACGTAGGCAAGCTCTTCAGGGAAACTACACGTTGACGTATTCTCCGAGTAGCTTCTTCTTCGATTCGCGCCGCGTGTTTGACGGCCAGCGTTGGTCGCAAATGACTTGTGGTGTGTATCACCACAGGCCTGCAAAAAGCGAACCACCAATATCACCAACACATAGGACGAGATGCCACCTGTAAATGCACAGTTCAGGTCTACGCCAGCAAGTATTGAACATATACGCGTTAGAAGCACAAACAAAGACGCATATGACAGTGCAACGCTTACCTTTGCTGACGAGATGGCTTTTCAAAATCAACACCAGTGGGCGCAGTGCTGGCATCTCTGCTTGCAGCGAATAAATAAGACCTCGGGCACCTAATCCAGTGTGACCAACCGAATGACCGCAGGTTAGGTCGAGTAGCACATCTTCTTCTGTCGGGTTAAGCGAGGAGGTCATTTTGAGAACGGGAATTTTAGCACTTCCAAGCAGCTCTAGCTTCTTCGTCCACGGTTGGTGCTCAACTTCGGATGCCAATGCTTCTAAGATCGACAAAGGCCGCTCTCCAGCCAGTGATCGCGAAACCAGTACACAATCGATGTCACTTACAGGTAACGCTAAGTGCGTATAGCTTGACCCGTAAATGTCAATCAAAGCATCCGGCCACAGGGATCGCACCAGTTCCTGCAATGAATCAATGGCCTGTTGCTGATGTTTTTCCATCGTGGCCAGCTTCGTGTCGATACAGTCCACAAAAGCTTCCATTTGTCTACTGAGATTGCTGCATCAGTTCAGCAACCGAAAACAAGCTCATTAGCTAAGTGCACTAGGAATCCACATAAAATAGTGAAGATAATATACCTGTGGAATTGTTCTTCGGCCAGGTATCTGGAGTACACTGGGTTCACTGAATACATCATCTGAGTGGTGGTTGGGTAACTTTGCTGTTCTCGAGGCGGAGGCTGTAGCTGTGCATACTCTTTGCGTGGTAGTTCGGCGCTGTCTTCACGGAATAAATACTTTGGATCGAGATATAACTCTTCCGATTCACCACTGCCAAGTCCTCCATCGCTTGGCGGATACTTACGAGGATGCATGTTCTTCTTCCGCCGCTGATATTGTCGTGGAATTGGAGGCTGAAGGTTCGTGTCAGCTGACTCGTTTTCGGAAGCTGTGATTTCTTGATTGGAATGTCTGTTCTCGTCGCCATATCCGTTTAGTTCAGCGCTTTTAGATGTGTCTGGGTCATAGTGCTTCTTCTCAAGTTGTTTCACCTTGTTTTGCCTAAGGACAGCGTCCTTGAACAACATTTTCCCGGTCGACGAGTCAGGAGCTTCTGTTGACTGGTTGTCGTAAGGCTTCGAGTGGTTCGCGAAAGAGGACGCCCGTTCTCGTTGGTGTTGCATTTGGAACTTCATTGAGTGTCGAATAGGATCACTTTTCGGTATTCTGCGCAATACAAAAAATCATTAAAAATCAAGTCTAATGAGTAATTCTCATCGCAATCTAGCAGGTAGCAAACGCCACCTACCTGCCTTAGGCGTAAGAGGCCGTAGCAGGGGTAAAAGCACAGCGTAACTTACGGAGGGTTTACAGGAAGGGACATCTGGTAGTTTTGGTGCGAAGGTCGAGGGAAAACGTAAGCCCCAGACCAATGTGGATCGTCGTAACTTTTTAAATAGAAAAAAAAACATTAGTTCGATACTGTCAATAAGAAAAAAACATGATACGCACTCGTAATACGCAGGGTAGAAAGCTCGGATATCGTGTGAATAACGACACTTGTCTCCAAAGGTGCAGCCGAACCTAGAGACGAAATTCACACACGGTTGTCTGGGTTTCTTGTGCTTGTTGCTGTGTCGATGAGTGCTAAGGGAATGACGATACTGGTGATGCACAAAAGGCCTCTGATCGTCTTCAGGTGGGGGGCTGGGGGGTTGAACGCGCGGTGGCGGAGGTGGCCAACGGCTCTCAGGCATCTCTGCGCGTTCTGCGGCGTCGAATTGGGTGCTGGTCGTCTCGTAGACACTTGCCACTGCCACTTCTCCACGTTGCATGTGCTTCTGAATCAGAAACTGAGGGACTTTTGGACACTGAAGAGTCTGGTTTACTTTGACCTGCTCCTTCTCGTTTGAAAATCTGAAAAACTGCGGAAGACGCAGCGTCTCACGGTTTACCTCGCAAAGTGGAGGCTAGACGGGAAGGGACGCAGTAGTTAGTTGGGCGTTGACGGCGAGGTGCTAAAAGCGACAAGGATACTTTTAGGTCAACGTTTTCGACGAATTTATCCCGATGTGTGCGCCACACCAGACTCGACTCAACACAGTTTTTAGGACGACCATCGAGGTGTTTTTGACGACCACAGTTACATGTTACCCGCCCGGTATTCCTCGAGCGTCTGCAGAGTACCAGTGTCGATGAACTCATCGATTTTGGCAGCTGATGATTTGCCGACACCCTTGAGCTTGAGCGCGTCTTTGCCGCACGTGATTTCCGTCTCACAATCGCGGATGGCTTTGGCAACCTTGGACCATGTTCCTCCTTTGAATTTCTCCCCACGCTTAAATTCGAAGCCTGATAGTTCAGCAAAGGCATCGGCCAACGACTGGTTCGCTTCGACTGTAGCTTCGGCCTTCTTGCGGGGCTTCTTGGCCTTCTTCTCGTCGTCTTCGTCAGCGTTTTCATCTTCCTCCTTGACGTCGTCGCTTTTGCGTTTACGACCAGTCTTCTTCTCCGTCTTGACGCTTGTCTTGCCCTTCTTCTTAGGAGACGCTGACTCTTCTACTCCGAACTTCTTGATCATCTCCTGCAACGGGGTTTGGAGTATTAGTGTTGTTCTAGTTAGGAATTGTTGAAAAAGAACTACACTCACCTTGAGTGCTGCATCAAATTGGAACTCGCCCTGGGAAGTATCTCAACGTATTAGATAATTAAATACACTATTGTGTCCTCTGTATCCTCGTACATCTTCACGAGTGGAGTTTAGCATCGTGCCAGCTACGATGGCGGCATTGACAGGGTCCTAGGAAGGAAGTAATGCATTAAAAATACATTAATAAGTAGTTAACACGCCTTCGCGTGTGGACACCTAGACGCACCGTCGGCACTTTGACGCCTTCCTTAGCGCAGAGCGCCAGCAGTTCCTTCGCCGCCTTCTTGCTCGCCTCGCGACTCGACATGCTATCAAATTATATTGTTGCCACCAATTTTTGGCGGGAATAAAATACTGAAAATTGGTTGGCGGAAAAATACTTTACCGGTATGTCGTTCGCACACGTCACAGATAGCGACTTCAACTTGTGTAAGATGGTTGTGTTACGATGACCTCCATCAGTCTCGGTAGACATCACTCAGGAAGGCAAACCTTCCTTACGTACAATAGCACACTCCTACATTTCCCCTGTGGTTGCAATGCCGCTCGACCGCCTGCGAAGCGCTACTTTCTCCAGACGTTTGGAAGCTGGTGGCTCCAGTTCATGGAGCTCCATCCACGAAGACTTCACGAGTCTTCGGTTTCTCGTCTGGACTGGAGGAGACCCTGGATTCACTTTGACGACTGCTCGAGGGTCGGAAGAAAGCGGCGCAGTATTTGCATCAGATGAGGACGCGGACTTGATAGTAGATCGAGTCACGGCGAAGAAAGTCTGGGATGCCGGAATCCGCTCTGGTGATGTGTTGGAGACTGTCTCGGACAAGCGGGTGCATACAATGGACACCGAGGCAGCCATTGTGTTAGTGCAAATGTCCAAGAGCCCGTCGATCATCCGATTCCGATCGCCAACAAAGGGCAACTGCGTGCGCTTTGACGTTCTCCTTGGCCGTCAGAAGATGGGCTTGTTCTTTACTGGAGACAGCAGCCACGATATCCCCGTCGTAACTCGGATCGGTACTCAGAGTATTCGTGGTACTTCTGCCTCTCCGTCGGGCGTTCGTCCTGGCGATATCCTCGTAGCAGTAAACGGCACGGACACAGTCGCTGCTGGGCTCGAAATGACAACAAAATACCTGGATACATGCCCCCGTCCAGCAAGACTAACATTTGAGCGTGCCTCGAACGATGACAACGGTTGGTTTGATGGCCAATCGCCAAATGAGGAATCAATGGAGCACCGAAAACGCTCACTAATGCCCATGCGAATGATTCGAGCGACAGCGAGTCTTCGTTGTCGAGAATTCTTGAAATCGTTGATCCCTGCGGCTCATCTGCCCAAACAACAGTCGGAAAGCCATGAAACGCTCAGTAGTGTCTTGATCGAGTGGAAGAGTGGATCTCTTGGCTTGACACTCATGGAGGACGCCATTTCGGGGGCTCCAGTAGTGAATCGTTTGACTGGGAAGGGATCGGCAATTAATTTGGAGCGTCTTCAACACGGGTTCGAGCTACACTCGATAAATGGCGTCCGAACTGAAGGTCGTTGCCTTGATGACTTGTATCAAGATCTGCTGAGACTACCTAAGCCGGTGCGGCTTGTCTTCCGTCCTCCCGAGAGTGACGATACAAGCGAGGAGGACCGTAACTCAGGCGCTTCATCCCCATCATTGGAGGTGCCATCAAACGCCCAGCGGCTGGGCCAGCCTGGTCTGTGCCACGCATTGGGCCCTCGGCAACCAGTTTGCGACGGTGAACAATATGAGTACGAAGTGACATGGACCAGTACCCGACTCGGACTGAAACTCGAAATCCCCCACAGCAGCGCACAGGAAACAGTCAAAGTATCTCGACGTCAGTACCCGATCGTCCACAAAGTTCTGAAGGAATCCACCCTTGGTCTGTCGAGTGCTGCTGTTGGCGACCTTTTCATCTCAGTCAACAACTGGAGTACGTCTGGCTTGAGTACAACGGAGCTTCGTACCCTTCTTAACGTTGCAACAAGACCTGCTGTGCTTCGCTTCCGTAGACAAGCAGCCTTGCCAGATTTCCACAATGGAGAAGTCTTACACAGGAATTCAACACTCACTTCTGCTTACAGCATCCTCTGGAGCGAGGGAAAACTGGGGATTGTCTTCGGCTGCTACGTAGATGGCGATCGTCAAAACGCTTTGACGGTCTATGTGAAGCACGTTGGTCCGGGACAAGCGCAGCAGTCCAAGCTTGTGACCATCGGCGACATTCTCCATAGCATTAACGGCCAAGACCTACCGCCAAAACAAAAGTTCAAGAAGACCATGCGCAAGCTGATAAAATCCAAGCAGCCCGTCACGCTAGGCTTTCGCCGTCTTCTGGTGGAGCGGAACACTTGCACTTGAAGGAATCGGGTAAACCCCGTGTGATATTCAATCGCGTTTATATTTCTTGTGTTTTATACTATTCATTCAGACGCTTTTTCAGTCCACACCCGCGTTCCATCTTGACGTCCATCTTCGCGCACGATATTGCTTCTATACAAAACATTACGTTATGTAACATGCTGCGTTCTTGACTTGTTTTCCGCGCTTTCCGCGTGTCCATATACTATGCTGAGAGCTTCTCCTTCTCAGAGTTACACCAGCATCTTGTCGCTGTGTCCATCATGGCCACTTGGTGCTCATAAAAACAATGTTTACCACTTCGGGGCGATCCGATCCTTGGCATTCCAATGGAAGAGAATCACGTCCTCCTTTAGCTTCACCAAATCATTGTTGCAGCGGGCCAGCGTGTGCACTGAGGAGCTGTTGCTCTTCATTTCAGCCTGCAGCAACCGTTGCGTCTCCACGATCTCGCCTTGAGAGATAGCAGGAATATCATTCACCGGTACAAATACCACCTCGGTCGTTGCGTTTTCACGTCCTTCTTGGTAAAATCCCAACAGGTTCGTGTTGACGTCGAAAGCAGGGAAGCCGATGGCATTGCTAGCGTTCAGCGTGATCATCCGTGCTACTACGTAGAACACTTGCATCTCAATTGCGTCAGCGATCTGGTTGTTTCCACTGCCGTTGCCTCCAGCAGCAGTAAGATTCTGGTAAAACATCGGGTCATTCGAGTCTTGGTCATCTAGCGAGCGCATGAACTCTGTAAGTCCACCAGAATTATTACGGAACAGTCCAGGAGGACCCTCCATTCCGGTAAGACCAGTCATCGATGTCGACGTTGCCATGGCGGATGAGCTGTTGCTCATCGAGAACTGGTTTGCTGCGGCAGACGTTCCCATACTGGAGTTCATCATCATAGCCATTTGCTGGTTCGAGGACGTATCATCCGCCAACGGGTTCACGCCTAGCATCCCGGCGTTCTGTGGGCTCACTAGAGATGGAGCGCCAGCGTTTTGGCCCTGCATCTGGCCCATAGGCTTCACTGCAGCTTTTTGCGCAGCAGCCTGCGCGCTGGCAATCATCGCTGGGAACCGCTCAATCCCCTTCAGCACGAAGTCAAGGTGGCTCATCGTATCTGTCGCGTACGTGAGCAGAAGATTGGCGATCAGACATTTGGTGTCGTGTTGGGCCGTTTCGTATGTCATAACATCCTTGTAGCGCCAGCACGCAGGACAACGGTAGATTGGCCTCTCCGGATCAGCAGTGCCGTCGGTCTTGCTCTCATAGCCAACTGTCTGCCACTCTAATTGATGGAGTCCATTCACAACACCGCCAGTCCAGGTCAAGATGCTTTCCATAGCACCAGTAAGTGAGTTGGCAGATGATGGACTGCTGCCTACTCGCGGAGTTCCAGGCGAGGCACTGCCTCCAGTCCTCATCCTCTTGCGTCGATCCTCTGCTGTAAATGCGGCGGTACCGAAAGCTCCAGCCAGCATCATCTCGTGGTCCGCGTTAGAAGCAGGCGAGGACGTCGTAGACATGGGCGTCGACGCGCCAGCGATAATGTGGTGTGTGATCTGTGCAGGTGTGCTCTTTCCCGGTCGACGCTTGTTCCGCTTCGAGCGTACAGAGATGGAGGAGCTGAGGTCGTAGGCCACGTCAAAGTTCAGTGGAGACTGCGCCGTATCAGCCTCCACTTTAAGGCGAAATGCCTGGCCCTGGTGGTTCTTGGACACATCCTCGATCCGGAGTTTGAGCACCGCCTTGCCCGTCGAGTCGATAGTGCGTTGGCAGTCCGGCGACATCTTGAGAATGTCCTGCTTGAGCACTGGGTGTTCATTCTCATACAGCAGTGTGACACGGAGCGGCACTGGGCGGTTGCCCACGCGCTCGTTCTTGGCGTTGACAAGAAAGATCGGCAGCGTCATGCACTTGTCTCGACCTCCTTCGTCCTTGTACCATAGTTCCGGCAGTTTCTCTTGGATCAGCAGACGGTGTTGAATGACTGTCATCTCCGAGGTGACGGCAGGTGTGACGTTCAGACTGAGGTTCTCTTTCGTAGCAGTCGCTGAGATATGGATCACGAATTTGCGGTTGCCCAGCGCCATGGAGCACTCACTGATGCTCACACGGAGCTTGCAGATACCGTCTCCGTTCATCACTGGCTTCGTGCTAGGGTCAATGTGTAGAATGTCCTTCTCCACTGGCATCATTTTCTCGGCCGCATAGAGCTCCACGTTAAGAGGGACAGTAATTCCAGACTTGAGATGGTCGGCCGGGTCTACGAGATACACCGTAAGTTCGAACGGGTCGTCTCGGTACGGGAACTTAGGCGGACTAGGCTGGATCTTGAGCCGCAGACGCTCGTTGAAGGCTTCGGCGTCCGGGTCCAACGCCGCGTTGGCCGTGGCTGAGGAGCCCGCAGGCGCATACGTTTCGGTCATTAGCATGGAGCTGTCGACAATACTGCGTTAGCGTAGCAGATCGAGGTGCCTACTAGCGACACTGGCGGACTGAAGGGCGGATCTTATTCACCCTCCGGTTTCTGGTTGCTTTCGTCGCGGCTTCGGCGCAGCGTTTTCGCTTGTGCGTGCAAGCGAAGGAAGGGTGCTGGAGGGTCGGGTAGAGACTTGTGGTAAGGAATACTTCATGATGGAAGGAAGGTAAGGAATTAGCTGGCGTTTTCGAGCGTTTTGTTGGAGATTTTGAATGAGATTGAAATCAAGAAAAAGTGGGTTTAGGTCCGTTTTGAAGATGGAAACATGCACTTTTAGACAAAAGGAGCCACTGTGCCTGTTCGATACTGCTCTCGGCAAAAAAGACGGATTTTTACTTGATTTCACTATGGTCTTGAAAGTGGGACCGAGGGCAGCCGCGTAAAAAATTCCTAAATCAGGAAAGTTCCTTGTTTTTGCAGGAAAAACTCAGGCCGCACGAGCTGAAGGTTCCGATGACTGCGATCTTGACGGTCAAGTTTACCCGCATGAGCAAGTTGCCTCGGTGTGCGGCAGCCGCTTCGAGGTAGCTTTATGTGTTAGTGCTCGAATTGCCAACTGCTTTTGCATTAGCAGATCTTCCCAACTCACTATGATCGTATCAAGCGAAATGGGTGGTTGCGCCGAATACGATGGATTCAATGCTCATCTTTGACGCCGCTGACGCAGCTGTCGGCCTTGACGTGCTTCCCTCAAAGTCCTGATTGTCCAGGGCATCAGCACGATAGCCTAACTCAGTGGAAATCAAGACGATCAAGAAACCTGGGCAGCCTGAGCATTGCCATTGCTCTGTAGCAGCAATTTACTGCTATTACAATCGTCATGCAGTTAACTGCTTACTTTTAAAATGACAGGCATATTCCTTCGAGTCAGCGCAGCCGTTTTACAAACCGGCCCGAGTAGCCAGAGGCAGTCCTAAAAAGTCGCACGCTCTGCCGTCACTGGGATGCCGCACTACAGTAGATCCTGTAGTTTATAGGTGAAGGAACAATGGAGGGTGTATTGAGTAAAACCCTCGTTGAAGGAGGCTTGTAGGAGCTATAGCTGCCAATAGTGCTGGATTAGTTTGTGAGACCACCAAGAGCTCTTCAACTTGCGTAACAAACGTTGTAAGTAACGAACAAACCCTTCCTTAACGAATGAGATGCTTAATAGCAGTTTCAACAGTGCTCATCACTCTTGACAACTTCAACATGACATTCACTCCTTTCCACTAACATTTAACCGTTACAATAACAGTTAAATCACCAATCTAGTTTTGGCGGCAACTTCACAGATGAAGAGAAGTCAGACGCCGATCACCGCCTTCTTCCAGCGCAAGCAGGCGCGCCGCATCAGCATCGAGTCCGTGGATAGCGAGAGCGATAATGACGACACTGCTAGTACCAGCGGCAGCCAAAACATAGCAGTCAAAGACATTGACGACAACCAATCCGAGCAATTAACCGTTCGCCGCAATGTACTGGCGCGTCGCGATGCCCGAGAGGACCTGACAGGAATATTACAGCGACGCGAGGTCGTAGGGTGCGCATCGACGCGGCAATTGGTCCGTGGTCAAGGCCCAAGGCGTCGACGGAAGCAGCAGTTGGTGCGGTGGGCGCTCACGCATTTTCAAAGGCTGCCTGTGGAGCTACAATTAGCTCCGCATTGGGAACGCCAGGCCGGTGCTTTAAGCTCTGGTGCCTTCTACGCTAGTTGTCTGGAGTTTGATACCCAGGGGGTTCTGTTGGCGGTTGGTGCGTCCAATGGAATCGTTGCGCTTTACGACTTCGACGATGTATTTTACCGCAGCCTCAATCTTGGGCAAAAGATGCGGACACTGGGAGAGCAGACCGGGGGAGAAGAAGAGCAGAAGAAGATTGACGATGAAATTCTGTACCCTGTACGTTTTTAAATTTACCTATTGATGTTTTTATTTTACTAATTTGCTTACTAACTTGGAGCGTACAGATTCACACGATCTATACGTCTTTTGAAGTCAAATGCATTCGCTGGAACCCTTTGAATGAAGTAAGGGCGTGTGTAGATTTAGTATTTTGTCTTTGGATAATTGTTCTAATGCTAAATTGCTGTGTGCAGGATGAGGTCGCATGTTCGTTCACGAATCGCAACGAGATTCATATTTTTGACTTGCACAAGTTCCCGAGTAAGCCGCAAAAGGTGCTGAAGAGTTCCAACCAGCCTACTTGCGGATACAATGATCTGTTGTATCTGCCTTCGACAAAGCCAACACTGGCGAACTCTCAGCAAAAGAATGGTAAGGCAAATGTCCGTCCGAAACCTGTTTTCATAATTGCTGGAGATATGGACGGAGCGGTCAGAATGTGGGATCTGCGCTCCCCCTTGCGGCCGATGTGGAGCTTCCTCGTAGGATCGCACCCAATCAACTCTTTAGTATTATCCCCGAACAATCAGTATCTCGTTTGCGGCAACGAAGCTGGAATGATCATGGTACAGTCTATTGTGATCCAGTGTAATACCTACCACTAACATTTTGTTTTTTTCGCTGTTAGACGTATGACATTCAGCACAAGATTGTTCCAGTGTTTGGATCTAAACCTGTGCCGCAAAAGAAGGGGGCGTTTAACGTTATGGAGGCGATCAAACGTAAGAAAACAGTCATCTTTGCAGACTGGTGATAGATGAACTAATGTTTCCTTTCTGTGTCTGATACCTCAACTACATCTAGCATACCTGTCGGCTGCGCTGATGGAGTCCGTGATACTCTCAAGCCGGTATGGATCCCCTGGAATTATTTCGATGCACCTGGCACCTCACTCCGAAACACAAGTACTATGTCAGTTGCGCAACGATTGGGTAGTGGTCATTGATTATCTCACTGGCTCCGTTTCAAAACTGCACACGTTTGTCCGAGGTACGAATTTTCGCTGGCTACTCGATTTAAAGTCAACCGACTGACTGTTTTGGTTGCTTTCTTGATTGTACAGGTTTAACACGGAGCTTGAAACCGAAGGTTGACGTATCCCCATCCGTGCTCTCCATGACCGCAGAGAACGAGTATCAACGAGACTTCTTGCCTCGCTCCCTCAGAAACTCGTGGCTATCCTGTCATCGTTGTACAGGCACCTTTCTGTTCGACAAGTCTATCATGTGCACTGGGATCCACGACGCTACCAGTTTAAATGTGATTGATTTGCACCAACTGCGTCGCATTCCGGCTGCTGGTACTGTGAAGAACCTGGATTCAAGCGAGAGTGACGCGGCGAAATCTGGACGACCTGCAGTCGAACGCCTAGATCGATTTCGCATCCCCACATCTAGCGTTGTTACAGCTGTAACAGCTCACCCAAGTCAGCATGCAGTGATATGCGGAGGTGAAAGTATGCGGCTGCAAGTGCTGGGTGTCATGGGTCAATACGATAACTCCACACTTGAGTAGAGAACAAGAAACAATGACAGAACTTGACCATTAACTGCCCATGTTGAAGTTGCCACCTTACCGTAATCTGCCAGATTTGTACTCCCAATCATTTTTATTTACATTTTCCCCATAAAAAGAAATGGCTGCTAAGGTGGAGGTGATCGTGCTGGACGACAGCAGTGACGCGTCGTCCGGCAGCGAGACGTGGCGGGCGTCTGCGTCTACTACGCCGCCGACGTCTCCAGCGCCGCGACGGAGGCGTGCGCAGTCTATCGGGTACAACGACGCGGTGAAGGCGGCGCTGGCGATGGCTGCGGCGTTCACCGTCGAAAAGCCACCCAGCTCTGCCGCCGAGAAGAAGAAGAAGGCCGCTCCTGCTCCGCCTCTGCTGGCCACGAAGACCAAGAAGAAGGCAAAGAAACAACCTGCCAGTAGTGACAAGAGGTCGTTGCAGTCGAAGTCAAGGGAGAAGGACCGAGGGACGAACAGCCACAAGATCGTGCACAGACGCAACACAACGGAGAAGCGTCGCTCTGCGGGCTCTTTGCCGCCTACAAGGAGGTCGGGCAGCTTCAGTTCTGATTCGGGCTCCAGCTCAGACTCCAGTCTCAGCTCGGACTCTCGTCGTACATCAAAACATTCTCGTTTTATCCATCGACCAAGCAGTGCATCGAGAGGAAATGCACGGCCGATAACTAAAGGAAGACGTCGGGCTAAGAGTGACAAGAACAGCCGCCAAGAAGGTGAAATGCCAACGCAGAACAAGCAGCCGGCGGAAGTGGTGGATTTGTTGTCGTCTTCCTCCTCGAGCTCGTCGGATTCATCCGGTGGTCGCCGCTCACGCTTGTCAATGGCATCAATGTCGTCGCTGACGTCGTCGGACAGTGAGTCACTTCCAGGAACGAATGCACAATCGGGGAAGAACCGACTGGTGCTGAATGACCGTGTGCAAATGGGAAATAAGCCATGCCCAGGCAGTAAAGCTGGACAGCGTGGGAAAACTACTGACCCAGCACATCGGCCACGGTTCGCAGTCCATACAAGTGGCCAAGATACAACGAAATCGCCAGCAGGACGTCCAGGCAAACGGAAACGTGTACAGCCGCAGATGCGACGGGAGTCTCCTAGTGTTAACCACGGAGGCAAGACGCAAGCGGAGCAGCTGACGAAGAAGAAGACAAAGAAACCTGCACCGATCAGTTTACAAGCTCGTCGCGCTTGGCCGAAACCCGCGACAGCGACCCGGAGTGACCCATTGTCTCTGCTGTCTTCGTCACCGTCGTCTTCAGCGGTCTCGTCTTCACCAGACTCATCCCCGCGAGCAACACCACCTCGAAAATCTGCGGCGGAAATTTCAGCATCTAGGGCTCACGGATGGGAAGGAGAGATGGATGCGTTTGGGCGTTATCGCTGCCGCAAGTCTGTTTCCGGTAGCGTCGGCACGCCAACTCGAAATGCCAGCCCCGTGTCGCCGATGTCAGCATCTGCAATCGCTACGAAGCCGGCGCCATCGCCAGCATCTTCGACATCGCCGTCACCGAGAAAGAAACGGCGGGTGGTGTCTGACTTTAACATTGATCACATGGCGCTCGATAACCTGCAGGCCCAGGAGCGTGAGCTGGCGTGGATTCGGTCTCAGCACAAACAAGCTCGGAACCTGTCGCGTCCGTCGAAGGCTGCAGAACAGAAAGATAACGTACGTCACGAAGTGATCGACGTCGATAGTCACGTGAGTGTGTGCGGTGTCACGCATTCGAAGAAAGGTGGTGCCCATCAAGAACGAAAGAAGGTAGAGATCAAATCCTCTGGTGCTGATGGACCTGTCCCGGTGATTTCACGTACCGAGATCCTCCACCCCACCTCGTACCGCGGCGTTTTCTTCGACAAGGCTCCGCCGAATCTGCTGTCGATACGTGACCACGTGTGCAGTGCGCCGTTCGAGTCGGATTGCGATCACCCGCTCACATTCTACGGTATGTTGCTGTGTCTTGGTTTCTTCTTTGTTGAAATTCACATTCTGGTCACGTTGTGATCCTGTTACTGGCGCACTAACGGTCTGTGCTGAAATTGCGTGTAGACGAAACGGACACGTTGATAAGCCACTGTGCGATCCTGGAAAGCTTTGGCAAGCCGACGCAGTGTATTTCGTCCGTGTTTCCAGCGGAGGTGGCCAAATCGCAGAGTGATGTCACGCTGTCCGTGAGCTCTTTAGTGACAGCACACCTCCCCATCATTCGCCGCTGTCACCAGCGAAAAGTGCAAGCCATCCTATCGGAGGCGCGTCAGAAGGTCTCTGCGTATCAAGCAGCACTGAGGAAGCACCGTAAAGTCCGTCGCGGTATGTTTCGCATCTTCACGCAGCAATTCTCGCACTACCGTGACTAATAGTTTTGTGTTTGTAGAGCTGACACCACATATTCTGCCTCGCTCTAGTGCGGAGAAGCACGCCGCGAAGCAGCTGAAGACGACGCTGCAACACGTGTGTGACGCCGGCGTTGGAGACGTCTCGTTCCAGATCGGTCGTGGCGAGAATCATGTGCGAGAGAAGACACTATCGTCGCTGGTCCAGATGAACCGCAGTGTATCGGTTCGTCCACTGCGGAAATACACGACGAGTGTTGGGCTGCGCTTAAACTATCGTGTTGACGACGACCCGATCCTGCGATACACAGCCACCACGAGGCCAAATGGAGCTGATAGTGGCGTTGGTGAGTTGTCGAAAAAGAAGTACGGCCTACGAATCGGTAGTGTGGCCGATGAGGAGGTGGTGGAGTATGTGCTGCGTCTGGTGGTTGGTCGTCTCGGAGACTCGGAGCAGGTATTTCACGCGCTGAAGAGCGAGCTCGACTTTTCCCAGGCGTATACAGCATATAGTGAATTGACGAAACTGCACGACTCGAGGCAGCGAGCAAACGCCAGGCTGGATCACGTGGAGAAGCTTGGTCATGACGGAGTGCATACGGGAGACGCAGACATCGCGGCTCTCGTGAACTTGATGGAGCAGTCGTCGCTGTCGAAAGGTGCTCGCGCAAGGTCCTTAAGCCGACGCTTACTGCCACCTATCCGCAGCCTCGAGTCGAGCATTATGGATGGTCTCGTGGACAGCGCGTCGGCGGGTATGGCGGCGTTGGGTTTGCGAGCGACGGACTCCTACAACGAATTGGTGGACGTGTACTGCGGCTCATTCTGTCGGATGTGTTACACGTACAATTGCCACGACCACGGCGGTGACCATCCGCTCCCTGCCAGACGTGTGGATCCCGCGTATCCTCCAGTCAGAGTGGCACCGCTTGCTGCTTGTAGTGATGACTCTGTTGGAGATAAGACGCCCGTTTCGGTGCGTGGGTCTTTGTCGGATGAGGATGAGGTGGTTTATCTTGGCAGAGAGACGAACAAAACGAAGCCGATGGTCGATCCGTCCGAATACGTCGATGCGTCTCATGTGCCGTTGGTGACAAGAAAGATGCGATCATTTCTGTCGACAAGCACTGTCTGTAGTAAACTGTGCTGGAAGACTGGGGCTGTGAAGGCGATCAAAGAAGATGATGGTAACGGGATACCAGCCGTGGCGCTGGGTGTTCTTCGCAAGCTTCGCGAGACGATGGGCGACAACTCGTGTTTGCTGGCGGCTGTGGTGGGTTCAGTGTCGTGTGAGGAAGTACATCAGTGGATTGAGAAGGAGAATGCGAGTGGAGAATACGGTATGACGAATCGTCGTACTCGCAATTGGAAGCGCGGGCGAAGGTCTGGCGGCAGCAACCACGAGCTGGTGCAGCGGACGCGCAACCAGCGTCTGCAGGATCGCGGTACGGCGAACCACGAGTACGAGCCGTGCATGCACGAAGGCATGTGCGACTCGACGGGGTGCTCTTGCATGAAACGCGACCACATGTGCGAGAAGGCGTGCGCTTGTTCTCGTGACTGTCCGAATAGGTGCGTGCTGCAGTGCACAGCAGTGTATAGTATGAACAATCACGCCGAGTGCAGCTCCATCACTGTCGTTGGTGGCGGTGGCTCCCGTTGTTTGTGGATGATACTGGGAGGCTAACTGTTGTGTGTTGTTTTTCGCCAGGTTTGAAGGTTGTATGTGTTCCCCAGGTGAATGTCGTACGAGTAGGTGTCCGTGTTTTGCAGCACTGCGCGAATGTAACCCGGACGTGTGTGTGGGGTGCGGAGCGAACGAGTTAGCGGTGTACAGCACCGTTGCGGATGATGTCATGTGCGCTCGCACGACGTGTGGCAACATGAACGTGACCCGTAGGAAACACAAAAGGTTGGGCATGAGCTTTTCATCCATCCACGGATACGGCATGTTCGCGCTTGAACCTATTCTAGCGAGCGAGTTCGTGTACGAGTACAACGGGGCGGTATTGTCACAGGACGAGGCCGAACGTAGAGGTTTGATCTACGACAAGATGGAAATGAGCTATTTGTTTGATCTCAACGAAGACGCTGTGCTGGACGCACTGCGGGACGGCAACAAGAGCAAGTTCATCAACCACGAGGGCGAGGCGCCGAATTGCACGGCGAAGGTGGTGAGTGTGAGTGGTGTACACCACATCACCATCTGGGCGGTGTGCGACATCGCTGTGGGCGAAGAACTGGTGTTCGACTACGGTTACAAGCGTAATGTCGGTCCAGACTGGAGTCAGCGACGTGAGGTATCGAAGGATACCATTTAGGTCCCTCCGGTTCCAGATCAAGTCGGCAGTCGTTCTTCAGCATCTGGTACGTGGTTATATATCAGTAGTATCATATTGTAGCAACTTAATCACCAATGGTACTGCGGATTGATGGGTGTGTTTTGCTGTTTCGCGACAGGTCGACTTGCAGTTGAGCAGGTATTTTTGTCGAGTCATCCATCTAACAGCTGGACAGCCCGAGTAAAGATGATCAATGATTTCAAGATATCGCAGTCATACCCCGGCAGAATTAGACAGGTATTGAATCGTAAATGTGATGCCACTGTATGAGGTAGAAATTACGGCAGGGAAGTAGTAGTTACGTTTGGGGATAAGGCCAACGCCATGTAGCCTACATCAACGTCCACAACCGCCGATTTCGTTTCAGATGGAATGGTAGGAGTCTCATATACCTTATGAGACATGACGTGCTTCATTGCTGCATCAGCATTTCTATTGATGTCAACGCTTCTACCAACGGCGTAGTGTCCAAACAAAATGTTTACACCAGATCAGAACAATCTTGATAATCGTGCGTCGGTTTTCACTTGTTTATCGAACTGCCAAAGATCGATTTTGATATGGGCATTAACTACGTTGGCTGCAGTGCGTAGTAGTACTTCGATCAATTCATACCTAACCGATATCACTCAAACAATCCAAATTAACCTTAAACCCGCATTCTGGCATACCTAGTGCAGAACATGGTATTGCTCGAACCCGTTGTTGGTGCATATGATACGTGTACCTTGTTTGGCGTAGAGGGTAACGAGGGATAGTAATTGAGAGTAGTTGTTTACGTGGATGGTAGATTCGGCTAAATAAGCGAAGCGCTAAATATATGTTATGTATATTCCGTTTGGGCGATGACATCGACTGTTGCTGCTATAAGTTGATGTAATGCTCCATCGGAGTGCTACAAGAACGTGTTTTCTCTGGAACTTGTAAAACGCAATGTGTGTGAAACTCGTTATGGAATTCAACTGTAATGCATACCGAATCAGAAACTGCTCCGCACATTTATTAACCAGTTCAAGCTAATTACTATCCCTCGTTAGCGTCTACGCCAAACAATGTGCGCATATCATATGCATCGACAACAGGGGTTAGAGCAATACCATGTTGTGCACTTGGTAACTCGGATGTGAGTTTTGGATTATCTTTGGTGTTGTAGTGAAATTGATTAGGTATGGTTTGATCGAACTACTTTTACGCATGTAATGGTGTTACACGGGTTACGCCTGGTGTGTTCCACACTTAGATACACTTTGTGTTAGAAACATATTTGATGTACAACCACTTGAGGGAGTGTGTGTGTGGCTGAGAGTCACACGTTATGCATTTCAAGTAGGATTTCACTTGGTTTATCTATGTTAAATAATTTAACACATATATGCGGCTAGCCGCAATTAAAGATAATTAAACAGTTTTCGATTTCGAACACAAAGCGTAAAGCCTTTTATTAGGGTCATTGTTAGTAGGTGACATCGGATTTTAAGACGTATAAACCCTTAATAAGGGGTTGTGTTAACCTTAACTCGTTGAGTTATACGTCTTCCGCTGACGCTAGGGTACTACAGCCCTGCTGCAACGCACATCAGCCACGAAGCTAATGCCCATATCAAAATCGATCTTTGGCAGTTCGATAAACAAGTGAAAACCGACGCACGATTATCAAGATTGTTCTGATCTGGTGTAAACATTTTGTTTGGACACAACGCCGTTGGTATAAGCGTTGACATCAATAGAGATGCTGATGCAGCAATGAAGCACGTCATGTCTCATAAGGTATATGGGTATTGTATTGACTCCTACCATTCTATCTGAAACGAAATCGGCGGTTGTGGACGTTGATGTAGGCTCCATCGCGTTGGTCTTATCCCCAAACGTAACTACTACTTCCCTGCCGTTAATGTCTACCTCATACAGTGGCATCACAGTTACGATTCAATACCTGTCTAATTCTGCCGGGGTATGACTGCGATATCTTGAAATCATTGATCATCTTTACTCGGGCTGTCCAGCTGTTAGATGGATGACTCGACAAAAATACCTGCTCAGCTGCAAGTCGACCTGTCGCGAAACAGCAAACACACCCATCAATCCGCAGTACCATTGGTGATTAAGTTGCTACAATATGCTACTACTGATATATAACCACGTACCAGATGCTGAAGAACGACTGCCGACTTGATCTGGAACCGGAGGGACCTAAATGGTATCCTTCGATACCTCACGTCGCTGACTCCAGTCTGGACCGACATTACGCTTGTAACCGTAGTCGAACACCAGTTCTTCGCCCACAGCGATGTCGCACACCGCCCAGATGGTGATGTGGTGTACACCACTCACACTCACCACCTTCGCCGTGCAATTCGGCGCCTCGCCCTCGTGGTTGATGAACTTGCTCTTGTTGCCGTCCCGCAGTGCGTCCAGCACAGCGTCTTCGTTGAGATCAAACAAATAGCTCATTTCCATCTTGTCGTAGATCAAACCTCTACGTTCGGCCTCATCCTGTGACAATACCGCCCCGTTGTACTCGTACACGAACTCGCTCGCTAGAATAGGTTCAAGCGCGAACATGCCGTATCCGTGGATGGATGAAAAGCTCATGCCCAACCTTTTGTGCTTCCTACGGGTCACGTTCATGTTGCCACACGTCGTGCGAGCGCACATGACATCATCCGCAACGGTGCTGTACACCGCTAACTCGTTCGCTCCGCACCCCACACACACGTCCGGGTTACATTCGCGCAGTGCTGCAAAACACGGACACCTACTCGTACGACATTCACCTGGGGAACACATACAACCTTCAAACCTGGCGAAAAACAACACACAACAGTCAGCCTCCCAGTATCATCCACAAACAACGGGAGTCACCGCCACCAACGACAGTGATGGAGCTGCACTCGGCGTGATCGTTCTATACTATACACTGCTGTGCACTGCAGCACGCACCTATTCGGACAGTCACGAGAACAAGCGCACGCCTTCTCGCACATGTGGTCGCGTTTCATGCAAGAGCACCCCGTCGAGTCGCACATGCCTTCGTGCATGCACGGCTCGTACTCGTGGTTCGCCGTACCGCGATCCTGCAGACGTTGGTTGCGCGTCCGCTGCACCAGCTCGTGGTTGCTGCCGCCAGACCTTCGCCCGCGCTTCCAATTGCGAGTACGACGATTCGTCATACCGAATTCTCCACTCGCATTCTCCTTCTCAATCCACTGATGTACTTCCTCACACGACACGGAACCCACCACAGCCGCCAGCAAACACGAGTTGTCGCCCATCGTCTCGCGAAGCTTGCGAAGAACACCCAGCGCCACGGCTGGTATCCCGTTACCATCATCTTCTTTCATCGCCTTCACAGCCCCAGTCTTCCAGCACAGTTTACTACAGACAGTGCTTGTCGACAGGAATGACCGCATCTTTCTTGTCACCAACGGCACATGAGACGCATCGACGTATTCGGACGGATCGACCATCGGCTTCGTTTTGTTCGTCTCTCTGCCAAGATAAACCACCTCATCCTCATCCGACGAAGACCCACGCACCGAAACGTGCGTCTTATCTCCAACAGAGTCATCACTACAAGCAGCAAGCGGTGCCACTCTGACTGGAGGATACGCGGGATCCACACGTCTGGCAGGGAGCGGATGGTCACCGCCGTGGTCGTGGCAATTGTACGTGTAACACATCCGACAGAATGAGCCGCAGTACACGTCCACCAATTCGTTGTAGGAGTCCGTCGCTCGCAAACCCAACGCCGCCATACCCGCCGACGCGCTGTCTACGAGACCATCCATAATGCTCGACTCGAGGCTGCGGATAGGTGGCAGTAAGCGTCGGCTCAAGGACCTTGCGCGGGCATCTTTCGACAGCGACGACTGCTCCATCAAGTTCACGAGAGCCGCGATGTCTGCGTCTCCCGTATGTACTCCGTCATGACCAAGCTTCTCCACGTGATCCAGCCTGGCGTTTGCTCGCTGCCTCGAGTCGTGCAGTTTCGTCAATTCACTATATGCTGTATACGCCTGGGAAAAGTCGAGCTCGCTCTTCAGCGCGTGAAATACCTGCTCCGAGTCTCCGAGACGACCAACCACCAGACGCAGCACATACTCCACCACCTCCTCATCGGCCACACTACCGATTCGTAGGCCGTACTTCTTTTTCGACAACTCACCAACGCCACTATCAGCTCCATTTGGCCTCGTGGTGGCTGTGTATCGCAGGATCGGGTCGTCGTCAACACGATAGTTTAAGCGCAGCCCAACACTCGTCGTGTATTTCCGCAGTGGACGAACCGATACACTGCGGTTAATCTGGACCAGCGACGATAGTGTCTTCTCTCGCACATGATTCTCGCCACGACCGATCTGGAACGAGACGTCTCCAACGCCGACGTCACACACGTGTTGCAGCGTCTTCAGCTGCTTCGCGGCGTGCTTCTCCGCACTAGAGCGAGGCAGAATATGTGGTGTCAGCTCTACAAACACAAAACTATTAGTCACGGTAGTGCGAGAATTGCTGCGTGAAGATGCGAAACATACCGCGACGGACTTTACGGTGCTTCATCAGTGCTGCTTGATACGCAGAGACCTTCTGACGCGCCTCCGATAGGATGGCTTGCACTTTTCGCTGGTGACAGCGGCGAATGATGGGGAGGTGTGCTGTCACTAAAGAGCTCACGGACAGCGTGACATCACTCTGCGATTTGGCCACCTCCGCTGGAAACACGGACGAAATACACTGCGTCGGCTTGCCAAAGCTTTCCAGGATCGCACAGTGGCTTATCAGCGTGTCCGTTTCGTCTACACGCAATTTCAGCACACACAGTAAGCGCGCCAGCAACAGGATCAGACGTGACAAGAATGTGAATTTCAACAAAGAAGAAGCCGAGACACAGCAACATACCGTAGAATGTGAGCGGGTGATCGCAATCCGACTCGAACGGCGCACTGCACACGTGGTCACGTATCGACAGCAGATTCGGTGGAGCCTTGTCGAAGAAAACGCCGCGGTACGAGGTGGGGTGGAGGATCTCGGTACGTGAAATCACCGGGACAGGTCCATCAGCACCAGAGGATTTGATCTCTACCTTCTTTTGTTCTTGATGGGCACCACCTTTCTTCGAATGCGTGACACCGCACACACTCACGACGTCGATCACTTCGTGACGTACGTTATCTTTCTGTTCTGCAGCCTTCGACGGACGCGACAGGTTCCGAGCTTGTTTGTGCTGAGACCGAATCCACGCCAGCTCACGCTCCTGAGCCTGCAGGTTATCGAGCGCCATGTGATCAATGTTAAAATCAGATACCACCCGCCGTTTCTTTCTCGGTGACGGCGATGTCGAAGATGCTGGCGATGGCGCCGGCTTCGTAGCGATTGCAGATGCTGACATCGGCGACACGGGGCTGGCATTTCGAGTTGGCGTGCCGACGCTACCGGAAACAGACTTGCGGCAGCGATAACGCCCAAACGCATCCATCTCTCCTTCCCATCCGTGAGCCCTAGATGCTGAAATTTCCGCCGCAGATTTTCGAGGTGGTGTTGCTCGCGGTGATGAGTCTGGTGAAGACGAGACCGCTGAAGACGACGGTGACGAAGACAGCAGAGACAATGGGTCACTCCGGGTCGCTGTCGCGGGTTTCGGCCAAGCGCGACGAGCTTGTAAACTGATCGGTGCGGGTTTCTTCGTCTTCTTCTTCGTCAGCTGCTCCGCTTGCGTCTTGCCTCCGTTGTTAACACTAGGAGACTCCCGTCGCATCTGCGGCTGCACACGTTTCCGTTTGCCTGGACGTCCTGCTGCCGATTTTGTTGTATCTTGGCCACTTGTATGGACTGCGAACCGTAGCCGATCTGCTGGGTCAGTAGTTTTCCCACGCTGTCCAGCTTTACTGCCTGGACATGGCATATTTCCCATTTGCACACCGTCATTCAGCACCAGTCGGTTCTTCCCCGATTGTACATTCGTTCCTGGAAGTGACTCACTGTCCGACGACGTCAGCGACGACATTGATGCCATTGACAAGCGTGAGCGGCGACCACCGGATGAATCCGACGAGCTCGAGGAGGAAGACGACAACAAATCCACCACTTCCGCCGGCTGCTTGTTCTGCGTTGGCATTTCTTGGCGGCTGATCTTGTCACTCTTAGCCCGACGTCTTCCTTTAGTTATCGGCCGTGCATTTCCTCTCGATGCACTACTTGGTCGATGGATAAAACGAGAATGCTTTGATGTACGACGAGAGTCCGAGCTGAGACTGGAGTCTGAGCTGGAGTCCGAATCAGAACTGAGGCTTCTCGACCTCCTTGTAGGCGGCAAAGAGCCCGCAGAGCGACGCTTCTCCGTTGTGTTGCGTCTGTGCACGATCTTGTGGCTGTTCGTCCCTCGGTCCTTCTCCCTTGACTTCGACTGCAGCGACCTCTTGTCACTACTGGCAGGTTGTTTCTTTGCCTTCTTCTTGGTCTTCGTGGCCAGCAGAGGCGGAGCAGGAGCGGCCTTCTTCTTCTTCTCGGCGGCAGAGCTGGGTGGCTTTTCAACGGTGAACGCCGCAGCCATCGCCAGCGCCGCCTTCACCGCGTCGTTGTACCCGATAGACTGCGCACGCCTCCGTCGCGGCGCTGGAGACGTCGGCGGCGTAGTAGACGCAGACGCCCGCCACGTCTCGCTGCCGGACGACGCGTCACTGCTGTCGTCCAGCACGATCACCTCCACCTTAGCAGCCATTTCTTTTTATGGGGAATATGTAAAAAAAAAAATGATTGGGTGTACAATGGAATTTGTTCACTGACAGTTGATAGTCAAGTTCTGTCATTTTATATTTTTTTAAATGCATTGCTTGTGGGGCTAGAAACACTTCGTAAGGTCTAATTCAGCGTTAGGGGGAGTTTGGTAAGCTGCACCTGATCATCAATAAGAAAATTGACTCACGAAAGACTTCTACGTAGACACTCGATGATAATTTCCCCTGAAACTTCAACACCGGTGCTTCTCGACGAAAAGTTGTGCGAGAAGTTACTCCCTTTATGTACATGTACAATTCGTCCTTATTCAACTGGCAGTTCGTTAAAAACTGCTTCTATCCTCAGGCGTTGAGGTAGTCTACAGTACTAACTAGAATGTGTTACAGCGACGAGCACTCTGTCGAGAATTGAGGCTCAGACTTCATGTAAATGGTGGCACTGGCATTGCTCAACAGCACACGAGCAACCTACCAATTGTTGGTGTGAAGCTGTGCGTGGCCGGCTTTGTGAAGAGAGAAATCTGGTTTACCGGTACAGTTGAGTCTCGAGGTGTAGGCTTTCAATTCAGGTCTAGAGATACGGTCTCACTTCGCTAGTTGAGCCCATCCTCCAACAAATATCTTCATTAATCTATTGTCTTGACTAAGTTCGATTTCGTCGACTGCTCTCTCTCAAGTGTCACTTGTCAATTCACCAAGCGTTCCGAAGAGAAGTTGCTGATCCTTTCGCCATGAACTCGCTGCTGTTCCTGTACTTAAACCTCATCCGCGGCCCGCAGATCATGGCTGCCCGCCAAGAGAAGGAGGACAAGGAGAAACGAGCGCAGCTGGAGGCGGATATTGCGAGTGGCAAAGTGCCCAAGATGGCGAGCTGCAAGAAGTGCGACGTCGAAGTGGACCGCCTGGCTGTGCCTGCTGGCGTCACGCCCACATGTGCTGCGTGTTTGGCGAAGGAAGCGGAGGAACTGCGCGTGGCGAAGATGCAGATGCGGAGGGAGATCAAGATGTCGCCCTTCCTGTGGTTCCAGGTCTTCATTATGCTGCTGGGTCTCACTGTCTTCTTCCACCGCAACGTCATGCCGCTGTTTTAAACCACACCATTGTATCATCAGAGTAAGAGAAGCAGATAAGGGAGACAGATAATATATAGTGGAAAAAGAACAGTATTTTTTCAGAGTAGCTCTCTGCTTCACTTGTAGTTTGTATACGGTCTTGTATTAGAACTGTATCGTTCACTCATGAGTGGCAGCGATGAGGAAGAGATGGCGCTGAACGGCGGCACGCGACGACGCCATGAAGACGATGAAGGTTTGTACGGTATTGCCATGCTCATTTAGGTATCGGTTTGGCGCTGATGGTATCATTTGTGGCTTGACAGACCTGGGCTCACAGCAGAGCATTCTCAAGTGGATGCGTCATGTGCCAGGGCCGCTGCAGGACGTCATGAAGAAGCGCGCAGACCAGTGTGTGCTGCTTTGATAATTAATGCAATGCTGGTGGGCATTATTGACGTTTGATAGGCTGGATAATTCGCAGGGAGACCATAGTCGCATTGCCAGTGCCAACTCCGACGGGTACTCGGTAGCAATCGCGACAGTGTTCGATCAAGGTCCATGGGTGGATATGTGTGTGTATCTGGGCATGCCGGCAGTGTCAGGGGAGCTTTATGGTGAGCAGGTTTATAGCTTGACCGTGAGGTTGGAAACTAATCGTGGCAGAATAGGCAAAATCAAGATCAGCAGTCTGAAAAACACAATTGGGGACATTGTAGACAGTGACCGAGCACTTGCCAAGATTCCACAGGTAAACTAGTAGCTATGGAGTTTTCGAAGTTATGGTATCTTACGTTGTGTCTAATGTAGCTTTTAGTGCTTATCAAGTCCGTGCGTTATGTTGACGAAGAAATCGTAGCTGTTCTCCGGGTAACTTTAACTGTGGTAGGATTGTCGTGCAAGACCCATACTAATCTGTACGATTCACTGCAGGATCCGACAGGAGAAGTGGAGGGTTACTTCCACCGCGAACTTGTCGAACAGATTGGACCAGCGCTCGTGAGTGGGGTGGGAATTTTGCTTTACAAAGTGTCGGTATTTACTCCTACGGACGCGCCAGTAACAGGCAGACGGAAGAGCTACCTGAACATAACTCCGCGAAATGTCCGACGGGTGTTCGTCCCAACAGAGCAATCCGCTAGTTTGACTGTTCAGGACCCAGTTGAGGCGTTCAACAAGGAGAAGGAGTTCGAGTCTCGACAGGAGAGTGACACCGATGATTATGATGATAACTTGGCATCCACTAGTGAACAAGCCGCACGACAAGTGCTGCAGCACAGTACAGTTCGTGATACTTCAGCGGAGTTGACTTTCCTCTCTCAGCGACAAGTGATTCACCGCAATCCACCCGTACGAGTGGATCATTCAACAGTACCTACTACAAGTAAAAAGAATGGCAAACGAGGGAGGGGTGCCACTGCAAGTAAAAGCCAAGATCAAGAAACGGGGCTGGGGAAATGGCAATGGAGCAAATTACTCAAGAAGCCAACAGACGACGAGACAGTCACAGATTCGAGTCGTTCACAAGAACGCCGGGATTTTCTGGATGCTAGCTCGCGTCTTGTCAGCTTGATCACTAAGCAGAACGCACGAAGCAGGTACAGTACATTAAGTACATATGCGCTATCCGTAGTTTTAATACCTTGTTTCCTTTGTAGGGCACCACCACCACCACCTCAAGAGAAATCAAGTGCATCACCAGTATCATCGAAGCCGAAGAAATCCGGCAGTGTGCGGTTCGCACCGGGAACCATTTTCGATCCACCAATTCGTCACGACTCGGACCATTTCGACGGCTCTGAGTTAACCCAGAGAAGTCCCTCACTCGATCCATCCAGTTCCCAGCCACTTCCACCCAGCCAAACGTTAAATGGAGACAACAAAACCAATAACTCGGATGAAGACAAAGATGATGATTGGTAAATTACCAATGGTACATAGTATGTAATACTGAGGCTTCAACTTGCCAACTGTTACTTCACTCAATTTAAATATCATACATGTATTGGCACTTTGGGTTGAAAACTACAATACTCATGCATATACCGTCATTTCAGTACCGGTAAATATTGTCATTTTGGGTTGAAAACTACAAAACTCATGCATATACCGTCATTTCAGTACCGGTAAACGGTCATTTTGCTTGATGGAATATCGCTGGGAAGACGACGACGTCTCGGGGCCTTTGCTGCGTAAGTTGCTGGCTACAGATGACTATTCCTCGTGGGAGACGCGTGCCTTCCTGCGGCCGATTTTCCGCTGGATGAAGATTGGGTTGCACAAGGACGGAAGCCGCGAGAACGAGGCTATTGAACGCGCATTCGCCTTCGTCGAGTGGCTGGTGCTATTGGCCACTGAAGGAGACGCAAGTCGCAGTATCCCCAAGCTGCCAATGTTGCAACCGAGCTATGCACTCAATACCATAGTAACAGCGAGCCAACGAGCTGGCAGTGTGAAGGAGGCACAACGAGCCTTTGATTTGCTCAAGGAACACGGTTATCAACCTGATGTCTTCACGTACACTGCACTGATCGATGTTATTGCTAGAACTGGAGACTTGCCAGCAGCTATTGAAGTAAGTTTTAGGAATTATGACGCAGTTATGCAAGTGATGCTGAGAATTATGTTTTTTTACTGTAGAAATACGAGGAGATGCGGCTTTCGACGTCCAAGCCTAACGTTGTAACGTACACGACCTTAGTCCGTGCAGTGGGACTGAGTGACGGAGTTGGAACGGACCAGTGCTTGGTGTTTGTTGCTCACGCTCGGGAAGACGGAGCTTTCGACGAAGCTTTGTACCTAGAAGCACTAGAGGCTTGCGCACGGAGGAAGGACCAAGCGGTGGCCACGAATGTGTTGAAGGAGATCGCAGCCCACTCACCGAAGCTCCGTGTGGATGATCGGTTCTTCCATACAGTGGGTCAGGTTGCTCGGCTACTGGATTACGATGGTTTGGAACCAGTTCTTGATGAGTGGATTGGAAGTGGAGTGCTAAGCAAAGAGGAACGGGATAGAATTGTGGAGTTGCAGCAAGAGGAAGAAGCTTCTACTGGTGATGGGTCGAAGACTCTCGGGTGTTTAGGACATCAGACGTCCACATCAGTGCGGAAGGCGGTGGTGCATCATGACATTAACCGGCTGGTCTCGCGCATTCAAAGTGGCTCCATCGTGACTGTGTAAGACCAGCGTTTTACTTGTGTACGCTAGAAAATGTTGGCTACTAACTGCTCACTTGTTGTCATGCGGTCAGAAATGACTTTGAGACGCTTATTCATCAGTGTAGGAAACGCAAGTGGAAAGAAGATGTATCGGTCATTGTCGATGCGATGTATCAACTTGCAACGAAAGGGTGGCAATGCGCCAGTGATGACAAGGCTAGTGGTAACGAAGTAATCCCTCCTCAGCCTCATCTCTGCCCGACCTCCAAGACGTACGTTTCTATTGTCGATGCGTACATGTGCTGCGGTGATGAACCACTGGCTTGGGAAATCGTCAAGAAAATTGAGGATCTGCCAGAAATCACCCGAGTTCTACCGTTGTACCGGAAATTCGTTCGTGGGGCGTATTTGCTGACGAACTGCGATCATATTGCCGAATTGATTGATCTAGCGCATCAAGATAACGTTGTGTTCACACAGCGGATGGGTGTCGAAATAGCTCGTATGTTTGGATACCGGCACATGGAGGGCTTCAACCTTTTGGTGCATGAGGTTCCTGTTGGCGAACCTGGGGATAAGGCTAAAAGGCAAGGATTCTTGGAGGAACTGGTTAAATCCTGCGCCTACAAGAACAATTGGGCTGGGGCAGAAGAGACGCTGCAGGCCATGCTGAAACATGGTTTCCAACGATCCGCCGTCACGGAGATAGCGCTTTTCATGTGCTGCATCCAGCATGACAACAGTTCTGAAGCTGTAGCAATGCTGAAGCGTTTCCAGGAAGCCTCGTTGATGCTGCCGGTGCCAGTGTACGACTCGCTGCTCCGAGAGTTTTATTTCAAATACACTCGTCGTGGCAACACTTTTGACGAAACGTCTCGCAAAGTCGCAATGAAGACGCTGTATGCACGCCGAGCCATCTTTGAGGAAGTGTTTAAAGACCGCGACGCTCTGGAATCTGAAGGAGATACTCCACTATGTAGTGAAGAAGACCAGGACTCGGCAAGCTTCAGGTATTGGTGCTCGAGATCAAGTCTGTCTTGCGCTCCGTTGATGTTCTCTCAGCATGCCATGCAAGTCCTCACAACTCGGCGTGACAAAGACTCGAAGAATGAGGCTGAGCAATCCATCCGGGACGCGCTCATGACCACCCCAGATCCATGTCTCTTTCTGCTTCGATCGGTCGTCTCTCTACGCTTTTTGGACCTGACATTCCGAACGTTGGGGAAGTTGGCCAAGCAGTTGCTAGTCGTCGTGACAGATGAGCTACCGATGGAGGAACGGCACGCCGAGTACTGCGTGAGTCAATTGCCACTCTTGTCCGTGCACATTGTGAAAGAACTGGATGATATTGTGTATCTACATCGATCACATCGTACGGAACTGCTGGCATTTTGTCAGGATGCTCTCGACTCGGATAGCGTTGACAAGACATTGGGCTTCTTGATGCGTAGACCAGAACTTTACGACGCAGAGACGGCAGCGTACCTGGGGCCGAAGTTTGCCGAGATGTTGGTGTTCGGAGGGGTGAGCAATGTGCTCATGTTCTTCAAGTCGGACATGGAAAACTCGTTGGAAATGCGTCGACAGTTTGTACGAGAAGTGATTGAGCTGGAGAATGCCGCTGATGAGGAGGAAGAACACGACGACGAGATAGCCAGCTTCAGCTGCACGTACAAGGTGATTAGGGAGTTCAAGCTGGAGCATGAGGCCGAATTCATGCCGTACATGATGCAGGCGCGTGCAGCGATGCCGAAACCAGTGTATGCAGACGCATCCGCGACTCCTATTGACAGTGCTGCGTATTTGAAGATCCCACTTGCCTCGGACCACATTGTGGTGGTAGACAGCGACGAAACCTTGGCACTAGCCACAGATCTACTGACGCGGGACTGCGTGACTCGACTGGGTCTTGATGCAGAGTGGCGACCGGATAGTCGAGCGACTGTGCCGTCCAAATGCTCCATCTTGCAAGTGGCTTGCGACGACTACGTGTTTCTCTTCGACTTTGTGGAGCTGGCACTTGGCGACCTGGAAGAGCTGTTTGAAGCCTTGTTCTCGTCCGAGAGAATCGCCAAAATCGGATTTGCACTGGACGGCGACATCAAGCGACTGCGTTGGTCGTTCCCGGACGTCAAGTGCTTCGACACGTTTGCCAATGTATTGGACTTTTCGTTTGAAACGATCGTAGCGACGACGCATCTGCCTGATGGGTCTTTTATCGCAACCAAGAGCAGCGCATCGGAAAAGCTCCAGCAACGCCGCCGCAGACAAAAGGGGCTCAGTACCTACATCAAACAGGCACTGGGGTTCCCTCTTTCCAAGCTGCAACAGAAAAGCGACTGGGAACGTCGTCCTCTGACACCACAACAAGTGGAATATGCTGCGTTGGACGCGTACTGCCTGCTAATGCTTCAAGATGCAGTTACCAAGTAGAAATCGAGAGTACCGGTATACTACTTTTTTAGACAAACTTTGACATGCAAATGTACCATGTTTTCGGTACCATTCTTTTTTCTGCCAATCATGAAGCAACTCAGTCACGCCTGGTCACTAGCAGAGAAGACCTCGACGTGGTAGTACCGATCTCCCCCGATGTCTGCCACTCCCGCGCAGGTTCTGCAGGACGTGCGCTTCGAAGAGCGTCTAGCCGATGTGGAGACGCGTCTGCCGGCCACACTCGCTCTGGCCAAGGAGGGATCACTCGCCAAGCGCAACCAGATCCGACGCAAACTCTATCATGATAGCGAAATCATCCGCATTGAGCTGGAGGAGCGCATGAATGAGCTGGGGATCGAAAGCCAGTGGCTCACTGCACCGGAAATGAAGGAGGCCAATAGTAAGCTGGATGCTGTGCGCAAACAATTGAAGCTCGACGTTCTACCGGCCAGTTCTTCACCTCTGGAGAAGATCTACATGGTGGTCCGCATGCTCACGATGGCGCTCATTCTTGTGGGCTGGCTCAGCTGCGTGACGTTCCTCATCCCACTCAAATGGCTCAACCCTTTGCTGACAAAAGTGGGTGTTAAGAAGAATTATCTGCCAATGGATATTGTCTCCTGGGGGACAGCAGCAATGGTCTGCGTCACAGCCTGCACGGATATGAAGGTCGAGGGTGTCGAGAACCTGCTAAACCTCAAGGACTCGGTCGTCTGCATGTTTAGCCACTCGTCCAATCTGGACGGTTTTATCGTCAACGGATCGTCCCCTGTGGCATTCAAGTTCGCCGCCAAGAAGAGCATCTTCCTGGTGCCATTTCTCGGCTGGACGTCTCGATGGGCCTTTGATTTTGTAGCTATTGACCGCTCACACCGGTACATTTTGTTGTGCTCTAGAATGCTTATTAAGGTGAAGTATTAACAGTGTTTTTGTGTTTTTGTTCTTCCTCATTACAGGAAGTCGGCACTGAAGAGTCTGAAGGAACTGGCGGTGTCGGTGAATGAGCGTGGCAACTCGGTCTGTATCTCGCCTGAAGGGACGCGCTCCAAGGACGGACTGGTAAGTGACGCTGTTCGACGTGTTTTCTTGTTGATATGCTTACGATGCTGGTTATCATTTGTAGCTACAAGAGTTCAAGAAGGGGCCGTTTTATCTGCGTGAAGACACGAAGAAGAACGTTGTGCCTTCGATCGTCTTTGGCGCGTACGAACTGTGGCCTCCTGGACGTCTTTTCAGCATCCCCGGACATGTACGATGTGGTGGTGAAGTATGCTCGTGATACGTATTTACGGTTGTTTTTTTTGTCTGCAGACTTTGGTTCGCTACCTCCCGGAATACAAGTCGGATCCGAACCTGAACCGCAACCAGAATCGGTTGGCGTTGCGTCGTATCTACCTGAAGGCGTTTACGGAGGACGTCCCGGACTATATTGGCACTCGTGTGAGTACCAACTTCATCCTGAAGAACATGTTCTACCATTACCTGTCGTGGTCGATCACGTTCAAGGTGACATCGTTAGCATTCACCGTCATCAGCTCCGTCTGCTACTGGCTCAACATCACGTACGGCACGTTCATGCTGTTCTCGCTCGTCATGATGATTGCGGGCGAAGCCCTCATGTTCTTCACTTGTTAAAAGAACGAGTTGGGGACGATGGCCATAAACCCAGCGACAAGACTCGACTTCTGTGCGTTGCATCACCCTTTCGTCACAATCAAGTCCAAGTCCGTCTCCTCTAGCGTCCCAATGCATACAATCCCTTGAATACATTTGGCAGTTAGGCAGTTAGAACCTTCGTCTCTCTACTTTGCAGTCGTAGCCTTCTTCTTCTTGTTCCTGTTCTCCACTAACTTCCGTTCACGCTCCTCTAAAGTCGCGAATAGCGGTTCCGCGGGCGATTGGATGGACGAATAGGACGCCAATCGATGTCGGTCCACTTTAAGCTGCTCCTCAGCCGACAGCGTAGGCGTCGATGGACCCAGAGGCTTCCCGGTACGCTCAGCCGCCGCCTCCTGTCGCTCGCGCTTGCGTTTACGCACACCAGCGTTGCGGAATCTCACGGGAGCTGTACGCGGTTCGCCCCAACCAGTGAGGATGTTGCCCTCCAGCAACGTGTCGCGCAGGAACTTCTCCTCCAGCTCAAAGAGCTTGCGGCCCTGGTCGGCCCAGTCGCTCTCCTCCTCCTCCGCCTTTGCATGCAGCTCACGCAGCTTGGCCTCCAAGTCCCTGTTACTGAGCGTTGGCATTTTCCTAAATGAAACTTCTTATTAAAAAAATGCACTTCAAATATTACCGGTAAGTTACAAATAAGAAAATAAATATTTAAGGCACTGTCCCTTCAAGACTCTTGACAATGGGCACTTCGCCATCTAAGACTTCACCACTAGCGCCGACTTTTGAGCGTATGGCAACATGTACGGGCATAGCAAAACGATTCAATGAGGTACAGGTATTTGACCTTTTTTAAAAAAAATTTTGCTAGGGGATCTCAAGGCTTCTCGTGGACTACTGCAAACTTACAAAGAGAAGGATATGGATTTCGGTTTGGATTCCCAAGGGCTTGCCGAGCTACTCGGTGGTGATAAGGATTGGGCTGAAAACATTGTCGATGCTTTCAGGAGTACCTCGGGCATGTACGTCGAATCTACAAATTCATCTGCTTAGCTACTGTAACATTGTCCTCAATGTCATTTGTAGTATCAATGCGTTGGCGTTTATAAGCGGAGCATGTCTTGTGAGCTCTGGGTCTGCGTTAGACAAGGCTGAAAGTAAGATCAAGTTGTTCATTTTGTCCACTGTTTTCTTAATGATTGCTCGCTGTATAGTGATCTTCGACGGCTTGGACTTCGACGGCACTGAGCAAATTTCGATGGATGAAATGGTACGCAACTATCTCATCATTTGTGCTCGCAATATACCCTCATGAGTATTGTCTGTCAGACAATTGCGTTCTTATGTTGTGCTCGAGGTTTCTGCGTCATGTCTGGAGTTGGAACTGTCCCCTCGGATGAAGAGCTGGAGTCGGTCACACTACAAGCGTATCGAGACTTGAACAAGGGACCCACTCAAAGTATCACCAAGGCTGAATTCACACAATGGGTCCTTGAGTTTGCTAGTGGGACTGGAGCTCCAATTACCCGCGAGGTGACACTTGAAAATGTTGTCGAGCAATTTCGAGTGGTCCCAAAAGACGACGAAAAAGACGACGAAAAAGACGACAACAAGCTCTTTTCTCCTCCACTGGAGACGTATAAAGCACACAAAGCAGACCAACCTGAATCACATGACGATGGCTTAGCTTCCGATCCAACCGAATCTACTAGCCAAGTGGAACATCCTGAACCTCTCGAGCCTGAGCTCGCTGAAATGAGTTATGACAAAGAAGAAGAAGTCGGACAGGATGAAGCGCCTTCAGGATACAGATCAGACGAGGGCGTTTCTTACGAACCAGCCATCGAGACTGTCGATTTGTGTGGCGTTAGTGCGGATGCTGAAAGTGACTATCCTACGTTTGTTGCTGACACGGAGGAAGACCCAAGCACGAAAGTTCGTGTGCAAACGGAGGATTACTCGGCTCCCAAACCGGAGATCGTAGCACCAGGAGAAGTTTTATCCGAGTTAGAAGCTGAAAATGATGATACTCTGTACGAGCAAGACGAGTTTCCGCAGGAAACACCTCGTGTAGATTCCGAAGCCGACGCCAACGTTAGCTTACCTGGAGATCATTCGGAAGACAATCAACCGACAAATTCGACTATAGTATCTGTACCAGCCACCGTGGATGCGATCGACGTGCTCGAAACTAAAGGCGACACTAAGGAAATTGCTGCACAAGATGTTGACAATGACGTCGAGGCGAATGAACCTCCTGCGTTGACACCGAACACAGCAATTGAAAAAGGTAAACCATTTCTTGCAACGTAGAAGCGCTAACTGACCCACGTGCTGTAGACTCAACCAGTGCAATCACTGATTCAGCAGGAGATCCACCTCGTACAGATCTCGACATATTCGGAAGGCTTCCATCTCCTGAGTCCCACGACAACAATGCAGCAGTCCTCGATGATCCTACCAAAGATACCCCCGTCGAGTAAATGGCTCAAGAGTAGGCAGATAATGTAGGTCTCATGGCAAATATATGAAGGTGGGCGCCTCAATTTACTGTTCCTACTGAAAGGAGATAGAGATCACCGCGCTCTTCTCAATTAGGCCAACGCCGCACCAATGAGATGTTCTCCGTCGTCACTGCTGTCGTCGTCGTTGTCGTTGTCGCTGTCGCTCGAGTCATTGTCGCTCGAGTCGTCGTCGTTGTCACTCGAGTCGTCATTCGTGTCCTCATACGACTGATTCCCTCTGATCTCTGAATTCGTATCTCCAGTTTCATCTTCGCCTTGTACATTCTCTACGGGCGGCACAACATTAGCAGGGGCTGCCGCCGCAGCCGTGAGGGCCGCAGCAGTCTTTGATCCTTCCTTGGCAGCCTCTTGCTGTGTCATCAGCGCAAACGGAGGACGGCGCAGACACCGCCGCTTGTTAAACCACCGCCGAAGCTGCGTCATATTCACGTCCACGGTCTGCTTCTTCATATCGCGCAATGGCGGAGTATTTAACTGAACCAGGTAGTTCTCCATTTCCTCTTGCGATGGTTTGTACTTTTGCTGGAACCATCCTTCGAGCGCCGTTAGCTGGTCCATGGAGAACTTCATTGGACGCAATACACGGCCCTTTTTCTCCTTTGCACGCGGCTTGACAGGTCGTGCAGACGGCTTTGCTTTCTTGTTCAGTGGCTCACCAGGCATCAGTAGGGAAGAATCGTCGTCGAAACCCCCATTTCCTCCCTCAAAACCACTCATCATCGTTGTTCTTCCACGCGCACTTGATGCTGTACTAAGCGCTGGACTGGGAGGTGCGGATAGCGGCGTGTCATCGTCAGCGTCTTGGTCCCCAGCAACACGGCGATTCATGCCCAATGTCTCCAGAAGCGCAATGGTAGCCTTCCGGAGCAGTGTAGGTTTCGTGTACACCCTCAAAATCTGCTTCAGATCAGCCACCAGACCCGATTGGATACGCACGTCCGGGTCAACCTTCATGGCGCGCAGTAGGTCAACTACTTGTTGCAGGCCGTTTGTGACTACACTCGTCTTCGGCTGCTCCATCAGGCTGCGCAATCGGTTCTGTAGAGCCATGACTTCTAGCACGGTGGCGTGCTTTACCAACGAAATGTCGTCCAGGTCAGAGTCCTGTGTTCGTTGGCGCTTGCCACGGCCGTTAGCGTTGTTACCCTGCTGATCCGCAGTCGTCGGTACAGAGTAGGAGGCAGCAACATACGATCGAATGTTGCTTGGGCGCGTGAAAGCATTCACGGCCGCATCAAACAGATAGCTCTGTGCACGCACACGGTCGACTTCCTTCACCAGTTCGTTCGGGTCCACGGAAGCCCTTAGCTGTGCGATCCTCTGCTCCAGTCGAAGATCAATCTCCTCCTCTGCAGCTTGCGAGTCGTGGCCAGCTTCCACCGCCAACTTGACGTAGCGCATCCGTTCACGGAAGCGACGGCGCTTGAACCAGTCACGAACGTGAGCCAGCGAGAGTCCGCCCACCTGAAACGGGTTCGCGTACGGCCGGTAGTTCAAAATCGTGCGCATAAGCGTGAGTTCGTCCAGCAACGGACGTGGATACGAGTAGTACCATTCCTGTAGTTTCTGCACCTGTAGCGGCATGTACAGTCGGCCAAACGCCGAGGACGAACGGCCGCGCTCCTGGGCTATCGCAGTGGCCGTCGCAGAGGCCGCACTGGCCTGCACGGCCGCCTCCAGGGCCTGGAACGTGCCTGTTTGCAGCGAAACTTTCGACACCAAGTTGGCTTCACCCTGCATACTGGTAGCTTGGATCAGCTCCGCCATCTCCCGAAGACGGATCAAAGCCGTTTCCATTTTGGCCAGTGTCCGGTCCGTCTGGTCTTCCGTCGCATCGTCCACCTTGGTCGAATTCTGCTTTATATCTGCCTTATCACCCGACGTAGCCAGCTTCTCGACTGGGTTCCTTAAAGGCAGCATAGCCATGGCCTGTCCGCACAAGCAGTCTCCGCCCTGGGCCGAGCCCTTGCCCGTCCGCGTGCGAGATTCGGCCCGGGTCTCCGCCAAGCTCTTGAGCTCTAATAACAGCCCGTCACATCCCGTGAGCAGGTGCGACGTCTTCGCTGTGATGCTCTTGTTGTACGTCTTGCCAGCGTCCAGGGATTCACGCACGAGCTTGGCCACCAGCTCCACGGCCGGATTGAGGTCCACATCTTGCCACGCCGCGTGCTCCAGCTGCTCATCCTCCGAGTCTTCATTGTCGCTGATGCCTACGTCTTCTGGCTCGGCCTGTGGTGGCTCCTTAGCGATGATAAAGTCCATCTTCATGGCGCTCATAACGTCCCGTTCCTCCCTTATGCTCCCAATTAGTGACTGGCCGCAATAATGGGGATGAAGTGTTAAGTACGAAAATATTGGGACGACGACTACAGTATTGGTCATTTCTTGACAAATTGAGTGAGTGATGGAGCAGGTGTGCGCACTGGGAGGCCATAGCGAGCGAGCGTGGCACGTGTCTTGGCGCTTTGATGGGAAGTTATTGGCCTCGTGTAGTGGCGATCGTACGATTCGCTTGTGGGCGGCGAACAGTAGCGGTGTATGGGAATGTGTCGGAATCCTCGAGGACGCTCAGGGCCGCACCATTCGGGCCTGCGAATGGTGCGTATATAGCATCCTCACGGACTATTATTGTGGCTAATATGTTGCAAATTGCAGGTCGCCTGATGGTCGTTTCTTGGCGTCTGTGAGCTTCGATGCTACTACCGTCATTTGGGAGAAGCAGGGCAGCTCGTACGAGGTCATTTCGAGCCTGGAAGGCCACGAGAGCGAGGTTAAAAGCGTGGCTTGGAGTCCATCGGGCTCGTACCTGGCCACTTGCAGTCGAGACAAGAGCGTCTGGATATGGGAGGCCGACGCAGACACTGACTTCGAGTGCATCTCGGTGCTGCACGGCCATACGCAAGACGTCAAGTTCGTGGCGTGGCACCCGACCGAGGACCTTCTGGTGTCTGCTAGCTACGACGACACTATCCGCATTTGGGCCGAGAACGACGACGACTGGTACTGCAAGGAGACGCTTGCAGGCCACACGTCCACGGTGTGGGGCGTGGCGCTGAATCCGCAGGGAACAGAGATGGCTTCGGTATCGGACGACAAGGATGTGATCATCTGGAGACACGACCCTAACAGCAAGGAGATGAACGACGATGGGAGGTACGTTATGGTCTGACATTCATTGCCAAGTCTTGCTAACCAGAATTATGTTTTTTATTATTATTCTAGTTCGAAACAATGGGCTCAAGCGTTGACACTACCGAACTGCCACGAACGCACCATCTTCAGTGTGGATTGGTCCAAGCAGGGCGACTTTGTAGTCACTGGTGCAGCCGACAACGCTATCCGAGTGTTCCAAGGTCATCCAACAGGTGCCCCCACTGCATTCAGCTTGGCCGTGGATCAGAAGGAAGCTCATGCCAGCGACATCAATTGCGTGCGATGGAGCCCTAACGTACTGGAAGATAAGGGCAAGAAGTACTTGCTTCTCGCTTCGGCCGCTGACGACGCACTCGTGAAAGTCTGGAGGTTCGAGCTGCAGTAAATGTCATCAATGTAGCCATGTGATGACGCACCCTATTTTTTATTCGTCGTCTTAAGTACGATCTTCTCTGATAACCGAGAAAACGATCATGGCGTCGGATGTCGGAGCAGAACCGGAAGAGCTTCAGGGGGAGCCTCGCTGGTCCAGTATACGGTATGCGCCTCACCCTCGACCTGCGCAATGGTCTCGCGCAGTTGATGAGAAGTTGATGCTGCTGGTGACGCAGTCTACGGCCAGTGGGGAGAGATTCCCGGTCGGTGTCAATTGTGCGTACAAGTCTGATTTTTCCTTTCATTTTTCATGTTAAGCGTTGGGTATATCCGTTTATTAGTCGACGATGATTCGGCGCGTCTAACGCAATTGTTCCGGTTGGAATTGGACTAATATTGACAGGGCTAGAGGTCTCTCGAGTGGTGAGACGCTCTCCCGTGGACTGTGTGAAGCGCTACGCTTTTCTACATGACGCTCGAGAGCGATACGACGCACTGGAAGGGGCGCAACAAGTGGAGGAGAAGGCAGGAGTGGAAGAAGAGACTGTGGGTCTTGAACAGGAGTTGGAGGGGGCACTGCTGGACAGTGAAGACGAGTTTCTCGAAGGACAGACTTCGCTCAGCGACTTTGCGACACCCGTGACATCGCCCAAGTTGCAGTCGCTGGACACTTCTGGGGGATTCGGAAGCAGACCCATGTCTCCTGGATCCCCACCGCCGTTTGCAGTGGCTCGTCCTGCTCCTACAAGGCTGGGAACTGCAGTTTCTGGAGGGAGTCCGTTCCGTTGGGAGAGTTTGGTGAACGATCCAAACTACACTGCGCCAGTGCCCAATTCACCACCAAGTCTACGTCACAAGCAGAGCTTTCAAGGTCGATATGGGCTTGAGGATGACGAAGTAAAGGCGTTGTCGTCGGCATCGTCACCGAGATTGTCGCCACTAGGACCCTTGTCGCCTCCTAGGTCACAGGTAATGCTGCAGATTCAGGCACTTTGTTAGTTACTAGGCAAGTTACTAACGAACACCTTGGTTTGCAGGGCCAGATCGGCGAAATGGGAGCTGACCCGAATTATTCCGCGTCTGTTCTCACGCATGCCTTCAAGGGACTGAAACTAGGCACCATACCACTCGGTTCCCCTCCTTTAGGGTCGCCTCTCATCGGTTCTCCTCGTCTAAGCCGAAAGATTTCCAACTCAGGTAAGCTATCGAAGTGGGAACACGAATCTTGACGTATCTGATAGATTCTTCGTACAGATTATCCTTTCCTCAAGGAGGAAGACATCTCTGCTCGTCAGTCCGTGGCTAGCACCGCCCGTGGAGCAGAAGTTAAAGCTTCGGGAGCTCCATTTTTGAGTGACGCCTACGGATCTGGTGATCCGACGGCCGGAGACCTACAGCGTCAAATGAACGCGCATCTGATGCGAATGTCCGCCATGTCCGCCACGTCATCTTTCCACGGCGACAACCCTTTCTCGGACTCAATGACGCAGTCCGCTCTGGAAGACGCTTTCTTGGATATGGCCGGCTCGCGTCTGGACGCTTCCAATGTCTTGCTGAGCAGCCGAATGTCGGCAGCGTCAGCTTCTCAGTCCCAAATGCGCCTGGAGCAGATCCAAGCACTGGAACGAGAACGTCAACGCGCGCTGAACGCGACCAAGCCAAAGCAGTAAGTGACGACGGAGTATTTATCCTTTTTTGACAGTGACGCCATTAGCTGGCAACAAGAAACACACAATAGCGACGAAATGGCTTTCAATACATTTTGTCTCTTCATATCCACTGCAGTTCAAAGGCAAAACGGCACGAAATGCATTCCGGCGCATTGACGAGGACGCCCATTTGCTAGTCCACGTCGATCTATGCCTTAGCGTCGTGAGTGGTCTGCGGAAGCGCCTCCTGCGCCGCCTTGCGCTTCTTAGCGGCTTCACCCTCTTTGAACTTGGCGTAACCGTACAGGATACCGCCAACCATACCGAACGTGACGTAGATAGCTGTGTCGGGCTTCAGCGGCTCTCCCAGCAGCAACACACCAATGAAAGTGGTCGGGATCTTGTTCAAACCGCCGACCGTCGCGTACGTGGTGGCGGACGTGACGGACACGCACCAGAACGAGGCCAAATTGAGACCCACGCCCAGCACGCCGCTGATAAAAAGCAGCATGGTGAAGTTGAAGTTGCCCAGCAGAGGGTTGCTCCAGACCGTGAAGGCCTCACCGTTGAGCACGAGCGGGGGCGCCAGTAGTGGCAGCGAGATGAGGTTGTTGTAGAAGGCCATGCCGAACTTGGAGATCTTGAGCGACGAACGCGACGTGGCGTAGCGCATGTACAGCACGTAGCCGGCCGTGGAAGCACAGTTAAGGAACATCCAGAAGTAACCGGAGAGCGTCGAGGGCGTAGCCTTGCCGCCGACGTCACTGTACGAGGACATGACGGCGCCCATGAGCATCACCCCAAGACTGACGAGCACGAGGCCGCCCACACGTTCACCGAAGAAGCGCCACTCGCCAAAGACGATAATGATGTTGGTGACATTCTTAAACACCGTGACGATGTGGATAGGGAGCCCAGCCGTGGCCTGCATGCCCGTGTACAGCATGGCGACGAAGAAGAAGGTGACGGGCGCCCATTTACGCGCGATGGCGCTGTCGTACGGGTCGTACGAGACCAGTTTCTGCATCTTGGCCAACTCCAGCACCAACACGGCCACACCGGCCTGAACGGCCACCACGAAGAACTTTTCATCGAACCCGTAGTATTTTTTGCCCAGTAAATAGCGGTTCGTCAGCACCATAACGTTGGACATGACGCTGTAGACGATGCAAGACACGATGGACAGCACCAGGGAGCCCGCAGCGTGGCCCTTTGCAGGCGACATGGTGGTAGAATGAGGGAGATACGGGAGGACGACCGAAGAGACTCTGGATAAGGGGGAAGCTCGATATTGCTGGTCGTTACGTCGAAGTAACGAGAATTTTGTTACTTCAGTAACATCACATTTTCATCATACCTATTCAGATACCGGTTTTTAACGATAAGATTCTTGAAAGGACGCATTAAATGATGGAGCAGCAGATGCTCTTCTCGAGCTCCAATGCTTGGCAACAAAGCAGCCCTGACTCCATTAATGGCGATAGAAGACTACAACAACGTGCTGTGACGTTCGCAGCGCAGAATGTTCAGCCTTCACCGGTCGTGTACCGAACGCCTCGTCAGAGTCCTTACGCTGCTGATCTGATTGAGGAAGTTTCTCCAGTACAAAAGCGACCTCGCAGTCAACAAAGGATGCAAAACACTACAAAAGCAACGGCAAGTCGTGCTAGACCGCGAACTCGACGCCCTGGTTGGGACGACGACGTTAACCGCAGCTCCACGCTGTTCGACTCGTCACTGAAGAAATCGGTGCTGTTTCAGGCTCGTAGGGAAGAAGAGAAGCACACAGTCCCGACTACAAGATCAAGGCGGAAGAAGTCACCTAGCACCCAAATGAGCTCTGTAATGTATCGGTCGGGACCTTCCAGTGTGTACGCACAACAGAGGAACGTAACGTCTAGGCCACAACGCAGAGAGAAGGATTTTGTACGACAAAACATTGAGCAAATGACAGGACGTCCAGTGAGTGGTCAGTTTTACCGAAGCGAGACGCGATCGGGTACTCGGGAAAACGTGTTTGAGCGCTTGTCGGCTCAGCGAGTGAGTAAGGGATTGCTTCGTATGGTGCCACCGCCGGCACCAATTGACCCATTGCCTTCTCGTGTACAACCGTTATCCCCTCCCGAAGCAGATTCACCTGCTCTTCTAATTGACCCTCCTACACCAGATGAGCAGAACTCTATTGGATCAGCAACACCGTCGCCCCCGTTCCCAAGAAAAGGTCTTAAGTTGTCATCGCCGTATTCCTCGGGTTCACGCAATTCCCCGGCAATTCGCTCTACGAATCGAAGCAGTGGTCCGAGCTCGAGAACACGGCGTTACGATAATTATCCAGCTCGAGTTTTCGGTGTTTTGGATCGAGACAATGAAAGGCGTATCGGCGTGAGTCAAATTCTGCAGGGACTTCGACTATTGGGTTTACCTGCGACACACAACCAGGTGAGCTACGTGAGCACGATTCCTTGTTGCCAATTAGAAATCTGACTATACATGTGTAGATCTCCGACTATGTCTACCTTATTCACGAGGGCAGACACAACTCAATCGATCTAGAAGAGTGGGAAATACTCGTTGGTACACTTGACGCTGTATCACGGCCGTCGAGTCATTCCCCACGCAATATAAATGCAGGTCAAGCCAGTGCTATTCCGTCTCGGTCTCCATCCATTTCTCAATATTCGCCGCAGAACTCCATGCCACCGTCAAGATCCCCTCCTTCAAGGAGCGGTCGTCGGACACCTACGCGAGTTCAACCTTCCGGTTCATCAACCCGACGGAATCGCATCGAGTCACACGGCCAGGGTGAGTTCTTTTCAAAGTCTGTTCAGAGGAATGCCGCTGCATCAGCCGAGCACCAGCCAATTCCGGACGATGATCCCTATCTTGAGGAAATTCAGGTAACGTAGCGGTCTGGAAATGTGCACAGGAAGCAAGAAATAACGTATTTTAATGTGCCAGAATCGCATCGAGATGATGTTTGAGAAAGCTCAAGCAACCGCCGCACTTCGATGGGCCCCTGACACGGGAAATAACCAAAATGAGAACGATCCAAATCACTCTAACTCCGACAGGATACTTAGCCATGCAGCTAGTGTCGTCTACAACCTTCGAGTAAGTCATTTCTGTGAAAGCAGCATTATAAATTTTCCGGACTAATGCTTCAATCACCACACAGGCATCTCTATTCCCACTTGTGCACCAAGCGGAAGCCACTCTTCGAGATATTCAGCAGCGTCATGGTTCTAAGCTATCCCTCTTCTTACCCCCACAAGACATGGCAGCAATAGCGCAAAATTCGGATGTGCTCGCGTCTGCCATTTTGGACGATATCCTTCTGGTACGGGTTTATTCCGTGAGTGAATCACTTGTCTAATCGAATCAAGCGTGCCTTGCCACAGGATACACTCCAGATATTGAACGAGGAAGATCAACAGCAATCGCGCCGGCAGCTAGAAGCTCACCACGTCCATCAACTGGACGGTATATTGACGCGCATTCAGGAAATCGAACGAGAGGAGGACAGCATGATCCACCAAGGACTCGCACTGAGCTACAATACGTCAGGAGCTCAATGCAGTCTCCCAACAGCTAACTTGGATGTTTCATCGATGCCACCACGCCAGACACGTGTAAATCTACCAAACGTGAGGCTCCCACTGGAAGTGGTGCTAAATGTCAAGGTAGATGACACCGATACAGAAGCGCGACAAATACCTCCCAGAAGCACCATCGAAGCTTCTGAGCTGGAGGGGTCTTTCGATTTTGATTCCGAGATCCCAACGCAGCAGATTCTACTGGCCGATGGATCCGTGAAAACTTCTATTCTTCAAGGTAAAACACTTCAGTCTATCGAGCGGAGAAGACACAAATTCCAGCACCACCGTCGACTTGTGGAGTCATCTCTTGCTGACACTGGGATGGCGCAGCACGCCGTCATTGAAATGTACGCACGGATGTGATCAGTCATTAGCACGTGCAAGTAACAACTAACCTGTTGTTTGTCCTTCAGATTAGAGGAGATGTTGATGGACGACCTAGTCGAGGAGACTGCAGCAGAGCTCAATGACACGGTTCTATCCATGTCGGACGCCTTACTGACCACTTTGGTTTAAATCAACAGCCACGAGACTTCACAGCGGTCTGCACTTCCCCAATTGCAGAAATGACCTTCTGCCGCTGTTCTGTTCGTACAGGAATCTCCTGCCATCGAACTTCCTCTGCGTAAGCCTGGAGTTGTGCACGGCTGCGAACAACCACGTCGTCAACGATATCTTCGACACACTGACAGACTTCCCGTGCAATGACCTGGTCAAACAGTGTGTCTCTCGCCAGTCTAGCGTGAATATCTTCCTGGAAGTCGGTTCTCCTTTCCTTCTGGTGGACCTGACGCGTGTCAATCAACCGAGAACGCCGGTGCCACCTCCACCTGACCAAGAATCTCTTTAGAAACATTTGCAGCGTCCTGCTGGCCTCCTCTTCAATGCAACTCCGCGCATGATGACACTCGTAAATGAGAACTCCTCGGTCTGCGAGAGGAAGAATGAGGAAGTTGTCCGGTTCTGGCAAATGACGCCATTTCCACGCAAAGTCCATTGGGGTCAGCCAGCCGTAGCTAAGCAGCACTTCCATCAAAGGCAACGTCAAGCTCCGTTGACTTAATTGGGGCAGCACTCGCTGAATCCATTTGGCCATTGTCAGGTCGAACCACAGCCAGAGTCCACCGTCTCTGCTCTTTGCGCTTCGTTTTGCTCGCTTTCGGTATAATTTCCACTCCAGCAATGCATGGCACACACCTTGGTGCTGTATCTCTTCAAAGGCATTGGCGCTTTCGGCATTTGGACTTAAATAGTGGAAAGTAGTAGCCCTGCATCAGAGTTAGCTCGTTAGTCATCGTCGACGGCATGGTTTTGAGCCATCGTACCCGAAGTTGCCGAGCATACGAACCAATTCGTTGCGTTCTGTTTCTCGTAGTGGAATTCCAGTCGTTCGCCTCACCAATTTCTCAAACGCTTGGGCCGAAATCCCACCTGATCGATCTGGATCTAGTCGTAGCATTTCATTGTGAATGCAAAGCCGTTGGCAATACGCAGACACATGAAGGCGATGAAGCAGAGAAGCTAAAACACCTTGCCACTCATGGGAATCATCAAGAAGCTGGGGGTTGAAGGATGCTAGTGCCAAGCCATTGCGGTGACTAACAGTGTGGTCCTCTTGCAGAGCGGCCGAGGTTGAAACAGGAGCCCCAAAGATCAAATATTGCGACTCCAGATACTGCGTCGTGAATACACGAGCTTTCTTTGTGTCGTGAAAAGCTCGCAAGTTCTTCGTGTGCTGGGTATGGTCAATCTCTCGGAGTATCGCGTGTATTTCCTCCGCAATATCGTCTGGACAGGTCTTCAACGCGATTTCCAGCTGTCGTGTAGCCTCAACGAAGTCTTGTAAGCGAGCTGTAGTAATACCCAAGTTGTATCGGGCCTTCCAGTTGGATTCGTCCAGGCGTATACTGTTCCGATAGGCTTTTGCAGCCTCTTCGAGGTGATCGAACGCTAGGTAAATCGACCCAGCGTCCAGATACAGTATAGCAAGGTTCCCGCCGCTCGGGTCGAGCCAAATAATTTCTAGAAGCAGATATAAAGCTTCCACGAGGCTTGTACGTTCTCCTGACTGGATAAGTTTGTGAGCTTCACGTAAAGCAGTACGCCAGGTTTTCAGGGTGACTCGTTTCTCCTGGAACCGAGTAGCATAACGATGTTCTTCAAGTGTCTTCAACTTGAATCTCTTGACGGGTCTGTCTTCTTGAATAACATCCTTCGTGATAGGAGATTGGAAATGCGTTTGCTTAAATTCAAAGCGCGCAGTGGCAGCAACGGAGCGTGTGGTTCTTACAGAAGCAACTGAACATGTGCCATCGTCTGTAAGATCTATTTGGTCCAGCGAGACCTTGACACCCAACAGGTCGATGGAAAATTCCTGGCAGATTGTCAACGAGCAGGATAGGATCTCGCACAAGTCGGCACATAGTTTCCAACCGGAAGTGAACTCGCTGAATCTGTGCTGATTGCGTTCGATGGTAACTCGTGCATCAAGCTGTCCTGTTCGGAAACGTTTTCGAATTACGCCTTGTTGAGCACTGTGATGTTTGCAAATGCATGAAGTACGCACCTGCTTAGTGAAACGCTGCAGGATAACGCTGCCGCTCACGATGGAGTGAAGCAATTGCAATAGAGTTAGCTGCCCACACAACAGCAGTAAGTCGACTACGAGTCCAGAATACTATTAATTAAATTGTCCAACATACCAACTGATCAATGGGAACACAACGTGACGCGCTGTGAATGCTGACAGTACGCAGAATACACACGATCACAACTTTAAGCAATGTGCTTCCTGTCACCAAGCAGAGGAACGACGTTGGTTCCATATCCAGAGGGCAAAACTGTTGAACTGAACGTACGTGAAGCTAAAACTCGACGGTGCAGCGTCGGGTAAAGGATCCAGAGCTCCCAGATACGTGTTAATACAGCGGCTTGTGCCTTGTTCTACAGTGTAGATCGTCAGCAATGACTTGAGTACGTAGTAAAGTTGTTTAGCCACGCACCCTGCGGCAGTGGAAAACACTCCAGAGTGCGGCTTCCAGTCGGTCAAAGGGCTCTGCATTCAACACAACATGACAGTGAGGAATTGCAATACCAGATCATGCGTCATACTGACCAGCAAAGGGGAACGTAGCCGACATGTTGATTCTTGTCACTAGTTGCGCGCAAAAGGTCAAGTTGAAGCGTCTTCAGATCGTCATAGTCGGTCGTATTAGCTGTCTAGTCGGTCACATTAGTTAACGCGTCACCAGTACCACACTGTTATCATCCAATCGAAATGAATCCAAGTGAAATTCGCCTCGCTAATTGGTCGAGGACGTCGAGGCAGAGATGCAGTCGTAAAAGAGCCTGTACGTCGCCGCATTGTCGTTGCAAGGATACTTGGGCCGTTGCCGCGTCAGCGCCACCGCATTCACTCTCGATTTCCCCAGATAGCCTTAGGCTCAGTCTTATATCATCCCAAAAAAGGGATGGACCAATCAGCGATCTAGTTTGCGGGATATTGGGATGACCTGTAAGGTTGACACCCCTTCTCGTCCCACTGGGACGTTGTGTGGCACGGTCTTGGGATACACAAATCCCGCTCAACTCAAGTCCAATCAGCAGCAGCACACACCACCGACACGAGCCACATGTCCGCCATGGCGACGACAGAACCCGTCACCACCATCGTCAAGCGAATTGGAGAACCGCTACATGGGGACACCGACGATAAAACTCGTTCTTTCCTGACGGGATTTACAGAATCTACCACGTAAAGGTTCGCTCCAAGACCGCTAACCTCGACAACAAAGTCGGCTACGAAAACGTACTTGTGGAGCTAGCTCGATCCCGGCGAGAAAGTGAAGAATCAACACGTGATGAGCGTGACAAGCGTCAGGGTTCTACTGTGGTTGTAGCTGCTGTGCCTACACGTAAGACGCGACACTGCTGTTTTCGTTTGCTAAATGTTTTATTTAGTGATCCTTTTGTGGAGCAACTTGGTTTAATGGGCGCTCGACCGACCCGACGTGAGCTACCGGTAGATGCTGGAGCTGTTGGTGCTCGTAAGGGTTTAGGTAGTACAGACGAAAGCAGCAAAGTTAGGCATACCAATGGCATTGCGCCGCGGTTCCAGTCGATGTTCTTAGATAATATATGTTGGCCACACCATAAACATTCCTTCTTGTCTATAACACTGGGTTGGAGGTCCTGCGAATTCTCGAAATTGCAGGCATCCCATCCCGCTTTTGTGGGCAGATATAAGACTGAGCCTAAGAGCTGAAACCAGCCATCAGCTGGCCGCCACTTGCATCTCCCTGGCCGTCCACACTCCACGACTGCCTGTCCAGTACCCAAGCGCGTAGAATCAGATGAACGAAGAGGAGCGGAAGGCGCTGGCTGAGGCCCGTGGCCGCGTGGCCAACCTACGCGCCATGTTCAACAAAGGAGCCGTCAAGAACTCGGAGCCGCCGGCCTGGAAACGCCGTGCAGCGCCGCCTCCGCCTATTAAGCTCCCTACAGCTGAAAAGTCCGATCAAGAGAAGCCCAAGGTGGAAAAAGCTGCGAGCGACGTGCTGCGGCTTGTACAGGAACGTCGCGAGTCCGACCGCAAGGCGGAAGAGGAGGCCAAGCAGTCTCATGCAGCTGTCAAGAGCTCGGAGACACTTGTGGACGCAGCTATGCAGGAACGGAAGCTGCGTGAAGAACAGGAACGTCGTAACGCACAGGAAGCACGTGATGCCATGGCTAAACAATCTTCGTACGATTTGGAAAGTGATCGCGTGTACAACCACACAGTACAGCAGAAAGAATACGAGCGTTCGGCGGAGTTAAAGGCTAAGGAGTCTCTCTCGCAGTTCACGAGCGATGGTAAGACATTTGAAGCTGAGAAACGAGAGGAGCAACGGCGTCTGGACGAAATTGAACGCAAGAAAGAACAGGACACCAAGGATCTTCACGGCACGACCACATACTCCACTGAATATGACCACGCGTACAATCATCACCTGAAGCAGCGTGAGAACATGACCAAAGCGGAACAGGACGCACAGAGGTCATTGAGGAATTTCGCTGGAGGCAAAACATACTTTGAGGAGCAGCTCGAGGAGAAGAAGAAGCTGCAGGAGTTGGAAAAGCAGAAGGAGCAGCACGCGAAGGAGGCTAAGAGCAATTTCTCGTCCCCCGACTTCGACCACGCGTACGTACATGCAAAGGAGGTCGCACAGGTGGGAAAGGAAGCCGAAGAAAAGGCCAAGGCTGCGCTTTTGAAGTACGATCAGCACGACGTCTCGCATGAATATGTCATGAAGAACGGCATCATGGTACCCAAGAGTGCTGGGAGCACACCAAACGGTACATTGATGCATTGGGAATGGTATGGTGGAAATTGTTCTAACACAACCTTTGGGCATGATGCAGCCAAGCGTTATCCTTTCACAGACCCGGCAGCTCGAATTAAAAAGCCTAGTCCACAAGCTTTGAAGGCACTCGCAAGATTTCAAGAGCAACTCGGTATGTTTCCCCCGTTTCAGCATCTTACGATCTTGAAAAGACTAATGATGCTTTGTATGTTTCTTTACAGCGGAAAGTCGTGCACGTGAAGAGCGTAAAGCGTCCGAAGACGCTGCTCGCAAAGCTTCGTGGGAGTCCTCCCGCAAAATGTCCATTGAGTCGGTTGAATCAATGGAGTCTGTGCGCAAGCAGTCTCTTGGTGGTGCGTATTAACTGCGATGGTTGTGGTCAAAATTTGCATTGTAACTAAGCTATCACGTTGGCTTTCGGCTTTTCAGAAGTAGATATTGAACAGATTAAAGCCTCTGTCGATGATGCTAAGCTCGACGTTAGATCTGCAGCTCAAAAGTTTGCTGACATGGATCGGAAAGCTGGTGCGATTGATTGTCTCTTTGCTCTGCATCCATGAAGCTTTTGTGCTAACAATGTTGTTTTTCATACAGCGGAACTTGCCAAGCAAAACAAGAAACCTCAAACGTTCAACGGTGTATCCTACGAAAACAGCGGACGAGCTTTCCGCTCGAAAGATCAAGAGCGGAAGGAGGCCCAGCGCAAAAATGATATGGCCACGCTAATTCAGTCCCGTGTACGTGGAACTATGGCTCGCGAAGCATACAACGAAAGAGTCTCTGCTGCAGAAAGGATAGCGATCCGCATTCAGACGGAATTCCGACGGCGTCAAGCCCAGAAGCAGCTGGAAACCCTTCGCCAGCAACTTCATCGTGAACAAGCTTGTGCCGTTGTTATCCAGAAAATTGTTCGAGGTCGATATCAACGGAATCGCTTTCAGACTGAAGTAGCTGTAAGAAGGGCTGCCGTGGTTTTATTACAGTCACTCGTCCGCACCAAACAAGCTCAAGTTGCTTACACAAAGCAGATCAAGGCAGCACACGATATCCAAGAGTTTGCTTCACGAATTTTAGCCGGCCGCCAAGCAAGGCAGCATGCTGCTGATCTTCGAAAGGAACGAGACGCTGCTACACTTATTCAATCCGCCTTCCGAACCAAGGCAGCCAAATCAGAAGCCAACGTTCGGCTAGAAACTATAATTCGACTTCAGTGCGCATGGAGGCAAACGTTAGCAAGAAGAACAGCAACACAACTCAGGGAACAAGCCGAAGCTCAAACCATTGAGCAGCAACAGTTCAAGACCAGCATGGCTGTGAAGATACAGAGCCACTGGCGCGGTTCGGTTGCCCGGTCGGAGGTCGCTACGCTGCGTGCGGAAGCCGCTGAGATTGAGGCCGCTAAGGCTACCGAGGCTGAAGCTGAAGCGGAGGCCAAGGCTGCTGCTGCTGCCGCCGCCGCCGAAGAGGCTGCGCGACAGGAGGAGCTGGTTCGTCAAGAGGAGCTGGCCCGCCAGGAGCAGGAGGAGGCTGCGCGTCTGGAGGAGCAGGCCCGCCAGGAGGCGGCCGAGAGCAGCATGGCTGTGAAGATCCAGAGCCACTGGCGCGGTTCGGTTGCCCGGTCGGAGGTCGCTACGCTGCGTGCGGAAGCCGCTGAGATTGAGGCCGCTAAGGCTGCCGAGGCTGAAGCTGAAGCGGAGGCCAAGGCTGCAGCTGCTGCTACTGCCGCCGCCGAAGAGGCTGCGCGACAGGAGGAGCTGGTTCGTCAAGAGGAGCTGGCCCGCCAGGAGCAGGAGGAGGCTGCGCGTCTGGAGGAGCAGGCCCGCCAGGAGGCGGCCGAGAGCAGCATGGCTGTGAAGATCCAGAGCCACTGGCGCGGTTCGGTTGCCCGGTCGGAGGTCGCTACGCTGCGTGCGGAAGCCGCTGAGATTGAGGCCGCTAAGGCTGCCGAGGCTGAAGCTGAAGCGGAGGCCAAGGCTGCTGCTGCTGCTGCCGCCGCCGAAGAGGCTGCGCGACAGGAGGAGCTGGTTCGTCAAGAGGAGCTGGCCCGCCAGGAGCAGGAGGAGGCTGCGCGTCTGGAGGAGCAGGCCCGCCAGGAGGCGGCCGAGAGCAGCATGGCTGTGAAGATCCAGAGCCACTGGCGCGGTTCGGTTGCCCGGTCGGAGGTCGCTACGCTGCGTGCGGAAGCCGCTGAGATTGAGGCCGCTAAGGCTACCGAGGCTGAAGCTGAAGCGGAGGCCAAGGCTGCTGCTGCTGCCGCCGCCGCCGAAGAGGCTGCGCGACAGGAGGAGCTGGTTCGTCAAGAGGAGCTGGCCCGCCAGGAGCAGGAGGAGGCTGCGCGTCTGGAGGAGCAGGCCCGCCAGGAGGCGGCCGAGAGCAGCATGGCTGTGAAGATCCAGAGCCACTGGCGCGGTTCGGTTGCCCGGTCGGAGGTCGCTACGCTGCGTGCGGAAGCCGCTGAGATTGAGGCCGCTAAGGCTGCCGAGGCTGAAGCTGAAGCGGAGGCCAAGGCTGCTGCTGCTGCTACCGCCGCCGCCGAAGAGGCTGCGCGACAGGAGGAGCTGGTTCGTCAAGAGGAGCTGGCCCGCCAGGAGCAGGAGGAGGCTGCGCGTCTGGAGGAGCAGGCCCGCCAGGAGGCGGCCGAGAGCAGCATGGCTGTGAAGATCCAGAGCCACTGGCGCGGTTCGGTTGCCCGGTCGGAGGTCGCTACGCTGCGTGCGGAAGCCGCTGAGATTGAGGCCGCTAAGGCTGCCGAGGCTGAAGCTGAAGCGGAGGCCAAGGCTGCTGCTGCTGCTACTGCCGCCGCCGAAGAGGCTGCGCGACAGGAGGAGCTGGTTCGTCAAGAGGAGCTGGCCCGCCAGGAGCAGGAGGAGGCTGCGCGTCTGGAGGAGCAGGCCCGCCAGGAGGCGGCCGAGAGCAGCATGGCTGTGAAGATCCAGAGCCACTGGCGCGGTTCGGTTGCCCGGTCGGAGGTCGCTACGCTGCGTGCGGAAGCCGCTGAGATTGAGGCCGCTAAGGCTGTCGAGGCTGAAGCTGAAGCGGAGGCCAAGGCTGCTGCTGCTGCTGCCGCTGCCGAAGAGGCTGCGCGACAGGAGGAGCTGGTTCGTCAAGAGGAGCTGGCCCGCCAGGAGCAGGAGGAGGCTGCGCGTCTGGAGGAGCAGGCCCGCCAGGAGGCGGCCGAGAGCAGCATGGCTGTGAAGATCCAGAGCCACTGGCGCGGTTCGGTTGCCCGGTCGGAGGTCGCTACGCTGCGTGCGGAAGCCGCTGAGATTGAGGCCGCTAAGGCTGCCGAGGCTGAAGCTGAAGCGGAGGCCAAGGCTGCTGCTGCTGCTACTGCCGCCGCCGAAGAGGCTGCGCGACAGGAGGAGCTGGTTCGTCAAGAGGAGCTGGCCCGCCAGGAGCAGGAGGAGGCTGCGCGTCTGGAGGAGCAGGCCCGCCAGGAGGCGGCCGAGAGCAGCATGGCTGTGAAGATCCAGAGCCACTGGCGCGGTTCGGTTGCCCGGTCGGAGGTCGCTACGCTGCGTGCGGAAGCCGCTGAGATTGAGGCCGCTAAGGCTGCCGAGGCTGAAGCTGAAGCGGAGGCCAAGGCTGCTGCTGCTGCTACTGCCGCCGCCGAAGAGGCTGCGCGACAGGAGGAGCTGGTTCGTCAAGAGGAGCTGGCCCGCCAGGAGCAGGAGGAGGCTGCGCGTCTGGAGGAGCAGGCCCGCCAGGAGGCGGCCGAGAGCAGCATGGCTGTGAAGATCCAGAGCCACTGGCGCGGTTCGGTTGCCCGGTCGGAGGTCGCTACGCTGCGTGCGGAAGCCGCTGAGATTGAGGCCGCTAAAGCTGCCGAGGCTGAAGCTGAAGCGGAGGCCAAGGCTGCTGCTGCTGCTGCTGCCGCCGCCGAAGAGGCTGCGCGACAGGAGGAGCTGGTTCGTCAAGAGGAGCTGGCCATCCAGGAGCAGGAGGAGGCTGCGCGTCTGGAGGAGCAGGCCCGCCAGGAGGCGGCCGAGAGCAGCATGGCTGTGAAGATCCAGAGCCACTGGCGCGGTTCGGTTGCCCGGTCGGAGGTCGCTACGCTGCGTGCGGAAGCCGCTGAGATTGAGGCCGCTAAGGCTGCCGAGGCTGAAGCTGAAGCGGAGGCCAAGGCTGCTGCTGCTGCTGCTGCCGCCGCCGAAGAGGCTGCGCGACAGGAGGAGCTGGTTCGTCAAGAGGAGCTGGCCATCCAGGAGCAGGAGGAGGCTGCGCGTCTGGAGGAGCAGGCCCGCCAGGAGGCGGCCGAGAGCAGCATGGCTGTGAAGATCCAGAGCCACTGGCGCGGTTTGGTTGCCCGGTCGGAGGTCGCTACGCTGCGTGCGGAAGCCGCTGAGATTGAGGCCGCTAAGGCTGCCGAGGCTGAAGCTGAAGCGGAGGCCAAGGCTGCTGCTGCTGCTGCCGCCGCCGAAGAGGCTGCGCGACAGGAGGAGCTGGTTCGTCAAGAGGAGCTGGCCCGCCAGGAGCAGGAGGAGGCTGCGCGTCTGGAGGAGCAGGCCCGCCAGGAGGCGGCCGAGAGCAGCATGGCTGTGAAGATCCAGAGCCACTGGCGCGGTTCGGTTGCCCGGTCGGAGGTCGCTACGCTGCGTGCGGAAGCCGCTGAGATTGAGGCCGCTAAGGCTGCCGAGGCTGAAGCTGAAGCGGAGGCCAAGGCTGCTGCTGCTGCTGCCGCCGCCGAAGAGGCTGCGCGACAGGAGGAGCTGGTTCGTCAAGAGGAGCTGGCCCGCCAGGAGCAGGAGGAGGCTGCGCGTCTGGAGGAGCAGGCCCGCCAGGAGGCGGCCGAGAGCAGCATGGCTGTGAAGATCCAGAGCCACTGGCGCGGTTCGGTTGCCCGGTCGGAGGTCGCTACGCTGCGTGCGGAAGCCGCTGAGATTGAGGCCGCTAAGGCTGCCGAGGCTGAAGCTGAAGCGGAGGCCAAGGCTGCTGCTGCTGCAACTGCCGCCGCCGAAGAGGCTGCGCGACAGGAGGAGCTGGTTCGTCAAGAGGAGCTGGCCCGCCAGGAGCAGGAGGAGGCTGCGCGTCTGGAGGAGCAGGCCCGCCAGGAGGCGGCCGAGAGCAGCATGGCTGTGAAGATCCAGAGCCACTGGCGCGGTTCGGTTGCCCGGTCGGAGGTCGCTACGCTGCGTGCGGAAGCCGCTGAGATTGAGGCCGCTAAGGCTGCCGAGGCTGAAGCTGAAGCGGAGGCCAAGGCTGCAGCTGCTGCTACTGCCGCCGCCGAAGAGGCTGCGCGACAGGAGGAGCTGGTTCGTCAAGAGGAGCTGGCCCGCCAGGAGCAGGAGGAGGCTGCGCGTCTGGAGGAGCAGGCCCGCCAGGAGGCGGCCGAGAGCAGCATGGCTGTGAAGATCCAGAGCCACTGGCGCGGTTCGGTTGCCCGGTCTCAAGTGGCTATGATGAGGCAACACGCCATTGCGGATGTGGAAGCGCAACTTGCACGGATCGAGAACTTGACTGCTACTCGTATTCAAAGGAGGTGGCGCGGCGTTATTGCACGTTCAAATGTTGCTCGGCTTCGTTCAGAAGTTATTCGGGAACGTGAGAATGTGATGGCTATTCGATTGCAGAACCAGTGGCGGTCTGCTTTGGCATCTCGCAAGGTGACGGAAATGCGAGCTCAGCGTACAGCTTCTGTGAAGGCTCAATCAGAACTTGAGCATGCAATGGCACTCAAGATCCAGTGCAGGTGGCGTTCTTCAGTTGCTGAACGTACGTTTGCTAAGCGTCAACAGGCAGCCATGGAAGCTAAGAATGCGATGCTGATTCAAGCTGCGTGGCGTGGACGAGCTGTGCGCGCTGAAGCTGCCCAGCGTCGGTCAGTAGCACCTCATCAATTGGAGCCTAACGTTGAGAGACCACAAGTGCGTCGCCAGCCAACACTAGCGGAGCTTCAGCTTCTAAGCCAAACTGGGCGCTTCTCCAACCTATCCAGCGACAGTGATGATAGCGACGACGACTCGGAGTTTGAAGATGCCCCCAGCTTTGTGGATGCTCCACTAGCACAAGAAGTACCAGTATCAATCCACTCGGCGGACATTGAGAATGCTTCTCAGGCCCAGTCTCCTCGACTTGCTCCCGAAGACACTACTCCGCGAGTATCTTCTGTTTCAGTGAGCATGGGTCTAGAGTTTTCTATTCCAGAACACTCGGTGATGAACGATGACAAAAGTGACGCGAGTAGCGATAGCTTCGTGGATGCGATGGAAGAGCACAAGCCAATTGATGACGTCGTGAGCAACTCCGGTGTTGAGGAGAACCACCACTGGGCAACTGTGAGCGACAATTCCACCCATGACACCACCACACCGGCTGAGACCCCTGCTCTTGTATCAGACGCTACCCCGCCATCTCCGGTGAAGGAGGAAGTTATCAACGATCATGACAGCGAACGTCCTAGCAGCAGTATCTCTGATTTTGATCGGCCATCGTCTGTCCGTTCGGGTTCTTTCTTCCAAGAGCCTTCGTTCGACTCAGACACTCCTCGTGGCAGCTTGGCATCAAGTTCTGTTAGTGGTGTGTCTCGCCCGCGTGACGAATCACCAGCCGATCCATTCCGCTCTCGCGAAGACTCTTACGCCGACTCAACGCGATCACGAGGCGACTCGTACGCGGACTCTATTCGCTCTCGCAACGATTCGTACGCTGATGTGTTCCGGTCTCGTGATAATTCGTTTGACGACGTGTTCCGATCGCGTGGAGATTCGTATGCTGACGTTCCATCCAAGACAGACTTCGATGAGCACAACCTCAGCGATGAAGAGACCCGTGACGGCCCCAAGTACTTCGACACCGACAGTGAACGTGCAAGTTCATTCATTAGTGATTCTCCTGTGTCCGGGCAAAATACCAGTGACGTTGAGAAGGACAAGGAGCACGAAGAAGAGCAAGAAGGCCCACGCAAGAAAAGTGGCAGCCGTTGGCGTGCCGCCAGTGTACTCAGTGCGCTTTCCAGTCGTCGCTCTAGCAAGCCTTCCAGTTCTCCGACGTCGTCCATCGAAGACGAAGAGAAAGATCTCGACCAGAAGAAGGCACGCTCCAGCACTCTACCCTCTGTCGCTGCCAGCGGCTTAAGTTCTGTTGCTGGTCTGCTCAATCGAAAGCTTTCGGTGCCAGTAAGTAACACCAGCACGAAGTCCTTCGAAGAAGACATCGAGGAGTCATTTGTGTACTCCCCGCCAGCGCAGCAGGCAGCCAAGAGTAAGTCTCGTTTCGGGCGCTTCACAGCCCCGACCGTGTCCAAGCCGGCGTTCCCGACTCGATTCGCTTGGAAGAGCAGAGGTCGCCGCGGCACGAACGATGAGAACGACGAACCTGCAGGCACCACCCACGCCGCCTAATCTATCTCAGTCAGCAGAGAACTGTAAGCATTTATGTAGCTAGAATCTGATGAACTAGTGTATTGCTCGTGATAAATAAACGTGTACGCTCGTCACCACTTAGATGTGTTGGATGCTGTGGGGCTACTGCAGTTGTAGTCAACCTTGTCATTTGCAAGCCGGGTGACTAGCTTGTTCAACGCTAGCAACTTCCCATTGTAGAGGTAGTGATAAGGGTACAGAGTTTGCTGCCCAGTATTCGCAAAACTATTCGCCTCACCCTTCGGCGAGTCGATCGTGGCGCTTCTAGGCGAAGCCACAGGACTCTTGACGATAGTTATGGCGTTTGATTGCGAGCATCTGCGCTCCAGAAGTAGTCGAAGCTGGTAAAACCAAGCTACTTGGGCGATAAACGTTGGAGGACCACGAGGGGAGCGCTGGTTCAGAAGTCGACTAAGCGCAGAAGTTGATCTTGGACGACTTCCTTGTGGAAGTACCTCGGACCAGAGTTTCTGGAGCTCGTTGTCACATTCATCAAACTGTTGCAGATTGAAGAGCACAATTGCTCGAAGGAGAGTGAGCTCTGCTTCATACTTCTCATCGACTTTAGAGCTTGCCGTTGCTTTCGAGAGCAGGTCGAGCTGTTCAAGAGCTTTAGTATGGTGCTTGAGCTGAATCGCATCGAGGGTCGAAGAAGTCATGATCATCTTGGTGGAGTGGCAGTAGATGTACAGGATTTCCCAAGGCAATAGCTGCAAATATTCGTCACTTCTATCCAGATAGTCCCCCAGTCGTTCGTTCAGTGACGAAGACTCGAAATCCTCTGTGTTGTCCTCCAGCCGAAGCGTTAGGAAACGTCGAGCTGACCGTAAAAGTAGCCGTACAGAGCTCATTAGCTTCGTATCTTGAGCCACGTGTTCATGAGCCGTCAGTAGATATCCAACCGCGATAAACATACTGCTGAGTCCTCGCAATTTAGTCGGAGCACTAGCGCACTTGCAGATAGCCATGAAGTGTGTGGATGCTCGGTCAAACTCACGAGTTTGAAAATGCCGATAGCCAACATCGAAGCGTACAAGATGAGTCCGTTCGTCACTTGTCGCCACTCTGGATAATTCAACGTTAAGTGCCCGTAACTGATCACTATCGAAGTTCGATGCATTCGCTTGACTCCAGATAAAAACCAGAGCCTTCGGATGACGCTCACACGCTGTGCGTTTGCAAGCACCGATGCATTTCGCTAGCTGGACACCAACTTCTTGCCCACTTCGCTGTTGAATAAGGCGAATTGCTCCTGAGCAGTGCATGAGTGCTAAAGCAGACCAATTGGCTTGAAGATGGCCCTGTTCACCTTCATTAATGCTGCTGCAGTCCAGTAAATATTCGATGCCTTTCTTGATATCACATGAACCTTTCAGCAAATTCCCGATCCAGTCAAGCGAACTCTGCGAGATAAGTGCACCGCCGACATGTAGCACGCCCATTCCAAACTGAATTCGTTTCTGGAAGACTTGTAGTTCTTGATCAGACATGAGAAGTTTCTCCTTCTTAACTGCAGCTCTCGAGCCCGTAAAAAACTTCTCCTGTAACTCAACGTACAGTGCGGCACATCGCCGAGCTGTAGCAATTGCAGCAAGCCGCTGGTCGCCTCCAAGTCGCAGCAAAGCCGACAAAGAGAGAGCTTCAGCTAGCGCCAATTTCGTTTGTTTGCGGCTCGAATAGGACTGGGACGTCAGCTCGTACAAATTCTCCAGCCAATTCACAGCCTGATCAGCCGCACGTCGAGCTTGCTTGAAATACAAAGCGTCCTTGGAAACCAGCACTCGTACGACCTCCATCTCTGCAGACAAGAGACAAACCATTGGATCGATTCCTACAGGCAACGACTGCAACATTGCACGAGCCTCCGTCAACTGGTGACTCCAAATCAACGCGTGCGCTTCTTGTAGCTTGGCTCGCAGCTCGGAATCATCGTGAACCGGTGTAAACCGCATGGGTCCAGAACTTGTCCACTGCTTTTGCATCTCCACCTCCACCTCCGAACGTTTGCGATCTCGAAAGCGAACTCGTTGACTCGCCGATGAGTTTGATTCAGGAGTCGACGGATACCAAAGTTCAGCGAATTGACGGGACGATAAACCACGCACCGGAACGCTGTTGACACTGACGACGACGTGTCCTGTGCGGATCTTGGCCAGTCCGCGCCATTGACTCTCGTTTTCTTTCACTGCAATGGCCAGTTCTTGTCTCGTCACGCGTTGCACGACGTACTCGCGACTGAAAAGTTCTCTGGAAAACGCCAGGGCTGCATTAACACGACTGCAAGGCAGTATGGCTTCATACTCTCCGAAGCCAATGGCAGCGCTCATTTGGGTGTCAACGAAGTTGCTCAATTGACGGAGTAGCCGGTATCAGTCCCGGACCTGGATCCACCTGCTATTTACAGCGGGCAACTGTCTGAGTGCGTTGCGAAGGCGTCCTGCAGTCTGGTTCCAACTGAAACTGGAGGAGATCACGTCCAGCGGCACCGGAGAAGCTCTACGTGTGTCCTTGCAGCGGTGAGTAACGGAGAAGCTGGGGGAACCACTAAGCTTCGAGAGAAAAGGGACAGGGAGCTCCAACACTTTTTTTGACAAGCGAAAACTGTCCTTCAGAGTCGGATTTAATTGAGTACAAGCTCATCGTACATCGAAAAGGACCCTTCGGCCGTTACACTTATCAACGCTAGAAGGACGTCAGAGACAAAGTGTACCCATCTTGTAGAATTACTCTAGTCTTGACACTGCAAGGCAACAATGGAGTTCCTCGTACAGCTGCCTACTCTTAATGTCACTTAACTCAGTATGACGGAGGTGCAGCGTCCAGCATGCCGTAATAGTTGATGATGAAGAGCGAAATGGGCCAGAACACAAAGAAACCGATGAGCGTGCCGGCGAGCACATCCGTCGGGTAGTGACGTCCAAGAGCCACGCGCGAGAAGTTGATAACCAGCGCCCAGCCGATCGACACAACCACCAGCACAGCCGGCGACAGGCCGTAGAAGAACTCGCGGAGGATCCACGGGTGCCTCTCCGCGAAGAAGATAAGCATGGCCACCATAGCCCACACGCGCGTGGAGTGGCCGGACGGGAACGAATGCTGGTCCGGTCCCACGAAGCGCATGTCCGCCTCGTGGAAGGGCGGGCGCTGGCGGTGGAACACCATCTTGAGCAACATAATGGCGATGATATCCACTGTCATGACGGTAAAAAGCGCCGACAGCAACATCTTGGTGGCCGGTTCGAAGGGGCCAATGAGTCCGGCCACCCACAACAGTCCCATAAGCGGCGGAATGGTGAGAATCCAACTGCAAAAAGCATGAAAACAGCCAATTATTGTCAGGGTCAAGTCTTGCATTGAGTGCAATTCATTGCACAAGCAATAGCGACGTACAGGAAACCATCGCCCGAGTGCGAGAAAATCTCCCAACAGAGGCGAGGGGTCGGGTCGCGGCCGAAGCGATGGTACAGCTTCGTGGACCACGTTAGGTCGTACGCGTACAGGCGGTCGGCGAGGCTCATGGTCTGCTGCTCGTGCTGCTGTTCGGGATCTGAAGGCTTGGCGTCGCCGTCCACTTGCGGGATGGAGCCGTAGCTGCCCATACTGACGGAGGGGGGAGTGGTGACAGACATTTGATTGGCAGAAATGGCATCTGTGAGATGCACAGACAGGCACAGTCAAGTACGTGTTCCTGTACCCATGCCTTGGAGGCCACACAAGTAAGCATTTGCAAGACGACAAGTGATGTTACTACAATGGCGTTCAGTTTAACAGTTATCTTAGTTACTGTGCCAAGTTGGTCGTATTTCTGCTGGCTGGTTTGACGAGGACTTTTGTCTTCACATCCTGGTCGAGCAGCGCAGTGACGACCATCGTCTCCTTTCCGATTGCGGATGGTTGTTAATTTGAGCCAGGTTCGATGGCGTCGTCGCATCATCACTGTGCACGGATTCACTGAGTATGTTGTCAATGTCTCAACGTCATGCTGCTGCATGAATTCAAGTGAACGCTGCCTTCCTGAACTCGTACTAGTAGCACTATAGGCGAGTGCTCGCATGGAAACTCTATTTCATTTACGCACATTTCAGTCTTGCCTTTTGATGGGCAAGTGTGAACCTCGGCTATCGTTTCGGTCGGGCAACACTTGGAAATTGTAGTACGCTGCAGCGCCAACGAAGCCGTGCCAGCATCCGTGGAAAAATCGGAACGGGTCTGTGTCGTCGTCGAGCCCGCGAATAAAACACAAGATGCCGCATGCCAGCAGCAGCAGCCCTCGACCGAATTGCTGGTAGTTATACTTGGGCACGCGCATTCTCACTGCGAAGGTGACAAGAAGTAACATGAAGCTGCCCACGACGGGAATGACAGAGTTACGCTCATCCCACGGGTTCTTCTCCTGGAATACTAGCACTATACCCAGGAAGAAGTACTGCACGTAGCGCTCTAGCACAGGATGGCGCAGGTCCATGAGGTGGATGTTCCACATGACGAAGCTCATGATGGATCCGATATTGTCGAGTCGATGCCATTGCCCTTCAGTGAGCCACAAGGGACCATCAATACTGTCGCATACGTGATACATGAAGCTGGTGATCATTGTGAACATGCCGATAAATGCCTACAATGGTCGTAGCAACTGTTAGATATTTGTTTACGTGAAGTTGAGCTCTTCACTGCCGGGCGCTGTGGACGCTGTACCTCGAAGACGAACTGCCGGTGGTAGAGACTGTGGATGGCGGGGAACATGCAGAAGTTCGTGATCCCCGTCACGGCCAGCATCATTGTCGTCTCGAATGAGCTCCTCATTTTCGTCTGATGAAAATGTGAAAATTAATTGCCTGAAACTAAAAATGTATTTTTCGGATTGATTATCTTTGGCCAGTACCTCCATAAAGTTATTTGAAATTACCACTTGTCCATGAGGTCTTAAACTGACATACAGGTTTAGAGAATATTTGAGAGTTGTCTACGTTGCCGAAAGGCATCAACGTGATAATTTCTTTACAATTTGTCGGGATTCCCCCATTTTGGGGGACAACAGACACTCAAATGATTCATGCAAGTACTGTAGGTGCATCAAGTGCGTACCATGGAAGCTTACACGTGAATTTACATGCGGCATGCGCAGGAAAAACGTGGCTAAACGGACCTGTAGGAACCAGTTGTCTAAACCCTCCACCTGCTAAGTCGCCTGAGACATGGCTACATTTTTGAAAGACAGTTTCGTTGTCGTCGCTATGTAAGGCACCAGCGGCACACATGGCCAATGGCCATTCCGCCACCCGAACGAAAGCTATCAATCGCTTCCCCATCGAAAAGTTCGATACCACACACTCACTTGCATAGCAGCCAACTGGTCGACGATGCTGCGCTGTCTGAGCTGCTTCAGTCGTCGAGGAGCAAACGAGGACTCTACCGAGGACAATCGAATGACTGCTTCGGGGCTCCTCGCTCTTGGTCACCATGACAAAAAGAAACCGACGTTTGAGGACACGTACGATACGCTGTACCAGATCGGCGAGGGCAAAACCGGTCAAGTGTTTGTGGCCAAGAAGAAGCGACCAAACTACCGCCATCGAGCCAAGACGTTGGCTGAAGAGCAGCAACGCGAAAGAGAGGAACGAGAATGTGACGAAGAAGTGGCTGTCAAGTTCGTGCGGCAGGAGTATCTGTCCACGCCCAACCGTGTCGAAGCGCTGCAGTCCGAACTAGCCATCCTAGCTCGCGTAAAGCACCCGGGTGTTCTCCGACTACGACAGGTTTTCCAGGATGACGACAAGTTTGCGATCGTGACGGATAAGGCGACGGGAGGAGAGGTCATGGACGCGATCTGTAGGCCTGGAGGTCCGAGGATTCGTGAGTGCGATGTGGCTGAAATTGTACGGCAATTGCTCAGTGTGCTGGCGTATCTGCATTTGAACGGAATAACCCACCGCGACGTGAAGGTGGAGAACATCCTGTGCAAGACTCCGAACCTGCGCGACGGTGTTCTGCTCATCGACTTCGGGTTAGCGCACATGGGCACTGTCGGTGGCGCGGAAATGTCAGGTATGAATGGAACACCGCACTATATGGCACCCGAGATGTTCCACAAGCACAGTTACTATGACTGCGCCATCGACTTGTGGTCCTTGGGTGTCGTCACGTACGTTCTGCTTTTCGGCCAGTTCCCGTTCGACGCTCGCTTTATGTCGCAGGTGGAAGACAAGATTGTCAAGGGCGAGTTTGAGTACCCGGAAGAGTTGGAACCGATGGTATCACACCAGGCCAAGAAGTTTATCGAGTATTTGTTAGTGCTGAATCCGAGAGAGCGACCACCTGCAGCGATGGCGTTGCAGCACCCGTGGCTACAACCGGATTCGTCCTCAGTTGATCCCTTCACAAACGAGCACATGGCTGCTCTTGCGAAGTTCTCGGAGGGCAAGAAGGTTTTTGTTCCTCCTGCTCCCAAACAATACGTACCACCTGAGCATATTCCAAAGGAAGGTGTCATCATTTACGAAGGATAAAAGAAACGGATATCGACACTTGAGATAAATCGCCAGTTTTGTTTATCGTCATTTTCCTGGGAGAGCTGGATGTGTAGGTGGGTGACTTGATGGTCAAAAGATGTGGATGATGGTGTAGAGCACAAGGCCCGTGGCTGCCATTAGTACTGGTGCGTCCATCGTGTGCGGCGCTGTTGCCTCTGCGTACGCCACCACAAACGGCAGGATGATCATCGTGAGCCAGAGCTGCATAGGCGTGTCGAAGTCGGAGTACTGTAGCGCCGGGAAGATGATGCCCGACAGGAAGACACAGGCAGAACCTTCAAAACTCCGAGTGTATTTACGCTTGGAGCAGCAAGTGCTTGTCGAGTACTTGTGCTTGCCAAACGCAATGCCAATGGGCTCCGCTAACCCGTCGCCGATACTGGTAACGAAGACGAGGATAAAGACCAGGTCGGATTGAGTCGTGCGGTCGAACAACCAGCGGAAGAACAGCAACACGAAGAGACCCGGGAAGACATTTCCAGCCACGATCCATTTGAGCGTGTGCGGTCGGTCCTCTGGTCGATCCAACGAGTTAAACTGCAGCATGAAGAGTGTCGAGCGTTCTCGAATAGGCTTAATGAGCAACAAGAAGCACAAAAGCGTCGCAAAGTCTCCCCACGCCAATGCCAAGGGTCCGTTGCACACTGCACACGAGTCTTCGTCTGGTTTGACGAGAAGCGGCACTAGATATGCTGCTAAGAGCTGGAATTTCCTGGTGTAGTTGACCTTGAACACGGAGCTGCGTTCCGTTATGACGTAGCCTGCTTCATCCACGATACAGAAGAAGCGACAGATGATGCCTCCTAGAGTCGACACGCCCGTCATGATGAACACTTTAGGCAATAGGAAGAACCAGAAGCTCGTGTTGTTCCAAAGCTCAGGCTCCAGTACTGTGGTGAGACCCGCAAGAGCTGCAGCGAAGAGTATCATACCCACTAGGAAGACGAAGTCGAAGGTGCGTGTCCAGCGTGTGTCGTAACGGCCTGCCACTTGTCCAGCATAAATGAGGTCGTTCGAGTCGCCGTCATAGTCGTAGCTATCGTCATCGAGCGCCACACTGCCGTAGGTCGGCACCTGCTTTGGAAGACGGAACTTGGGACCTGCTTTAGGACGCCATAGCACTCGTAGGACGAATAAAATCGCCACAAGGGAACCCAGAGGTAGACCAAGCAGCAGCGAGTAGTCGGTCGTGTTTAAATGGTCGGACCAGACCTCTGGGGGTGCTCCTGGAGCTGCAGTTGGTCCACCCACAGAGCCCACTCCTCCATCGTCGACTGGGGCGTTGGGAACGTTAACGGGAGGCGCCACATCCGTCATAACTGCCGGAGAAGTCGAGCAGCAGCGAGTAAGTGCTTCAATGGGGATCTTTTTTGCCGCTTTAGGATCGATTACGGCTGATGTGGACCACACGAATAAATCAGATTACATACTCATGCCAAGTGAGAAAATCGAAGCACTAAGTTAACTTAACCGTTAACCTTGCGCGTCAAACATTGCGTTGTGAAATGGAAGTTCTATTGTAGGTCTCAAACGGCCGATATCTATGCGTTGGTGACTTCGTACATTGCCTGTAGCGCCTTAAGTTCGCTCTCGGACACTCCTGTAGCGCTCTTGTCGTCGATGAGGAACGTGTCTAGTTCGACGTTCCGGAGTAGGTTGCGGTCCAGATTGATAACTGAAGACGCCTGCTTAGCCACGAAAATCACGTGTTGCACATTGAACTCGGTGTATGGGTAGAAGGACAAGTCCTCGGCCAAGACCGACGACAGCTTGCCGCTTTTGTACGCCGTGAGCACAGGCTTGTTGACGTCCTTGAAGCGGTCCAGAGGCGTCTTCACCAGACCCGTATTCTTGTAGACCATTTCCGGCTTTCTGCTAGAGCTCATGCCCAACTTGCTCTTCGCCTTGATCATCTCCGGACGGATGCTCATCTTCTTCTTCATAAGCTTGAAAATTGGCCGAATGTCCACTAACAGCAGCACTTTCTTCTTCTGTCGACCGTCCTTACGGCGGACCTCTGCATGTTTAGCTGCTGCTTTAGCTACTACATCATCCAGCGACTTACACAGCTGCAACGGCGTTTTCGGCAAGTCAAATAGCGCGTTATTGACAGACGTGTCGGCGTTCAGATTGCCCTCCACCTCTTCCTCAGGCTCCTCGTCACTGCTAGTAGATTCTCTCTGTACGACCTCAATGTCATTGTCTCCACCTTCATCCGGTTCTTGGTTTGGAGCGAGTTTCCGCCGCTTTTTCTCGGTTTTCCTTTGTCGTTTAGTTTTCGTGATTCCGGACACCACCGACTCGATCGACGGCTTTTTCCAGCGCGGGTCACGCACACTCGGCGGTTGGAACAAGCGCCCAGAGTCATCCTCGAACGTCATCCCCTCCTCAATGCGGCGCTTGCGCGTCTTCTTGCGCGTAGCCAGCGTCTTCATCTTCTTCTGCTTGTAGCTGCTTGACATGCTTGCCGTTGTGAACCAGTGAAAAAAGCTGGAAAATGGCTACAGTGTGTGCACCACATAGTAAAGTTTAAATGGGTTTATTGCTGAAACAATTTAACGTTTTTACAAGTCCAGTTTTAGATGACTCCGTATTGACCGTGTACTTTCAAGTCGTTGTCGATGTCAACTCGCACAACCACTGGATTCATTTTGCTGCTTCCCTTGGGAGCGCAACACTACTGCTCTCAGATTGTTTTGCCTGTCTGCTGCAATACGTCCGTGAACTCCGGTGTCGATGACGCCTTCCGTCTTTTGCTCCAAGCCATTGCGAATTGACAAGGCCGATCTTCTCGTTGAAGTTGTTAATTCGATCACATCTACGTGGTCGGCCTTGATTTATTTGTCGGCCGGGTCGAACAGCGGGACTTCAGGCCAACAGTGAGAGGCTTACGATTTCGACCGTGATTTGCACCGTGAACAAAGGCGCTGTTCGAGCACGGCGAGCTGTGATCATTGTGACCAGCGTCTCACTAACTTCAAGGTGTCCGTCATGCAGCTCCGATGAATCGGAGACCACATAGCAACGTATTGCATTGATGGCATCAATCTGGTTCTTGAATGTGAGAGGGGGAGTGGGCATACCAGTGCACCGCAACAAGGGAAACCGTTGGTGGTGGCACAAACTCTGTGCCCCCCCTCAACGTCGAAGCTCGAACTCCAGAAGTCTTCATTCTTCAATTTGCTTCCTCTCCACCTCAGCAGCAAGACGATGACGTTGTTCAAGACTCGACTGCCTCGAATCCTCACAAGTGTGGCGCTGCTCTCCAGTCTGCTGACGTTCACCACGTTGGCGCAAACAACCGTCTCCAGCGGTGGCACGGGTGTGCACATCCTGTTCCAGACGGACAAATGGGCCACGCCCTATATCCACTACAAGGCCGGTAGCGGCAGTTGGACCACGTCGCCCGGCATCGCCATGTCCGCCAGCAACAACTCCGCCTACCCGGCCAACGACGGCTGGTACCAGTACGATGTCAGCTCCGCCACCTCGCTTGAATTCGTCTTCAACGACGGCGTCGGCTTTGTCTGGGACAACAACAACAACGGTAACTACAAGGTGTCTGCTGTGGGTATTTACTCCGTTGTGAGCAAGGTCTCGGGTTTCAAGACGGGTGACCTCGTACGCCCAAATGATGGAACGGGCTACCATATCCTCTTCCAGCCGATCACGTGGGCCAAGCCGTACATCCACTTCAACGCTGGTAGTGGCTGGACGACTGTACCGGGCTACGCCATGTTGCCCAGCACTTACGTCGGCAAGTTCTCGGCTGCCAACGGCTGGTTTCAGTACGCCATCACTTCAACTTCCAGTTTGGAGATCACTTTTAACGACGGGAATGGAGTGTGGGACAGTAACCTCAATGCCAACTACGTCCGCACGTCGCCCGGGACTTACGCGTTCGTGAACCAGAACACGGCGACGCCGACAACAGCTCCATCGGTGAAAGGCTACGTCAATGGTCCCGGATACGCTGTGACGTCTGCAAGTGAGTCGGCAGGGGTGCTCACGATCAACCTTGCAGTGAACACCGCCTCCACGTCGACTTCGTACGGCACGGACCTGTCGACGCTCGTGGTGACTGTGACCAAGACCGAGAGTGACAGTGTGCGCGTGAAGATCGCGGACAAGAACAACAAACGGTGGGAAGTCCCCAAGAGTCTGTTCACTGCTGGAACTCTGGGGTCCGAGAGTTCAGCGACCTCGTCGGCGACAGATCCATTGTACACGTTCAACTACACGCAGAACCCGTTCACGTTCAAGGTGGTGCGCAACTCCGATGGTTATACGCTTTTCGACTCGTCGGGCATCTCTCTCGTAGTGAAAGACCAGTATTTACAGGTGGCGACAGCTTTGGGCAGCGACCTCAGCGTCTACGGCATCGGAGAGAGCACCCGCGACAACTTCAAGATGGCTAACGGGGACAAGCAAACACTGTGGGCTCGTGATCAGGGATCGGCCACAGCCAACGTTAACACGTACGGGTCGCACCCGTTCTTCCTCGGGATCAACAGCGCCGGTCAGGCTCACGGAGTATTGCTGCTCAACAGCAACGGAATGGATGTGACGATGGACAGCGGTCACCTCGTGTACCAGACCATCGGCGGTGTGCTCGACTTTAACATCGTAGTTGGCCCCACTCCAGCGAACGTTGTTTCTCAGTACACGAAGCTTATCGGACGACCGAAACTCATGCCGTACTGGTCGTACGGATTCCACCAGTGTCGATGGGGCTATGGGTCGATTGACACGCTTCGGACGGTTGTGAGCAAGTACAAGAGCAACAACTTGCCACTAGATGTCATTTGGTCGGACATCGACTACATGAAGAAGTACCACGACTTCACACTGGACGAGACCAACTTCCCCCAAGCTAAAATGAAAGCCTTCATGGACGAGATTCACACGAGTGGCCAGAAGTTCGTTCCGATTATTGACCCTGGGATCCCGGACGACACCAACGATTACGCGTACACGAAGGGATTGTCGATGGATATCTTCATCAAGGACACGAGCGGCAAGCCGTATCTGGGCCAAGTGTGGCCTGGCCCGACGGTATTCCCGGACTTCTTCCACCCAGACGCCAAGTCGTACTGGGGGGAGCAGATCCAGCTCATGTACAAGAGCTATAACTTCGACGGTCTGTGGATCGACATGAACGAATTGGCCAACTTCTGTCCAGGAACTTCATGTGTCCGTCAATCCGGTGTCACTTGTCCGAACACAGGAAGTATCAGTGCAATCACGACGTGCTGCTTGAAGTGTTCGGGTGACGGCAACAAGTACGACAACCCGCCGTTCGCGATCAATAATGTCAACAGCCGCGACGCCATCTACAACAAGGGCATCTCGACCAGTGCGCTGCAGTACGGGGGCATTCGACAGTACGACGCCCACAACCTGTACGGTATCACTGAGTCCATCGTGACAAATACAGTCCAGGAAGAGCTGGCCAACAAAAGATCCTTCGTACTCTCTCGATCGACATTCCCGGGCAGCGGCGTTCACGTAGCTCACTGGACCGGCGACAACGCCGCCACTTGGAACGACTTGCGCTGGTCGGTGCCTACGATTCTCAAGTTCGGGCTCTTCGGTATCCCCATGGTGGGCGCTGACATTTGTGGTTTCTCCGGTTCTTCTAACATGGAGCTGTGCGCGCGTTGGACAGCTCTAGGGTCGTTCTACCCGTTCGCTCGCAACCACAACAACCTCGAATCTCCAGCGCAGGAGACGTACGTCTGGCCAGAGGTGACGACGGTGGGGCAGAAATTCATCGCCATGCGCTACCGACTGTTGCCTTACATCTACACGCTCGGGTATCATGCACACGAAGAAGGGCTTCCGATTGCACGTCCGTTGTTCCTTGAGTTTCCCACTGACACGGCCACCTACAACCTCAACTACCAGTTCATGCTCGGTAACGCACTGCTGGTCACTCCGGTTGTGAACCAGGGCGCCACGTCGGTGACGGGTTACTACCCTGCTGGTGTCTGGTACAACATTTTTGACTATTCCAAGCTTACCAGCACGGGTGGCTCTGTGACGACAACGGTGACGTTGTATGACATGCCAGTGCACATTCGCGGCGGGACGATCCTAGCGATGCACCAAGCTGCGCTCACAAGCACTGCCGCTCGTCTCACGCCGTTCGACATCCTGGTCGCACTACCGACCAGCGGCAGTGCCAACGGAGACCTGTACCTGGACGACGGAGAAACCGTGAGCAACCCGGGTGCCACGATCGTCAAGTTCTCTGCGTCAGCCGGCAGCTTCAAGTCTACAGTCACGCAGAAGAACTACACTGCTGCCCACCGTAGCTTGGTGAACAAGGTGATCGTGCTGGGGGTGACGTCGACGCCTTCCAGTGTGTCTCTCGGAGCGATCTCCAAGTACGATCCCGCCACGCAGCGTCTGGAGATCAGTCTGTCGAGCATCAACCAGGCGATTGACGCGGACTTCACGATCACGTGGAAGTAAGAACCACATTTCAGTGTGCCTGTAGCTTAGCTTTCCAGCCAGCGATTACAGTAAAACAATCTTGTCTTGAACATGACCAAAACCTATGGTCCAGCTCGCAATCCTAGTCCTATCACATGATCTCGCACACTCGTCGCGTAAACCCTGTTCAGCGTCATCAGCTGACGTATGATCGAGCTAAGTCCGGCTGAGTAGTCACTGTGCTTGGAGTGAACCCTCGCAACTTCGCCTCAAGCGTCATTTCCCGTTAGGAGCTATAAGGATCGCAAGTGGACTTGTTACTATGGATACGACGTCCACCATGTTGTACGCAGTGTCGTGCTCACTCGCCCTTTGGGTCGGATCTAAATTGTTGATCCCTGAACCGAAGCGAGCTGCTCGACACCGTGAGTCGCTTCCTCTGCTAGGTGAGACGTACGCGGCCATCAAACACGCCGATCATTATTACGACTGGGAAGCTCAATGGACCGAGAAGATGGAGGGGAGACCGTGGATCTTTCACGTTGTCGGTCGGCCAGTTGAGTTCGTAATCGGTAGACCGGAGATCATCGAAGATGTCCTTGTCACACAGTTCAAGAGCTTCGGGAAGGGTGAATACGTCCATCAAGTGCTGAGCGACCTCCTGGGGGACGGGATCTTCGCTGTGGATGGCCACAAGTGGATGCAACAGCGCAAAACGACCAGTAATTTGTTCTCCATGCGAGAGTTGAGGGAATCCATGGCGACTGTCATCCAGGAAAATGTCCACACGCTGAACGAAATCTTACAACGTGCCATGGAAACGAGAGAATCTGTGGAGCTTTTCAGATTGTTCAATCGATTCACGTTTGAAACCATCTCGGAGATCGCCTTTGGTGTCAAGTTTGGGGGTTTGGCCACGGAGAAGGAGCATCCAGTGGAAACAGCATTCAACTACGCCCAACAGAGGCTCTTCGAGCGGTTCCTGGAGCCGACGTGGCTGTGGAAGCTACAGAGATGGCTACATGTCGGTGGCGAACGTGAGCTGAAAGCACACTTAGAAATCATCGACAAGACCTGCTACGACATCATCTCTCGTTCGATTAACGAGCGGCACTTAGGCGACATCCGAGACGGCCATAAGAGAAACATCATCTCGCTGGTTCTAGATGGTGCAAGCGATGATGAAGCCAAAGAGCCCGATCCAAAGTACTTGAGGGACATCGTAGTGTCTTTCATGACGGCAGGCAGAGACTCGACGACGGCAGCACTCACCTGGTTCTTCTACGCTGTGAGTCAACACCCAAAGGTCGAGTCAAAGATCCGGCAGGAGATAACCGCGAAGATCCCGGAGCTAATGAGCGGGGATATTCCGTCGCCATCTCTGGCCCAAGTGAACGAATTGGTGTATCTTGAAGCTACTGTGAAGGAATCATTGCGCCTATATCCCGCCGTCCCGTCTAATATTCGAGAGGCTCTTGAGGACGTAGTGCTGTGCGATGGAACCGTCGTGAAAGCCGGTGAAGCTGTGAGCTGGTCGTCTTACTCGATGGGGAGAATGCCACATGTGTGGGGGCCAGACGCGAAAGAGTTCAAACCTGAAAGGTGGATCGATACCGACACAGGAAAACTCGTTGCTGTCTCACCCTACAAGTTCACACTGTTCAATGCCGGCCTTCGAAGCTGCCTTGGTACCAAATTAGCGATGACGGAAGTGAAAATCACTGCCGCAAGTGTGCTGAGCAAGTATCACTTGACGGTCGTTTCGGGGCAAGATATCTCCTACCGACTTGGACTGTCACTCGCGATGAAGAATGGCCTCAACATTAACGTGGAGGCCGTTTCTGCTGTGTCAAGTTAGCTACCGGTGCTCAATTGCCATCTGTAGTCGTAATGAAGCTCGAAATTGGACCTTTTGAAAATGAATCTTTGTCAATTTTTTGCTCTAATTATTTCTAGAGAAATCAGCAGTTTTTATTTTAGAAACGGACCTCCGTTTCTAAATTGCAATAAGTGTTTGGTTTAAATGACATGGTGAGAAGGGCGCGCTAAAGTAAAAGTGCCGCCCAAACGGATGGAAGCTTCTAGAAGCTTCCACAGCCGTCCTACTTCTGCATATGTATTTATTACTATACAATACATTTCATAGTACTACTAACAACTAGCGTTGGGAATCGTCCTGGATAAAACCAGGATAACCACTTTTCGCCTGGATATCCATTTCTATCCTGGATTCATCCATTTTTCGCCATAGTGGGACCAAAGATTTAAGGAGCAGACACGAGAGCTTTAGGCGAACATTTACCTGGCAGTGGATCAGGCGACTGCCCGTGACTGTCGTCGTTAGCTCGGCTGCTGCCTCCTCCTTCTTTAACTCCTTCTGCTCCTCCGACGCCTTATCCGTCGTTCCTAAAGAATTCCGCTTACACAACGTTAGTTAGCATATTCTTGTGTGTCGGTGCCGCGGCTTTAGGACTTTCCCTGCCTGAAAATGGCCCACCAGGACAGATTTACATAAAATAAGGCTTTGGCCAGATTGTACGATTGTTAGCCGTGCGACATTTTTCGCCACTTTCATCCTGGATATCCTGGTTTTTGCCTGGATGGCGATGACCAGGATTTATCCAGGACAGGTTTTTGCCCAACACTACTAACAACCCATTGCAAAAGTTAATAAAATCATTCAATCAGATACACTCACCCTCCCTCTGGCAACTGCCGCCTCTTCATAGCCTACATTAAAAAAAGCACAGGAGACAGCGAAGTCGGCCATCTCAACCGGGACTCGCTCAAACCGGTGCCATCTTCGCCTACGGGCCTGGCTTCACTGGATTTGAGTGGGTTCCAGCCAGAGTCGATCACTATGGCTTCCTCACGCCCGTCGGCTTCTCCTCGTGCCCTCTTGGTGGAGCTCCAGTCTACTGCTGGGCTCCGTGCGACACAGTCACTGCTGGCACGTGTCTCCTTGGCTGGGCCATCATCGGAAACATCCGCAAAGCGTCCACAGGCTCTAACGCAGCCCGCTCCACCGTCGCCAACCCCGTTACCGTCCCGTCGTCACCACAGTCGCATTCATCGCCTCCGCCGCCTCCATCACCGCCCCTTCCGTCACCACCGTCATCTCCGTTGCCTCCTCGATTTCCTGTGGCTTCACCTGATTCTTCTCCGCCCGTGTTGAACTCCTCGTCATCACTCCCTCTGGACGACGGCTCGGTGGCGTCGGACGTGTCCGGTGAGTCGATTTTGAATCATCTGGAGGAGTTGCATTGTGGACCGCTCTTCGGCAGCTCCGACGATGAATTAGAGGACGACGACTCTGAGGCTTTGCATGTACCACGTCCGCCATCCCCCACTCGGTCTGTTTGACGATGACAGCGATGAGGACACTGAACCTGCAGCGGGGCTGCCGTAGCTTAGCGTCAGAGGAAGACGGTTAACTCAACGAGTTATGGATTAACACACACCTTATTAAGGGTTAATAGACCTTTATTACCAAAGGCACCTACTAACTACGACCTTAATAAAAGGACTTTCCACTTAGTGTTCCAAATCCAAACTGTTTATTTATCTTTTATTGCGGCTAGCCGCCTAGGGGGTAAATGTATGTGGTTAACTATCTAACATAGTAAAACCAAATGAAATCCTACTTCAAATGCATAACGTGTGGCTCTCAGCCACACACACTCCCTCGAGTGTCCGTACATCAACTATGTACCTTACACAAAGTGTATCCATGTGTGGAACACACCAGGTGTAAACCCGTGTAACCCCGTTACACCACCCCCCACCAAGATGTGGACACCCGTGTCCACGACACTTTCTCAGTGAGGTCTAGTCTTCTCAAGACGTTAGAGGTCACTTTACCTCATCACAAGTTCAAAGAACTTCGGCCCCCAGAGCCCATTATCGAAACTGCATTTCCAATGCTATACCTTTCGCCACGGTCATCTGACCTCTCTTCGCCTTCGTCCAGTGGACGCATGTCGGGGCGTGACAGCCCGCAATCGCCACAGGCCACAGGCCGCAGTCCCGACAGGGAAGCTGCTCCGCAGCGGCTCAGTGTACGACAGTACCACGATGAGCACCGTCGACGTCATGGCTCCGGCTCCGCGAGCCAACATCCGGGTGAGAGCGGAGCTCCTAGCTCTCCCGAGCCATCTACGCCGCGTACGCGTCAGAACGCCTGGCTCGACGAGCTTGAACAGGGCGAGATCGTCCCAGACGATGACGAGGTGCTTCCAACACGTCAGGAGGCTGCCTCTCAGAGGCCTTCAAGCCCGGCGATGCGCTCTCGCGAGCTGCAGACGCCTAATCCGTTCCCGAACCGTGATGGTTCGGCGAACGCCCTGCGCAATGCGCCTCCTCTCTCCTCGAGGTACGAGGACGAGCTCCCTGAGCCAGGTGTGGTCTCCAACGACCTGGACGGGGCTCAAAGCCGGCAGCTTGAGGCTGCATCGCGCGCACGGTCTAACAGACCTGTACCTCGCCCCATTGTGGGCCCGTCGCGTCGCGACTACGGTTATGACCGTCTCTCTCCTGCGGAGGTCGTTCGACGCGCTGCCTCGCAGCTCTTGGACACGTACACGTGTGGGCGCGCGCCCGAGACGCCTGATGAAGTCGCCCAGCGACACTCGCTCCGCGAGCGCTTCTTGACTCCACAAGTCACAACTCCATCGGAGTACCGGGAGCGCCTGCGTCAGCAGCTCAACGGTGAGGCCGTGCCGGCCATGCGGACAGTGCCGGTGGTCCTCTCAGAGGGTGAAACAACGGCCGCTTACGAAGCGCAGTTTCAGAACTGGGTGGAGCTATCCCGACGGCTCCACTCCTTCGATGCTCTCCGAGCTAGTTTCTCGGAAACCGATATCCGCTTAGAGCGGCGCTTACGCCTCGACTTCGCGAAGCGACAAGCAAGACGGCGTGTACCGGGACAACGTCCCTCACGCTACGAGGCACCCCGGCCTCCTGCTCCCGCTGTGAGCAGCCCTACCCATAGCCATGGGTCGGCTGGCACAGCCACTGGTCAGAGCTTGAGCTCAGCTCTTGACCTGTCGTCACCCCACTCTAGTAGTGGGAAGCGCGGCGCGCCCGGCGACTCCGTCGCACGCCCTGTGGGCGGTCCGTCACCGGGTGACGTCGATCATAAGCGTCCACGACGTCAGGGCAATCTTGCCGCAGTGGCACCTCGAACTCCCATGAGTTCTGGGAATGAGGGTAACCTCGCCACTTTACCAGATACTGGTTATGACCCTGGCGCCTGCGCCGCGCCATCAGGCGCTCCACATGATAGTGGAGATTCCCATGCTCATCGAGCAGAGCAGGGGGAGGCCGGGCGGCCGCTGGACTCTCGCGCTGCGAGCTTCGGGGACTTCCTCTCCTTACAGAGCCGTGTCCGCTCGGTGAGCGACTACGTCGCCGACGTGGACCGCTCCTCGCATCGCCTAGCGAATGGCCTCGAGGAGGTCGAGCGTCGCCTCGACTGGCTGGAGTCGCCTCAGGCGATGCAGCAGCGGGTCGTAGACCTTGAGCGTCAGGTTGCTCAGCTGCAGGGTCAGCTCGACCTGTTGGTTCGGATGCAGCCATATGGCTCCCGTCCCGTGGCACTGCCAACTCCGATGGCTCTGCCACCTGCTGCCTTGCAGCCTCCTGTGCCTCCGCGTCCTGCAGCTCCCCCGTATCTTGCGCCCGCGGACTCTGGTGCTGTGCCTCCGCACCCTGCTGCCCCGCAGCCTCCTGCTGCCTCGCAGCCTCTCGCTGCTTCGCAGCCCTTGTCCGACCCGGCGCTAGCGCCTCAGAGCTCACCCGAGCAGGGTCCCGGTATGGCTTAAGCAAGCCCACGTAAAATACCGGGTGCGTACGCATCTTCTTTGGAAGATTGAGCGTGTACGCTAGGCCCTTCTTGGCCACGACCTTGAACGGTCCAATGAACCTAGGTCTCAACTTGGTCTTAAAGACCGCAGACACTGCATGTGTAGGTAGGTTTTTAGCGTTTAATAAAACCAGATCCCCGATCTCAAACCTTTCCATGTTCTTTCTGCCTTTGGCATCTGCATACTCCTTTTGGAGATCCTGGCTTTCAGCCATCGCGTCGCGCACCTGGCGCATGACGCTCAGTCTCAAAGAGACAAAGTCATCGACTTGCTTGCGAACCGCAACTGGGCTGACATCAGCAAGCCGATCGGCTAACCCTCCCCCATCAAGCCCAGAGCCACACCGTGGCGGCGTTAGAGGGACGCGAGGGTCGACCAAGCCGTTCACATAGAACGGGGTGAAGCCTGTCGAGGCATGCACCGCATTGTTCATAGCGAACTCAACAAGGGGGAGCATCTCGCTCCAGCGTCGTGGCGCTTCAGCGCAGACGCTTCGGAGGATATCCTCCACAACGCGATTCACGCGTTCAGTTTGACCATCGGTCTGCGGATGATCCGCCGTGGACATGTCCAACTTGGTGCCGAGCACCCTGAACAAGGACGTCCAGAACTTCGCTGTAAAGCGAGGGTCTCTATCAGAGACAATTGCCTCAGGCAAGCCATGTTGGCGAAAGACTCTGTCTAAGAACAGCTTAGTTGTATCCTCACCATCAACGGTGTCCGGCACAGCCGAAAGATGAGCCATCTTGCTCAGTCGGTCAACAAAGACCACGACACCCGTGTTGCCCGCCTTATGCTTAAGAAGGCCATGGACTGCCAACATCCCGAAGGGACTGGCAAACTCGCCAACGGCGCAGCCGCATGCGGCGCGGACTTGGTCCGTTGACATGTCTCGCATGTACGCACATAGGTGCTTGCCCACTTGTACATCTTGGGCCACCAGTACATCTTGCTCACCGAGCCATAGGTCTTCTCACGACCAAGATGTCCACCGACAGGCGTATCATGCACCTCATAGAGGATGCGATACTTAAGATCCTCATCATGAGGGACGACCACTCGAGGAGTGTCCTCAGGGTCAGTGCTGTAATACAGCAGGCCATGATCAAGCGTATAACGCTGCAGCCTCGCGCGTAAGCGCGGTGACAATTCCTTGTCAGAGTCTTTAAACTCTTCGCTCCCAAGAGCACGTAGCAGAGCTACACACGTGTCGTCTTGGGCGTATGCCCTCCGTATAAGGTCGGGGACCGACGACGTCACAGTAGTGACATGAGTCAACTCGTAGTCTGGCCGGCGCGATAGCGCATCGGCCACTACGTTTAGCCGTCCCGGCTTATACTTCACCTCGAAGTTGTATTCGGCAAAGAATGAGAGCCATCTTGCCATTCTCTGTGAGAGGTGAGGCGACTGAGTCGCAGTGCGTAAAGACGCATGATCTGTATAGATCACAAAGGGATTAGAGCCGAGTAAATGTACTCTAAATTTGACTAGAGCATACTTCATTGCAAGTAGCTCTTTGTCATGAACTGGATAGTTCTTCTCAGCAGCTTTAAGCTGGCGAGATTCAAACGCGATAACGCGTTCACGCCCTTCGGCGTCTGCTTGTAATAAAGCACAACCGATTGCAAAATCGGAGGCGTCGCAGACGACGCTAAACGGACGATCCGGGTCCGGAAGCGCCAAGATGGGCGCGTGAAGGAGACTCTCCTTAACAGCCTTGAAGGCTTCGTCGTGAACGACATCCCAGCACCAAGGTGCATCCTTTTTAAGGAGATTGGACAATGGCCGAGCCATATCAGCGTAGTTCTCGCTGTACTTATGCAAGTAGTTGGCTAAGCCAAGCCACTTACGCAAGTCTTTCGGGTTCGATGGAACCGGCCAGTCCACAATGGCCTTAACCTTGGCAGGATCTGCCCTAAGGCCTCGCTTCCCAATGAAGCATCCGAGGAAAGGAATCTCCTCCGCGCCAAAGACGCATTTATCCAAGTTGGCGTACAACTTATTCGTGCGCATGCACTCGAGCACCGCTCGCAAATGGTCAAGGTGGTTTTCCACATCAGACCTCCCGTGCTCCGCACGACTATGGACGAAGATGTCGTCGAAGTACGTCTGAGCGTACGCCCGATGGGGCCTGAACAACTGCGTCACTAAACGATTGAACGTCGCAGGCGCGTTCGACAGCCCTTGGGGCATCACCAACCACTCCCAGAGCATACCGCTCGGAGTACTCACAGCCGTGAGGGGTATATCGCTAGCTCTCATGAGCAACTGATAATACCCGTCGACCAAGTCGAGTGCACTGTACAACGTACATCCCACCATGTTGTTCTGCAGAACATCCTTTCGAGGAATCGGCGTCTGCGCCGGAATGGTGGCTGCATTCAGCTTATTAAAAGCATGCACTATGCGCCACTTGCCATTAGGCTTTCTGACACAGAACGTGGGTGTCGAGTGCGGAGACTTGCTCTCACGCACCAAGCCGGCTTCGTGCTTAGCACGGAAGAACGCGTCGATGACGTCACATTGCTCCCTTGGTAAGGGCCACTGCCGTGTTACGCAGTATTTGGTTCCAGGAACCAAGTCAATCTCATGACGTACGCCTCGATCCGGAGGCAACCCTGACGGCGGGTCCTTCGACACCACATCGTGGTATTCCTTGATCAAAGGATAAAATGGATCCGAGGGATCCTTGAGGATCGAAGATCCACTCCTAGCGCTCAGCGCTCGCTTCGTGTCCTCAAGGACAGCTTCGTCCACGACGGACGAGGAGTTCAACTCCTCCTCGGGTCGTATCATGACCACCTCGGCAAGCTCGCCGGCCTTTAAGGCCTCGCCAAACTCGGCGACGGACATCTCGTCCAGCTCTAACAGAGCATCAACCGACGGGAGTCGCTCGAGACTTATGTCTCCGTCGACATCCCCTGTCACTCCATTCACGAGTGTGTATAACTGCTCACTGCAGTCGCGTGGAGCCTTACCGCTCAACACGCTGGACACCTCGTCCGACGTCATAGACGTCACAGACGCTCTGCGTCTCTTCCTCCTCTCCCTCCTCGCCCGCGCACGGCCGAATGAGGGCTGCAGGGCGACATCACCGTCGCGCTGCCTAGGTGCCAACGCACTATGGCTCCTCGGAGAGGGAACAGTGTCGTTCGAGACACTCAGCGGCGGGTCAGCGACCCTACGAGCACCGCTCAACGGAGTACGTGCCGTTCCACAATTGTCCTTAGGACACAGCGGCGGGTCAGCGACCCTACAAGTACCGCTCAACGGTTTACGTGCCGTTCCACGTTTGTCCATAGGACACAGCGGCGGGTCAGCGACCCTACAAACACCGCTCAACGGAGTACGTGCCGTTACACATTTGTCCATAGGACACAGCGGCGGGTCAGCGACCCTACAAACACCGCTCGGCGGATAACGCGCCACCCCGCGCACGCCCTGTGAGTCACACTCACGGCAAACAGCAACTTCGTTGCTCACTAACTCTGACATTCCAATGTCCAGCACCATGACCGATTCGGTCTCGTGCTCGCGCCAATAGCGCTTCTGTCTCCGAGCAGAGGTGGGTTCATGACTCGCCAATGCTCCACTAGGAGACGGGCGCGTAGCGCCCAACGTCTTCGACTTCCAGTCGATCCATGGCTCGTGGCTCTCGAGCCACGCCATACCAAGGATGAGGTCATACCTCTCATCCAGGTCTAAGACCAAGCAGCGTTCCACGCTATCGAAGTCTAAGAACTTCACGTTAAGGTCAATAGAGACCTTCGACACTGTCACTAGTGTCCCCGTCGCAAGACGGACAGAGATCTTATCTCTTCGAGGCTCCTTCAGAGCATCCGCATACGGTTTAAAACCGTCAACAGTGGAGCGCCGGACATAGTTGCCGGACGCCCCCGAGTCGATCAAGACTCTCCACGGCTTGTCGAAGCCTTTCACGTTCGCTTGAACGACTAGCAAGCCGGGCTTGCACTCACCACGTGAGTAAGAGAGCTTAGCTCTCTGCGGGGCTGAGTCCCGTTCTCTCCTGCCTCCCAGAGGCCCAACAGAACTCAGTTCTTCCCCAGTAGGGCGCCCCGCGCCTACTGGGTTCCGTCGTTTCCCCGCGACGACCCTGGTTGAGGGTTCGAAGCGGCGCTTCGGCTCGATGGAGCCTGGGCCTTGTTGCGCAACGGGCAACTAGGCCTCAAATGGCGGGTGCTTCCGCAGGTATAGCATCGACGGATGCTGGAGCGCTGCTTAGCAGCATAGAGGTCAGCCTCGTCTTCAGCATGGCTGAGGTCCATCGGTTCAGGACCGCTCGAGGAGCGCGCGCTACCAGCGCTCGGACCCAGTCTCGCAGACTGGAAGTTATAGTCGGCATTCAATGCCACGTTCACGGCCTCCTCAAATGAGGCCGGGTGAACACGGAAAACTTCCGTTCGGGCAGCGCCCGTGCGCAGGCCCTCCATAAACACGGTCACTGCGACCGCCTCGGGGAGAGGGCTCGACGCCATACCGGCGATCAGAGTTCTCAACTCTTGGACATAGTCCATCAACTCCTTTTTACCCTGGCGGGTAGCAAGGAACTTCGACCGTATACGGTACGCCTGGTTAGGCGGCGCGAATACGCGCACTAGTTGCTGTTTCAGCTGATCCCAAGTCGGGAAAGCAGCGTCCACAGACGTGCCGCACGTTAGTGCCCACTCTTGAGCTCGTCCACCGAGCTTCGAGATCGCCAGCGCTACGCGCTGTTGCTCAGTCTGGAGCAGGGCCGATCCCATGGCCATCTCGACCTGTCGGGTCCAGAGAAGGAGGTTCTCCCCTTCCTTCCCCTCGAAGGTCTTCACGCTCAACATGAGCGGTTTCGGTCTATTAGACCACTCGTGCGTCGACGACGCGGCCGCGGACGATGCGGCGGACGCCGTTGCGCTCACGCGCTCTTGTACATGCTCTAAGAGCGCCTTCTCGTAGCTTGCAAAAGCCTCCAGTCTGGCGGACACCGCCTCTGGCCCTTGCGAAGCAAGATGAGCAATGCCCTCGGGGCCCAACAGAGACATAAGCTTTTTAAGCGTCTCTTGCTGGCCTGGCGGCAAGCTCGCGAACACAGCGTGTTCCATCCTCTCAGAGGGATCAGTCAAAAGACTCAGTCGCAGGATTGACTACAAGTGCTACCAAGTGCAGCAGGGCTGCCGTAGCTTTAGCGTCAGAGGAAGACGGTTAACTCAACGAGTTATGGATTAACACACACCTTATTAAGGGTTAATAGACCTTTATTACCAAAGGCACCTACTAACTACGACCTTAATAAAAGGACTTTCCACTTAGTGTTCCAAATCCAAACTGTTTATTTATCTTTTATTGCGGCTAGCCGCCTAGGGGGTAAATGTATGTGGTTAACTATCTAACATAGTAAAACCAAATGAAATCCTACTTCAAATGCATAACGTGTGGCTCTCAGCCACACACACTCCCTCGAGTGTCCGTACATCAACTATGTACCTTACACAAAGTGTATCCATGTGTGGAACACACCAGGTGTAAACCCGTGTAACCCCGTTACACTCTTCGCCATCATCTAGTGGCCGCATGTCGCCCACTATCACCACAGGCCACAGACCATCACCCCGACGGGGAGGCTGCTCCGCAGCGGCTCAGTATCCAACAGTACCACCGTGAGCATCAACGTCGTCATGGCTCCGGCTCCGCGAGCCAACATTCGGGTGAGAGCGACGCTCCAAGCTCTCCTGAGCCATCGACGCCGCGTACGCGTCAAAACGCCTGGCTCGACGAGCTTGAGCAGGGCGAGATCATCCCTGACGACGACGAGGGGACTCCTACGCACCAGGAGGCTGCCTCTCCGAGGCCTTCAAGCCCGGCGCCGCGCTCTCGCGAGCTGCGGACGCCTAATCCGTTCCCGAACCGTGATGGTTCCGCGAACGCCCTGCGCAATGCGCCTCCTCTCTCCTCGAGGTACGAGGACGAGCTCCCTGAGCCAGGTGTGGTCTCCAACGACCTGGGCGGGGCTCAAAGCCGGCAGTTTGAGGCTGCATCTCGCGCACGGTCTAACAGGCCTGTAGCCCGCCCAATTGTTGGCACGTCGCGTCGCGACTACGGTTATGGCCGTCTCTCACCTGCAGAGGTCGTTCGACGCGCTGCATTGCAGCCCCTGGACACATATACTTGTGGGCCCGCGCCCGGGACGACGGATGAAGTCGTCCAGCGACAATCGCTCCGCGAGCGCTTCTTGACTAAACAAGTCACAACTCATTTGGAGTACCGGGAGCGCCTGCGCCAGCAGCTCCACGGCGAGGCTACGAGGCACCCCAGCCTCCTGCTTCTGCTGTGAGCAGTTCTACCCATATCCAAGGGTCGGCTGCTACAGCCACTGGTCAGAGCTTGAGCTCAGCTCTTGACCTGTCGTCACCCCACTCTAGTAGTGGGAAGCGCGGCGCGCCCGGCGACTCCGTCGCACGCCCTTCGGGCGGTCCGTCGCCGGGTGACGTTGATAATAAGTGTCAATGACGTCAGGGCAATCCTGCCGCAATGGCACCTCGAACTCCCACGAGTTCTGGGAATGAGGGTAACCTCGCCATTTCACAGGACACTGGTTTTGACCCTGGCGCCTGCGCCGCGCCATCATGTGATAGTGGCGATCACCATGCTCATCAAGCAGAGCAGGAGGAGGCCGAGCGGCTGCTGGACTCTCGCGCTGCGAGTTTCGTGGAGTTCCTCTCCCTACAGAGCCGCGTTCGCTCGGTGAGCGACTACGTCGCGGACGTTGACCGCTCCTCACATCGCTTAGCGAATGGTCCCGAGGACGTCGAGCGTCGCCTTGACTGGCTTGAGTCGCCTCAGTCGATGCAGCAGCGGGTCGTTGACAGTGAGCGTCAGGTTGCTCAGCTGCAGGGTCAACTCGACCTCTTGGTTCGGATGCAGCCGTACGGCTCTCGTCCTGCGGCAATACCATCTCCGATGGCTCTGCCGCCTGCTGCGTTGCAGCCTCCTGCGCCTCCGCACCCTGCTGCTCTGCAGCTTCCTGCTGCCCCGCAGTATCTCGTGCACTCGGACCCTGGTGCTGGGCCTCAGCACCCTGCTGTATCGCAGCCTCCTGCGGCCTCGCAGCTTCCTGCTGCCTCGGAGCCTCTCGCTGTTTCGCAGCCTTTGTCGGACCCGGCGCTAGCGCCTCAGAGCGCGCCCGAGCGGGGTCCCGGTATGGCTTATGTGGTGTAGTGGTCCGCGAAGAAATTCGACGCGAAGGGCACTCACACACAGAGGGGCCGGACTGCCAACTAACGGAGGGGGTACTCCGATCGACCGTGGGGTCTGAAGATCTTCTCACCTTGTGTACCCGTTGACCTGGCGGGGTTGCGCTCTTCCTGGGTGACCTGGAAGGGGTCAAGCGGTTTGTTCTTGGCTGAGTTGGAGTGTGGACGGCACTCAGGGGTAACGGGTGACGATCTTGTGGATACTTCTTCACTTGATCGTCCGTAGGGTAGAGTAGATCGAAGCTTGAATAAAACTTGATCGCTCTGGGTTGTCCTTCGGGCTTGTGCTGTTCCAAAGGGGGCCAATGTGTTCCAATGTTGATGCTTGGGCCGCCTACTGTTAGCGGTGGGTCTTGAGGGGTGGAGAGAGAAGCGTAGACCTGGCCAAGCTTCCCAGGTGTTGGTGCGTGTATTCTTCTTGAGCGTCTTGGGGTCCTTCGTCAAGGGGGGCCAATATACTTCCCAGCCTTGGAATTCTGCGGAACACCACAAGGAAAATCTCTCTCTCTGTTAACCATCTTAAATCTTTCCTATCCAATCCCTTTCCTCCCATCATCTGCCCATCCCCCTCGCAGCTGACTGGCTACCTTAAACTTCAACCGGTGTACCCTTTAATTGGTACATGCAAGTCTTGATCGACGCTGATCGCGAAAGTGTGCCGAAATGATTGCACCTTGGCGATCAGCACTCTTGATTGCGGAGGCGTACCGAAATGATTGCACCTTGTCGATCAGCACTCTTGATCGCGGAGGCGTACCGAAATGATTGCACCTTGTCGATCAGCACTCTTGATCGCGGAGGCGTACCGAAATGATTGCACCTTGTCGATCAGCACTCTTGATCGCTGAGATGTACTTGAATGATTGCACCATGTCGATCAGCTATGATCACCTCTCGAATTTCGGTGTTCTTCCAGAGTTGGTGTCGATCACTCGATCAGTACCAAAAATTTGGTACCCGTACCATCACTCATTTAGTGCCACAAAATTGGTACACCGTAGGGATCCGCCTCAGATTGATTTGACAGAATCAGATCTGGTCTGATCGCATACATCATCTGAGTCTTTCCCGATCACACCGCGGCAGCTGGTCTCTTGATCGTATCGTACTTCACCACAGTCGCCCCCTGTCCGAGTCAATGTGGTGGAGTGCAGAACGATCAAGGTGGTAGCTGCCATTGATTGATCCAAGGAGATCATGAAAGATGTTGCGAGATCAGACCAGATCTGAGTCGGCCTGAGACTGATTCTGATTAGGTACCAAATTTTTGGTACCTATCAGGTAATCAAAGGCAGACACTGGAAGAGGGTGATATTCAGGAGGTGATCAAGAACGCTGATCAATATGATACAGTCATTCGAGTACACCGACGTGATCAAGAATGCAGATCAGCGGTGATGCAGTCATTCCAGTACGTCGTGATCAAGAATCGTGATCACTGGGTGATCACCAGTAATCAAGATCATGGAGCAATCATTTCGGTACACTTCGTGATCACCAGTGATCAAGATCATGGAGCAATCATTTCGGTACACTTCGTGATCACCAGTGATCAAGATCATGGAGCAATCATTTCAATACACTTCGTGATCACCAGTGATCAAGATCATGGAGCAATCATTTCGGTACACTTCGTGATCACCAGTGATCAAGATCATGGAGCAATCATTTCGGTACACTTCGTGATCGCCAGTGATCAAGAGTCACATGTACCAATTAAAGGGTACACCGGTTGAAGTTCAAGGTAGCCAGTCAGCTGCGAAGGGGATGGGTAGATGATGGGAGGAAAGGGATTGGATAGGAAAGATTTAAGATGGTTAACAGAGAGAGATTTTCCTTGTAGCACGCAAGTGGTGTTCCGCAGAATTCCAAGGCTGGGAAGTATATTGGCCCCCCTTGACGAAGGACCCCAAGACGCTCAAGAAGAAGACACGCAACGACACCTGGGAAGCTTGGCCAGGTCAACGCTTCTTTCTCCACCCCCCTCAACTCCACCGCTAACAGTAGGCGGCCCAAGCAATCTACATTGGAATACATTGGCCCCCTTTGGAACAACACAAGCCCGAAGGACCCCCCAGAGTGGATCAAGTTTATTCAAGCTTCGACCTACCCTGTCTACCGACGATCGTGCGTAGAAGTATCCGCAAGATCGTCACCCGTTACCCCTGAGTGCCGTCCACACTCCAACTCAGCCAAGAACAAACCACTTGACCCCTTCCAGGTCACCCAGGAAGAGCGTTAACCCCGCCAGGTCAACGGGTACACAAGGTGAGAAGATCTTCAGACCCCACGGTCGATCGGAGTACCCCCTCCGTTAGTTGGCAGTCCGGCCCCTCTGTGTGTGAGTGCCCCTCGCGTCGAGAATTTCTTCGCGGACCACTACACCACAATGGTGCGCGTGCCCGGATTCGAACCGAGGATATCACCGGAGTTTCACGAGGAGGTATGGTTGAAGAACCTGCGCCGACGCCCAGGTAATCGGTAGGAGAAGAGGCATCGGCGACGGATGCATGAGAAGCAGCAGGGAAAGTACTCTGGTCGCCGATAGTTGCTGGACCTGTAACGGGATTGTGGCGTTAGTGATGCGGAAGATGTGCCAACTGGCGAACGATACGCACCAGTATGTTCCGGATCGGAGAAGGCAGCGACGTCTCGAGCGTCCCGCGCACCTGTACAACAACGGGAGCGTCAGCAAGACAGTCGGGAGGAGGCGGTATGACATACATACCAGCACTGGCAGGAGATTGATTGTCGGACGTTGTCGATTGCCGTGGAGAAGACATTGGGTGTGGAGCTGTGCAGGAAGAAGGAGAATTGGAAGTGTGGTTGTTGTCCGCGCCGCGGCCACTGTATGGCGTTGACTCGGACAGGGGGCGATTGTGGTGGAGTGCAGAACGATCAAGGTGGTAGCTGCCATTGATTGATCCAAGGAGATCATGAAAGATGTTGCGAGATCAGACCAGATCTGAGTCGGCCTGAGACTGATTCTGATTAGGTACCAAATTTTTGGTACCTATCAGGTAATCAAAGGCAGACACTGGAAGAGGGTGACATTCAGGAGGTGATCAAGAACGCTGATCAATATGATACAGTCATTCGAGTACACCGACGTGATCAAGAATGCAGATCAGCGGTGATGCAGTCATTCCAGTACGTCGTGATCAAGAATCGTGATCACTGGGTGATCACCAGTAATCAAGATCATGGAGCAATCATTTCGGTACACTTCGTGATCACCAGTGATCAAGATCATGGAGCAATCATTTCGGTACACTTCGTGATCACCAGTGATCAAGATCATGGAGCAATCATTTCGGTACACTTCGTGATCACCAGTGATCAAGATCATGGAGCAATCATTTCGGTACACTTCGTGATCGCCAGTGATCAAGAGTCACATGTACCAATTAAAGGGTACACCGGTTGAAGTTCAAGGTAACCAGTCAGCTGCGAAGGGGATGGGTAGATGATGGGAGGAAAGGGATTGGATAGGAAAGATTTAAGATGGTTAACAGAGAGAGATTTTCCTTGTAGCACGCAAGTGGTGTTCCGCAGAATTCCAAGGCTGGGAAGTATATTGGCCCCCCTTGACGAAGGACCCCAAGACGCTCAAGAAGAAGACACGCAACGACACCTGGGAAGCTTGGCCAGGTCAACGCTTCTTTCTCCACCCCCCTCAACTCCACCGCTAACAGTAGGCGGCCCAAGCAATCTACATTGGAATACATTGGCCCCCTTTGGAACAACACAAGCCCGAAGGACCCCCCAGAGTGGATCAAGTTTATTCAAGCTTCGACCTACCCTGTCTACCGACGATCGTGCGTAGAAGTATCCGCAAGATCGTCACCCGTTACCCCTGAGTGCCGTCCACACTCCAACTCAGCCAAGAACAAACCACTTGACCCCTTCCAGGTCACCCAGGAAGAGCGTTAACCCCGCCAGGTCAACGGGTACACAAGGTGAGAAGATCTTCAGACCCCACGGTCGATCGGAGTACCCCCTCCGTTAGTTGGCAGTCCGGCCCCTCTGTGTGTGAGTGCCCCTCGCGTCGAGAATTTCTTCGCGGACCACTACACCACATCAACGTCATACGATGGCGGCGGCGCGGACATCGACTCACACTTGCGCTTTTCCTCCATCCAACGCATATTCTGCAAACATGAGCTCCCCTCCGCGATCTCCATCGCCTGAAGGCACCCCCATTCGTAATACTGGTACGCTATTGTGTCTTCCGCCATTGCGATGTCTCCATTAACGCCTTGACGGCACAGATTCGGCGGAGACCAGAGGTCGTCGCTCTGTTAGCCCGGCTGCTGCTCCTGCCAGTCGTAGCAGTCCCGAACATGCAGGTGAGATCCTCACTTCCTATTTCGTTGTCTTTGTCCCACTGACGCGTTCTTCTCCGCAGGTTCAGCGAGGGCCAGTAGCCGGCGAGCTGGGCATGCTGCTTCGGACGGTGATCTTCACTACCCATCGTCCGCTTCCACCGCTGAGTTACCATCGTCTCCTGAAACTCCCGATCATCACGACGCTGTAGCCGGGCTCTTGGCCATCTCCGGTCGTAGGGATGCCTCAGCCCATGATCGCGCGGCTAATGCAAGTTCCGATCGTGCTCCCGCTGCAGCTTCCGATTCTCCTCGATCACCCCACTTCCGGTCTCCGTATGTTCGGTCTGATCAACGGCGTGTTCCAGTGGCTAACGCTAATATCGGGCCTCCTCCGTTGGATGCGTCGACGCTTCGATCAAGCCTCGTAGCCATTGAAGTGGCCTTAGAACGCGAAGGCGCTTTCCAGCAGCTTCGACAGGATTACGCAGATCTTCAGAGACGACTCCGGTCTGCTGAGGGCCATATCCAAGACTTGGAGCGTCAGTTCAGCGAAGCTGTTCGATTGGCTTCTCCGTTCGTTCAGTACTGCCAACACCGATACGACCTCATCAGGCAAGACTTGAATGACTCTAGACGACAGTTTGGGGAGGTTGTCGATGCGCTAGCCGGCCATGAAGGTGATCGGGTACGGATCGCAAACCTCGAAAGTCAACTCCAGGACGTTCGTCAGCAGCATGCGGTCGTGATCGACGGTCTGAATCAGACGATCAGCACCCTCACTGATCAACTGGCTGCTGCGCTGTTGCAGACTCCCACCGCAAGCTATCAAGATCTCCAACGTATGCGTGCGGAGCTAAATTCGTCGATCGCCATTCGTGCCGACCTCCAGCAGGCACTGAATCAGGCGATCGCGGCTCGCGATCAACTCCAGACTCAGTTGGTCGCCGAGATCGACGCCCATACGCAGACTCGGCAGGAGTTAGCTGATTCTCAAGACTCGAATAGCGCCTTGTCATCCTCTCAAGACGCGCTCGAAGCAGCGGCCGATCAGTTGAGGCGTCAGCTAGCTTCGGTGCAGCAGAATCTGGCCCATGTGCGTCTGAGTGCCGATGCTAACTTCAACTTGGCCATTTCCGAACGTGATCAAGCATGTGACGAACGCGATCGTGCCATCCTTGACCTCCAAGATCGTGATACCCAGCTTCGGCGAGCACATAGCGATCGAGATCGAGCTCGTGGCGAGATGCGGGCCTACCGTAAGTTCTTCACCTACTATTGCAGTTCTTGATCGTGATCGTGGCCGTCACTGATTCAATGCGTTCTATGTAGAAACCCACGTTGATGCGGCCCGACAGTCGGTTGCCCGTCTTGAAAAACAGATCGCTGATCTCCAGTCTTCCGCCGTAGATCTTCAGCAGCTCCGAGCAGACAACGCTTCTCTGCGCGCCAATGTCGAAGTCGAGCGGCAGCAACGGGTCGCAGCTGAGGAGGAGCGGGACCGGTTGTTGGTTGAACGTGATACGATCTTCCAACAGCTGGCTGGCCTTTCTTCGCTAGTGCAGGGCCGTCTGCCCACCAGTGCTGGATCTTCTTCTCAGGTGCCAAGTCCTCAGGCGCCAGCGACTCCACAAGCTCGGCCTTCCTCGCAGAAGCGAACCCGGTCGCGATCGCCCGATTCTTTGCCTCCTTCCAAGAGAACTCGGTCTTCTTCTGGCTCTTCGGCCTTACCAATCCAGATCGATTCCGACGGTGACAGCGAGGAGGGAGACGACGATCAGGTGGAAAGTGGCGGCGATAACGGTCCTGACAGCAACCTGGAAGACGACGATCAAGACGATCACGACGATGATCATCAAGATCGCCAATCAGGAGGTGTTCAACCCGGAGGCGGGCATGACTCCTCCAGCCCCAGTTCAAGCTCATCCAATGGATCCAACGCCAGCCGTGGCTCTGAGTCCAGCGGTTTTCTATCCGACGGAGCTCTTGGTCGCCTTCCTGCCACCACGATCAGCCGTGATCAGTGGATCCCCGGCTACCAGCGCCCCCAGTACTTCGCCCGGCGGGACATAGCCTCTTAGCCGGTTGCTGAGACTCGGCTGATCAGCGTCCGCAGCCTCACTGTCGACGCCATCTTCCGCGACTGGGGATGTCCCCGGCTTTGGCTCTTCCCAGCTCGGCACCGAGTGCCTCGTTCGACCGAGTGGAACGACGAGCTGGTCACGGAGGCGAACGTGCGGGCTCTTTACGACGCAGAGCCCTGGACAGCGTTGCAGACTGCGGTGATCCCTCACTCCTTCGACTTAACCGGGTGGTTCGCTCATTTTGCTTTGCAGTATACCACCTTCGAGACGGATCATCTTCAAGCTATGTGGGAGTCAACACACCACTTCACGCTCACCGCCGATGTGCGGCTATCGAGTGCTTATCTCGATCGGCTTAACCGAGAGCGGAAACAACGGCGTTCGCGTGCTGGTCCTCGCTGGAAGAAGATCCTGGAAATCGTTCTCGAGGGAATGATCAGAGGTCATTGCGATCTCGATCTTCTACTTGATCCGTTTCTCTTACACTTCCCGCGCAAGAACGTCGAGCAGAGCACTTGGTATCCGGGTTTCGGCGCTCGTGTGGCCCCCGCCGACCTACTGGAAGCGCTCGCTCTCACTGATGCGTCCGACCCATGGCGTAATCAGTTCAGGGACAATCTTCAAGATCATCCTGGTCTCCAAATCGCGCGTCTAGGTGGTAAGTTCAGGCTCGCGACATCTTCTAGTGATGACGATAGTGATCAGGACTAGGTTGGGTAGGTCGGTCTTCTTAATAGCTGATCTTCGAGTGTCTTCCTTATACATGTAGGGAGCCCTTTGGGCTCCATCGTTGGGGACGGCCCCTTCGATTCACGACACTGTTTTTCCACAAATATCCACCACCCATCTGGTATGCGATGTTCCCGCATACCTTTCTTTCCACATTCCTCTTCTCGCAGCATCCCAACTACTGCGAAGGGTCTCCTTCATCTTCCTCGTGCGACTGCATCACGTTAAAACGATTGCGGTTCGCCCTCTTCCTCTCGAACTCACGCAGCAAGGCGCCGCAGTTCAAGTCGGCTTCATCCACCCACGAAGGCTCTTCGTAGCCCTTCCAGTGTACCAGGAACTCACGGTGTACACGGCCATAACGCGTCCTCCGGCCTGACCTCACATCGGCGATCCGCTCCACCTCATACTCATCGTCTTCCAGCCTCATCTCCCAGCTATCCTCCGGCAAGAGTGCCTCGTCAAAGTCGAAACGATCAGCATCAGGATCAACAAGTCGTGTCTTCGGTCGATCAGGGAAGTTCCTGATCAGCTTCAGCTTGGACAAGTGCACGATCGGGAAGACGTTGTAATCCGACCCAGCGATCTCAAGACGAGCAGCGTGGTTGCCGATCAGCTCAGCGACGCGGAATGGTCCATGCCACATATGCGCCAGCTTCTTTGCGTAACCGACCTTCACGCGATCAAGATATAGCCACACCTGCGATCCAGTTTCGATCTTGTGTGGACGTACTTCTTCGTTGTGACGATCAGCCCGGCTTCGGATGGCATCACGGAGGCGCTCGTTCACGTGTTCACGTGCGCGCTGATAATGTTCCTGGATGTGATTCCTCCAGCGACGAGCGTCCCGATCTCGGTGACCAGTGATGCCAATCGGCAGAGCGGCTTCTAGCGTTGATCGAGGATCCCAGCCGTGTGCAAGATAGAACGGGGTATCTCCACGTGCGCGATCGTGTGCCGTGTTGAGCGCGAAGGTGAGCCGTTCAGCGTATTCGTCCCAGTCTCGCTGATCAACGTCTGCGACGTACATCTTCAGCGAGCGTGTTAGCGTCTGCACCATTCGCTCCGCGGAACCGTTGCTCTGCGGCCGATACGCCATAGTAGGGCTCTGTTTTTGCCCTATGATCCGATTGAACGCACGGAAAAAGTCAGCCATGAAGCCCGGCTCTCGATCATGTCGAATCACCTCGCTGGCGCCGAATCTCCGGAAGACACACTCCTCGTAGTTCTCCGCGATCGTCTGAGCGGTCCGAGAACTACTCGCCTTCGCGATCACGTAGCCCGCTGAACCCTCATCTGCTGTACGATCGCTTCTTGCAGGATTTCTGGCTGCACTTGGCGTCTTCGACCAGCTGCTCGGGTGACAGCAGACACGTGGACAGCGGCGTCGTGTTCCTTCGGGCGCAGGATTTCATCCAGGCGATTGATCGTGATCAGGTCCTGCCGATCAGCGTCCGAGGTAATCACCTCGCCTGACTCTTGCTGTAGAGCTGTGTTGGCTAACTTGTCTGCGCTTTGATTCCACTCCCGCTTGACGTGTAGGAACTCGTGCTTCGGCCAGACCTTCAGTCGATCCATCGCCTTCTGTCGCAATAACTGAAGCTTGGGTGCCTTGCAGTCGATCTCGCCACGCATTTGGCGGATGATCAGGTTCGAATCACCACAGATCACTATCCGCCCCCGGTCTGAAGTCGGAAGAAGATCAAGTCCAAGCAGGAGGCCATGATACTCCGCCTCGTTGACTGTGATCACTGGCGCGAATCTCGACGCTGCAGAAAGGACCGCCCACTCAGGGAGTCTCCAGATCACGGCACTGAACGCGCCGACCTTCCGTTTGACGCTTGCGGATCCATCGAAAGAGACGACCAGCAAATCCTCATCCAGCTCCACCGTTGGAGGCGGGGTGATGACCAGCTTGCGCGGCTGCTTCCTCGGAGCGATAGCGATCAAGGCGTCGTCCATCTCTGATCGGGGCGTGATACTAGCTGCAAGGGCGCCCAAGATCTCGTCTTCGCCTCTGGAACACTTCACGATCTCCAGCGTCCATCCTGACAGCAACGCAGCCCACTTGCCCAATCGTCCATCAAGTCCTGACGAATTCAACAGCCAAGCCAGCGTGGAGTGTCGGGACAAGACTTTGATGGACCGGCCAACCAGTTGGGTGTAACATACATCCAGCATTCGGAGTAGGACCAAGACCTCCTTGTCAACCGTGCTGTAATTCAGCTCGTTGGTCTTCAGGGTACGACTGGTGAAGGTCACTGGCCAGTACACGCCATCATGTTCCTGCATGAGCGCGGCGGAAATTGCCCACTGGCTCGCGTACAGCACGACCACAGGTTCTCGATCAGGGTCGAAGTGTCGGAGGATCGGTGTGGCCACGATCTTGGCTTTCAGCAAGGTGAACGCGGTGATCGCTCTCGCCCATCGATCATTTTCTGGCGACTCGTCGCCCCCGGTCTGATGTACCTCGGCACTCTCATCCTTCTGCCGATACTCATGGAAATCCACCTCGCGCAGCTCGTACAAGATCGCAGCGTAGATCGAGAAGTCCTCGATGAACCGACTGTAGTAGTTCAAGCTCCCGAGGAACGACTGCATTGATCGAAGCGAAGTCGGGAAAGGTAAGTTCCCCAGGGCTTCCAGATCCTTCGGGCTCGCCTCCAGACCTTCCGCTGACACTTGGTGTCCCAGGTACGCAACCTTGCTGTAGCCCCAGAAACTTTTGACCACACTGATTGACAGATTCCATCGATCACAGGTGTCTAGGAGCCGCTCGACTTTCTCGCAGAGACCATCCCAGTCGGAGCTGGTCACCAAGATATCGTCGATGTACGATCGTCGGCCGAGAACAGACAGCTTCAGCTCAGGTTCAGGCTCCCCGTCTTCAAACACGTCGATCAGCTTCGTCGACTCGTGATCAGCTCTGATACGGAGATGACCGTACAGGGCGTTGTCGATCAAGCGCTGGTAGATCTGTGGGGCGTTCTTTAATCCGAAGGGCATACGCGTCCACTCGAAGAGTCCGAAAGGAGTGATGAACGCAGAGATCAGCCTGGCTCGTTCCGTCATACTGACTACCCAGAATCCACTCGCCATATCCAGTGAGCAATACCAGAGGACTTTATGCAGATCGTCCAAAAGGTCGTTGATCAGTGGCATGGGGTACACCATCAACTTCGTCAAGCTGTTCACCAACCGGTAGTCGATGCAGAGACGGATGTCGACCCCATTCTTCTTGATGATCACAACGATTGGAGATGCCCAAGGTGAAGTCGAATGCGTGATGATTCTTGCCGACAGCAGCCCCTTGATCAAGTCCGATAGCTTCTCCCGAAACTGTGGAGCGACACGGCGTACGCGCTGGGCGACAGGGGTCGCGTTACCAACATCGATGTCACAGACGGCACCGCGCGCAGCTGGAGGGAGGGCGTTCCCTTTTCCGATCAGGAGATGTCGGCGTTTCCAGATGATCTGCCTCAGCCGTTCGATCTGCTCCGGCGTTTTCCCTTCTGCTTTTTCGATCTGGATGTCCTCAATCTTGACTTCCTCCGTGGTGGCGCTTACCTCCGGGAGTATGGCCATCTGATTCTCCAGATCTTCGGCGATCAGGTCCTTCCCTTCATGGTAGCAGACTTCGTCATCTTCAGGCGTCCCGCTGACTTCGGTCTCCGACTCCATTTTTGGATCGTCGATCGCAACGGTCGCAGGGCCGATCAGCGGCTGATCGTCGACCCTCGGTTTCGGATCATCGATCATCGGGTTGATCGACTCCCCCTTGGACTCCTGATCGACCATCGACTCCGGTTCTGTTTCCCGTTGACCTTTCGTCGAGTCCGCTGGATCAGCCCATTTCACCGTCACAGCAGCTACTTCAGGCTTCGGACTGGACCCTTCGCGCTTCAGGATACCCTTCGGAGTGTCGTACGTCAGTCGATCCACCAGCGGTCCCATGTACATCGGTTCAGGTTCCGCCTCTTCCTGCTGATCGGTGGTGGCTTCGTACGCAAGATTCTGCCACTCAGCATATCGACGCGATCCCACGGAGATGAGTCCAGGCGTTCGCGGTACGAGGTCTTCAGCCAACCACAGTCCCAGCTGTGTGAGTCTCTGCAACATCAGCTTCTTGTCGCTGATGTTCGTGATCTTCAAGTACTGCGTCCGGCCAAGGCCCTTCACCAAGGTAGGTACCCATCTTTCTCCACGAACTTCTCTCGCTCTAACGCTCGGGGCTTTGGTATCGGTATCTCCACAGATTCTCCGACTTCCAGGTGAACGCTGTTGTCGAGTGCGATATCGTGACTACTGCGGCCATACGGAGGGCGACGACCTGTCAACTGTACCCACACTTCGTTCGGGAGGCACATAGTTCCGTCGGCCAGGTCAAGGCGGATGCCGGCTGGAATCATGAAGTCCATGCCCAGGATCACGTCCTGTTCGACCATGTCGCCAACCCACGCGTCGAAGAAGTAAACCAAGAAACCGGCCAGCGTGATCTTGATCGTGGTACGTCCCATAGTTGCGTACACATTCTCTCCGATCCCAATGCAATCTTGTCTCTGACTCTCGTCAATGATGCAGCCAACCTTACGAGCAAAGGCGGTGCTAACGATTGAGACTTCAGCGCCGGAATCCAGAAGCAACGTTGCTCTGGAGTTGTTGATCTTGCCGGTGGCCTTGGCCTGCTTGAACCACTTGCCAGGAGCGTGATACTTCCAGTAACCGCGCGACTCGCCAGGTAAGAGATCTCCACCTGAATCAGACGGCGACATCTTGGTATTGCTGACTAACGCTGGTCTTCCATGTTCCACATCAGGCAGGTGATCTTTCCAGTATCCACGCAGTTCGCCGTCAGCTAAATCAAGTTTCATCACAACATCTGATCGGGAGAACTCATCATTCCGCAAGCTCGCTATCGTTGCGGTACGTCTTCCATGAATTCCACGTATATTGTTGATAGGGGTTGTCGTCTCACTGACTCTTGCCTTCGGCTGCCTTTCAACGTATGCAAAAATACAGAACTTAGAACGCTCGGCTCGTACCAGATTCAAACCTGGCGAGCGTCCTAGTTTAACATCTTTTCCGCGTTGGACGGCAGCATCCCGGCATGTCGCGTCGGGTTGTACCACTGGCGGATCAAGTTGTAAAACTCTTCCATCGGGCATTTGCCGTCTTCGTGGAGCTTGCCGCAGGCACGACACACATTCAAGCAGTGATCAGCTGGGTGTCCGCGACGACCGCATTTCTCGCAGGTCAGGCGCTTCCAGCAACCAAGATCGGAGTGTTTCGTAGACCCGCAGTGCGAGCACGGTGGCGGACGTTCCTCCAGGCGCGATCCATCTTCGCGATCAGTGCGGACCGGCAACTTGCTCTCTTCCCACCGACTCCGTTGGGCTTCCTGCTTTCGGTGATCAGCCGCAGCGGCCAGGTAGACCTGCGACGGGGCCCGGTCATCCTCTGATCCGCTTGATTCCAGTTCAGATCCTGATCCGGCACTGTCGTATGAGGTGCGGATGGCACGGACAGCGCGGGTGGTCTTCGAGGCAGCTTGCGGTGGGACACTTGGTGCCTTCTGCCGGAACTTGTTCGATCCAGCAACAGCTTTGCCTTGGCGGACTTTAGCGCGCTGACGCGCACGAAGAATCTCGGCGAGGGAGTCCCCGTCGGTGACACGCAGCAGAGTTAACTGATCAGCCAACTCGCGATCATCGAGGGTCTCAATGAAGTGTTCGACATGCTCACGCTTCACGGACGCCGGACCAGTCTTGATCTCCAGCTTCGCACGTAGACCCAACACTGTGAGTCTGTGAAGATACTCAAGAGGCTTCTCGTCTGATCGTTTCCTCGCGTGGTAATATTGCCTGGCGAGTGACACGCCCAGTCCACAGTATTCGACTCGGAATTCGCCAAGCAGGTCATTCCATTTGCTGCGGGTGGTTCTCCCCAGCTGCTGGTACCAATTTCGTGCCGGGCCGACTAGAAGGTTGCTGAAGACAATGCACTTCTCGCTGTCGGTTGCTTGATCACGAGCGAAGGCGGACTTCACTTTGCTCAACCAGCTTCTGGCCTTCTCTTCGTCGAAGTCTTTGCCGGAGAACTCCTTCAGCTCGGAGATCGCGGAGATCCTGACTCGAGGGACTGAAGATGTACCCGTTGACGACGAGGCTTCGGCGGACGACACAGCGTTGACGCGTGGAACCTCGATACTCAAGTCATCTGGATCATACTTTTCTGGATGATCATGATGTGATCCGACCGACTCCATGTCAACGTCTTAAGTGCCGACATTCTTCGGGAAATCGGGCATGCGCGGCGTCCGAGCGGTGGCAGCTTCTTGTTCCTTCTGGTAGCGATCCATCGCGGCATTGAAGAACGATTGAAGGCTACCACTGGATGCTACGGTCAACACCGGCGCCAGGTTCGATTCTTTCTTCCTGGCTTCCAGCATGGCTGCTCCAGCCGGTCCAAGCGTCATCCTGCTCAGCTCGATCGAGCTATCGGATCCCGCCTCCGACACCCTCGCAGATGTCTTCGCGGACGCGAACGAGGAGTGGGGTGATCCGGACTGACTTGAGTACGTCGTCGTCAGTCCTTGATCAGCGGTCGAGATGATAGCGCCTACCAACGGTGTGAGCAACTTCACCAAGTGCTTCGTGGATCCTTCAAGTGTGGGAAGATCAAGCTCGAGCAGTTCCTCGGCATTGAAGTTCCCGGCCACGATCCCCGCTTCCTTCAGCATGCGCATCAGGGCGCTGATCGCTGCCGCTTGATCCACCGGCTTGGTTGGCTTGATCACCGGGCCTTGAAGATCGCCGATCAACTTCGGCTTCATCATCTTCATGACTGGGTCGTCGATCAAGAACGCGTGGAGCTTCTTCCGGTAGAGGACGACACGCAGCTCGTCTTCTGTCCAAGTCTTGGCATCACCACTCTCGTCCGCGTCGGGTGCCTTCAGCTTCATCTTCGCGGGCTTCGGCGTCGGCCTTCTTCGACCTCTTCGAGGAGGGGTGCGGAGTGGGGGTGGTGGTTTTGGGTGAAGGTTCTTCCGTTTTCATGGATGGATCTTCATCCGGCGGATTACGACTCGCGTCGCGGTCCGCGGGGGGCCCCGAAGGGCCCAAGGGAGGAGAGTGAGGTTTTTCTTCAAGGTCCATCGCTGAACCTTCCTCCTTGACCCCGCCAGAGCTCCTCCCAGGGCTCTGACGTTCGGTGTACTCTTCACTCTTCAGATGCGACGACGGCGATACACCTTCCGTCGACGCGCCGATACTTCCTGGCTCAACCTTGATCTTGGCCTCTTCTTGACTGGACTCACGGTGATATCCAAGGTCACCAGAAGATCCGGGCACGCGCACCATTGTGGTGTAGTGGTCCGCGAAGAAATTCGACGCGAAGGGCACTCACACACAGAGGGGCCGGACTGCCAACTAACGGAGGGGGTACTCCGATCGACCGTGGGGTCTGAAGATCTTCTCACCTTGTGTACCCGTTGACCTGGCGGGGTTGCGCTCTTCCTGGGTGACCTGGAAGGGGTCAAGCGGTTTGTTCTTGGCTGAGTTGGAGTGTGGACGGCACTCAGGGGTAACGGGTGACGATCTTGTGGATACTTCTTCACTTGATCGTCCGTAGGGTAGAGTAGATCGAAGCTTGAATAAAACTTGATCGCTCTGGGTTGTCCTTCGGGCTTGTGCTGTTCCAAAGGGGGCCAATGTGTTCCAATGTTGATGCTTGGGCCGCCTACTGTTAGCGGTGGGTCTTGAGGGGTGGAGAGAGAAGCGTAGACCTGGCCAAGCTTCCCAGGTGTTGGTGCGTGTATTCTTCTTGAGCGTCTTGGGGTCCTTCATCAAGGGGGGCCAATATACTTCCCAGCCTTGGAATTCTGCGGAACACCACTTGCGTGCTACAAGGAAAATCTCTCTCTCTGTTAACCATCTTAAATCTTTCCTATCCAATCCCTTTCCTCCCATCATCTGCCCATCCCCCTCGCAGCTGACTGGCTACCTTAAACTTCAACCGGTGTACCCTTTAATTGGTACATGCAAGTCTTGATCGACGCTGATCGCGAAAATGTGCCGAAATGATTGCACCTTGGCGATCAGCACTCTTGATCGCGGAGGCGTACCGAAATGATTGCACCTTGTCGATCAGCACTCTTGATCGCGGAGGCGTACCGAAATGATTGCACCTTGTCGATCAGCACTCTTGATCGCTGAGATGTACTTGAATGATTGCACCATGTCGATCAGCTATGATCACCTCTCGAATTTCGGTGTTCTTCCAGAGTTGGTGTCGATCACTCGATCAGTACCAAAAATTTGGTACCCGTACCATCACTCATTTAGTGCCACAAAATTGGTACACCGTAGGGATCCGCCTCAGATTGATTTGACAGAATCAGATCTGGTCTGATCGCATACATCATCTGAGTCTTTCCCGATCACACCGCGGCAGCTGGTCTCTTGATCGTATCGTACTTCACCACACTTAAGCAAGCCCACATAAAGTACCGGGTACGTACGCATCTTCTTCGGAAGATTGAGCGTGTACGCCAGGCCCTTCTTGGCCACGACCTTAAACGGTCCAATGAACCTAGGTCTCAACTTTGTCTTAAAGACCGCAGACACTGCATGTGTAGGTAGGCTTTTAGCGTTTAATAAATTGAGAGTAGCGAACGAGGCTTGGTAGTGTAGTGAGTGTTGGAATGTAAATCCGAAAGTGAGATTGATTTAGTTATCTGTTCTTGCTTCCTACACATGCATTGCTCCTCCTACCTTCCCTACAGAGCATCTGAAAAAGTATGCAAATCATACATATCCTGTCAATTTGAAACGGGAACGCTTGTTGCAACGGGGTACGCTTCTTGCAACGGGAACGTTTGCCGGTCTCATGATCACCGTCTCAGCCAATCATATCGCCCCATTCGACCCACTTCAAGGTATAACCTTTCAAGGCACACGCTTGCCACACATCAACCGCGTGCTCCAGGTGCGTGCCTAGAGGTAGGAACCCAGCCGAGGTAGACGGCGAAGTGCAACCACAACACCCCCACTCAATTCGACGTCTCGAGCTCGGGGATAACGTTGCTGCGCGTCATCAAGTAGCGTAGCGTCGTGGACGACAGACCCTTCGTCAGGAAGTCGGCGAGCTGGTTCTTGGTCTCCATGTACTCCAGCTCAACTTCACCACTTCCAACCTTCTCACGAATGAAGTGATAGCGAATGTCGATGTGCTTGGTCCGTGATTGGTATCCGACGTTCTTCGCCAGCGCCATTGCACCTTGGTTGTCTTCGTTGATCACCGTGGCCCCCACTTGCACGGCACCGATGTCCTTGAGCAGTAGTCGCATCCACACCACTTCCTTGATGCAGTCGCTCAGTGCCATGTACTCGGCCTCGGTCGAGCTCAGAGCCACAGTCTTCTGGAATGTAGAGCGCCAAACCACAGGTGCCCCACACACCATGAGCATTGTCCCGCTAACCGAACGTCTGTCGTCGCGGTTGCCTGCCCAGTCAGCATCCGAGTAAGCCACGAGCTCTGCTCCTTGTGAGCCGTCGTAAACGATGCCAACGTCCTTGGTCTTCAAGAGATATCGCACCACCTTGATCCCAGCATCCCAGTGCTTTTCACCAGGGTTCTCCAGGAAGCGACTCAACTTGGCTACGGCAACCGAGATGTCGGGTCGCGTTCCACACGCAAGATACATGAGACCTCCAACGAGTGACCGATAGGGCTTCGACTTCATCTTAGCCTTGACTTCTTCGGTCTGTGCTTCATCGGCTTTGGCCAGGTGGACTCCTGGCTCCAGTGGTGTCGAACACGACTTCGCGTTCTCTTGACCAAACTTCTTGATGATCGACTCGGTGTAAGCACGTTGACAGATGCCCAACGTCTTGCGTTCCATGTCGTAGTCGATCTCGATGCCGAGAATGAAGCGTGCACGTCCGAGATCTTTGATCCGGAACTTCTCCGCAATCCCAGCCTTCACCGACGCGATGACGGCCTTGTCTCGTGACGCAATCAGCATGTCGTCCACGTAGAGACACACAATGCACTCGTTAACTCCATCACCTCTTGTGTAGATGCATGGATCGGCATCAGCAGCCTTGAACCCCATGCACTTGAGGTGGTTGTCGATGGTCTCGTTCCACACACGAGATGCCTGCTTCAGTCCATACAGACTTCGCAGCAGCATACAGACGACGTCATCTGCACCTTGAGTCTCAGCTAGAGTCAGGAGTTCCCGCAGACCTTCTGGTAGCTCCATGTAGATCTCCTCTTCGAGCTTGCCGTACAGGAACGCCGTGTCCACGTCGCACTGCTCAAACTCAAATGTAACGGGGTTACACGGGTTTACACCTGGTGTGTTACACACATGGATACACTTTGTGTAAGGTACATATTTGATGTACGGACACTCGAGGGAGTGTGTGTGGCTGAGAGCCACACGTTATGCATTTGAAGTAGGATTTTACTTGGTTTTACTATGTTAGATAGTTTAACACATACATTTACCCCCTAGGCGGCTAGCCGCAATAAAATATAAATAAACAGTTTGGATTTGGAACACTAAGTGGAAAGTCCTTTTATTAAGGTCGTAGTTAGTAGGTGCCTTCGGATATTAAGGCCTATTAACCCTTAATAAGGTGGGTGTTAATCCTTAACTCGTTGAGTTAACCGTCTTCCACTGACGCTAAGCTACGGCAGCCCCGCTGCACTTGGTAGCACTTGTAGTCAATCCTGCGACTGAGTCTTTTGACTGATCCCTCTGAGAGGATGGAACACGCTGTGTTCGCGAGCTTGCCGCCTGGCCAGCAAGAGACGCTTAAAAAGCTTATGTCTCTGTTGGGCCCCGAGGGCATTGCTCATCTTGCTTCGCAAGGGCCAGAGGCGGTATCCGCCAGGCTGGAGGCTTTTGCAAGCTACGAGAAGGCGCTCTTAGAGCATGTACAAGAGCGCGTGAGCGCAACGGCGTCCGCCGCATCGTCCGCGGCCGCGTCGTCCGCGGCCGCGTCGTCGACGCACGAGTGGTCTAATAGACCGAAACCGCTCATGGTGAGCGTGAAGACCTTCGAGGGGAAGGAAGGGGAGAACCTCCTTCTCTGGACCCGAGAGGTTGAGATGGCCATGGGATCGGCCCTGCTCCAGACTGAGCAACTGCGCGTAGCGCTGGCGATCTCGAAGCTCGGTGGGCGAGCTCAAGAATGGGCACTAACGTGCGGCACGTCTGTGGACGCTGCTTTCCCGACTTGGGATCAGCTGAAACAGCAACTAGTGCGCGTATTCGCGCCGCCTAACCAGGCGTACCGTATACGGTCGAAGTTCCTTGCTACCCGCCAGGGTAAAAAGGAGTTGATGGACTATGTCAAAGAGTTGAGAACTCTGATCGCCGGTATGGCGTCGAGCCCTCTCCCCGAGGCGGTCGCAGTGACCGTGTTCATGAAGGGCCTGCGCACGGGCGCTGCCCGAACGGAAGTTTTCCGTGTTCACCCTGCCTCATTTGAGGAGGCCGTGAACGTGGCATTGAATGCCGACTACAACTTCCAGTCTGCGAGACATGGTTCGAGCGCTGGTGGCGCGAGCTCTTCGAGCGGTCCTGAACCGATGGGCCTCAGCCACGCTAAAGACGAGGCCGACCTCATGCTGCTGAGCAGTGCTTCAGCCGACGATGCTATACGTGCGGAAGCACCCGCCACTTGAGGCCTAGTTGCCCGTTGCGCAACAAGGCCCAGGCTCCATCGAGCCGAAGCACCGCTTCGAACCCTCAAACAGGGTCGTCGCGGGGAAGGGAACGATGGAACCCAGTAGGCGCGGGGCGCCCTATCTGGGGAAGAACTGAGTTCTGTTGGGCCTCTGGGAGGCAGGAGAGAACGGGACTCAGCCCCGCACAGAGCTAAGCTCTCTAACTCACGTAGTGAGTGCAAGCCCGGCTTGTTAGTCGTTCAAGCGAACGTGAAGGGCTTCGACAAGCCGTGGAGAGTCTTGATAGACTCGGGGGCGTCCGGCAACTATGTCCGGCGCTCCACTGTTGATGGTTTTAAACCATATGTGGAGGCTCTGAAGGAGCCTCGAAGAGATAAGATCTCTGTCCGTCTTGCGACGGGGACACTAGTGACAGTGTCGAAGGTCTCTATTGACCTGAACGTGAAGTTCTTAGACTTCGATAGCGTGGAACGCTGCTTGGTCTTAGACCTGGATGAGAGGTATGACCTCATCCTTGGCATGGCGTGGCTCGAGAGCCACGAGCCATGGATCGACTGGAAGTCGAAGACGTTGGGCGCTACGCGCCCGTCTCCTAGTGGAGCATTGGCGAGTCATGAACCCACCTCTGCTCGGAGACAGAAGCGCTATTGGCGCGAGCACGAGACCGAATCGGTCAGGGTGCTGGACATTGGTATGTCAGAGTTAGTGAGCAACGAAGTTGCTGTTTGCCGTGAATGTGACTCACAGGGCGTGCGCGGGGTGGCGCGTTATCCGCCGAGCGGTGTTTGTAGGGTCGCTGACCCGCCGCTGTGTCCTATGGACAAACGTGGAACTGCACGTACTCCGTTGAGCGGTGCTCGTAGGGTCGCTGACCCGCCGCTGAGTGTCTCGAATGACACTGTTCCCTCTCCGAGGAGCCATAGTGCGTTGGCACCTAGGCAGCGCGACGGTGATGTCGCCCTGCAGCCCTCATCCGGCCGTGCTCGGGCGAGGAGGGAGAGGAGGAAGAGACGCAGAGCGTCTGTGACGTCTATGACGTCGGACGAGGTGTCCAGCGTGTTGAGCGGTGAGGCTCCACGCGACTGCAGTGAGCAGTTGTACACACTCGTGAATGGAGTGACAGGGGATGTCGACGGAGACATAAGTCTCGAGCGACTCCCGTCGGTTGATGCTCAGTTAGAGCTGGGCGAGATGTCCGTCGCCGAGTTTGGCGAGGCCTTAAAGGCCGGCGAGCTTGCCGAGGTGGTCATGATACGACCCGAGGAGGAGTTGAACTCCTCGTCCGTCGTGGACGAAGCTGTCCTTGAGGACACGAAGCGAGCGCTGAGCGCTAGGAGTGGATCTTCGATCCCCAAGGATCCCTCGGATCCGTTTTATCCTTTGATCAAGGAATACCACGATGTGGTGTCGAAGGACCCGCCGTCAGGGTTGCCTCCGGATCGAGGCGTACGTCATGAGATTGACTTGGTTCCTGGAACCAAATACTGCGTAACACGGCAGTGGCCCTTACCAAGGGAGCAATGTGACGTCATCGACGCGTTCTTCCGTGCTAAGCACGAAGCCGGCTTGGTGCGCGAGAGCAAGTCTCCGCACTCGACACCCACGTTCTGTGTCAGAAAGCCTAATGGCAAGTGGCGCATAGTGCATGCTTTTAATAAGCTGAATGCAGCCACCATTCCGGCGCAGACGCCGATTCCTCGAAAGGATGTTCTGCAGAACAACATGGTGGGATGTACGTTGTACAGTGCACTCGACTTGGTCGACGGGTATTATCAGTTGCTCATGAGAGCTAGCGATATACCCCTCACGGCTGTGAGTACTCCGCGCGGTATGCTCTGGGAGTGGTTGGTGATGCCCAAGGGCTGTCGAACGCGCCTGCAACGTTCAATCGTCTAGTGACGCAGTTGTTCTGGCCCCATCGGGCGTACGCTCAGACGTACCTCGACGACATCTTCGTCCATAGTCGTGCGGAGCACGGGAGGTCTGATGTGGAGAACCATCTTGACCATTTGCGAGCGGTGCCCGAGTGCATGCGCACGAATAAGTTGTATGCCAACTTAGATAAATGCGTCTTTGGTGCGGAGGAAATTCCCTTCCTCGGATGCTTCAGTGGGAAGCGGGGCCTTAGGGCAGATCCTGCCCAGGTTAAGGCCATTGTGGACTGGCCGGTTCCATCGAACCCGAAAGACTTGCGTAAGTGGCTTGGCTTAGCCAATTACTTGCACAAGTACAGCGAGAACTACGCTTATATGGCTCGGCCATTGTCCAATCTCCTTAAGAAGGATGCACCTTGGCGCTGGGATGTCGTTCACGACGAAGCCTTCAAGGCTGTTAAGGAGAGCCTCCTTCATGTGCCCATCTTGGCGCATCCGGGCCCGGATCGTCCGTTTAGCGTCGTCTGCGACGCCTCCGATTTCGCAATCGGTTGTGCTTTATTACAAGCAGACGCCGAAGGGCGTGAACGCGTTATCGGTTGTGCTTTATTACAAGCAGACGCCGAAGGGCGTGAACGCGTTATCGCGTTTGAGTCTCGCCAGCTTGAAGCTGCTGAGAAGAACTATACCGTTCATGCCAAAGAGCTACTTGCAATGAAGTATGCTCTAGTCAAATTTAGAGTACATTTACTCGGCTCTAAGCCCTTTGTGATCTATACAGATTATGCGTCCTTACGCACTGCGACTCAGACGCCTCACCTCTCACAGAGAATGGCAAGATGACTTTCCTTTTTTGCCGAGTACAACTTCGAGGTGAAGTATAAGCCGGGACGGCTAAACGTAGTGGCCGATGCGCTATCGCGCAGGCCCGACTACGAGCTGACTCATGTCACTACAGTGACGTCGTCGGTCCCCGACCTTATACGCAGGGCCTACGCCCAAGACGACACATGTGTACCTCTGCTACGCGCTCTTGGGAGCGAAGAGTTTAAAGACTCTGACAAGGAATTGTCACAGCGCTTACGCGCGAGGCTGCGGCGTTATACGCTTGATCATGGCCTGCTGTATTACAGCACTGACCCTGAGGACACTCCTCGAGTGGTCGTCCCTCATGATGAGGATCTTAAGTATCGCATCCTCTATGAGGTGCATGATACGCCTGTCGGTGGACATCTGGGTCGTGAGAAGACCTATGGCTCGGTGAGCAAGATGTACTGGTGGCCCAAGATGTACAAGTGGGCAAGCACCTATGTGCGTACATGCGAGACATGTCAACGGACCAAATCCGCGCCGCATGCGGCTGCGCCGTTGGCGAGTTTGCCAGTCCCTTCGGGATGTTGGCAGTCCATGGCCTTCTTAAGCATAAGGCGGGCAACACGGGTGTCGTGGTCTTTGTTGACCGACTGAGCAAGATGGCTCATCTTTCGGCTGTGCCGGACACCGTTGATGGTGAGGATACAACTAAGCTGTTCTTAGACAGAGTCTTTCGCCAACATGGCTTGCCTGAGGCAATTGTCTCTGATAGAGACCCTCGCTTTACAGCGAAGTTCTGGACGTCCTTGTTCAGGGTGCTCGGCACCAAGTTGGACATGTCCACGGCGGATCATCCGCAGACCGATGGTCAAACTGAACGCGTGAATCGCGTTGTGGAGGATATCCTCCGAAGCGTCTGCGCTGAAGCGCCACGACGCTGGAGCGAGATGCTCCCCCTTGTTGAGTTCGCTATGAACAATGCGGTGCATGCCTCGACAGGCTTCACCCCGTTCTATGTGAACGGCTTGGTCGACCCTCGCGTCCCTCTAACGCCGCCACGGTGTGGCTCTGGGCTTGATGGGGGAGGGTTAGCCGATCGGCTTGCTGATGTCAGCCCAGTTGCGGTTCGCAAGCAAGTCGATGACTTTGTCTCTTTGAGACTGAGCGTCATGCGCCAGGTGCGCGACGCGATGGCTGAAAGCCAGGATCTCCAAAAGGAGTATGCAGATGCCAAAGGCAGAGGTAACATGGAAAGGTTTGAGATTGGAGATCTCGTTTTATTAAACGCTAAAAACCTACCTACACATGCAGTGTCTGCGGTCTTTAAGACCAAGTTGAGACCTAGGTTCATCGGACCGTTTAAGGTCGTGGCCAAGAAGGGCCTAGCGTACACGCTCAATCTTCCAAAGAAGATGCGTACGCACCCGGTATTTTACGTGGGCTTGCTTAAGCCATACCGGGACCCTGCTCGGGTGAGCTCTGAGGCGCTAGCGCCGGGTCGGACAAGGGCTGCGAAGCAGCGAGAGGCTGCGAGGCAGCAGGAGGCTGCGGGGCAGCAGGGTGCGGAGGCACAGCACCAGAGTCCGCGGGCGCAAGATACGGGGGAGCTGCAGGACGCGGAGGCACAGGAGGCTGCAAGGCAGCAGGTGGCAGAGCCATCGGAGTTGGCAGTGCCACGGGACGGGAGCCATATGGCTGCATCCGAACCAACAGGTCGAGCTGACCCTGCAGCTGAGCAACCTGACGCTCAAGGTCTACGACCCGCAGCTGCATCGACTGAGGCGACTCCAGCCAGTCGAGGCGACGCTCAACCTCCTCGAGGCCATTCGCTAAGCGATGTGAGGAGCGCTCAACGTCCGCGACGTAGTCGCTCACCGAGCGGACGCGGCTCTGTAGGGAGAGGAAGTCCCCGAAGCTCGCAGCGCGAGAGTCCAGCGGCCGCTCGGCCTCCCGCTGCTCTGCTCGATGAGCATGGGAATCTCCACTATCACGTGGAGCGCCTGATGGCGCGGCGCAGGCGCCAGGGTCATAACCAGTATCTGGTGAAGTGGCGCGGTTACCCTCATTCCCAGAACTCATGGGAGTTCGAGGTGCCACTGCGGCAAGATTGCCCTGACGTCGTGGACGCTTACGATCGGCGTCACCCGGTGACGGAGCGCCCGCAGGGCGCGCGACGGAGTCGCCGGGCGCGCCGCGCTTCCCACTACTAGAGTGGGGTGACGACAGGTCACGAGCTGAGCTCAGGCTCTGACCAGTGGCTGTGCCAGCCGACCCATGGCTATGGGTAGGGCTGCTCACAGCGGGAGCAAGAGGCCGGGGTGCCTCGTAGCGTGAGGGACGTTGTCCCGGTACACGCCGTCTTGCTTGTCGCTTCGCGAAGTCGAGGCGTAAGCGCCGCTCTAAGCGGATATCAGTTTCCGAGAAACTAGCTCGGAGAGCATCATAGGAGTGGAGCCGTCGGACTAGCTCCACCCAGTTCTGAAACTGCGCTTTGTAAGCGGCCATCGTTTCACCCTCTGAGAGGACCAGCGGCACAGTACGCATGGCCGGCACGGCCTCACCATTGAGCTGCTGACGCAGGCGCTCCCGGTACTCCGATGGAGTTGTGACTTGTGGAGTCAAGAAGCGCTCGCGGAGCGAATGTCGCTGGGCGACTTCATCAGGCGTCTCGGGCGCGCGCCCACAAGTATATGTGTCCAAGCGCTGCGAAGCAGCGCGTCGAACGACCTCCGCACGAGAGAAACGGTCATAACCGTAGTCGCGACGCGACGTGCCCACTATGGGGCGGGCCACAGGTCTGTTAGACCGCGCGCGAGAGGCAGCCTCGAGCTGTCGGCTTTGAGCTCCGTCCAGGTCGTTGGAGACCACACCTGGCTCAGGGAGCTCGTCCTCATACCTCGAGGAGAGAGGAGGCGCATTGCGCAGGGCGTTCGCGGAACCGTCACGGTTCGGGAACGGATTAGGCGTCCGCAGCTCGCGAGAGCGTCGAACGACCTCCGCACGAGAGAAACGGTCATAACCGTAGTCGCGACGCGACGTGCCCACTATGGGGCGGGCCACAGGTCTGTTAGACCGCGCGCGAGAGGCAGCCTCGAGCTGTCGGCTTTGAGCTCCGTCCAGGTCGTTGGAGACCACACCTGGCTCAGGGAGCTCGTCCTCATACCTCGAGGAGAGAGGAGGCGCATTGCGCAGGGCGTTCGCGGAACCGTCACGGTTCGGGAACGGATTAGGCGTCCGCAGCTCGCGAGAGCGCGGCGCCGGGCTTGAAGGCCTCGGAGAGGCAGCCTCCTGGCGTGTGGGAGTCCACTCGTCGTCGTCAGGGACGATCTCGCCCTGCTCAAGCTCGTCGAGCCAGGCGTTTCGACGCGTACGCGGTGTCGATGGCTCAGGAGAGCGTGGAGTGTCGCTCCCACCTGGATGTTGGCTCGCGGAGCCGGAGCCATGACGTCGTCGATGCTCATCGTGGTACTGTCGTACACTGAGTCACTGCGGAGCAGCTTCCCTGTCGGGACTACGGCCTGTGGCCTGTGGCGATCGTGGGCTGTCACGCCCCGTCATGCGGCCACTAGAAGATGGCGAAGAAGGGTCAGATGACCGTGGCGAGAGGTGAAGCATTTAGAATGCAGTTTCGATAATGGGCTCTGGGAGCCGAAGTTCTTTGAACTTGTGGTGAGGTAAAGTGACCTCTAACATCTTGAGAAGACTAACGTCTTGAGAAGAAAAGACCTCACTGAGAAAGTGTCGTGGACACGGGTGTCCACATCTTGGTGGGGGGTTATGTGTTAAACTATCTAACATAGTAAAACCAAGTAAAATCCTACTTTAAATGCATAACGTGTGGCTCTCAGCCACACACACTCCCTCGAGTGTCCGTACATCAAATATGTACCTTACACAAAGTGTATCCATGTGTGGAACACACCAGGTGTAAACCCGTGAGGCGGCTAGCCGCAATAAAATATAAATAAACAGTTTGGATTTGGAACACTAAGTGGAAAGTCCTTTTATTAAGGTCGTAGTTAGTAGGTGCCTTCGGATATTAAGGCCTATTAACCCTTAATAAGGTGGGTGTTAGTCCTTAACTCGTTGAGTTAACCGTCTTCCTCTGACGCTAAGCTACGGCAGCCCCGCTGCATCGAATCCTTCAGCACAACACTTGGCCAGCACTGCTCGGATCGAATTCAGGTAAGCCACAGGCGCGTACGTCTCTTCGTAGTCGATGCCCTGTCGTTGTGAATACCCCTTGGCAACGAGGCGAGCCTTGTGTCGAATCACTTGTCCCTTCTCCTTGCGCTTCAGCGCGAACACCCAGCCGCAACCGAATAGGCGCTGGCGCGTTGGTCTTGGCACTAACTTCCAGGTACCGTTGTTCGTTAGCGACTTGAGTTCACTTGCAATCGCTTCCTTCCAGTTGTCTTGGTCCGCACTTGTAGTCGCCTCAGCGTACGTCTTCGGGACCTCCTCTGTAGCAGCCATCAGCTGTCCACTTTCAACAATAGCCAGCTCGTTACCACTTGGCCTCGGTCGCTCTTGAGCCATCTTCTGACGCTTTGTCCCACTCGACGATGGAGCATCGATGACTTGCTTCTTCCTGGTACTTGCCTCTTCAGGATCCGTCGTCTCGTCAATGTGCCGAACGCGTGAATGAGTAATCATATGATGCGTCGAATCGTATGGATTATCCACACTCACGTCACGTTGAAGTGGGATCACGTCAGCAACTTCAACATCAGTAGGGACGATTTGCGTGGAGTCACTCAACGACATTTGTTCCATGGTTGGCGCTAATGCGTCTGCATCATCGTCGCCATCCACACGAGTCATGATGTGCGCAGGGTTGGTCGTCTCGATGAACTTGACGGTGCGCACGATTTGCACCTTTCCAGTTGACAAATTTAGTACACGATACCCCTTGACTCCATCCTCGTATCCCACGAGCCGACATTTGAATGCCTTTGCATCCAGCTTGCGACGCTTCTCGTTGGGGATGTGAGCATATCCCAGTGCACCGAACACCTTCACGTTCTTGAGTTGTGGCTTGGAATGACTCACAATCTCGTAGGGTGTCTTCACATTCACCGAGTTGGGGATCCGATTGATGATCCAGGCCGCAGTGTTAACCGCTTTAGCCCACCACTTTCTGTCAACACTCTCGTGATAGAGCATGCAGCGAGCCATCTCCACGAGGCTTCGGTTCATCCGTTCAGCCAGTCCATTCTGCTGAGGTGTGTACGGCACCGTCTTCTCATGTTTGATGCCACAGTGGTTGAGGTAGTTCTTGAACTGGTGACCCGTGTACTCACCGCCGTTGTCCGAACGCAGGCGCTTAATTGTCTTGCCTGTCGCGTTCTCAATTCCAGCCTTGTACGTCTTGAACTTTGACAGTACTTCCGATTTGGCCTTCATGAAGTAGACCGTAACGTGTCGTGAGTAGTCGTCGATGAAGGTCACCACGAACCTACAGCCACCAGGTGTCTTGGTTTGCATCGGACCCATTACTTCCGAGTGCACCAGGTCAAGCACACCAACACTCTTGACGAGCTTATCCGGATGTCTCGGATAGTCGTCAGCTTTCATCTTGCCCATGCAGCAGCCTGCGCATACGTCGTCCCCGTGGACTTCTCCTGTGATGCGAGGCACTCCTTCTGCCATGGTCAGTAATTTCTTATAGCGCTTGTACGGGGTGTGGCCGAGTCGGGCGTGCACAACAGCCCATGGCTCCTTACGAGTGGACGTTGCAGAATGACACACCTCGTCCCCCACTGTCTTCAACTTGTAGATGTTTCCACAGCGCTTCGCCTCCATGACGGTAGCACCACCAAAGCTAAAGACACACTTGTCCTTGCTGAACTGCGCGGTGACGTCCTTCTCGGCTAGCTTCGACACCGAGATGAGGCTTCCTTCAACTTCAGGGATGTACAGAACATCCGACAGCGTGACAGACGTTCCGTCCATCAGCTTCATACCGACGGTGCCCTTCGCAACGGCGTCGATCTTCGTGCCATCCGCGATCGTGATGCGGACTGGCGTCTTCAGCGCCTTCAAGGACACGAACTTGTCCCGGACACTGGTCATGTGCGAGCTTGCACCTGAGTCGACGAGCCATTCACTCTTGGTCATCGCACCCGTCGCCATGAACGAGAAGTTGGACGTTTCCTCTCGCGCCGCTTGCCCTCGTTCCTCATCTGCCTTCTTCTTCCGGCACTCGAACTCTCGGTGCCCTTGCTTCTTGCAGTAGAAGCACTTGCCCTTGAAACGTTGCTTGCCACCGAAGTCCTTCTTCTTCGTAGCGAAAGCCTTCTCTTGAGCCGATGACGATTCATCCGAGGCTTGAACACCAGAGAGGGCTTGGATCGCGTAGGCCAACGTCACGTTGGGCGTGTTCTCGAGGACAGTACTGATCATCTTGTACTCGTCCGTAAGACTGCCAAGGTGCAACACGAGCTGGCGAGTCTCGTCCAGAGTCTCACCGATCGTCTCCCTCTGGATGACGATCTCCTTGAACTGATCGACGTGGGAAGCGAACTTGGTACCGGGCTCCATCTTGAAGTTGTTCAACTTCTTGGTGACGAGAAGCCGGTTCTTGAGCGTCTTCTTGTTGAAGTGCTCTTCGAGCATCGTCCACGCCTCAGCGGCAGTTAGTGCTCCACGGACGTAAACTTGGTACGTGAGACTCACGTCTCCAGCGATAACCCTAAGTGCCTTCAGATCGTTGGTCATCCATTCCGCCGTGGAGCAATCACTCGCTTGGTCGAACTCGGGCTTGATGATCTGCAGGAGCAGACCCTTCCGAGCGAGCTTCATCTGCATGTTGAACTCCCAGTGGAAGTAGTTATCTTCCACGAGCTTGTCGATGTTGTCGGCGTAGCTTGGGCTCATAACCAATTGAGAGTAGCGAACGAGGCTTGGTAGTGTAGTGAGTGTTGGAATGTAAATCCGAAAGTGAGATTGATTTAGTTATCTGTTCTTGCTTCCTACACATGCATTGCTCCTCCTACCTTCCCTACAGAGCATCTGAAAAAGTATGCAAATCATACATATCCTGTCAATTTGAAACGGGAACGCTTGTTGCAACGGGGTACGCTTCTTGCTACGGGAACGTTTGCCGATCTCATGATCACCGTCTCAGCCAATCATATCGCCCCATTCGACCCACTTCAAGGTATAACCTTTCAAGGCACACGCTTGCCAGGCACGCACCTGGAGCACGCGGTTGATGTGTAGAGGTAGGAACCCAGCCGAGGTAGACGGCGAAGTGCAACCACAACATAATAAAACGAGATCTCCAATCTCAAACCTTTCCATGTTCTTTCTGCCATTGGCATCTGCATACTCCTTTTGGAGATCCTGGCTTTCAGCCATCGCGTCGCGCACCTGGCGCATGACGCTCAGTCTCAAAGAGACAAAGTCATCGACTTGCTTGCGAACCGCAACTGGGCTGACATCAGCAAGCCGATCGGCTAACCCTCCCCCATCAAGCCCAGAGCCACACCGTGGCGGCGTTAGAGGGACGCGAGGGTCGACCAAACCGTTCACATAGAACGGGGTGAAGCCTGTCGAGGCATGCACCGCATTGTTCATAGCGAACTCAACAAGGGGGAGCATCTCGCTCCAGCGTCGTGGCACTTCAGCGCAGACGCTTCGGAGGATACCCTCCACAACGCGATTCACGCGTTCAGTTTGACCATCGGTCTGCGGATGATCCGCCGTGGACATGTCCAACTTGGTGCCGAGCACCCTGAACAAGGACGTCCAGAACTACGCTGTAAAGCGAGGGTCTCTATCAGAGACAATTGCCTCAGGCAAGCCATGTTGGCGAAAGACTCTGTCTAAGAACAGCTTAGCTGTATCCTCACCGTCAACGGTGTCCGGCACAGCCGAAAGATGAGCCATCTTGCTCAGTCGGTCAACAAAGACCACGACACCCGTGTTGCCCGCCTTATGCTTAAGAAGGCCAAACACAAAGTCCATACTGATGGACTGCCAACATCCCGAAGGGACTGGCAAACTCGCCAACGGCGCAGCCGCATGCGGCGCGGACTTGGTCCGTTGACATGTCTCGCATGTACGCACATAGGTGCTTGCCCACTTGTACATCTTGGGCCACCAGTACATGTTGCTCACCGAGCCATAGGTCTTCTCACGACCAAGATGTCCACCGACAGGCGTATCATGCACCTCATAGAGGATGCGATACTTAAGATCCTCATCATGAGGGACGACCACTCGAGGAGTGTCCTCAGGGTCAGTACTGTAATACAGCAGGCCATGATCAAGCGTATAACGCTGCAGCCTCGCGCGTAAGCGCTGTGACAATTCCTTGTCAGAGTCTTTAAACTCTTCGCTCCCAAGAGCGCGTAGCAGAGGTACACATGTGTCGTCTTGGGCGTAGGCCCTGCGTATAAGGTCGGGGACCGACGACGTCACTGTAGTGACATGAGTCAGCTCGTAGTCGGGCCTGCGCGATAGCGCATCGGCCACTACGTTTAGCCGTCCCGGCTTATACTTCACCTCGAAGTTGTACTCGGCAAAAAAGGAAAGTCATCTTGCCATTCTCTGTAAGAGGTGAGGCGTCTGAGTCGCAGTGCGTAAGGACGCATAATCTGTATAGATCACAAAGGGCTTAGAGCCGAGTAAATGTACTCTAAATTTGACTAGAGCATACTTCATTGCAAGTAGCTATTTGGCATGAACGGTATAGTTCTTCTCAGCAGCTTCAAGCTGGCGAGACTCAAACACGATAACGCGTTCACGCCCTTCGGCGTCTGCTTGTAATAAAGCACAACCGATTGCGAAATCGGAGGCATCGCAGACGACGCTAAACGGACGATCCGGGCCCGGAAGCGCTAAGATGGGCGCATGAAGGAGGCTCTCCTTAACAGCCTTGAAGGCTTCGTCATAGCACCATGGTGCATCCTTCTTAAGGAGATTGGACAATGGCCGAGCCATATCAGCGTAATTCTCGCTGTACTTGTGCAAGTCGTTGGCTAAGTCAAGCCACTTACTCAAGTCCTTTGGGTTCGATGGAACCGGCCAGTCCACAATGGCCTTAACCTGGGCAGGATCTGCCCTAAGGCCCCGCTTCCCGCTGAAGCATCCGAGGAAGGGAATTTCCTCCGCACCAAAGACGCATTTATCTAAGTTGGCATACAACTTATTCGTGCGCATGCACTCGGGCACCGCTCGCAAATGGTCAAGATGGTTCTCCACATCAGACCTCCCGTGCTCCGCACGACTATGGACGAAGATGTCGTCGAGGTTGGTCTGAGCGTACGCCCGATGGGGCCTGAACAACAGCGCCACTAGACGATTGAACGTCACAGGCGCGTTCGACAGCCCTTGGGCATCACTAACCACTCCCAGAGCATACCGCGCGGAGTACTCACAGCCGTGAGGGGTATATCGCTAGCTCTCATGAGCAACTGATAATACCCGTCGACCAAGTCGAGTGCTCTGTACAACGTACATCCCACCATGTTGTTCTGCAGAACATCCTTTCGAGGAATCGGCGTCTGTGCCGGAATGGTGGCTGCATTCAGCTTATTAAAAGCATGCACTATGCGCCACTTGCCATTAGGCTTTCTGACACAGAACGTGGGTGTCGAGTGCGGAGACGTGCTCTCACGCACCAAGCCGGCTTCGCGCTTTGCACGGAAGAACGCGTCGATGACGTCACATTGCTCCCTTGGTAAGGGCCACTGCCGTGTTACGCAGTATTTGGTTCCAGAAACCAAGTCAATATCATGACGTACGCCTCGATCCGGAGGCAACCCTGACGGCGGGCCCTTCGACGCCACATCGTGGTATTCCTTGATCAAAGGATAAAACGGATCCGAGGGATCCTTGGGGATCGAAGATCCACTCCTAGCGCTTAGCGCTTAGCGCCCGCTTCGTGTTCTCTAGGACAGCTTCGTCCACGACGGACGAGGAGTTCAACTCCTCCTCGGGTCGTATCATGACCACCCCGACAAGCTCGCCGGCCTTTAAGGCCTCGCCAAACTCGGCGACGGACATCTCGCCCAGCTCTAACTGAGCATCAACCGACGGGAGTCGCTCGAGACTTATGTCTCCGTCGACATCCCCTGTCACTCCATTCACAAGTGTGTATAACTGCCCACTGCTGTCGCGTGGAGCTTCACCGCTCAACACGCTGGACACCTCGTCCGACGTCATAGACGTCACAGACGCTCTGCGTCTCTTCCTCCTCTCCCTCCTCGCCCGAGCACGGCCGGATGAGGGCTGCAGGGCGACATCACCATCGCGTTGCCTAGGTTCCAACGCACTATGGCTGGTGAGCAACGAAGTTGCTGTTTGCCGTGAGTGCAACTCACAGGGTGTGCGCGGGGTGGCACGTAATCCGTTGAGTGGTGATCGTAGGGTCGCCGACCCGCCGCTGTGTCCTAAGGACAATTGTGGAACGGCACGTAATCTGTTGAGCGGTGATCATAGGGTCGCCGACCCGCCGCTGAGTGTCTCGAATGACACTGTCCCCTCTCCGAGGAACTCTGACATACCAATGTCCAGCACCATGACCGACTCGGTCCCAATAGCGCTTGTGTCTCCGAGCAGAGGTGGGTTCATGGCTCGCCAATGCTCCACTAGGAGACGGGCGCGTAGCGCCCAACGTCTTCGACTTCCAGTCGATCCATGGCTCGTGGCTCTCGAGCCACGCCATACCAAGGATGAGGTCATACCTCTCATCCAGGTCTAAGACCAAGCAGCGTTCCACGCTATCGAAGTCTAAGAACTTCACGTTAAGGTCAATAGAGACCTTCGACACTGTCACTAGTGTCCCCGTCGCAAGACGGACAGAGATCTTATCTCTTCGAGGCTCCTTCAGAGCCTCCGCATACGGTTTAAAACCGTCAACAGTGGAGCGCCGGACATAGTTGCCGGACGCCCCCGAGTCGATCAAGACTCTCCACGGCTTGTCGAAGCCTTTCACGTTCGCTTGAACGACTAGCAAGCCGGGCTTGCACTCACCACGTGAGTAAGAGAGCTTAGCTCTCTGCGGGGCTGAGTCCCGTTCTCTCCTGCCTCCCAGAGGCCCAACGGAATCCAGTTCTTCCCCAGATAGAACGCCCCGCGCCTACTGGGTTCCATCGTTCCCTTCCCCGCGACGACCCTGTTTGAGGGTTCGAAGCGGTGCTTCGGCTCGATGGATCCTGGGCCTTGTTGCGCAACGGGCAACTAGGCCTCAAGTGGCGGGTGCTTCCGCACGTATAGCATCGTCGGCTGAAGCGCTGCTCAGCAGCATAGAGGTCGGCCTCGTCTTTAGCGTGGCTGAGGTCCATCGGTTCAGGACCGCTCGAAGAGCTCGCGCCACCAGCGCTCGAACCATGTCTCGCAGACTGGAAGTTGTAGTCGGCATTCAATGCCACGTTCACGGCCTCCTCAAATGAGGCAGGGTGAACACGGAAAACTTCCGTTCGGGCAGCGCCCGTGCGCAGGCCCTTCATGAACACGGTCACTGCGACCGCCTCGGGGAGAGGGCTCGACGCCATACCGGCGATCAGAGTTCTCAACTCTTTGACATAGTCCATCAACTCCTTTTTACCCTGGCGGGTAGCAAGGAACTTCGACCGTATACGGTACGCCTGGTTAGGCGGCGCGAATACGCGCACTAGTTGCTGTTTCAGCTGATCCCAAGTCGGGAAAGCAGCGTCCACAGGCGTGCCGCACGTTAGTGCCCATTCTTGAGCTCGGCCACCGAGCTTCGAGATCGCCAGCGCTACGCGCAGTTGCTCAGTCTGGAGCAGGGCCGATCCCATGGCCATCTCGACCTGTCAGGCCCAGAGAAGGAGGTTCTCCCCTTCCTTCCCCTCGAAGGTCTTCACGCTCAACATGAGCGGTTTCGGTCTATTAGACCACTCGTGCGTCGACGACGCGGCCGCGGACGATGCGGCGGACGCCGTTGCGCTCACGCGCTCTTGAACATACTCTAAGAGCGCCTTCTAGTAGCTTGCAAAAGCCTCCAGTCTGGCGGATACCGCCTCTGGCCCTTGCGAAGCAAGATGAGCAATGCCCTCGGCGCCCAACAGAGACATAAACGTTTTAACCGTCTCTTGCTGGCCTGGCGGCAAGCTCGCGAACACAGCGTGTTCCATCCTCTCAGAGGGATCGGTCAAAAGACTCAGTCGCAGGATTGACTACAAGTGCTACCAAGTGCAGCGGGGCTGCCGTAGCTTAGCGTCAGAGGAAGACGGTTAACTCAACGAGTTAAGGATTAACACCCACCTTATTAAGGGTTAATAGGCCTTAATATCCGAAGGCACCTACTAACTACGACCTTAATAAAAGGACTTTCCACTTAGTGTTCCAAATCCAAACTGTTTATTTATCTTTTATTGCGGCTAGCCGCCTAGGGGGTAAATGTATGTGGTTAACTATCTAACATAGTAAAACCAAGTAAAATCCTACTTCAAATGCATAACGTGTGGCTCTCAGCCACACACACTCCCTCGAGTGTCCGTACATCAAATATGTACCTTACACAAAGTGTATCCATGTGTGGAACACACCAGGTGTAAACCCGTGTAACCCCGTTACAGGTAGCACCAGGTCCGTTTGGCCCCTAGAACGCTGTGAACTTGATATCTTCCGCGCGCATACGAACTTATGATACGCGGACATCACGTCCATCGCCAAAAACCAGTAACCTCCGGCCATGGCATATGTCTTCTTTCCTTGTCATCGGTATACTCTGCCGTATCGTATTGGAGTTCAAATACCGATAATCGTGAACGACCCGCCATCCAACTGGTTTCCGGACTCAGAAGGCTGGTGCGGCGTGTTGGCTGATGCTTGGTCGAATAAGTTTCTTCTTCACCATGGCTTCGATCCAGAGCACGGTCGCACGTTTTTGCTCAGGTGACTGCCGCCACTGCTGCCGGTACATTGCAAGGTTGGGATCCTTCCAGTCGATCATGTGCTCGATTCCACGCTTTTCCGGAAGACCTTCAGGAAGTTCAGGTCGAACCACCGTGTCCTTATACTTCGTCAGCAAATCGAAGGCAAGGTTCGCCCGGAAACTTTCCCAGTCTGTCTCCAGATAACGTTGAGCTTTTGCTGTTTCGACATTGTCGGGCTGGGCACGCCGTTCCAAGGGTCGAGCGACGTTCTTGATTGTTGCGTTCATCAGAACCAACAAGAAGTATGGTTCATCCACCGATTTGGCCTTGATTCTCAGGAACTTTCGCAGTTGCTTTCTCGTGGTGAACTTGGTCTGTACACCAGCTTCATCCGTGATTCCCATCGCGAACATCTTCTCCGTTGCTGTTACCTTTTACAGTTCCCTGGTGGAGTTGACCTTAATCTCACTAAACAGGAATTGGCACTATCGAGAGCCCCATTAGACAAGCGGCAACTTCAAACGATATCAGGCTGCCAGATCCGTTAGTCCCACTAGACAAGCAGGAGCTTCAAAAGATATAGGGTTGCTAAATTTGTTAATATCACTCGGCAAAATTCGCACTACCAGTTGTCATCTGTGTCTGGCGGGACAGCACTAGAAGATTCACCGTGAATTGTTTACAGGTTCAAAATTTTTATTTTTGAAGTTATCCGTTATATGCAGTCTATTGAGTTTCACACCGTATACTACCCATAAAAATTATCAATCGTAGAAAAGCGCACCAATTGGTGTAGGTATAGTAACTAAGACCACTCAGAGGAATCTAAATCCCAAATCGTAATTCGTATGGAGATCGAAGACATTTTGGTTATCCTCAGACTTATCGTGGCGAGACATCCATTTGGGACGGTACCGTTCGCCGTCAACTTCAATTTTCATAGTATGGTGAGGGTGTATGTTCGCGATAGGCTACCAACGCCAATCTTATTAATGATTATAAAAACAAATATGATTTAAAAAAGCGATGGTTCACTTCTATTTTCTGTGAACTTCAGCAAGAAGTGTAGACATATATGGTTGTCGTGGTGTTTCACGGAGCGTCGTCGAACCCCGTTGCACATTCGCCATGGAACGTTCAAACTTTAAGAGCTGCCTTCTAACCCCAGATGCAGTATATCTTTTATGCGCAGGGTTATTTTTACTAACCGTCGTGTTTCCATACTTGGATCGAAAACAATTACAGGTGCGGTTATGGGCTCGCCCGTTCCGTTAATAATCCAGTGGGCGTAAAAATTAGGTGTCCGGTTGATCATCGACATGGTTTTTCGGAAGCTGATCGTGCATGTTTTTTCACGCCCATTATGGTTTGCCACACGCAAAGAATCACCGGTACACTTTCAAGTTCAAGTTCAAGCGCGTTCATCAAAGCCAAGCCACAATCACTAATCATGACTTGGGGCAGCGGGACGCAGCTTTAGTAGCCCCATTAAAAACCATTCTTGGTCTCACCACGTAAAAACCATTGTGCCAAGCGGATTGTTGTGTTCATCCCAGTGACACCTACGAAATTTAACAGAGGCATATCGAAAACGTTAGTCTTGTACGTACAGTGAATACAGATACAGCAACACGCAATAAAAAAACAAATGGGAGATTCTGTTGTCTTAGCCCACCTCGTGCCAGTAAACGTGTCCATCAATTGACAAAATAGAGAGCAATCCCTCGATACGAGAAGTTTCATACTGGGCGTTAACCCGCTCATCTTGACGAATGTTTAGAATGTCAGTCATGGTGGTAGCACAGTTAGGGTTGTCGTCTAACATGCTGGCCATGGTACGAGAAGTATGAATAGCTAGCTCAGTATCTTGTTTAGGGTTGTGACAAGGTTCACGGCGGCAGAACTACCGTCATAACACTTACGCAGATCCGTGTTTACATCTTGGTAAGTTCGCTTTTTTTCGTTTGGAGAATTTACGAACTATGCTTTGCGAGCACTCTGCAGCCGGTCTGCTCAACGTCCAAATATAAGTTTCCTAGCGAAATATTGTGGCTTTTATACAATACAAAAGCTGATGAGCGACAGTTTGCAGGGGTTCGGGCTTTAATCTAAGACTTAGAAAAAGAATCTCGCGCCCAGAGGATTTAATTTCTTATTACTCACCTGGATACGGTATTGTCGGACCTGGTGGTGTGTTAGTTGAAAAAGCTCTCATTATTTCGATCGACAGCCAAAGGTTTCCTTATCCTTTAGAACTTAACGCGGGTGAGCTTCTCGATCATACGCGGATAATTCGTTTGGAAGGCGTAACACCGCAGCAGATGTGTTCTATACGCTCTTATGAATTTGAAAATGGCAGAATAATGCCACGACACGTCGTAAGTAGCGTGCTACTTCTGTCCGCGCGATAGTTCCCGAATCTTTTTCCACGGCGTTTCCCTCTAATCAAGGGGGAAATTTAGATTATACCAAGCTGGAATCTAGTGAGTTTGGGATTAGTGCAAGATACAATACGCGAACGAGACATCCCATAGATATTTAGACTGGACTCAGATGTCGACGACCTAGACAGCAAACAGGACGAGCCTGAAAAATCGTCAAATGATACGTTGGTATATACGGCTTAGTTGACAGATGTACCGAATTGTCGAGTTTGCGTACAGCGGAATTGTTGATTATCACCTCGTGACAAGTGACCACACCACTTTTATTGATTCTGTTCAAAATACGACCCTTGTTTTTCAGCCACAGTATGTTCGCTACCCGTGACGACCACAACAAACCTATTCCACCGCTGAGGAAGCAAAAAACCTGATGAATCGTTTTGCACGTTATTATGGATATGCGTTGTTAGTAAAACGATCCCTATACGATAGAAAAAAACATCGAGTGATTTTCTATGCGACTGCCACGGAAAATATAAATGCAACATCAAACCGTATCAGGGCGCCACAAAGCGACCAAATGTGGCAGCAAGAAATTGCGACTGTCCCATGGCAATTAATTTGTACTTTGACCGTCATGATGAGTGATGGTATGCTCACTATGACAAAATATTTCCGGCCCACTCTACTTACGACGGGTCCGAGCTACGTCATAACCACAAATCACCCTCTAGTGCGGCATTGCATCCTGTTTATTGCCGTGCAGAGCTTGCATCAACTATCCCGATAAACCGCTCAACACGAGGTCTTGTGAACAGTTGGAGTGTAACGGCGTCGCAGTCCCGAGAAAATGGGCGTGGTAGTACAGTTTCGAGTATGAGGTGCCTGTAGACAAACTTGAAATAGACACTTTTGCCCATTTGAACATCACCTTACAAAGATGACCAAACAGTAGGTACTTTCTAGTGTGACTAGCAGTTTGCCTAGTGGGATTACACCGTTCACCCTATTTAGCCATGCGATCTAAATAGTCGTGCATCTTCAATAATCATGCGACGGGTTCTGCGAAAAGTTCTAAATTCTTTCTTGATTTGGAAAAGAGTCCGGTTTTTGGGTAGACCTGGACGAGCTGATGCTGCATGTTGTGTTTCATTCTTTGTAAAGGCCAATTGTTTTTCGTAAACGTTATTTCAAAATGCGATTCAACTAGCTGCCGCTTATAAACCGCTATTATTGCACGACTAAATAGAGTGAACGGTGTAGTGTGATAGGGCTAAAGTTTAAGGTCAACACGTTGACCCGTTCGTCACTACTTTACGTACATGTACAATGTGCAGTACAGTACATGTATTCCACCTCTACCGTACCATTCTTCACCACCACGTGAAAGTACCAGTGTGTGTAGCGTTCATAACATGACCAACCATGGGATAGCCCAGCCATGCGCTCGCAAGCCTAGTCCTTCATATCGCAACGTTTCCGACGCCCTAGGCCTTTCCGACGAATTCCGACAAGTGGGACATCCAGTAAAACCAACCAATCATAACAACGCTGCTGTTATCTAAGTTAAGTATGCTTACACTAAATACACTAACTATAAGTACGACAATAATTCCAGTCAGCTTTCGAAAGGTTGATGACAAGCACAAGGAAATGCTCTGTAGAGGCCTGGAGGCCGAAAACACCCGAGTTTTTGTATGGGTAGTATATTGAGCTCAAAACACTGTTCACGGTACACAGCAAATTCATGAATGAGGCATGAGGCAAAGATGATGGGCCTCTATTAGAGTGGGCTTTGTTACACTGACAACCCAACACAAAACAAATGACACCTGTAGTGTTAGCCAATGATTTAAATTAACCCCCATGAGTTTTTATAGAAAGGCAATAACAGTGCGCGATGTATTAAACCTCGACCAGGTTTTTCACACAGCCAATTAACCCAATTAAGGCCGAGATTGATTCTGTATTCGACAGAATAAGATAACAACTCGATTAAACTAAAGAGGGAAGATTGCAACACTTTATCTGTTGTGAGCCCTTTGCCGCTAGACGCTGCGCGTGGGAACAAAAGCGCTGCGTATCAGTGCAAAGCCGCAGCAATGTATCCACCACATTCGTTTACGTGGGATTCAATTGGCCAGGAAATGATAACTCGCAATCAAAAAGTCACTTTATTTAAAAGCCCGTCAAGACGATGAAGATTTCCGACAGCTTCCGGTGGCCACTGGCCAGCAGAGGATGGGCTTTCGTGCCACGCGGCGTGATGCCGCTATCACCAAATGTTAGGCTAGTTTTAGACTTACAGAGAAGTAAGTAGGCTAGAACCAGCCGAAAGTTTGGAGAGCAAGATAACGAAGAAGGCAACTTGATGGTACGCAAATGCAGTTGTTATTTGTTTAGTTTGCTATCTCCTAACTACCCCCTGCTACTACGCTTGGCCCCTATCGTCGGTGTCACCGTCGTCCGTGTTGCTGTTGTAGTCCTCGCCACGCTTGCGCTTTCGAAACCGGATTTTTTGTGTAGATGAGAAGGGATGGCCGCTTCCCCATGCTCCATGCCAAACCTGGCTGTACGTCAGCGTGTTCTCGGTTTCCGTGCGCCGGACCGTATTGCAAAGCGGCACGTATCCCCCCATAAGCGGCTCTCGAAACTCTTGACCTTTGGAGGACTCAAAGCAGAGCAAACCTTGAAGGGAAACTGGCGGCTCTTCTTGCCTCCCTTGCGCGTCCCAGGCTTTGCCTCATACAGTTCGTTGGTGCTGCGTAGCACATGCTTACGGGTCTGGAGTGGTGTGTTAGCCAAATCCTCACCGTACCGTGCGCGAAAACTGACAGGATTCACTGCGAGCAACTCTACGTGAAGTCGGATCATGTACTCGGCATGTGTAGGCACTCGCTCCCCCTTGCGCTTCATCGCAAGCCAGCAGCTCCTAGGCCTCCAAACATTTTCGGAGAGCTTCGTCAATATCGTGTATGCCGCACAGCGGCTTTGTGTGAGTTTATCCTAAAGTATAGGATAAAAACTCACAGCCGGATGGAGGAACTGCCTCCTTCTTGTAGGCGAAGCGATCTCCTGTATTTCTTGTTGGTAAGACGAACACTTGGAGCTCGTGTACTAGGGGCATCTAGTGATATGGATCTGTGGTGGAGCCCGATTTTCATTCTACTTGGTTGATGTCAGCCGATCAAAAGCTTTGCAAGGATTTGGTAGCTTTCTGTCAGCGTGAAACTTATCGAAACACAACCGATCGTTATCTCAGCGTTTTGTCCGGCACAGCAACACCTTGCATACGTTGCACTCAAAGCTGGTATTGAATCCTAGGCGACTGTGGCCTTGCTTTTCAATGTCGTGGTTATATTGACAGCAAAGAATGCAGCTCCGCTGCAATGTACCTTCAATCCGTGTCTACTGTAGCGCCCCACCCGTTAGAACACACGTATTATTTTGACTATAACGAATGATTATCTGTAGCCAGCGAAACTACGCCATGTTGGACGGGGCCATATCTACTCGTGCGTATTTCTCATGCTTATGAACTACATTACCCCCTTTTTTGGATTGCGGATATGAGCTAGACCAACATCATCAACACTCGCAGGCCGTAGTCGTATGAGATCGTCGTCTGGAGATGCAATAGTCGTACCAGGAACAAAACCAATATCGGCACACAGTCGCCTAATGAGCGCAGTGGCATACGTCGTATCACGATTCATGTTAAAGGGAGCTGTCCATTGATTCAAGCAATCAGTTTCCGGTCTGCACGCTGTGTTCAACGCTGCCAGAATAGAGCGATATCTGTCAAACGGCATGCAGGACGTACTGCTTTCTATTCGCGTTGTCGAAAAAGAACGACGGGGTCACATGATAGAAGCTTAGCCAGAGCTCAACTTCCATAAACGCGAAGAGCTCGTCAACGGTGACTGGCACAGCTTCATCCAAGCGCGCGTTCACAAACTGCTGTGATTTTGAGAGAACTGTGGTATCTAACCACGTGAACAGAATCCGCGATATACTGATGCTAGTTGTGTTGTGCTGCGTAGTACCAAACATTTTCTGTAGAAGTCGCTGGACATCCTGGTCCTCTGCCACTCGCGCCTTCTCCAGCAGAAGTGTTTCCACGTCGTCCAACAGTACGTGAACGTGGCTGCAATCAATGTACCTCCAGGATCCTGTGGTTGCGTCCTCGTCGTCAAAGTCTGTGTCGGACCAGCAGACATCATCTACGGATGATTCGCTGTCTGGAATGGCTTCCAGCGCGGTTCGGGGGAGCGGTGAGCCGGCGATTTCCGCTGGTGTCTTGAACCGACCAACACTCTTTTTTATCCTAAACGTTATGGGTTGAGGATAAAAAATGCTCTGATAGAAAAAATGAAAAACTAAATTGATCCTTATTTTAAGGATAAAAATTGTTGGGGCTAACGACAGCAGCGATAGGGCCAGCGCTGGCGAACTGTAGAAGTTGTCGGCTATGATTAACCGCTGCTTGGGTAAGCCATCAAACGTCTTGGTGATATTGCGAATGACTGCCCTTTGAGACGCACCCTCGCTCTTCTTCTTGTCAGGCTCAGCTCCAAGATAAACTTCAACTCTGTAGTATACAGAATAATAAAATGTTAGCATGACCATACTCTGTATAATACGTAGTTGTGACAGAATAACACAGATAACAAGATCTCGTATTCTGTCTGAGGCTGAATAGAACACAAACCTTGCGCAGTATCCGCTAACGGCGCAACACGTCATGTAGCATTTCGTGCCGTACTTGTGTGGCTTCTCCTTGTTGTAGGTCCGCATAGGGTTGTACTGACTTCGATTTGGTATTGTTCCCTCGTCAAAGCTCACGCGAGGCCCGAGACGGTATCCCCGACGAAACGTTTTCTCGATCACCTGCAAAACGGGCCGGATCTGGTACGCCTTGTCAGTGGTTGTGTCTCCGCTGTTGGAGCTTGGAAGCGTGTTATCGTTCGGAATCTCTCGCGCTTCATGTACCGCCCAAAGGTACCCCGAGGAACAGCTCCATCTTCACTGACTGTCCAATGCTTCGACAAGCCGTCCGTGTGTCCGCACAGTGTACGGGCCACCAATAGACCAATCACATGCAAAATCTCGTGTTGTCGAATGGGCTTCTCTCTTTCAAGTTTGTCGATGATGTCTTCTAAGGCTTCCACAGATTTCTTAGGATCGTTTGCTTGGGCTGCAAGCTGGCGTTCACGGGTCTGCTGGGCAATTGCAGGTATGCATCTTCTCCTATAGGCTTCGGACTCCAATGCAATTTTCTTCCAGAGAGACTTAGGCAAAAAGTAGAAAAACATTCCTATCGGCGACTCCGCAAAAGCAGCCGCCGATTTCGTGGTTCCCCATCTGCCGTCATACAAGGCAGCTGCGTCAAGTTAAACACAGAGCAAGTTAGATTGTGAGTGCTCTTATTCTGTATTGCACAGACTTACCGCAGTTGTCCTCGTCATACAAAATCCACCCTGAGCTGGCAAGCTCCCGCATTGCCCTGTCATCTTGTCGAAAGCCTTGGCTTGTGTCCTCAAATTCTGGGTCTGACTCGACTTCATCCACGTATTCCTCTTCATCACTCTCCTGCTCGGCGAAAGCAGACTCCTCCTCATCGGACTCGACACTGCACGGGAACGACTCGTCACTAATATTGACATCGTCTATATCAACGGGGCAAAACAGATTCTCTGTACGAAAGGCTTCCATGAAGTCATCTCGATCAAACGTATCCAGAGTCGACTCGTCTTCAGTCTTCATTTCCTGCTCAGCGTCGGCATCAACATCACCAGTGCTTCGATCCACAGTGGCACGTTGACGCAATGCAGCACCAACACCAGCATCTTGTTCTGTAGCAACCACACTAACAGCATCCACTGATACACCTTGTTCTGTAGCAGCCAGACTAGCAGAGTTCGCCGGTACACCTTGTTCTGTAGCAGCCGCAGTAGTTGGTCTCGTCAATACATCTTGTTCTGTAGCAGCCGCAGTAGGGGGTCCCGTCAATACACCTTGTTCTGTAGCATCCGCAGTAGGGGGTTCCGTCAATGCACCTTGTTCTGCAGCGGCCACGCTAGCGATGTTGACGCGAGCACCTTCTTCTATAGCAGCCAGCCTAGCATCATTCGCTGGTGCACCTCGCATAGTTTGCTGCAAGTATACAGGGCGCTGCGTTCTCCAATCGGGCTTGAAAATTCTCGAGTAGGGGCGCGCTTGGGGCAAGTACGGGCTTCACGTTCGTCACAACGGATGGTAGCTGGCTCAACAGTGACACACAAGGAGACTCCTGCACCATCAAGGTGTGTGCAGCGGGCAGGTCAGGAAATCGTCGCGGTCAGGTACGAGCGAGAGGGCTTGCTCCTCTAATGTAGAAAACATTGTCGTCTGATATTGAGACGTGTTCTTTGCTTACATAACCAAGACCCGAAGAACGACCGAAGTAATGCCACATTAGGCACGCCAGTGCTGTATCTCCGTAGTCGGCTGCAACTGATGCAGACTTGTAGACATAGCAAATTAGTGAGTGTAAATCAGCCTTTGTGCAGGGCGGTGCTTTGTTATCACCCCCCCCCCTCCCTCCTCTCCCATTATCGCAATGTTTTCTAGAGTCTTTCCTTGTTTGAGTAGCATTAATTCAGTTGGTAACCTAAGGTAACTCATCAAACATCCATAATTTTACCTTTCTAAAGTATGAAATGGCAGTATTAGGTCCCGACTTACATTTCTTACCTTCACATGTAGCGAGGTAATAGCCGAAACGATCCATTACCGCCGCAAGGCTTCTCCCTGAGTTATCGCTGAGAATGCATGCTCGGAAAATGTCCATGGATACATTCTAGTCTTTTAGCATGCGCTCAAACGCGCTTTTGCCTGCCGTTAGGGCTTTCTACGTGTTTGCTGGGATAAGTGACGCGAGACTCATGATGGTTGGTGCTTGTATCGGCTGCTTAATTCTGAATGAAAATGAGTGGTTGGCTGTTAAGGGCATCGACACTCGACACGAGTGTCCAGTGTCTGTCTATACTAGGACGATTGTCTAATTGTCGGAACCATGAAAATATCCTCAGATTTTGTAACGGGGTTACACGGGTTACACCTGGTGTGTTCCACACATGGATACACTTTGTGTAAGGTACATATTTGATGTACGGACACTCGAGGGAGTGTGTGTGGCTGAGAGCCACACGTTATGCATTTGAAGTAGGATTTTACTTGGTTTTACTATGTTAGATAGTTTAACACATACATTTACCCCCTAGGCGGCTAGCCGCAATAAAAGATAAATAAACAGTTTGGATTTGGAACACAAAGTGGAAAGTCCTTTTATTAAGGTCGTAGTTAGTAGGTGCCTTTGGTAATAAAGGTCTATTAACCCTTAATAAGGTGTGTGTTAATCCATAACTCGTTGAGTTAACCGTCTTCCTCTGACGCTAAAGCTACGGCAGCCCTGCTGCACTTGGTAGCACTTGTAGTCAATCCTGCGACTGAGTCTTTTGACTGATCCCTCTGAGAGGATGGAACACGCTGTGTTCGCGAGCTTGCCGCCAGGCCAACAAGAGACGCTTAAAAAGCTTATGTCTCTGTTGGGCCCCGAGGGCATTGCTCATCTTGCTTCGCAAGGGCCAGAGGCGGTGTCCGCCAGACTGGAGGCTTTTGCAAGCTACGAGAAGGCGCTCTTAGAGCATGTACAAGAGCGCGTGAGCGCAACGGCGTCCGCCGCATCGTCCGCGGCCGCGTCGTCGACGCACGAGTGGTCTAATAGACCGAAACCGCTCATGTTGAGCGTGAAGACCTTCGAGGGGAAGGAAGGGGAGAACCTCCTTCTCTGGACCCGACAGGTCGAGATGGCCATGGGATCGGCCCTGCTCCAGACTGAGCAACAGCGCGTAGCGCTGGCGATCTCGAAGCTCGGTGGACGAGCTCAAGAGTGGGCACTAACGTGCGGCACGTCTGTGGACGCTGCTTTCCCGACTTGGGATCAGCTGAAACAGCAACTAGTGCGCGTATTCGCGCCGCCTAACCAGGCGTACCGTATACGGTCGAAGTTCCTCGCTACCCGCCAGGGTAAAAAGGAGTTGATGGACTATGTCCAAGAGTTGAGAACTCTGATCGCCGGTATGGCGTCGAGCCCTCTCCCCGAGGCGGTCGCAGTGACCGTGTTTATGGAGGGCCTGCGCACGGGCGCTGCCCGAACGGAAGTTTTCCGTGTTCACCCGTCCTCATTTGAGGAGGCCGTGAACGTGGCATTGAATGCCGACTATAACTTCCAGTCTGCGAGACTGGGTCCGAGCGCTGGTAGCGCGCGCTCTTCGAGCGGTCCTGAACCGATGGACCTCAGCCACGCTGAAGACGAGGCTGACCTCTATGCTGCTGAGCAGCGCTCCAGCATCCGTCGATGCTATACGTGCGGAAGCACCCGCCATTTGAGGCCTAGTTGCCCGTTGCGCAACAAGGCCCAGGCTCCATCGAGCCGAAGCGCCGCTTCGAACCCTCAACCAGGGTCGTCGCGGGGAAACGACGGAACTCAGTAGGCGCGGGGCGCCCTACTGGGGAAGAACTGAGTTCTGTTGGGCCTCTGGGAGGCAGGAGAGAACGGGACTCAGCCCCGCAGAGAGCTAAGCTCTCTTACTCACGTGGTGAGTGCAAGCCCGGCTTGCTAGTCGTTCAAGCGAACGTGAAAGGCTTCGACAAGCCGTGGAGAGTCTTGATCGACTCGGGGGCGTCCGGCAACTATGTCCGGCGCTCCACTGTTGACGGTTTTAAACCGTATGCGGAGGCTCTGAAGGAGCCTCGAAGAGATAAGATCTCTGTCCGTCTTGCGACGGGGACACTAGTGACAGTGTCGAAGGTCTCTATTGACCTTAACGTGAAGTTCTTAGACTTCGATAGCGTGGAACGCTGCTTGGTCTTAGACCTGGATGAGAGGTATGACCTCATCCTTGGTATGGCGTGGCTCGAGAGCCACGAGCCATGGATCGACTGGAAGTCGAAGACGTTGGGCGCTACGCGCCCGTCTCCTAGTGGAGCATTGGCGAGTCATGAACCCACCTCTGCTCGGAGACAGAAGCGCTATTGGCGCGAGCACGAGACCGAATCGGTCATGGTGCTGGACATTGGAATGTCAGAGTTAGTGAGCAACGAAGTTGCTGTTTGCCGTGAGTGTGACTCACAGGGCGTGCGCGGGGTGGCGCGTTATCCGCCGAGCGGTGTTTGTAGGGTCGCTGGCCCGCCGCTGTGTCCTATGGACAAATGTGTAACGGCACGTACTCCGTTGAGCGGTATTTGTAGGGTCGCTGACCCGCCGCTGTGTCCTATGGACAAACGTGGAACGGCACGTAAACCGTTGAGCGGTACTTGTAGGGTCGCTGACCCGCCGCTGTGTCCTAATGACAATTGTGGAACGGCACGTACTCCGTTGAGCGGTGCTCGTAGGGTCGCTGACCCGCCGCTGAGTGTCTCGAATGACACTGTTCCCTCTCCGAGGAGCCATAGTGCGTTGGCACCTAGGCAGCGCGACGGTGATGTCGCCCTGCAGCCCTCATCCGGCCGTGCTCGGGCGAGGAGGGAGAGGAGGAAGAGACGCAGAGCGTCTGTGACGTCTATGACGTCGGACGAGGTGTCCAGCGTGTTGAGCGGTGAGGCTCCACGCGACTGCAGTGGGCAGTTATACACACTCGTGAATGGAGTGACAGGGGATGTCGACGGAGACATAAGTCTCGAGCGACTCCCGTCGGTTGATGCTCTGTTAGAGCTGGACGAGATGTCCGTCGCCGAGTTTGGCGAGGCCTTAAAGGCCGGCGAGCTTGCCGAGGTGGTCATGATACGACCCGAGGAGGAGCTGAACTCCTCGTCCGTCGTGGACGAAGCTGTCCTTGAGGACACGAAGCGAGCGCTGAGCGCTAGGAGTGGATCTTCGATCCTCAAGGATCCCTCGGATCCGTTTTATGCTTTGATCAAGGAATACCACGATGTGGTGTCGAAGGACCCGCCGTCAGGGTTGCCTCCGGATCGAGGCGTACGTCATGAGATTGACTTGGTTCCTGGAACCAAATACTGCGTAACACGGCAGTGGCCCTTACCAAGGGAGCAATGTGACGTCATCGACGCGTTCTTCCGTGCAAAGCACGAGGCCGGCTTGGTGCGTGAGAGCAAGTCTCCGCACTCGACACCCACGTTCTGTGTCAGAAAGCCTAATGGCAAGTGGCGCATAGTGCATGCTTTTAATAAGCTGAATGCAGCCACCATTCCGGCGCAGACGCCGATTCCTCGAAAGGATGTTCTGCAGAACAACATGGTGGGATGTACGTTGTACAGTGCACTCGACTTGGTCGACGGGTATTATCAGTTGCTCATGAGAGCTAGCGATATACCCCTCACGGCTGTGAGTACTCCGCGCGGTATGCTCTGGGAGTGGTTGGTGATGCCCCAAGGGCTGTCGAACGCGCCTGCGACGTTCAATCGTCTAGTGACGCAGTTGTTTAGGCCCCATCGGGCGTACGCTCAGACGTACTTTGACGACATCTTCGTCCATAGTCGTGCGGAGCACGGGAGGTCTGATGTGGAGAACCACCTTGACTATTTGCGAGCGGTGCTCGAGTGCATGCGCACGAATAAGTTGTATGCCAACTTAGATAAATGCGTCTTTGGCGCGGAGGAAATTCCTTTCCTCGGATGCTTCATTGGGAAGCGAGGCCTTAGGGCAGATCCTGCCAAGGTTAAGGCCATTGTGGACTGGCCGGTTCCATCGAACCCGAAAGACTTGCGTAAGTGGCTTGGCTTAGCCAACTACTTGCATAAGTACAGCGAGAACTACGCTGATATGGCTCGGCCATTGTCCAATCTCCTTAAAAAGGATGCACCTTGGTGCTGGGATGTCGTTCACGACGAAGCCTTCAAGGCTGTTAAGGAGAGTCTCCTTCACGCGCCCATCTTGGCGCTTCCGGACCCGGATCGTCCGTTTAGCGTCGTCTGCGACGCCTCCGATTTTGCAATCGGTTGTGCTTTATTACAAGCAGACGCCGAAGGGCGTGAACGCGTTATCGCGTTTGAATCTCGCCAGCTTAAAGCTGCTGAGAAGAACTATCCAGTTCATGACAAAGAGCTACTTGCAATGAAGTATGCTCTAGTCAAATTTAGAGTACATTTACTCGGCTCTAAGCCCTTTGTGATCTATACAGATCATGCGTCTTTACGCACTGCGACTCAGTCGCCTCACCTCTCACAGAGAATGGCAAGATGGCTCTCATTCTTTGCCGAATACAACTTCGAGGTGAAGTATAAGCCGGGACGGCTAAACGTAGTGGCCGATGCGCTATCGCGCCGGCCAGACTACGAGTTGACTCATGTCACTACTGTGACGTCGTCGGTCCCCGACCTTATACGGAGGGCATACGCCCAAGACGACACGTGTGTAGCTCTGCTACGTGCTCTTGGGAGCGAAGAGTTTAAGGACTCTGACAAGGAATTGTCACCGCGCTTACGCGCGAGGCTGCAGCGTTATACGCTTGATCATGGCCTGCTGTATTACAGCACTGACCCTGAGGACACTCCTCGAGTGGTCGTCCCTCATGATGAGGATCTTAAGTATCGCATCCTCTATGAGGTGCATGATACGCCTGTCGGTGGACATCTTGGTCGTGAAAAGACCTATGGCTCGGTGAGCAAGATGTACTGGTGGCCCAAGATGTACAAGTGGGCAAGCACCTATGTGCGTACATGCGAGACATGTCAACGGACCAAGTCCGCGCCGCATGCGGCGGCGCCGTTGGCGAGTTTACCAGTCCCTACGGGATGTTGGCAGTCCATTAGTATGGACTTTGTGTTTGGCCTTCCCAAGGATAAGGCGGGCAACACGGGTGTCGTGGTCTTTGTTGACCGATTGAGCAAGATGGCTCATCTTTCGGCTGTGCCGGACACCGTTGACGGTGAGGATACAGCTAAGCTGTTCTTAGACAGAGTCTTTCGCCAACATGGCTTGCCTGAGGCAATTGTCTCTGATAGAGACCCTCGCTTTACAGCGAAGTTCTGGACGTCCTTGTTCAGGGTGCTCGGCACCAGGTTGGACATGTCCACGGCGGATCATCCGCAGACCGATGGTCAAACTGAACGCGTGAATCGCGTTGTGGAGGATATCCTCCGAAGCGTCTGCGCTGAAGCGCCACGACGCTGGAGCGAGATGCTCCCCCTTGTTGAGTTCGCAATGAACAATGCGGTGCATGCCTCGACAGACTTCACCCCGTTCTATGTGAACGGCTTGGTCGACCCTCGCGTCCCTCTAACGCCGCCACGGTGTGGCTCTGGGCTTGATGGGGGAGGGTTAGCCGATCGGCTTGCTGATGTCAGCCCAGTTGCGGTTCGCAAGCAAGTCGATGACTTTGTCTCCTTGAGACTGAGCGTCATGCGCCAGGTGCGCGACGCGATGGCTGAAAGCCAGGATCTCCAAAAGGAGTATGCAGATGCCAAAGGCAGGAAGAACATGGAAAGGTTTGAGATCGGGGATCTTGTTTTATTAAACGCTAAAAACCTACCTACACATGCAGTGTCTGCGGTCTTTAAGACCAAGTTGAGACCTAGGTTCATTGGACCGTTCAAGGTCGTGGCCAAGAAGGGCCTGGCGTACACGTCAATCTTCCGAAGAAGATGCGTACGCACCCGGTATTCTACGTGGGCTTGCTTAAGCCATACCGGGACCCTGCTCGGGTGAGCTCTGAGGCGCTAGCGCCGGGTCGGACGAGGGCTGCGAAGCAGCGAGAGGCTGCGAGGCAGCAGGAGGCTGCGAGCCAACAGGAGGCTGAGAGCCAACAGGGTGCTGAGGCCCAGCACCAGAGTCCGAGTGCGCGAGATACTGCGGGGCAGCAGGACGCTGCAGAGCAGCAGGGTGCGGAGGCACAGGAAGCTGCAAGGCAGCAGGCGGTAGAGCCATCGGCGGTGGCATTGCCACGGGATGAGAGCCGTAAGGCTGCATCCGAACCAAGAGGTCGAGTTGACCCTGCAGCTGAGCAATCTGACGCTCAAGGTCTACGACCCGCTGCTGCATCGCCTGTGGCGACTCCAGCCAGTCGAGGCGACGCTCGACCTCCTCGAGGCCATTCGCTAGGCGATGCGAGGAGCGGTCCACGTCGGCGACGTAGTCGCTCACCGAGCGGACGCGGCTCTGTAGGGAGAGGAAGTCCCCGAAGCTCGCAGCGCGAGAGTCCAGCGGACGCCCGGCCTCCCCCTGCTCTGCTCGATGAGCATGGGAATCTCCACTATCATGTGGAGCGCCTGATGGCGCGGCGCAGGCGCCAGGGTCATAACCAGTATCTGGTAAAGTGGCGAGGTTACCCTCATTCCCAGAACTCATGGGAGTTCGAGGTGCCACTGCGGCAAGATTGCCCTGACGTCGTGGACGCTTACGATCGGCGTCACCCGGTGACGGAGCGCCCGCAGGGCGCGCGACGGAGTCGCCGGGCGCGCCGCGCTTCCCACTACTAGAGTGGGGTGACGACAGGTCAAGAGCTGAGCTCAGGCCTTGACCAGTGGCTGTGCCAGCCGACCCATGGCTATGGGTAGGGCTGCTCACAGCGGGAGCAGGAGGCCGGGGTGCCTCGTAGCGTGAGGGACGTTGTCCCGGTACACGCCGTCTTGCTTGTCGCTTCGCGAAGTCGAGGCGTAAGCGCCGCTCTAAGCGGATATCGGTTTCCGAGAAACTAGCTCGGAGAGCATCGAAGGAGTGGAGCCGTCGGGATAGCTCCACCCTGTTCTGAAACTGCGCTTCGTAAGCGGCCGTTGTTTCACCCTCTGAGAGGACCACCGGCACTGTCCGCATGGCCGGCACGGCCTCACCGTTGAGCTGCTGACGCAAGCGCTCCCGGTACTCCGATGGAGTTGTGACTTGTGGAGTCAAGAAGCGCTCGCGGAGCGAATGTCGCTGGGCGACTTCATCAGGCGTCTCGGGCGCGCGCCCACACGTGTACGTGTCCAAGAGCTGCGAGGCAGCGCGTCGAACGACCTCCGCAGGAGAGAGACGGTGATAACCGTAGTCGCGACGCGAGGGGCCCACAATGGGGCGAGGTACAGGTCTGTTAGACCGTGCGCGCGATGCAGCCTCAAGCTGCCGGCTTTGAGCCCCGTCCAGGTCGTTGGAGACCACACCTGGCTCAGGGAGCTCGTCCTCGTACATCGAGGAGAGAGGTGGCGCATTGCGCAGGGCGTTCGCCGAACCATCACGGTTCGGGAACGGATTAGGCGTCTGCAGCTCGCGAGAGCGCGACGCTGGGCTTGAAGGCCTCGGAGAGGCAGCCTCCTGGCGCGTAGGAGTCCCCTCGTTATCGTCAGGGACGATCTCGCCCTGCTCAAGCTCGTCGAGCCAGGCGTTTTGACGCGTACGTGGTGTAGAAGGCTCAGGAGAGCGTGGAGCGTCGCTCCCACCCGAATGTTGGCTCGCGGAGCCGGAGCCATGGCGTCGTCGGTGCTCACGGTGGTACTGTTGTACACTGAGCCGCTGCGGAGCAGCCTCCCCATCGTTGCGATGGCCTAGGGCCTGTGGGGAACGTGGGCTGCTGTGCGCTGAGGCGCTGTCACCATGTGACGTCGGAGTTTGGTCGGGTGACCTCGGAGGCGATGTAATGGCCGACGGCCCGCGCATGAGGTTGAGCATTTAGAATGCAGTTTCGATAATGGGCTCTGGGAGCCGAAGTTCTTTGAACTTGTGGTGAGGTAAAGTGACCTCTAACGTCTTGAGAAGACTAACGTCTTGAGAAGAAAAGACCTCACTGAGAAAGTGTCGTGGACACGGGTGTCCACATCTTGGTGGGGGGTGGTGTAACGGGGTTACACGGGTTACACCTGGTGTGTTCCACACATGGATACACTTTGTGTAAGGTACATATTTGATGTACGGACACTCGAGGGAGTGTGTGTGGCTGAGAGCCACACGTTATGCATTTGAAGTAGGATTTTACTTGGTTTTACTATGTTAGATAGTTTAACACATACATTTACCCCCTAGGCGGCTAGCCGCAATAAAAGATAAATAAACAGTTTGGATTTGGAACACAAAGTGGAAAGTCCTTTTATTAAGGTCGTAGTTAGTAGGTGCCTTTGGTAATAAAGGTCTATTAACCCTTAATAAGGTGTGTGTTAATCCATAACTCGTTGAGTTAACCGTCTTCCTCTGACGCTAAAGCTACGGCAGCCCTGCTGCAGATTTCCTGCATTACTTAGTTTATTTAAGTATTGGCATGCTTATATTTTTCACAATCTTCCGACAAAGATGTCGGAATGCAAAGCCGGCACCTGTGCGATTTAATTGGATAAAACTACTTCAATAACGCATTAAATTTGGTTAGTAAGCGGAGTATTACAAACTGACCGAACTATTTGTGGTTACATGTATTAACCCTTTCGCGAGGAGCAACTATAGACTCTTCGAAACTATACTATACAACGATAAGTCAAATCAATGTAAAAGGGCGATTTTTTCGCCCTTTAAGCTGTCGATAGGGACGGGGGGATAAACACATCACACAAGATGCAGTTGCAATTGATTCTCCACGACGTAAAAGGGCGAAGAATTCGCCCTTTAAGGTTTTGATTTGATAGGCTAAAATGCGTACAGTTGATACAATTGAGGCTGATGACGACTTCAAATATCGTGATTGGTCAGAACAAACCGGTACAATGTACCTTCATTGCAATAAATGGTAATATATATTCGAAAAAAACGAAGATATTTGCCCTGGCGGCCAGTTTCTGGATGATGACGCGTCGGCGTTGGTCGGTTGATGATGCTCGCCGCCGTGTTTGGCTTCGCCAGCATCAAATGAGCGGCGGTAACAACAAGGCTTACGAGCTAATCTGGCCTACAAACGCCCAACTATTTAATCATGACATCGTCAGTAGTTACATATCTAGCTCGGAGCAAGGCAGATCCTCGACGCTGATGTATTGTATAGTTCGGTGTGCTGCAGTCAACGAATGCATACGTCTTACGCTATGTATGAATAAGTGAATCTTTGTATGGTGCCTGTTGCACTCAACGGGTGTATATATCTTACACTATGTATGAATAAGTTAATCATTGTATGGTACTTGCCTTCCCATCCAGATACCGTATCGTAAGCACTTTACAAATTGATATCCTGACCTGACTATTTCACTGCATCATATTTAACGTGGCGATATATTATCAGTTTTTGTAACCCTTTATAATTTTGACGAGTAGACGACGCATGACAGCCGTCCAGCAATTTTTTGTCATCATTTGGAAATTTTGGGCGGAAATGGCGAAACGCACGCATGATGAGCCATCCGGCGCTAGGAAGCGCCGCCGGGGGAGATCGAGCGTCGACGGAGCTAACGAGGAGACGGCAACTAGTCTTGGAGGCGTGGCGGCGTTCAAGGACGTGTGGGCGGCGCTATCAAAAGCTGGATGGACATCAAAGAAGCCGACAGCTAAGTCTCTCGATATGCGCTTCAAGTATATCCTGCCTGGGCGGCGACACAATGGTGAAGAGGGGGTAGATTTTCTCCTCGGCGAACTGGCCGTCCTAAGGTTTGTTGAAGCCTGCGCTTCTGGAGTTGCTTCACGTGATACTGCTCAAGAAACAAGCGAAACTGGAGGTGCTTTTGGGACCCTGTTGAGGTATCGTCTGTTCTAATAGTTATGCTAACTATTTGTTTGTTTTGATGCAGGAACTGTCCCTGATGATGGTGGTAGTAATGCCGTTGGTACGATGGCCAGCAGAATCATCGGTGGCAGGCATGTGGCTATAGATCGACGTTCCATAAGAACGGCAGGTGCGCCTCATGTCTGGTGTCGGGCATAGTTCTATGCTAAACAACCATGTGTTTGGTGTGATGTAGCGGTTAGCATTGGCGGCGTTGAGGCTGTACGTAACGTTGGTGCGCGCGTCGATGAAGGTGCCGGCCTGGCAGCAGTAGCCGCGTGTGACCCGCGAGGAGGTCGAGGGAAGGCGAGAGTTCGGCAATCTCCAAGCTCATGTACTAGCGGAGGTAAGACTTGATCTCGACTCGCTACTGTCGGTGAAGTAATTAACTGTTGGTTATGTATTTAATTACAGGTCATGAGGTTTGCGGAGGTGTCGGCGCCGGTGACGCTGGCGGCCATATTGCTGTCGCTAGTCGTGTGCAACGAGAACTCGGGACTGGAGAAAGGAGTGGAGGCCGTACAGCTCAGCGGGCGGTCAGAACTTTAAGTCTTGCAGGTGGGCATCTCATGAACGAATTACATTGGGGGCAAGTGGCTAACAGCTTATTATTGCTGACGTAGGAGTGAATTGCGGTGGTGGTGGTGATGATCATGGTGTGCGAGGAGGTGGTACTCATGGATGTGGATCTCGAGGAGGTTGTGGAGGGCAGAAGGAACGTCGAGTTACGGGCACGACCACTTCAGAAGGTATGTAGGACCCCGTTGGAGCCAGGAACGGACGGTGTTTTGAATAATGTTGTTGTTGTTTATGGTACAGCAGACGATATGGAGGACAGTGAATCTAGAAATGGTGTCCGAAGGGAGGTTGATATTGACCATACTGTCCCTGAATCGCCCCAAGCGGGTGTTGCACAAGGAACGTCTACGACGCCAGCACGTACGCCCCCCCATCATGTTGCAAGATGTCTATATCGGCAAGTTGGTGGCGTTCTCGCCCAACAAGGAGAAGTGGATGAAAGCTAAGGCTTACCGACCTATTGGTACAGCTTACATTATTGGCCGGGTGTACTGTCAAGTGAAGAAGGGCAAGAACACATCCTTCTTTCAGATTCGCTGGCTAGATAGCCAATTTCAGAGCGCCGTTGAGCACATTAGTGTGTGCTTCGTGCAGCTCGGCATCAAGAACTATCTGGCTCTGGCTCGAGTGAAAACCCCGGACTGGCGGATTCTTGTGCGCCCCGACCCTGAGTAGAGTACCTAAAGGCGGCATTTGCACCCCCTCTATAAAATAACAACTAGAACCTCTCTAAGTGTGATAATATTCGCTTAAATATTTTAACATTCCTATGGTTAAAATGTTAGTTACAGAACCTTTAACTATCTCTAATCAAAACAAGCCTTAAATGCACCTAATGTCACTAATTCATTCTCTAGAAGTCACTTCATGTCACGAATTTTCTTTATCATCCACAGGGTCTCTAAGATCCTCAAATACGAAGAAATGATTTACCACATAATATTGCAAGGTGGCATTTGCACCCTTTCAACGAGAAGGAGTCTCACATACTATAGGAGAATTTTCAAAAAAATAGTATAACGCACCTTAAGCCAAAAGCTTATCTAATTCGCTCTTTAGTTTAGAGCATTTAGTTTGAACAAAATCGTTCTTACTCAACCATTCTAAATATCTAGTATCGATGGCTTGAATGTGTTTAAGAGTTTTATCTTTGTACTTGCCAAAGGTCATGAGGTAAGAACCATCGTCATTTTGGTACTTGCTTTTAAGAAATTTCCCGATATCACTGTCTTCACTAAACATTGTCTTTTGATTTGATAACCAGCGACAGTATCCGGGGTTAGAAGCAAATACTTCTTCAATAGTCTTACCTTTATGCTTGCCAAAGTTCAAAGTTGCCATTGTATCTATATACATAGCCCAGACATCTATTCAAAAATTTAATTAATTAATTACTCTGGTAGAGTCGCAAGACTCTGCCTACGTCTGAGCCTTGCTCAATACTCTGGTAGAGTCGCAAGACTCTGCCTACGTCTGAGCCTTGCTCAATACTCTGGTAGAGTCGCAAGACTCTGCCTACGTCTGAGCCTTGCTCAATAAATCAAAAGCCTATGCGGTTGTATAATCTAAAACCTCTCCGGTAAGTCTATTATAGGATAGCTCTTGCTCAGAAACAACAATGACAAGCATGTTTGTTCCCTGGCAACCTGCGTTTACACCTTGAATTTGAATAGCCTGAGGGACATCTCTCTCAGTGAGGCGTGATACATCGGCTACTAATACTCGATTCGTAGTTGACCAAGTACGGTAATCAAGGAGCCCTTTCACCAGCTCAGGTGTTAAATCACCATTAATTGCCGAGATCTTGCTGAGCTCGTTATGAAACTGATGAAAATCATAATCATTCGAGATATCGAATACCTGTTGAGAGCCAATACGGACGTTGAAATTGCGGATCGATGAGCCAGGATGAAGGGTCCAGGGAGAGGGGTCAAACGGACTCTGGAATTGCTGACAAGACGCTGTAGCGAAGTTACCTGTCTGTTCAGCGAATGGCATCAAGATTACATATTTAGCGTTTTTAACACTTGCTGAAAGTTGTAGATCAAACGCAGCATTAAATTGAGTAGATTGCTTGCCAATACCGGCGCGTTGGTAAAACCATTGGGCATAGCAGTCATTGTATCGAACCTTTTTGACGGGCTTGCTGATAAGCGCCTGGGGATTCTCTAAATGAACAAATGGACATATAGACGAGATGTCGTGAATGGCATGTACGTCCCATCGATTAAAGGCTCAAGAGAGTTCGTAACCGCTCCCCAAGCAACAGAAAATGTCGAAGATGAATTTAAAACAGAATTCAAAATATTACCACCACCCGTGGATCCGATCATAATGGGACAGGTAGTACCCGAAGCGAGCGTAACATTACTTAGAGACAATTGTCTGGTCGAATCCAAAGCAATGTCGGCCTGACCTTGATTAACGCGGAAACGAAGTCGGATCTGAGGATTAGCCATGAGATCGAGTTCCTTGAAAATCGGATGAAGATCAACTAATCTAATCTTCAGCATGTGATTCCAAGTACCCATTACAGCGTTTGCAGCGGTCCCGCCGGCCACAAAGGCTCCACGTCCCATTTGGTTTGCAATAGTTGTACTAGCTGCCGTTCCGCCTAACGAAGGCCAAGATGTAGAATTATCAATTCCAGCTTGAGGAGGGTTTGACATAAGCCGAGCAATGAATCCCTCATTGCTTGCGGCAAGCCCTTGGGCATTGGTTACAGCCAGAGTCGATCTAGTTTGCGTCATGTTATTGTTATAACCATCGCCTCCAATGGACGGAGCAGACGAGTATCGCATACTCTCGACAGTGTCAGGGAATAAGAACGATTCAGCTCCATGCTTACTTACATACTGTTGGCTGTAACCTGTTTGAGCTCGGAAATTGTTCCAGAAGAGCTTATAATCAGCCATACTGATAATAGTTTTGCCGTTTAACTCTAAAGACATTGAATCGATTACATTCCACACTCCGCATTTCAAAGCGAGACAGAGACGATTAGCTGCGCTGTTCTGTGCCACAGAGCCGTTCTTCATGCTAACCTTGTACGGAAGCATGATGTACGCGTCACGAAGAGAAGCGAAGCCTTCTGATCCATTTAGCTGTGATGTCGCATCAATCGTAATCACACCGTTCTGATAAGATCCTTGGTTAAGGTCGATTACAAAAGGAACGCGCTTCCCCGCAGAAACCTTTACTTCGGGATCTGACGCAAGCGAGCTTTGATACAAATATTGATCGGCTAGTTGAGTTTCCGACATTGTTGTTCTATATCATATCTAATATAGCTTTTATCGAAAATTAATTAAATGGCTCATTTAATTAAAGGAATCACTTCTGACCATGATTTAATCGAACTAGCAAAAATAATTGGCGTCCATCTCGATAACATTTTTGAGTCGAGTGAAATCAACGCGCTCCGAAAAAGAGGCTCATATTTGGTCTTACTAAGAAATAATTCTGACGTAGGACATTGGGTTGCTATTCATAATGGAGAATACTTTGACAGCATGGGAGAAGGTCCTCCAACTAAGTTTAGAATCGATAAATATAATACGAAACAATATCAAAGTACTTACGGGCAGTATTGTGGCATATGGTGCATGTTATGGTTATACGCGAAGCAGCATCGCAAAATGGATATCCTCAAAAATATGAAGGATCTTAATTTAAGTATTCTTTATTAAGATCTTACAGGAAATATAGTACAAGCTTAAAACTATAAGTAAAACTTACCAGAGTAATGTACAAAGAATTAGCAGTTTCCTCTGAAATCCCCGAGTCAAAGCTCAAGCGAGCATTCAAGACTGGAATCCTATCGCTAACAAAGGATGAGCTAGCCGGTTCAGGAGCAACGCTTCATCTCCATCCAGAATCGTATACTAAAGCTATTAAAGCCCGTAACGCAGGTAAAGGAACGCGCCTTTCCATCACAAAGAAGGAGATTAGTTATCCATTCAAGCATATGCAAGGTTCGGGCATGTATGGGGCTAGCATTTTTGGAAAAATTTGGGATGGAATCAAAAGCAGTTTCAAATTTGCTAAAGACACAGGATTGCTAAGTAAGGCTGTCGATGCAGCTGTTCCTGCCCTTAGCACAGCTTTAGGAGCTCCATCAGCTGCTGTTCCGGTTAGAGGAGCAATTAAATCCCTTACAGGTGTTGGCGTACAAGGTGGACGTATCTCGTTAGCTGATGTTAAAAGAACCGCTAAATCAGCTTTAAGTTATGCTAAGCGAAAAGGTGTTATTACAGATGCTCTTGACGAGGGAGAGCGTTATCTACTTACTAAAGCTACCAAACCAGAGCATGAGACTATGATCAAATCTGTACGTACTGGCATCAAGCAGAAATACGGTGTTGGAATTGCTAAGTCACCCAAATTCGTGAAAGGATCACCAGAAGCAAAAGCACATATGGCAAAACTTAGAGCTATGAAAAAGAAGCCTCTACAAGGGGCATCATTCAGATTGTAACCTCCCAATTCTGATAACTAAAGTTGTAGAGCTTAGAGGTAAAAAAACTACTCGTCTGAGCCTAGCTTATTTTTTTGGTCTTAATAATAGCATAATCGATACGCTCGTGTCTCTAAGTTTGATTCTAGTATCATTTTGATTAAATAAAGTTATGGTAATTGATACTCTAGATCCATTTTGGCAGTTCATCCAAGCATACTGACTAGGTCTATAAGCAATTAGTTGGCCACTTTGAGCATCACCTCTATCAAAAGCGCTTAAAATATCTCCACTAGCTACATAATCATTCTTGATCAAATCGCATCGAACGACGTAACTAGAGCTTGGATGAATCTGAGGAATAATATTACTTAGCTGTGCGCTAGCAGCTGTTGAAGATGAAGCTGGATAGGTACCAGCGATTAAGCCAACTACTTTGCCAAACTCTACGTTATCAATGATTACGCGAGGGACTCTGGTAGTTGTAGGTAGTCCAGATCCACCAGAGCTATATAGACCAGTTGCAGGGCGTGTGTAGCCTCCTGGCAAGCTAGTTGGGGTTGGACTAAAATCAAATTGAGCAGCGTAATAGACGCTATTTTCACTCAACTGAATGTAGAATACTTGATTCCCGCTTGCATTGATTAGATATGCTCCAGCATTGACTAACGCGATTTGAATGCTACGATTGATATCATTATAACTGTATAGACCATCTTGTAGCGTTACAGACACTGTTGATGTAGTACCAGCCGTCGGAACCTCAATTTTGAATGAATTATTCGAAAACTGAAATTGATCGATATTATACTCGCTGTTGTACATACTAATGCTTTGAACAGCGCATGTCACATCTTGAAAATCAGCAGCACTTCCTGGGAAACTATATCTCCAAGAGCTATTATAACCGTCTTGGACTAGATTTGTTGAATCCAACTTAATAAAGGAAGCCATGTCTAAGTTCTCTTCATATATGAATTGGATTATAATTCGTTTGGGTCAATAACTCGATCAAAATTATATCTTAACTGAGATTTTACTCCATCAATGAAGAGGATTTGACCCTTTTGACGCGCTGTAGCTCTGTTGTATGCAATAAGCATCTCTCGCTCGCCTACACCTGGGATATTGAAATCTTTAACTACCATACTCAGATCTCGTCTGGAGTTAGCCTTTAGAATAGCTACATACTCTGAATTCAGACGTAACATCTTATCTATCGCAAAGTAGCTGTGGGCAATAAATATCGTACTTAGATAATGATGTCTACCTCGGATGAAATAATGAGAGAAAATGTTCTTTTGAAGATTTTTATCGCTCGAGTAATCATCGATGAGTACCAACTCGACTCGTTTGCTAGCTTTCGGGGTCTTTCGGATTTGATCAACACTAGGAGGCTCTTCGTAGAATGTGATGAATCCCTCCAGCTTTTCGCGTAAGTAATCGTATATCGGTTGATCAGGATTTCTAGCGATTACGTGAAGATGAGCAAATACATGGGGAGAATGCTTTAAGATGTACATAACGAGATTTGTCTTTCCTGAGTATGACGGCCCAAGGATTAACATTCTAAACAGGCTCTTGATATCTAATCCTTTGATTGATTTAACTGTTGTGCCTCGATACTTTGCCGGAATTGCATCGTCGAAATTAGGAATGATGCCCATAGTTTGAATGCTTCATATATAGAAAAGGTACAAAATATGTCTGGAGGCTTCAGTTATCCAAATCCAATTTTTGTTAGCCCCATTTACAATCCATGGTTCTATCTCTCACTCGATGCGAGCGGGTTTCTGACGTATAGCTACGCTAAGAGTCTTTTTGTTAGTAATAATGACTATCGCTTATCGTATTTAACAGGATTAACACCTGGAATTGCATCTTCAGGAGGTGCTCTGATATCTGGTCCTAACAATGATATAAGTGGTTTAGGAGCGATTGGATGTAAAACAATCAATATTATTGATCATGACGGTTCAACTAAAGGATTATCCCTCGGAGGTACTCTAATTACTGCTAGCGCAAGCGAACTTAATTATGTAGATACCTCTCCTGGTATCGCTACAGCTAGCAAAGCTCTAGTACTCGATTCATCATCTATCATTCGATTTCCTTCAGGATCAACTGGATCAAATTCAATTAAATTCTATGGAAATGAGCCCAACAAAGAGCAATACCATTTATTTCGTGATAGCGATGATAATGGCATCACACTTGGTTCAATTATCCCAACAATCGACAAGGCCTCGTTCGGTCTGAGGATTTATAGTGGATATGCTACTCCAGGTACAGGTACTAGTAGTACTGGTAGCTGGGCTGGTTTAGTATTAACCAATAAGCTAGTCAATTCATTATTGTATACAACGTCTATTAACGAAGGTTACCTTCTATCAACACAGCAATGGGGAACTGACGATTATGCACAAATTAGTACGAATCATACCGCTTTAAATATCTGCTGTAATGACTCTTCTAGTACTTACGCTGTGAGTGGATGTAATATATTGATCGATAATAACGGACGATATGCTTTCAACGATACTATCCCATCTGATACGTATCAATGCACTTTTAATGGTACATCGTCGTATAGTGGATTGGAGGTATATGGCAAAGGGACACTTCTCGAGCTTAATAACAATTTAGGTGCAGGATCAGATAAATGCAGCATTGTGATGCGCGGTGGCAATTTTTCTCAATGGGAAATAGCAATAGGTGGAAACTCGCATAGTACCGTAGCGAACGGCATGTTTTGGTATTCAGGAGGCTATCGCATGGTTTTGACATCAGCAGGGCGTCTTGGGGTAGGCACAACCTCTCCTGTCTGTCCTATGCACGTTGCAACCAATAATAGTTACACTTGGGGCGCTGGTACACTTAATACGATATATCGCCTTCGTACCGACTCTGGGGTCACCGAGAGCGCTACAGCTCCTATTACATATACGAACCTATCAGCATACTTTAACGGTTACATTAATTGTGAGGCTATGGTTATGAATTCCGATAAACGTCTTAAGCAAGATATTGAACCAGTGCCGATTGGAAGAGTAAAAGGGTTATACGAAGAAATTGAAGTTAAACGATATCGATGGAAAAAAAGTCCAGAAAAGCTTCCAGAGCTTGGTTTGATATCTCAGGATTTGCTTGAATGCGGATTTATTGATCTCGTTGAACAAGTACCAAATTCCGACGTAAATCTTCAGGAATCGACGGATGACTTATACGAACCAAAAGGGGTACAACTAAGCGTTAATTATTCAAAAATAGCCGTTTATAATATGCGAATGATTCAAGAGATGATAAGAGAGATTGCTGATTTGAAAGAAGTCTTGCTCAGAGACTAAAAGTCTTAACCTCTTTTTTTCGCTTTGGCTGATAAGCCCATACACGTCCTCCTGACGTCTGAGTAGAAGCCTCAACTTTCTTAATTGATTTATCTAAATCTGTAGCCCATACTGCGGCTTGTGAGCTCTGTGGTCTATCACGGATGATTAGGTTCTTCATGATTGATTTCAACTCAGCCAGATTGAGATCGGCATTATCCTCGTACACCCCTCCTGAATGCTTGATGATTCTCGGATTAGTAAAAAACATTTACTTTACCTACGTCTAAGCTCTGCTCTATAATAAACGAACGATGATATCCTTGAATTCTTTATCACTAATTAATTGATTCGAATACATATCCACGGATAGACTCTTTAACTGCTTAATAATCGAAGGATTATCATTGCCAAGCTCCATTTCGCCTTTTAGTTTATCATACTCAGCTTTCAGCGCTTCTAAGGGATCAGTCAGTCGATCATAGAAATCGTATTGTAAATGAGTAATTGCGAGGATTTCCTTAAATAACTTTTTATCATCAATTGTTAGCTTATCATAGCGCTCTTGGTTTAATTCATGCTTGAATAGTAAATCTTTGATCATTTGCTGTAAAGCATCACTAATTTCAATCATTGGACCGCATTTGCGACGATTTGGTTGAACGAGACAGAGCTTTTTCGAATCTAAATCTGGCAAACGAATGTATTTGCTACCAATTTGCTTGTAGGTGTACGCAGAGGCTACGGCTTTTCCTTGAATGTCATTCAGATTGAACGGTTGATTCTTACGACGTTTCACACCTTCTAGTGCTTGATATCCTGCTCCAACCAATCCTCTTCCAGCTAAGGTAGGTGTTTGAGGCTCTATTAGCTTAATTCCGTGGTTTAGAAGTATATACTTAAATAGAGCGTCAGCGTTTCTAATCCCATCTTTATCAGTATCTGATACAGAATCTGAATCTTCCCAAGCTTGAAGATCCTCGATCGATCTAATTAGTCTTTGTAGCGTTTCTGACCAGTCGATATTATTAAATAGATGCTGCGTATTTGAAGGACTATACACATCTCCTAGTCTACTAAAAGCTCTTAGACCTCCTTTCCCACTTCCTTTAGCAAACCATCCTATGTATCGTTGGCTGGGATCAGTTTTACCATTCCGCATAATTGGAATTAAATCGATTTTAAATACATTTCCCTCCGTCATCGATAGTTTGTAATAGTCAACTAAAATCTTCTTAGAATCAGTTGCGGTCACTGATTTGGGAGAATTATACATTGGTATATCATCTCCAGACGATTTGCCTTTATACCAAAAACCATTAGAAGCTGGCTTAAATCGAGATGGATCAGCAGAGATGTGTCTATCATTGTCAACAGGATCAAATTCTAGACCTAGTTCACGTTCTTCAATTTTGTGCATTAGATAGCCGAGCGTTAAAACCCATGAGATATCGCGCAGCTTACCTCTCAAAGGTCGATCAGTGTTCAAATTTTTAATCGATAATTCGTCATTGCGATCAATTACAACTCGAGCAAATTCTAGTTCTGATGAATCTTTAAGAAATGCTCTTGGAGTGATATTATTAGCTTTTAATGCTTCTCCATAGTTATGAAGAATGAAATGCAACGCTGCTTTAGCTCGGGTCTCATCGATTTTAGTATCACTTTCTGAATCCTTTTCTCTCAACGGAAACGCTTGAAATTTGGTTTCGCCATGAATTTGCTCATCAGCTACGCGTTTTCTTAATACATTTGCGTAAGTCCAAGCGTCAGAATCTTCTAGCTGCATTAGGCTAATTTCATCAATACTGTTGCTTTCAGCGTCATAATGGATATATTTGATCATATCTGACGTTTTAACCCAATCGATTAAGTTGGAAGTAGACTTTTTTATACCGTTTGGATATTTGTACAAATTCCCATATTTGCCGATATATCGCTTCTGATCGATAGCTCCGTCTAGCTTAATTGGATGAATTTTCATTGAGATCCAATTTGGATTAGATCTGAATAATTGTTTAATCCATCTCTTTGATTCTCTTTCTCCACTCACGTCTTGTGTCTTAGGCTCTGCTTCCGTCTCTACGACTACGTCTGGCGACTTAGGTTCAACTGGTTCTTCTACTACTACATCTGGCGACTTTGTAAAAGTAGCTTTAGGTAATTTATGGGTATTTTCCATTTCTGTTTGAGTAGAAGTTGATACTCTGCCTAAGGTCGAGCTATGATCACTAACAGAATCAGATGCCCAAAGAGCTGTCGAAAACATATCACGTTTTACATCTCTCTGCTTAAGACGTCTTTGAGCTTTGCCTAGTAGTTCTAGACGTTTTTGTTCTCTTTGAGCTAAACTCGTGAAATTAGGAAACATATTACTCTGGTAAGCTCTGCTCTATATCAGCCTATTTAAATTTTGACCGATATTTTATCAAATCCGGTTTTTGTTGCCATAATCCCATTGTATACCTGTGGCAAATTTGGTTTCTTCGAATTAATAGACTTTCATAATATGGCATGATTTCGTCGAACGGCAAATCGAAAATCGATTCAAGCTTTTCTTTATGAACGATATTACCAATAGTGTATTTAAACGACCTATCGCTTGAGATATTACTTAGCTCTCGTTTGATGTAGTCTAAACGATCAATATCATGGATCATTGATTGATAATTCTTCAGATTTTCAGACAGTTTTCGCATCTTTTCGTGCATCCGTTTTAGCTCAGTTTTAAACATTTCGATTTTATAGTCTTTTTCGTGTTGCTTGCAATATCCGGTAGATATAGCCTCTCTAGAACACCTCTTATTCGTTTGCGTAATTGCTAAGCATGTCATGTTTTAAAAAAGTTATCTATGTATACTATAAGGTTCGAAAAGAAGTATGGACACAGAGTATCTCGATTTTGATTTTGATCCTATCCCCTACGACAATACTAGAATCGTTGAGGAAGCTGAGCAGTTAGAGAAAATGGAAAAAGAAAGATTGAAGAAAATTAACAGCATGAAGAAAGAAGTTGTTAGTAGAAAATCACATCAAGCATATCTACCTAGAGATTATTTAAATAAGCTTTCTCTAAATCAGAAATTTTAGTTTTATTCACAAGTCTAAGATGCTCTTGAGGCTCCCACGTAGGTTCTTCATAGTCTTTCCACTTGACAAGGTATTTATTCTTACCATTGCGCATTTTTTTATGATCCAATATTCTCTCTACTTCCCAGAATTGCATAGAGTGCTCGTTTGCGTTTGAGGTCTTAGATCTTACAAAATTTAAGTCATTTGGAGATTTGAAAAGAATATTGTTGTTCTTTGATTTTATTTTAAGCTTTAGACCGTCTAGTCCTACGATTTCATAAATAGATTTAGAGAACTTAGCTCCTTCTTTGCTAAAGGTCTTAGATGACTTTAAGCGATACCTAACATTTGATCCTTTGGGAAAATCTTTTTGAACTTTCTTAACTAATCGCTTGTTGTGCTCAAGCTCGTTGAACATGACTCTCCCTTCCATTTGATTAGGCGCTGCTTTGATTGCTGAGTGATAAGACGAATTGTAATTTTCAATAGCTTCGTTAAGTAATTTCTGAGTTAGTTTCTTGAAACGAATGATATCTTTCATTCTAGTAAGCCTTGATTTTATCGTCCGAATGAATCGATCGATTTTGCCTAGAACAGTATGATCACCAACAATGGAATTAGCATGTGTAATTGTATTGCTTTCGAATAACTTTTCAACCTTGGTGTTAATAAACTCTGAGCCATTATCACTCATAACGGCTGTAACTTCATGTTGCGTGATGAATCCTTCGATAGCCTTATGGATTGTTTCAGATTGCTTATTTCTTAATAATTTAGCATAGCCGATTCGACTATTGATATTAACACCAATCAAAATCGGTTGTTTTTCCCAGAATGCTAAATCAATTTGCCATTCGTTGGGGTTATCTGACGCGATTTTGAACTCTGGATAATGCTGATTCTTAGTTATAAATTGTTGAGTATGTTGATTATTCTTGTACCAATCATTCACTTTCTTCTTAGTTATCGATGAATCAATAGCCTTTGCTTTGCGATAGAGCTTATCAGCGCTCGTGTAGCCTGTCTTTGGATCAAAATATAATTTATCTAAAAGATACATTACGTTTGAATTCACTTCTCTTAGAAACAACCTGAGTCTTAGAATTGATGTTGATACTGCATATATCAGAGAGATCAAACTCTAGTCGTTCTCCATTAAATAGCCTTAAGTAAGTGTCGTATGTGTCTACCTCTAGAAGCTTTCCAGGAATGCCTTTGCACCTGATATGCTTACCCTTCACATCGTTGCCATCGCAAGCTAATAGATCAAGATAGCTCTTTTTACCGAGGAATATCGATTCATAGGCAAATATTTCTCCACTCGATCCTGGGAGAGAGAAATCGACATGAAATTGACCCATTTGCTTACCAATTAGTTCCTTTCCATATTTTTCTCTGTATTCGTCTGCAAGGCGAGGGACGGTGCTGTAGTCGATGTGTAGGCTATCGGTGTCCTGATACCATATATCAGCCGAGATGTCTTCTGCTAAGCACATAACGCGATTCATGATATGCTTACTAGAGTCGAGAATTTGAACTCCTAGATGAGCTGAGGAATAGTGAGAAGTCAAAGGTTTATGCTCTTCGAACAAAGCCATTCTATCGCTGATAGGCGTTCGTGAGATCATCTTGTGAATGTTCTTTTTTGTGTAATCTTCAATATTGTCAAGGTTGCGTCTACTATTACTGATGATTTTCTTGGCCTTCACAATCGGTTTCATAAGTAATTTACCGTAAGAGCTGTTCATCATCAGTTTGAGAACATTTTGAAGTGGATTGCCTTCTGCCTTGTATTTAAGACGAGCATTGAACATCTTTGAAATGGTCGTACAGATTTGATTGTTGAAACCCTCGTTCCAATAGCATCCTTCGATGACAGTGCATTTAGCGTTTTGAAAATGAATGAGATCTTCAAGAGCTTGCTTACCCATGATTAATGTTCTTCCTGCGAGATCATTACTGAAGTTTCGTGATCCGTTATCAAAATAGCTCTGAAGCGGAAAATGACGCTTGATTCCGATTGAGTCGATATAAACTCGTGCGATGTAGAAATCAGCATCAGATGGAATACTATCTTTAAATAACTTAGGCTTGCCTTTGATATAACCATTTAATTCTGACATAGCCGATGGATAAAGGCTTACAGCATCGAAATCCGCAAGTTTGTGTTTGATATGATGTTTCTGATTATCACGAGTCATTACACGGCCTCCGACAGTCGCTTGGCGAATGAAACCAAGTAGAATCGAGTTGACTTCGAAGCAACCATCGAAACAGCCTTCGTTGTGCTGATACGCCAGACTGAGCGATGAGATGCTTAAAAATCTATATACATCAAGTTGGAATTCTTCGTATACGAGCGTACGGAAAGCTTCGAAGCAAGATTTTAGAACGTCTACATCGCGATTACAGTAATGAGTAGCATACATCTCGCAATTAAATCTACCATCTCTAATCGCGCCTATCTTTGCTGCATTAGCTAATAGCGTATCTTTGTCTTTAAAAGAGTTAAGATAATCAATTGGCCAGTAAGATTTGAAATTATCAGCATTAATGAGATTGTGAGGAAACGATTCTTTCTCTAATGAAATAGAATCAGTAGCTCCTTTAAACATTCTTGGAAGATTGCTTAAACCGCCAGCGAGAAAGCTCATAGCATCCTTGATAAGAATCTCACGGCTCTTGTAGAATCCCTTAACCTGCTTCACTTTGGTTCCAGCATCAATAATATTGGTGTCTCGAGAGCCAAATGACATGTGTTTCAGTAAGAAACGGCAATCGAATCCAGCATTGTAGGCCCACAGAAGGTTATAGGATTCAGACGGTAAACCATCTAAAAATAGCTGAGCACAATCAAACCCGTAGATGCAAAGGGTTTCGCTGAATGAAGTCTTAGCAAATCCACTAGCGGTATCCACCTCACCGATACAATAAGAAACGCAGTATGGTACATGAACACCATCCTTGACTAGGGTTTCAAAGTCAAAATAAATGACATTGTATTTTTTCGGATCGATGTATGAATTTGATTTTTTGTCGTACTTTTTGAATGGCGAACAACCGCTTTTCAGAATCATTTCTTCATCTTTTACACGTCCCATCTTTTCGAAATGAGAATCGTTGAAATCATCTTCAGACAGCTGTCTAACCTCTTGGAACTTATTATTGACAATCAGAGGCATGTTTCGTTGAGTGATTGGTGAAAGCAATCTATCGCGATTATGAAAAAGATAGGAAATGACCTCGTAGCTGTCTAATAACTTGATTCTATTACTTTTGAATGAAGCTTTTCCATTCTTAACAATAAAGTCAGCTCGTTGATGCTTTTCAACTAACTCAGAATTATCAAGAGCAGCTTTCGTAATATTCGTAGGTAAAATTGCAAAAAGATGCTCTCCTACACTCCCAAGCTCGATAGCTTCAGAATTCTTATCTCCGTATACAGTTATTTTATTGTCTGCGCGCCCCGTTACCGCGTTAAGTTTGTATTGCTTAACGCTGATAGTCAAACCAAAATTAATTGCCGTTTTGCGAATGAAATCAACAGTAGCGCCAGAGTTAAACATCGTTTGAGAAATTTGTTTCACGTATGCTGACGATAGACCAGCTTTGAGGAGAGCAAATAGAAAGCAAGGATAATTGAATCCCATCCAATCTTCATCGTCATCTGGATCGAAGGAATAGTCATTATAATTGCTCTCAATCTGAAACGAAGAAGCTTGTTGAACTAAAAAGCTATCAAATTCATTTGAATATACCTGGAAGGCTTCAAGACTATAGTGAGAAGACTTTGTTAGATATCGAAAGAAATTCTTACGTTCGGATCTAGAGCGTTTTGGATTAGGAAGCCATTCTAACGCAACTTTAGAAGAATGAATGATATCCAGCTCGATATCAGCTCCGGAACTATACTGGTTGTCTTCGGTCATGAAGAGATTATCAATATTCAAAATTCGATCGTTGAGATGATAAGTCTTAATAATCGAATTATTTGAGTCTTTGATATGGAGTAGAAGCTTTCTATCTGCTGGTGATACAATGTTCTTGCGGATACGCTTGAAACGGCTGAGAGTTAGGTCAATCTTTCCTGATGTCTTATTGATCTCATCTAGCAAAGTCTTGTCCTTGTTTGACTTAGCTTGACGAAACGTCTTAGAGATCATGCTGGCTTTTGAATTTTTAAAATCAGCGATGGCTCTCTCCATTTGATACGTTGATGAACGCCAATCAGCATTCTTAATACCATTACGCTTGATGAAAGCATATAATTCGCTACGCTTACTTATTGACTTCTTGAGATTCTTAGTGATCGGCATGACTATATTGACCTGGTGATAAAAATATTATATTATACTTAGTATATTATAATATATTATATCAGTATCAAAAATACTTGGTGTTTAATACTATATTATAATACCAAGTATCAATTTAAAAAAAAAATTAAAAATATTTTTTAATCATGAGCAATTGCTGCTGGAAGACTAGATTTCTTATTTATGGTGTATCGCTTGTGGCGTTCATTGATTTGCTCACGATGTTGATCATCGTACGCCTTTTGCTTAGCAAGAATCTTTTCACGATGATTATAGTAATAACGCTTCTTGGTAGCTAGTAGACGTTCTTTATTCGCTTGGTATTTTTCCGGAGAGTAAGCCATGATGATTATATACTTAGTAGCGATAATGCTTAAGATAAAAAAAAAATATTTTGTAGGCTCACTTACATGAATAGCATCTGACTCACTTCTCTGAACTCATAACGAGTCTGAAACCAACTTTGTTTCATAAGCCATTTACAGTAGTCTACATCTTTGAGCATCGTTTGAAGATCATCATATTTTGATGAAAAACTTAGACGGATAGGCTTGTTGAAGTCAACGATGTCGTCGTCAATCGATAGTTGATCACAATAATCATAATTCGGTATTGCTATGCGCTTCTCATGGACCATATTGTCATCATGATATTCGTTATGAAGCTTACAAAACTTACGACACGAACCACATCGCTTTGTCCATTTTCTATTGACTTTATAGCATTCAATACATGTGCGTTTCAGTCTGTTAAAATGTTTGATACAAACGGATCCGACAAACTCAAGCTTTCTTGTTTTCTTATGCATGATCAAACAATTCCAAAAGATTGGAGTTCCACAATGACACTCTAGAATCATTTCAGGAATTTCAGTCTTCTTGAATGAGTCAGGCGTATAAATTTGTCTTTGTCTTGACCATTTATTTTCCCACGTCATATGTAAATCCGTTCCTGGACTATTCATCAATCTCAACCCAGTATCGACATAGTCTTCAATATTTCCAAGGTAGGCAACGAGTTTCTGATACTTATCCATCGTGTTAGTTATACTTAGTATTTTATCTTTCTAATTAGACTTACTTTTCATACCACAGTTTTGAAAATTCGTCTATAGTACGTGAGACTCCTTCTCGTTGAAAGGGTGCAAATGCCACCTTGCAATATTATGTGGTAAATCATTTCTTCGTATTTGAGGATCTTAGAGACCCTGTGGATGATAAAGAAAATTCGTGACATGAAGTGACTTCTAGAGAATGAATTAGTGACATTAGGTGCATTTAAGGCTTGTTTTGATTAGAGATAGTTAAAGGTTCTGTAACTAACATTTTAACCATAGGAATGTTAAAATATTTAAGCGAATATTATCACACTTAGAGAGGTTCTAGTTGTTATTTTATAGAGGGGGTGCAAATGCCGCCTTTAGGTACTCTACTACCCTGCTGACGAGATTGCGTTCGAGGAGGAAGCATCAGATTGCGAAGAAGAGGTGCTGCACGCTTTTGACCCCACAGACTTGCTTCCAACCAGCTTCGCCGAGGTTGAAGCCATCAAGAACATGCGCTTCATCCCTGCTGGAGTAACAGAGGGGCCCTCCTATCTGTATCAACACGAAAACGGTTCTACACAAACGTACCTGCGTCCTGAATACCGGCATCTGTTCGAGCACTCGGCAAGTTCGAGCTTCTTCGCTTACATCCCCCTATACTTTTGGCGTCAAGTGCTGCACGAGACCAACACGTATGCTGTAGTGAACAACATCCGAGTGGCGACACCGTTCACACTCGAGGAGCTGATGGTTTTCCTGGGCATCCTGTTCTTTATGGCCATGAGCGACAAAGGCGAGTACGCCAACTACTGGGGGCCACAACCCGAAGATTTGATTTTCGGTGGTAATACTTGGTATCATGACCCTCCATCGATTCAAAATGTTGCGCCGGTGTATAAGCTTCAATGCCGTCCCTAAGACCCTCGAGAAGGACGGCGCAGCACGCATCCGGCCACTCCTCAACTTGCTCAAGATTACGGGAGGACAGTATATTCATGTAGGGCGCAATGTTGCTCTGGATGAGGCCAGCGTTGCCTGCAGGTCGCGCCAAGGCCGTCACATGATTGTGTATAACCCCATGAAGCCGACCGGGAAATATCACTTCCGGCTTTATATGGCGTGCTGCTCTACGTCATGGATCGCGTTGAACTATAAGCTCCACTGTAATCGGAGTGACATCCTGGATCGACTTAGTGGTGTGGTACATCCATCTGAAGCACAAAACTTAAGGGAAGAGCTGGAGAATATCTCCAAGATCAGACAGCACGTCCTGGAAGTGACAAGGCCGCTTTTTGGAACTAATCGCGTTGTCAATATGGACAACTACTACACATCGGTGCAGCTACTTCAGGAACTACGGTTGAAGGGTCTCTTTGGCCGTGGAACGATACGTGCAAACAGTAAGCATTTCCCGACCCATACCATTCTGCAGAAAGATGACTGCAGCCGTGGAGATTACCGTCAATCTGTCTCGCACGACCACAGCATGCTGGCGGCGTCATGGTGTGACGGAAACGTGGTCAACCTGGTATCCAATGCGGACTCTACAAATGTTACTAGCGTGGTCCGAATGGTTGGCAGTGAGAAACAGTTCTATCCTGCCCCAGAGTGTGTTGCCCAGTACAACGCAAACATGCAGGGCGTTGATCGCCTCGACCAAATCCGAGGGCGTTTTTCTACTGCAGATGGTCATTCGTTCAAACGGTGGCATAAGAAGCTGGCCCTTGCTCTTATTGACGTTGCACGGTCGAACGCCTACCTTACATGGCGACTGGTCAAGCCACACCCAGCGACTCGTGACCCTCACAGATCGTTCTTGATGGAGTTGGTAGGTGAGCTTTTGAACGGCCAGTGGAGGAATGCACCAAGCGACGTTAGAATGTTATATAGTGGTGGAATGCAGGACGGCGAAGACGTGGAACAAGTTGATACACCTTCATCTCGGACACCAGGCAATAAGTCTGCAGTGCTGGCAACAACGACGTGCGCCTCGGTATCTTCCAGACAAATTCACGCTGATAAGAGCCGAAAACGCCGGCGCTGTATTGTGTGCAGATGGGAAGGACGCTATCCGACCGAGGTCACAAATTATTGTCTATCACACGGTGTGTGTTTATGTCGGGTTCTGCATGACCAACCCGCGAAGCCATGGATGTGTCCGTCGACAACATCTACATGCTGGGATAAATTTCATCAGTTCTACTTATCAAATGGTCTGTTTACGGATAAAGGAAATGTGCGGCGTCACAGTGAACTTGCGAAGTTGAGAGATAAACATGAACCTAGAACACAAAAACCACGGAAGGTGGCTGCTCGGCAGATTGGTTACGGGCTCGGTGGCGACGGGCCCAGCGCAGATCATTCTATTGGCCTCGATACATTCGGTCCGAGCGGTGATGCTACGCACAGACTTGCCATTTACAGTGGGCCTGGTGGTACAGGTCGTGGTGGAGCCGGCACACGTGGACTTAGTGGTGCTGGCGCGGATGGTGATGCTACCGTTGAACTTGTTGGGGCCGGCGCCCGTGGACCTTGTGGCGCTGCAATTGGGCTGGGTGTGGCAGCACGTGGTGGAGCTGCCGGCCGTGCACTTAGCAATGCTTCCGGCATGGGCGGCGGCTCTACACTTAGACTTGGCGATGCTGGTGTGACTGGCGGTGCTGTGCGTGGACTGGATGGTACTGGGCGTAGTTTATCCGGCGCATGTGGTGTTGGCGATGCTGGCGTGGGTGGGCGCTTTGCAACTGAACTAGACGGTGCAGGTCGTGTTGGAGCTGGTGCTGCCGTTGGACTTGGTGGAGGTGCGGCTAGACTGGGTGGTGGAGCAACCAGTCTTTGTGACGTCGGTCGTGCTGACACAGGCGTCCGTGGGCTTGGTGATACTGCTTGTGTTGCTGGTGCAGGTCGTTGTGACGCCCGGGGACTTAGTGATGATGCATGCGTGGCCACTTACGGTGCGGCAGGACTTGGTGGTGCTTGTGGGGTCGGCAGCCGTGGACTTGGTAATGCCGCTCATGTGCCTTGTCACACTGAAGTTGGGCTTGACTGTGCTGGTTGTTGTGAACCCGATGCTCGAGGACGTGACGAAGATACTGATGAGCGGCAAGTTTGATATAGTAAAACAAATGAATCATAGTTTTTTATGGTATATGTAAATTGGATGGAGTGTTGCCTTCCAGCTAACATGCACTTCTATGTGATGATCCAGCTCCCAGCATTTGCAGTATGGCTCTGAGCACGACGAACGATGCCTTGGGCAGAAGAGCGAAGTCGCAACTACCATCCGCGCCTCTGGCATTGCACTTAGCTCTCGTGCAACAACAAGCTTAGCATCTTCTTCAAATAGAAATATGTTTGCGAAGACAATAGTGGCTTCGCAAATGAGAGGATGCTGTGACATAAAAACATCTCTACAATCCGCTTGCTTGAGTAGCACCTTCCTGAGCCGTGGGTATTTCCTGTGCTGCAGTCGCATGCAATGCTCGCCGATAGAGACGAGGTCTCGCCGAAGCTCGATCCCGACGCACGCTCTGACGTTCGTCGTAAGTGCTACCTGCGCAAGCACGTTGCCAACACCAGCCCCAACGTCGAGAAATACGTCCGCTTCGTCGAGTAGGCCAACGGCTGCAAGTAGGAGAGTAACACCAGACGGTACCACCTCACCCGCATTACCATAAAAGCGGCCAGCGGGTTGGCGTACGTCATGAGCGCTGATACTTCCAAAAATGATATCAACAGCTTCAACAGCTTGGACATCGTATAGATTATCTCCATAAGATCCGAAGTCAGTTCCTGTGCCACAAATACCTTAGTTAGTATTATAAACGTAAATATATCACAGGGAATTTGAAACTCACCAGAAGCGCTTTTCGCTATTGCCACCTGTGGATGACCACAACTTCGCACAGTACAGCCACCTCCACCCTGATCACAGCAACCTTGGATTTCTTTCTCCTTGCTATCCGGCACCTCTTTGCCACTCGTGGCACTCTCAGATATGTCATCACCTGCTCAACAAGCGCAACATCAGTCTCACAAACAGCATAAAATTTTTCACCTTGAAGAAGACGAACCTGGCGCGTGGTGATCACCGTAGGGACCTTAAGCACTCAACGAATTAGCTGGAGGTCGGCAGGCTGGTCGTACCGGCCGTTGCAATACGAGTGGTGGTAGTTGTGGTGGTGCTCCGAGAAGACGTCTTGAGGACATGCCGCGAAGAAAACATGGCGGGAAATCGCTAATTGCCTTCCCATACGTCCTTTTTAGGCTGGCTAACCGAAGCCGCAGCTGGCGGGCGGGCCGCTTGGTCTTCATTCGGCGGGCTACGTAGTCCCAAGTGACGCGTAAGCCCTCCTTCTCGAACTGGAACGCGATCTGCACCAGCAGCTTGTCTTCTGTGTCTGTGAAACTTGTATGCATTAGTCTTGAGTACAATATAGCAAAATGGAAGGTAAAAGGTATGCATTGGTCTTACCATTTGTATGGTCTGGTGACTGGCTGTCGGGTGATAGGCAGCTGCCTTGATGGTACGACCACGTAGAAAAGGCCTATTACGCTCGTTGGAGCAATAAAATACGAGGCAGATCAAAAATTACCCCTTATCCTCACTGCATTCAGTTTTTTGATTGGTAGTAACAAAAGTCGGTAAGCAGAGCTGAAGAAAAAGCTAAAAGGGCGAAAAAATCGCCCTTTTAGAGCTTTATTTCCCACCTTGTTTTATAAAAAGTGTTTTTAAGGCGAAAAATGCGCCCTCGCACCGCGAAAGGGTTAATACTTGCAACTTTTACCAACCAAACCGGGCTAATTTAAGGTTGTGTGGCTGAACACTAATTTTAATTTTAGGCTACAGATACTACATGAAAAAGACGTTATTTTTCAGGGAGTGGTTCAAACACCCGACTGAGAGTCGATATAAACGACCGTTCCACGAACGTTCTAAGCACAACCTTTCCCAGGTCTGCCCAACTATCCGTACGGCGTATACCCGTATACCGCAGCTAAGAACCACTCATTCCCGCCCCGCCCCCGTTCGAAGGAAGCAATGCGCCCGACGGGGAAAATGAGGTCGTCGGCGCGGAAACGGCTGCCTCCTGAATCGGATAGTGACAGCGAATACAACATGGACGACGAGAATAGCGTTAGCGACGGGAGCGAGGTCACATTAGGCACGACTTCTAGCTCTACTGAACAGTCAGACAAATCCAGCCGCGATGGGGATATTGTTGGCGAACAATATTGTTGGCGAACAATATCCCCATCGCGGCTGGATTTGTCTGACTGTTCAGTAGAGCTAGAAGTCGTGCCTAATGTGACCTCGCTCCATTCGGCCCTCCCCGTTCCAAAGAAGATGAACGACTGCTGGATGGCCTAAAAGATACGCGTCTCCAGTCAACAGAGGTAAGCACATCGTCATCTCTGCCTTTATATTTTTTTATTGAATACTCACTATTGTTTTAGTTTGAGATACTATATATCGTCGGGCGTGGAAATTTTAGTGACGCATCATTAAGCCGTGTTTTGGAAAAACTGTACTCGAGTAACTCCAGAGTGGTGGTGGTAACCCCCGATTTGTTTGGGTGGGTTGTGGGGAGGAAGATTACAATGGACACTGACGGTGTACAATCCATACTGTCGACGATATCTGGAGAGTGTGTCATCATTCCTATCAACTGCAATTCGAATCACTGGTGCGCTATTATGATTGATATCTCGAAGCATATCCTGTATATCTACGATCCAATGCGATCGAGCTACCAGTACAGCGTTCGAGTGGTAGCTGAAAAATTAACCCCCATGCTGGCGGTAACCACTGGGGAACGATTTCGGATGCAAACCTACGAATCAGAAATAGGGGTCCAACTGGACAACTACAACTGCGGCTTATTCATCCTGCTCTGTGGTATTTTCCGGAAGTAGTTGAAGGAAAAAGTACTCCAAGCTGGGCAGATGGCCAATCTGCGAGGTAGTTAGCCAAGTATATTGTACGACTACTTGCTCAGTCAAGAGCAAATTGAAGAGTGAGCTAAATATCCTGCCTAGACCTTCTTGTTGGTGCCTCAACGGCTACCAGAAATCCAGGTAGGACTTGTAGCTGCAAGTTGGCGTCCAGCGACGCGCCGTAATCACAACCCAAGTAAAGGAGAGCTCCTGCTTGCTATCACCATGCAAATCCCCAAGTGGTGGCGGACTTCTTGCCACCATCTTGAAGTGGACTGCAAATCTGCATTGCAGGAACGGTTGGAAGTGGCTTGATAATCAGAAATACACCACAGCGCCCCCGAAAGCCTGCTTCCGTCCGTGACTGCCAAACCAGTCCTCCAAATGAAATAATAGCAGTCAAATCAGTCTCACTTTGAGTACTGCTTGGCCATCATATCACTTGGTCGGGTTTTTTTCGAGTCTGTCCGGATCGGAATGCACTAATATCGTTGCCAGCAGCTTGAGATCGGGTTCGGCGGCTGATAGGCTCCTCCGCTGCTTGAACGACACGGTGTGGTGAAATTGAAGAATTGGTTTCCACTAGGCGCTCAACTTCGACATTTCCCGCAACCTTGTCAGTTGGACTTACCGCTCTAGCCCGAGGAGCGGCCTGAGCTTTTGCGCGGCGTTTTGGCCTGGTTTTGCGAGGCGATGATCGCTGTTTTCGCTTATTACTGGCTCTAGCAGCGGTCGGGCTGGTCGATTGTTATTTGCCAGTAGATGATTCCAATAATCTTGTAGTTTCTGGTCACAGGTCTCAATATACTGTGTCAGCAATACTGGGACGTCCTTGATCAAACTGCGAAGCGGTTCAAATGAGTCTTCTATCGACTCTAAACCTTTCCATTGGACGAGAATTTCGTAGTCTCCAATTTCTTCATTCCAGCGGTGTTTTTTTAGCTTGTCGACGGCAAGTATGATTCCTTGAGCTGCAATATGTTCCAGTAGTTCTTCATTCACATCCAAACTGTCATCTGAGTAAAATTTTAAACGCGACGCATGAACATCCAATTCAGCTCCAGTGACGAGATGTTGAACTCGGAAAGAATGAGGATCTGCTCGTACTACCCGATAGGGACCCACCCAAAGGACGAGAAGTTTGTTGCCTTGCTTCTCATCGACTCGCGACCGTAGAACGTAGTCACCAACAGTAAAATTCACCAGATTTTCACCACGCTCTTTCTTCTTATTTAACAGGCGCTGTTTTAGTCGTTTGTCCTCCATTGCTGCGTGCATTTCGGCGATGCTGGTTCGTAAACTCGAGAGAAAAGCGTCGATTTTTGGGTTTGGTGGAACCTGTTGAAATTCTCCAGTTTCAGGTCGAAAAAATTCACGAAGTGGCGAAGGGCATTTCAAACCGGTAAATAACTCCACAGGCGCATGGTTTCCAAGTGAAGGCATTGGGGTATGGTTAATACTCGATTGCACCATTGGGACAAGATACACCCAGTCATGGTGACTGATCTTGTACTCGAGAATTAAAACCCTCATCACCTGTAGTATATCCCGATTTACCCTCTCGACAGAGCCATTTATCCACGGACAATAAGCTGGTGTGAAATCATGATCAGACCGTAGCCGTCTCGACAGCTCCTCCATCACTTCATTTTTAAAATGAGTGCCATTATCACTGACCCAGAGCTCAGGTAAGCCGAACCGTGAATTCCATGCCAGTAGAGCTTCAACCGTGGTGGTGCTGTCAGCAGTATCGGCTACCACAAGCTCACAAAAATGGGTAGCGTGATCTTTTAGGACCAAAATGTACTTGGTATCGCCAAAACTGTCACCCATGGAGAGAAAATCAAAATGTAAAACTCCATTCCGTGTAGAACAGTCAATAGTTTCTCCCCACGGCCGAGTCACAATTTTTCCACCTTTCACGTGCATACACAACCTGCAATCGCGAACAAATTGCCCTGCAAGAGCCAAAAGCCGTTTTATCGCGAAGATACGACGAATCTGCTCCACCATGGCAGCATGTCCTCGATGCCCTTGTGGTCCACAGTGGGAAATAATAAACAGACGCTGAATGAAATCAGAAGCTTCTTCAGGGACCCAGATGCGATCTGCCAAAGTAAGAATTCCATCGTCTCGTGGAGTAGTTTGATCAGGTGACTCATATTGCCGCTGCAGCTCCATAATTTCAGAAAGCTTTGGCCAAATGAAATTTTCCTTATCCAGCGGACGTAGGGACTCCGAGGGAGTAGGCTTCGGCGTTGGAAGTTGCGAAACTCGTTGGTCTTCACCTGGAGCTTCTCGTAAACGCTTAATCGTGGCGGGAATGTGATTACCAGCCCAGCGACTGATCATATCAGCCCAGACATTCTGTGGACCGGGAACGTGTTCGATAATATACCGATACTGCATGAGCTTGAGGGACCATCGCAGTAATTTTCCTCGCACGTGTTTCTTAACACTCTGGTCTGGGGCGAAAATGTAGATTAGGTTTCGATGATCACAGAAGAGTCTGAAACCTTGGGGCCGAAGCAACAGATAATCCAATTTGTCGCAAGCTGCTGCAATGGGAAAAGCCTCTTTTTCCAAAACTGTCCAATTGAGCTCGCTGCCAGCGAATGTTCCACTAAGGCATTGTACAAGCCGGTGCTGCTGGTCTGCCACAGGTACTCTAATGTTGTAATTCTCGACTTGAGTCACAATTAACGCCCATCCGTAGGCACTAGCATCTGAGAACACGCACGTAGTGGAGTTGTCATCAGGAAAATCGAGAGTTGCCGAAGAGGCTAGCATTTCTTTGACATTCTCAAACGCTGCTTTCTCATCCGCATTCAGCTCAATTTTGATGCCAGCAGCAGCTCGTTTGGTTCGGCGGGTCTTTACTAGGGCACTATCCAGCTTGTGCTGTAGGGGTGCAATCTGCCGAGCAAAATCGATCAGACTATCTCGCATCCAATTCACCGCGCAGATAAACCCCTGGAGCTCTGCTGCAGTGGTAGGAAACGGAATTGCACGCAGTGTGTCAACTCGAGAGGGGTCGTGACGGATCCCATTGCCGTCTAAGATTTTACCACACCATTTCACCTGGCGCTGGTAGAGTTTGCACTTTGCAGCACTAAGTTTAAGCCCAAAATGGTCTAGCAACGAGAAGAATTCACGTAATTTCTCCAAATAGGTATCGATGTCGTCGGCAAACAACAAAATATCGTCGATCCACACTAACAAGTGCTTGTAGAGTAAAGGGGCGAAACATTTCTCCATTGTAGACTGGAAGAAGATGGCAGAGTCACTGCTGCCCTGGGGTACTCTGGTGGGAGTGAAGATCTTCTCATCCGTCATGTAAGATAACCACTCCTGACAGAACACAGCAAGCGGGAGTTGCCAAAACCCCTTCAAGAAATCAAACAAACCAAAGTGTCGTTTTCCACGTGCATTTTCCATTACAACAGATAGAATTGGCATAACAGCGGCCATAACTTCGGTCTGAGAGTTCAGCGCTCGATAATCCGTTGTTTGGCGTAGATCCATAAGGTCAGCCGATTTGTTGACAGGAAGTACAGGGCTTGCCCAGCGGCTTGATGGGTTTTCGTAGACGAATCCTAATTCCACAAGTTGTTGGTTAAAGCTCCGTAAAAATTCTCGAATATGTGGCGGATATTTTCGAGGCTTACATTTGGTCGGCTGAGCTCCTTTTTTCAGACGAATCTCCAGAGGTGGCACATTTGCAGGTGGGTCACCGCGCAGTTCGAGACGCCAAATGCCATAGGCAAAAACTAAGAGGCGTAATTCTTCCACTCTGTCGGCTGGAAATCCACACTCCACGGCATTTTCAATCAGGTTTTCGACCGCCGAACGTACCAAAGCGTCAATTACCGGTTGGTCGGTATCCACGGGGGGCTCTCCAACCTCCAAGTCAAATGGATCTCCATCAGTATCGCCACCTCCGCGACTGGCGAGCTGCTCAAGCTGTCGGTCTACGTCTATGCCAAGACTCAGTAGTAGATCACGGCCAACAATAAACTCATCATCAATTGAGTCAACAATGAGGCATTCCACAGGTTCCATCGGCTCGACAGGTCCAGCTGCTGTGTTAATTAACACGTGGAGCATGGCCTTTGCGTCCGCAACCACTGGAATCTTCCCATATGTGAGGATATTGATTGGCGGATCGATCGGTATTTGCTCGACAGTAGAATCAGCGGTAACAAGCATTTCCCACTGGGATCGGCTTATAACGGTGTAAGTCGACCCAGTATCTGGACAACAAGGTAATTGAAGAACTCCATTGATAGTAGCCGTCCGGGAGGTGGGCGGCAGCACTTCGCTCAGGCGTTTGAGCCGAGACTGACGCTTTTTCTTCTCCTCCCTCAGTTTCTGCCTCAATTCAGTCTTCTCAGCATCTGTAGCTTCTGGGCAGTCTTTTAGCCAATGCAAGGCCTGACATTTAGGACATGGCGACGGAGGCTCACGGACAGCGTTGGACTTTGTAGAGTCTGTTGACTTCTTCGTTGTAGACACGGAAGGTTTAGCCTCTGCAAAGGACACCCGGCGGTTGCTGTTGTTCGGGGCGGAACCGGTTAGAGACTGCTTGCTGGCGGATTTCCCAGCAGGTTTAGAGGGTGTATTCTTAGGCTTTTCATCACTGCGGCTTGGTTGGTTCTTCTTCAAGCGCTTGTTCTGTTGAAAGTGACGCTCGTGCTCTTTAGCTTTCTGGGAGATGATATCGAACAATTTTCTTAGGTCGGAGGCGGCATCCTTTCTTTTCCACTGAACTATGGTTTTGACTTCAGCCTTGAGAGCCGGTGGGGCTAGCGAAGCAAGTATGCATTTGCACTTCTCTTTCTCACCATCTGCTCCAAGAAAACACTCTTCTAGTCCATGTTCTTCAACAATTTCGTCAAAACGCTGGAAATAAGAGAGGACTCGTGCGTCGACATCTGATTCTCGCAGATCCATACGGAGTTTCGTCTGGAACAGCTCCTCGATGTCAGGAATATCATCATTCTTGACGCTGCCGAGCAGCCGCTCGAGCTCCGCTAGCAGAATCTCGTCAGTAGCATCAGCGACGTCGATTCCGAGACGGAAGGTGCAGAACGCCTTCAGTAGCTTGTCGGAAAAGGACTCCTTGATAGGTTGCGTAACCAAGTCGTAGTTTTCGCCGGAGATCCGAACTCTGGCGCGCATCTTAGCCTCATATTCACGCCTTAGCCCACGCCACTTCACCAGTTCTTCGTGGGAGATGGATGTGATCGTCGGTGGGACCACAGGCGCAAAAATGGGAACCGCGAAGTCGGAGGCCTTCGTCTCCTCGTCATCTTGAGTGCGTCGGTTGGGCATGACGCTCCTTCAGCAAGTCTCACGACACGACGTCGGTGAGAAATTCACTAAAGAATTCTTTGTGGTATTTTCCGGAAGTAGTTGAAGGAAAAAGTACTCCAAGCTGGGCAGATGGCCAATCTGCGAGGTAGTTAGCCAAGTATATTGTACGACTACTTGCTCAGTCAAGAGCAAATTGAAGAGTGAGCTAAATATCCTGCCTAGACCTTCTTGTTGGTGCCTCAACGGCTACCAGAAATCCAGGTAGGACTTGTAGCTGCAAGTTGGCGTCCAGCGACGCGCCGTAATCACAACCCAAGTAAAGGAGAGCTCCTGCTTGCTATCACCATGCAAATCCCCAAGTGGTGGCGGACTTCTTGCCACCATCTTGAAGTGGACTGCAAATCTGCATTGCAGGAACGGTTGGAAGTGGCTTGATAATCAGAAATACACCACATGCTCACGTTTGAACACTTCACGGGCGCGCCATCACTCGGGCGGATGGACAAGAAGTTGATGATGTATCTACGGTACAGATACCTTTGCTTGTGTCTGCGCTAATAATATACATTTGCCTTCCTTCGCATTCCAATGTCTGTGTTGTACACAAGTGCGTGGAGTCGCTTGATTTTACTAAGAAAGGTATTATCCGGGTATACGCTGTGATGAAAAAGGGTGGACGAACTGGCTTTTGGCCAGTCGGGTGCCCGTCGGTGCAGTCGGGCTTCGGTCGGGTACGTTTGTCTCGTCTCATATCTCCCAGGCGGGTGCAGCAACACGTGCCTATTTTTCAAGCTGCAAGTAGCCCGGGAAATGGTGTATTAAGCGTCATCACTGTTGACTCATCAGCCGACGTACGATACCAATGGACCAATGAAACTTGCATTGGATGGGAGACCTTGGATCGTCCACGTTGTCGGTTCGTAATTGCAGGCTCGAGATCATCGAAGATGTCCTTGCCACACAGTTCGAGGAGGGCTTCGGGAAGAGTGAATACGCCCACCAAGTACTGAGTGACCTCATGGGGGACGGGATCTTCGCTGTGGATGGCCGCAAGTGCGCAAAACGACCAGTAATTTGTTCTCCATGCGAGAGTTTAGAGAGTCCATGGCGACTGTTGTCCAGGAAAACGTCCACACGTTGAACGAAATCTTACAACGTGAATCTGTGGAGCTTTTGGGATTGTTCACCCGATTTACGTTCAAAGCCATCTTGGAGATCGCCTTTGGTGCCAAATTTGGGGGTCTGGTCACGGAGAAAGAGTGTGTCCTGGAGCGATCTCCAAGTACGATCCCGCTACGAAGCATGTGGAGATCAGTCTGGCGACCGTGAACCAAACCATCAATGAGGACTTCACCATCACGTGAAGGTAAGAACCACATTTCACTGAAATGATTTCAGAGTGCCTGTAGCTTAACAATCTTGCCTTGAACATACATGTAAATATCAAGCCATGAGCTCGCAATCCTAGTCCTCCATAATCTGTCACACGCACACTCGTCTATTTACTCAGCGTCATCACTGATGACTCATCAGCCGACGTACGAACTGAAGTACTACAGTAGTAAGCAGATTGGATCTCATTCTGCAATTCCTCCTCCAGTCCCGAAGACTCAGCATCCGACACCCAGCCATGCGTCTCTTCATCAAGACCCTAGTGGCTCTTGCCGCCGTCCTTCTTGCAACCAGCACCGAGGCGGCAAAGGCCGTTCAGACCGGTGGGAACGAAGACGTTGTCCAGTCCTCGCATATTCTCTCTCGCGAGAGCAAGAGAGTCCTTCGAAGCGAGTATGATGAAGAGAAACTACTCGAAGACGATGAAGAAGAACTTCTAGAAAATGATGAGGAAGAGAGGAAGAACGGGGCAAACCTGTTCACCGACGCGAAGATGAAAAAGATGTTGGCTAGTGACTGGTACCGGTACCAAGTGGCCCGGAGATGGAAAGAGAGAAAGTATACCTGGCAAAATCTCCCGCCGAACGTCGATCCTGATCTTGTCGCATTCTATAAGGGGTTCAGAGAACGTCACGGCTAATAAGCAACACCGTCACTACGAGTAACGGCGGGGGGTATTTTCGTGCTTGAAGCAACTCGATCCAGCACCGTAGATGGAGACTTGTCCTGTTAGTAGATAACACAAATAGTTTTCAAACGACAAATAACAGTTTACCGTGTCATTTTTGTTAGAGCATGACTCGTTCGCACTACATGTACGGTATTCCACCTATATTTCACCATCACGTGAAGTACCAAAGTGGGTGTAGCGTTAATAACATGACCAGCCACGGGATGGCCCAGCCATGAGCTCGCAAACCTACATGTAGTCCTCCATAATCAGTGGCACGCTCGCACACTCGTCTATTCAGCGTCATCACTGTTGACTCATCAGCCGACGTACGACCGAGCTAAGTACATGTACCAATGGACCGATGGAGGGGAGACCTTGGATCGTCCACGTTGTCGGTTCGTAGTTGGCAGGCTCGAGATCATCGAAGATGTCCTTGCCACACAGTTCGAGAGCTCCGGGAAGGGTGAATACGTGGTGACCACGTGCTGAGTGATCTCATGGCCATCTCGGAGACCGGGGGTCTGGCGACCAGACTCTGGCCACGGAGAAGGAGCACCCAGTAGAAACGGCATTCAACAACGCACAACAGAGGCTCTTCGAGCGGTTCCTGGAGCCGACGTGGCTGAGATGGCTACATGGTGGTCGATCCAAAGTCCTTGAGGGACATCGTAGTGTCTTTCATGACGGCAGGCAGAGACTCGACGACGGCAGCACTCACCTGGTTCTTCTACGCTGTGAGTCAACACTCAGAGGTCGAGTCAAAGACTCGGCAGGAGATAGCCGCGAAGATCCCGGAGTTAATTAATGAGCGGGGATATTCCTTCGCCATCTCTGGTCCAAGTGAACGAATTGGTGTATCTTGAAGCTACTGTGAAGGAATCATTGCGCCTGAATCCCGTTCCGTCTAATATTCGAGAGGCTCTTGACGACGTAGTTCTGTGCGATGGAACCGTCGTGAAAGTGGCGAAGCTGCGATGGGGAGAATCCCGCACACGTGGGGGCCAGACGCGAAAGAGTTCAAACCTGAAAGGTGGATCGATGTCGACACAGGAAACCTCGCTGCTGTCTCGCCCTACAAGTTCACACTATTTAATGCCGGCCCTCAAAGCTGCCTTGGTACCAAATTAGCGATGATGGCCGCAAGTGTGCTGAACAAGTATCGCTTGATGCTTCATTGCCACCTCCGCTCGAAGGTAGTCGCCGATAGTGGTCCAATTGACAATAAATTTTGTCGCTCTAGAGAGAAATTAGCAGTTTTTATTTTAGAAACGGACCTCCGTTTCTAACTTGCAATTAGGGTTTGGCTTTCATTACATGGTGAGATCCCCGGAACACCGCAATGTGGTTCTCTATACGTAGCATCGCTCTGCTCTGTTGCCTCTTAACACCAGTCCTCGCTCAGCCTTTTGTTAATGGCCCCGGATATTCTGTGACGTCTGCAAGTGAGTCGGCAGGGGTGCTCACGATCAACCTTGCAGTGAACACCGCCTCCATGTCGACTTCGTACGGCACGGACCTGTCGACGCTCGTGGTGACTGTGACCAAGACCGAGAGTGACAGTGTGCGCGTGAAGATCGCGGACAAGAACAACAAACGGTGGGAAGTCCCCAAGAGCCTGTTCACTGCTGGAACTCTGGGGTCCGAGAGTTCAGCGACCGCGGCGGCGACAGATCCATTGTACACGTTCAACTACACGCAGAGCCCGTTCACGTTCAAGGTGGTGCGCAACTCTGATGGTTATACGCTTTTCGACTCGTCGGGCATCTCTCTCGTAGTGAAAGACCAGTATTTACAGGTGGCGACAGCTTTGGGTAGTGATCTCAGCGTCTACGGCATCGGAGAGAGCACCCGCGACAACTTCAAGATGGCTAACGGGGACAAGCAAACACTGTGGGCCCGTGACCAGGTATCGGCCACAGCCAACGTCAACACGTACGGGTCGCACCCGTTCTTCCTCGGGATCAACAGCGCCGGTCAGGCTCACGGTGTATTGCTGCTCAACAGCAACGGAATGGATGTGACGATGGACAGCGGCCACCTCGTGTACCAGACCATCGGCGGTGTGCTCGACTTTAACACCGTAGTTGGCCCCACGCCTGCGAACGTTGTTTCTCAGTACACGAAGCTTATCGGACGACCGAAACTCATGCCGTACTGGTCGTACGGATTCCACCAGTGTCGATGGGGCTATGGGTCGATTGATGCGCTTCGGACGGTTGTGAGCAAGTACAAGAGCAACAACTTGCCGCTGGATGTCATCTGGTCGGACATCGACTACATGAAGAAGTACCACGACTTCACACTGGACGAGATCAACTTCCCCCAAGCTAAAATGGCAGCCTTCCTCGATGAAATCCACTCTACTGGGCAGAAGTATATCCCAATCCTCGATCCCGGGATTCCGGACGATATCAATGACTACGCGTACACGAAGGGTTTGTCGATGGATATCTTCATCAAGGACATGAGCGACAAGCCGTACCTGGGCCAAGTGTGGCCTGGGCCGACGGTATTCCCGGACTTCTTCCACCCAGACGCCAAGTCGTACTGGGGGGAGCAGATCCAGCTCATGTACAAGAGCTATAACTTCGACGGTCTGTGGATCGACATGAACGAATTGGCCAACTTCTGTCCTGGAGCTTCATGTGTCCGTCAATCCGGTGTCACTTGCCCAAAGAGGGGGAACAGCACGACGATGACTATCTGCTGTCTGAACTGTGTAGATAACAACAACAGCTTCGACAACCCACCATTCGCGATAAACAACGCCGGCATCCACGACGCCATCTACAACAAGGGAATCTCGACCAGCACGTTGCAGTACGGAGGCATTCGACAGTACGATAGTCACAATTTGTACGGTATTTCCGAGTCCATTGTGACCAACGCTGTCCAGGAAGAGTTGACGAACAAAAGGTCCTTCGTACTCTCTCGATCAACGTTTCCAGGTAGCGGCGTTCATGTAGCTCACTGGACCGGTGATAACGCTGCCACTTGGAATGATTTACGCTGGTCAATCCCGGCAATCCTGAAACTTGGAATCTTCGGATTGCCTATGGTAGGAGCAGACATTTGCGGATTTTTGGGCTCCTCCGACATGGAATTATGTGCGCGTTGGACAGCTCTGGGATCTTTTTACCCCTTTGCCCGCAACCACAACAATTTAGACTCGCCAGCCCAGGAGACTTACGTGTGGCCGGAGGTGGTTGTTGTGGGTCAAAAGTTCATCGGGCTGCGATATCGACTACTGCCCTACATCTACACGCTTGGGTATCACGCTCATATGGATGGTTTGCCTATTGCCCGCCCACTACTGATGGAATTCCCTACTGATACGGTGACACACAACATCAACAACCAATTTATGCTCGGAAATGCGTTGCTGGTGACTCCAGTTGTGAATCAAGGAGCGACTACCGTGACTGGGTATTTCCCACGTGGAATCTGGTACAATATCTTCGACTACTCACAAGTTCTGACGTCTGGCGCGTACTTGACGATGGCTGCAACGATTTATGACATGCCAGTGCACATTCGAGGTGGGTCGATTTTCGCCATGCATGAGCGAGCTCTCACTACTTCAGAGGCCCGTCTCACGCCTTTTACGATCCTCGTCGCGTTGCCATACACTGGAAGTGCTAGTGGGGACTTGTACTTGGACGATGGCGAGACAATTAGCAATCCAGACGCCACGTTTATCAAGTTCACTGCGTCGATTGGTGCCTTCACGTCCACAGTTTTACAGGATGATTATGCAGATGCTCACAGCAATTTGGTGAGTAAGGTGGTTGTACTCGGTGTGGTATCAGAACCTACTCGGGTGTCTCTCGGTTCGATCTCCACGTACGACGCCGGCACACAACGCCTGGAGATCAATCTTACCACTGTACACCAGACTATTGCCAAGAGCTTTGTCATCATGTGGGACTAAATTTTCAGCTACATGTATCTGTGCTGTTAGAAAATAATGCTCAACGGTGAATTAACCTACTCGAGGAATAGTTGGAGCGTTGGTGTTTTTGGTGGTGCTTGAACTTGTAGCTCTTTATTTCTTCCATGCAGGGGTGGTCATGTGAGCACCACGGCCTCGGCCACCAGGACCCGGAGCTGCTGCTAGCTGGGGAGCTCCTAACTGTATCTGGACTGGCTCCCCGGACGAGAAGCCAAACCCAACAGGTGCGCCAGCGGCATTGGGCGGCGAGTTGATGCCATAGTTTTCTCCGTAGAATTCGTTCACTAGTGCAGCCGCCCACTTAGACAAATGTTCTTCGCCGCACTCGAATTGAACGGTTTCCAGTGCATCAATACCCTCGTTTACCTCGACCAGAGAAACTCCTCGAGGAGCGACGCGCAACACGTTCTCGATGAATCGCAACGAGTTACCGACAATAGCGACATCTGCGACTGTCAGGAGGTGCAAGAAACCCTTGATGACGTCCAGCTCCAATACCTTCCCCATGTGCGCCGCACTTGTCAGAGCGATATTAGTCAGCGCGAATGCCACCTCACGCCGCACCTCGTAACTACCGTCCTTGAACTGTTGACCCAACAACGGGAGCAACTGGGCCTGCATCAGCAATTCCACCACAGCAGCTTCTGTTGCAGCCAGGTTTGAAACCACCCATGCTGCTTCAGCGGCTAGGGACTTCTGCTGTGCCCCAGCCTGCTGAGGCTGCAAAAATTCATTCAGCTTTGGTAAAACAACCGAGTCCGTACTGAGCAACCGACGAACGTACGGCATTTGCCACTCGTCCGTGTGATGATCCGGAGATCCACAGCAAATGTTGCCAAAGACGCGCAAAATCGGGGTCAGCAGCAACTCGTTGTTCGTTGAGAAGTACGGTAGCAACAGATCCACTAATCCGTTCTCCAGCATCAGTTTCAAATACGCTTCTTCACGCGCTGTCAGGAAACTCAGCAGCCAGGCAACTTCCACCACAATGTCCTCGCTGAACGTAGCAGGTGAAGCTGGTTGCGACAGACCTTTTACTAGGACTGGAATGATGCCCGCATCCACAAAAGGCTTAGCTGGAGTCTCAAATCCTCGAGCCAGATTGGACAGCGCCCATGCACTGGTCTTGGCCAGCTCCTTTTCACTGGGGTTGCTTAGCAACTTAACCAACGGCAACACCGCCCCATTGGCAATGAGCTGCTGGCGGAACTCCTCACAATCTGCTGCAATGTTACCCAGTACCCAGGCAGAATGCTCGGCCAAAGCGTGGTTGGATCCCTCCAGAAATTGCAACAGGCGGGGAACGGCAGGTAGAACCAGTTTCGTGTGCTCGTATTGCCCACTGGCAATATTGGTCAAGCACCACAAGATCTCTCGGTATACTTCTCCACCCGTTCGGGTGGCACTAGCCAGAGGTGATGCCGAATTGAGTAGTGACACCATGACTGGTACAATCTGCCACAAAACAAAACCACAAATAAGAATGTTGCCATAAATAGTCGCTCTGTCCCGCTGAATTTGTCCCCGAAATCATTTTCGAGCACAATTCGGACAGTTCACATCGGACAACGTACCCCCGACTCGATGATCTGCTCCACCTGCTCGTAGTCGTTCTCGTGTGTCGCTAGCAGGACTCGAATCTCCTTCAGCGTGTCGAAACGCGCCTGGCTCTTGGCAGCCGACGCGTTGCTCGTGTCCGCCAGCACTTTGACCAGTTCGGCGATGCTGCGGCCCGTGAGAGGCGGCTGATCCGCCGACATGAGGCGCCGACGCTTCGTCTGCACTGCGGCGCGTCGCTTATCCTTGCGCACTTGCGCCGTTGTACGCTGGCGCCGCGCCTTGAGCGCACGCGACTCGGCAGCGGCGTCATGCTTCTTGAGCGACGTACGGGGCGGCATTTTCAGATATAGATTTAGTTTTGTGCCGGAATAGAATTTAGACTTTCAAAATAATATTTTCAAGACAATATATTTTAAGGTGAAAATATATTGTTTAGTCCTTTTTCGAAGGTGTTATCCCCAGTGTACTGGTATCGATATACACTACACCTGGTCGACGACGCCAGTTGACTTCTGCATTCTGGTCGAAGTTCAACGCGAATTTCATTAGACAGGTAGCGTTCATTTTCTGACGAGCATACCAGCAATTAGTTCGAGATACGAGATAATGTTAGGATGAAATTGGTCGTACCCTCAATACAGCTTTGTAGAGAACAGGCTCTCGCAGATGGAGGTGCATTTTAGTCTTTATACGCAACGCTTTCATTACAAGACTCTGCACCTCCATGGCGTCTGCAAGTGGGTCAATCGCAGTAATTGCCTAAAATCAATCAAATACACGATGCGTTAGTTGTCAAGCCTTTTATTACCACGTTGACGCGTATCCTTACGTCGCGGACTGCAGCAAGAGGCAAAATTCCTTGTTGTTCAGTGTCACGTTGCTCCAGTTCACTTTACAATATAAAACATGTCAAGAAATACCCCAAAGCAGAATCCAAACCAACATTTGCACCTCAATAGTAGCGCGTAGTAATCTTGAATCTCCTTGAAATGTTGCGTACGGATTGTTTTCACAAAAAATCCCAACGGATATTTCACATCCAGCGGGAGGATGTCATCAACGTACAAGATGGAGTCGTTACCGCCACGTTTCATCTTGTGCATATCTCGAATGATGGCCTGCTCGATGGCTTGCAATTGTGCAGACGTTTTCAAAGGGAAAAAAGTTCTCAATGCCACCAAAGCATCTTTTAGTAGTACGCGTCGTTCGGTCACGAAACTTTCGACATTATAAAGCTCGCATAGACGCAGTAGAAGGCGTTGGCAGCCCTGAATCATCTGCTCTTGGTCCACATACACAAGATCAGAGACTGCCCCAGTCAAACACAAGAGGAACATTTCGATCTCCGAGTCCCAGCTGAACGTTTGTAGCGCCAGTAGTAAATTGTATCCCCATTCGGCGATCAAAGGCTGGAACCCGTACTTACGATGCAGCTTCTCGTACAACACCTGCTCGAGTGGGAATCGTCCCAATGGGTTACGCTGCTCCCGCTTCCGCTTTTCCACCCACACCTTCCGCACGACTTTCTCAACGTCGATCTTCTTGAGGGTTCTACGCTTGAGTTTCCCGCGGTGCCTCAAGAACAACGGGACAGCCTCATGCATCCCTAGAGCCATAATGTAGTCTTGTTTTCTCTTCGTCGGAGACCCCGACGTTGAAGAGGTTGCGGCCCTAATTGTGATCACACCCGACATATTCGGGAGAACAATAGGGTGCATGGATGTCTTCCGAACGACACGATCGAGCTGGTGATGCAGGATATTAAGCTCCACACGAGCTTCTTCAACATCATGCCAAATCTAAATAAGGGTTAATGTAGGGTTAAATCGTGAAAAGCTCTAATGAACCTACCCGACTCAAGTGTAGATTTACACCGCAGTGTTTCTGAAGACGTTCGATCCAATGCAGCATCTCCTTCACCAGCGTCTTCGTCCGGTCTTTGTTTTGAGCTCGCTCTTCACCTCTTGCTGCCACATTGTTAGTGCTGTCAAGACGTTCCAGAACGCCACCTTTATCTCCAGAGTCTGTAGCTGATGCACCACGAGAACCTGTACTATCTACCCCTTCCCATTGATACTTTTGCACTGAAAGCTCCGGTGTTCCATCCACAATTCGATCCCAATCAGGCCTGGGAGTGTAGCAAACTCGAGTTCTTTCAAAGGCTTCCTGGAATTGCTCGTACTTGGCTCGAATCTCCCTCAAAGCAATTTCAGACTGCTGCTTTGACAGCATATCACGTGTGTACTGGTCTTCAAGACTAGCAGCTTCTTCCTCTAGCTTCCTTATCTCGTCCTCAATAGCTCGATTCTCTGCATCAGCGTTTTGCACTTGTAGAGCGACGGATGCGTGTTGTTCCTGCCACTTTTTCTCCTCCAAGTGGCGCTTCAATGGTGCACTCGAAACGAAATCCAAGTAGAGCTGCTGGCTTCGAATCTCCTTGAGTTGAGCTCGCTGATTGTCCAGCTGTAACTCCAACACTTCGCAGTCTCGTAGCAACTCGTGCTCTTGATCTGTGAGTAAGGCGTAGTCTCTTTCTAGAATCTGAACAGCCTTCCGTTCCCCTTCAATTTCAGAGCGGTTGTGAGCGTGCCGTGTGTGCAATTGGGCCAGTTCGCGTTCAAGAAGTTGAAGTTGCGTGGTTAAATCTTGCTCGATGGCGTTTTCCATCGCAAGTTTTGTGGTAAGACGTTTCCGTTCTTGTTTCTGGAGTTTGAACTTGTCCTGCATCTCAGCAACTAACGAGAAGTACTCACTCTTTTCACCTTGACCTGATTCTACCTGACCATAAATTGCATCATTTAGAACTTCCCTAATATCGACAAGGAGGCTCTTCAGTGCTCCAGCTTCCATTGTCCTCTGCCAGGTTTCCAGTGTCGTAAAGCAATTAGCAGTATTTAACTGTTTTTCATGCAAATCAGTTGGAGGTTTGCAAATAATTGCGCGTGGGCTTACACGACCGCTATACTTTATCTTTTGCTTCGGTCGTGGGGGTGGAGCAAAGCGAATTCGTGCTGTTTGGCTGCCTCCAAAATCTGGTTTATTGTTGTCACATTTTGATTCGCGAGCAGTGTTGGGTAGTATGGGGAGCTGCGGATGGCCACCAACATGTGAGGGTTCTCCAAGAGAAGAACAGTTAGCATCTTCACGTTCTTCACCAGACAAAAGTTTCATTTCTCGTTCGGTCCAGTTCAAAAATACACTACAACTTGCAGTAGCATTTTTTTCGGCTAAATTGCTACGTAATGGAGGGGTAAATGACCGTAAATTCATCGCACATTCATGGTCTAAAAGAATCCCCGTATACACGTGTACAGCAAGGCCAAGTGCAGTGAAGTCTGTCCCATCCGATTGCAACTATTCACATTAGCGGGGGTGCCTTGGGTTAAATCCACAACTGCTTTCTGTAAGCGTCTCCGATCTTCTTAGTACTTCGAAGCGGAAACACACGCCCAACACGCAGCTTCCGTCGGACAATGGATTTTGACAGTACGAATGGAGGAGAAAAGCACTTTGAGCGTTCGATACATTAGCGTCCACGCCAGCGTCCAGACACATGTTCAAAAACTGCAAATAGTCCTCAATTGAGTTCAGTTGAATACGCGCGTCCATGGTCTCGGCACCTTCCGAGCCGATAAATACCAAATCATTCACGCGAGCTTTGACCGGAGACACTAACGCAATTCCAGACCGATATTGACCATCAGCAGGTAATTGCGTCCACGTTGGCTTGGACATGTAGAAGATCGATTGCCATTTCTTCATTACCAACTAGAAACGCCATCATTAAAGGCGTGAGTCCATCAGGTGATGCGATTTCCAACGAAACTCCAGCGCTCAACAGAGTTGCCACTAGGTTTGATAACCCGACCTCAGAAGCTAGCAGCAACGCTGTGTGAACGCAATTCAGGAACGTCTTTGACTGACAACGGACTCGTATCCAGCCCACTGACAGGAACAATTGTTAATGTTTTCTGTATCATTTCATAGGCTTCTTGGATTGCATTACGCAGGATAGGAACAGCTGAGCCACTGAAAGTCGGGAGTCGGAACTAATGCTGCGATCCAATATAAACGACGCTGAAAAAACATACATTATTTTCATTTTTCCATCTTCAGAGTCACGGTACTAACAAGCCCGTTGCCAGGATGGCTACGGTCCAGACGGATGCCATGTTGTCGTGCAGGAGTTGAGACCAAGCTTTCTATTTCAAACCTTTCGCAGGTTGAACAACTACATATTAACTAGCAAATACATCTTACTCTTTCTTTTGCCAAAGAAGGCGGAGGTCCTCTGCAAGCCACGACCGAAGCTAACACCTTGCTGAGAGCCCCGCTGCGAGCCAAGGGTTGTCAGTACCGTTGGTGTCAGGGTGAATGCCTTCACTATCGGACTCGCTCTCAGTGGCACTCGCACATGAAAACAGACATGGCATTCAGAGCCTCCAGTACGAGTTCGGGGGTCTGTAACAAGAAATAAGTTACGATTTAAAATTGAAAAAGAAAAATCAACGTTATTGATCCTACTTTGATTCTAGAGAGGAACCAATGGAAGCACCTCCGCCTGTTCGTGAAAGAACCGCTCGTCTTGAGAACGGCTTCTACCTTCTGCCCTCATCTTTGAGCTTTAAGTTCTTGACCTGCTTCTTCCACAAAGCTGCTCATTTGTTTTGCTTCTAGGCTCTTGACAGCATGGAATTCGGTCGACTCCCCCATTGCGAACGTTTTAATAACGCCCTTTTAACCCTTTCGCGGACAAGGGTAGCATTCTGCTACGAACGAGGGCGTTGCAAAAGCAGGTGTAATTTTAACCCATCAGAACGTAGCATATGCTACTTTCGAGTTGAAGGGTCGCGTCTTCAATACCGTGTTTTGAAACTTCACCTCCTTGTTTTGGAACAAGAATATCATCCAGTTAAATCACTTGAACAAGTGAAGGGGTAGGTGTATTATATGTTCAAATCGATCAATACCTCTCAATTCTGTTGAATTTTACCAATAAATGACACACCTAGCAAAAGATTGTTGAAGCTTAGGTTGAAGTGATCCATGTATCATCCTTAGTTCAACTTACGATAAAAGTAAGTGGGCACATTGTCATCGTCGACGACTCATCGAGCCATGTGATGATTGTGTTTAGCGGGAGCGTGCTTCTTCGCCAGAACATAGAATATAGGCATTGACTATGACCGTCTCTGGGATGGGCATTTGGTGGAAGTATTGAGCTAGAAGCGACACTAGAGAAGCTGATGACGGCGTGACCAGCTTGACTCACGGTGGTGGAAACGCTAGAGGGTGGTTGGACAGTGTAAAAGGGCACAGAAAAGGCAGAAGAAGCTGGACAAGGAGCTGGAGATGCTGGAAAGAATAGAGAGCTGATCGAGTCGCTTAAAAAGCTTGATAAGAAAGCTGGCGAAGGTACTAGAGAATGTGAACGAAGCTGTAAGAGTCGCTGGACAAGCCATGGCGTTTTTGAAGGCACTGTATAAGCGGTATAAGACCCTGGATAAGTTGAACAAGTTCGAGGAGGCGCTAACAGGGTATAATGCTGTGCTGAAGATCAAATAAATACATTGAGGGCCACTAGCCCCTGGAGAAGATTGCATACGACCGAGAAGAGCTTGTCAAATGCAAGTAGGTATAATGCAAAGCTTTATGTAGAATGATAAGTCAATTTAAATTTGCTCATAGTTATTTTATCCTAGTACGAAATATTTAATGAGAAAAATGAATTTAATAACTACAGGTGCGCCACGAGTTTGCTGCTTTGGAGCATTCGCTCAGATATAAGTAGGGGCACTGCGCAGACACCGGTAGGATGATAAATCGATGTAGAGTTGCCGTTGTTAGCTAGTTTAATTTTTTAATTCTGTGAGAAACACTATAGAACAAAACACTTTAGAAATGATTGAAAACATCGATTAGCCTACTTCATTAACGTTTCCTCGATAGCTACATCCTGTTAGAGATGCAGCGCGAGGCATCATCGCAGTTGCACCTGAAATACTCGCGGAAATATTCTTTGTCGTTTGAGTACTTGATGGTTATTTCTTCGCCTGCCTTGATTTTCTGGCAAGTCATTATTGCAAGTCGGCGCGTGCAGCCGTCGGGTACATTCACAGCCCAACAATTTGGCTGACAGCTGTGGTTGATGAACTTGGCCATATCTCCGTAGTCGTTCGGGTAGATGTAAATCGCCGGATATTTATCCTTGACGTCCGCTAGAACCTCAAATATATATTTTGTATCGGCCAATGTATCTTTCGTTTCTGCGTCAATTAATTCCCCCACAAACTCGATCACAAAGGCATTACGAGGGATTTCTTGCGCCGTTTTCACTCCAAATCCGCGCCCATCGGTCGTCTCGAATAAACACAATGCAGGTGTGTCTTCTTCGTTGAAGTCCCATTCCGACTTTACGTAAGGGAGCGAAAACTTTTCGGTGTGAAGGTCCTGCTGGATGGTTGTATAAGAGTCCAGAATGGATTCTAACCTTCGAGATAATGCTACCTCTTTGCTTTCTTCCTTTTCATGTGCCTTGTTTTCTCCACCTTTTCCCTCGCTCTCATCGGCAATACCGTCACTCTTAGCTTCCATAATACCTTGATCATCGTCTTCAATATACCCACGAGATCTGCGGTAGCGAATTCGCATCTTTTTCTTGCGACCTTCTTTATAAGCTCGCTCTTTTTCTCTTTTGCGGTTAGTGTACTCTCGCATTAGCTCCAGTTTGGCTTCCCTTGTCAGTGTCTCTGCTCGAATGGCTCGTTTAATTGGCAGGGACACGCTGCTGCTGGAAGTAATGAAGCGCCCATCGGTGCCGTGGCTGCGGCGAAAGCGCTTCTTTTTGGGGCCCATTTTGCCGCTTGCTGGCTGTGATGGTAGTCAACACCTGAGTCGACTTTGTGACGATAGTTGTATTAGTTAGTAAACGGACTTTTGTGCTCGGTAATAAAATGGATTACCGGTAAAAGTGTGTGTTATGATGCGAGCATTTCATCGGCCATGCTGAGAAAATAATACTAAAAATGCATACAATTACTTTAAAGAACTGCGAATAACTAGTACTACATATTATCTCTGTTTTGGTAGTTGTTATCACGAAGAGAAGAAACACTTACAGCAATCGCATTTCTTTCAGTTTAAAGGCCACTATATGTAGTATTTGAACAAAAAATGATTTTGAGTTAAATGATTCTAGTAGTATTACTACCGTAATAAACAGAGAAATGTAACCTATAAATGTTGCCCATTTCATCGAATTTAGCCGTGCTTTCGCGAGTTCGTAGCAGACCTCTTCAAGTGAAATGATCCCAACATTATTGTCTCGATTGTACATCCTTGGGAAGGCGTGTAGAATCCGATGATGGCATGCCCTCAACTTGTGTACACCGTGAACCTCGACATCGATCGACACTTCTTGCCAGAGGAAATAGTAGACTCACGCAAGCTAGTACACCAAACTCCCGTACTTTGAATACTTCTCGCCGCGCGTAACCGCACATCATCGCCCAAAGCCCTTGTAATCGGTGGTGTGGTGCTTCTGGAGCTGGTACAGTTTCCGGCCCGGGTGGACATGCGTTGAAGCTGCTCGTCCCAACATGTCTATCTTCACCAGAAGTCAGTCCTGGTAGGTACTATTTGCAGCATCACCGCGGAGCCTGGCGTTACTGGTGAAGCTCACAGGAAGTGCCGACCGCGTACGCCATAGCGCCCAATGTGACCCATCGACGGCCGTTGAGCAGGGAATTGGCTGACGCTGACCGTAAACAGCAACAGCTTTGAAAAAAAGCGACATAATTGTAGCCAGCGACAGCGTTATAACCAGCAACAGCATTGTTGCCAGCGACAGAACTGTAGATAGCGGCAGCATTGTAGTCACCGACAGCATTGTATGTAGCAGTAGCGTTGTAGATAGCGGCAGCATTGTAGTCGGCGACAGCGTTGAAGCCAGCGACAGCATTGTAGGCAGCGGCAGTATCGTATGTAGCGGCCGTGTTGTAGGTAGCAGCAACATCGTAGACGGCGACAGTGCCGTAGGTACTGGCAACAACGTTGACGGCGACAGCATTCTTGCAGCAGGGCTGCCGTAGCTTTAGCGTCAGAGGAAGACGGTTAACTCAACGAGTTATGGATTAACACACACCTTATTAAGGGTTAATAGACCTTTATTACCAAAGGCACCTACTAACTACGACCTTAATAAAAGGACTTTCCACTTTGTGTTCCAAATCCAAACTGTTTATTTATCTTTTATTGCGGCTAGCCGCCTAGGGGGTAAATGTATGTGGTTAACTATCTAACATAGTAAAACCAAGTGAAATCCTACTTCAAATGCATAACGTGTGGCTCTCAGCCACACACACTCCCTCGAGTGTCCGTACATCAATTATGTACCTTACACAAAGTGTATCCATGTGTGGAACACACCAGGTGTAAACCCGTGTAACCCCGTTACACCACCCCCCACCAAGATGTGGACACCCGTGTCCACGACACTTTCTCAGTGAGGTCTTTTCTTCTCAAGACGTTAGTCTTCTCAAGACGTTAGAGGTCACTTTACCTCATCACAAGTTCAAAGAACTTCGGCTCCCAGAGCCCATTATCGAAACTGCATTCTAAATGCTCAACCTCACGCGCGGGCCGTCGGCCATTACATCGCCTCCGAGGTCACCCGACCAAACTCCGACGTCACATGATGACAGCGCCTCAGCGCACAGCAGCCCACGTTCCCCACAGGCCCTAGGCCATCGCAACGATGGGGAGGCTGCTCCGCAGCGGCTCAGTGTACAACAGTACCACCGTGAGCACCGACGACGCCATGGCTCCGGCTCCGCGAGCCAACATTCGGGTGGGAGCGACGCTCCACGCTCTCCTGAGCCTTCTACACCACGTACGCGTCAAAACACCTGGCTCGACGAGCTTGAGCAGGGCGAGATCGTCCCTGACGATGACGAGGGGACTCCTACGCGCCAGGAGGCTGCCTCTCCGAGGCCTTCAAGCCCAGCGTCGCGCTCTCGCGAGCTGCAGACGCCTAATCCGTTCCCGAACCGTGATGGTTCCGCGAACGCCCTGCGCAATGCGCCTCCTCTCTCCTCGAGGTACGAGGACGAGCTCCCTGAGCCAGGTGTGGTCTCCAACGACCTGGACGGGGCTCAAAGCCGGCAGCTTGAGGCTGCATCGCGCGCACGGTCTAACAGACCTGTACCTCGCCCCATTGTGGGCCCGTCGCGTCGCGACTACGGTTATGACCGTCTCTCTCCTGCGGAGGTCGTTCGACGCGCTGCCTCGCAGCTCTTGGACACGTACACGTGTGGGCGCGCGCCCGAGACGCCTGATGAAGTCGCCCAGCGACACTCGCTCCGCGAGCGCTTCTTGACTCCACAAGTCACAACTCCATCGGAGTACCGGGAGCGCCTGCGTCAGCAGCTCAACGGTGAGGCCGTGCCGGCCATGCGGACAGTGCCGGTGGTCCTCGCAGAGGGTGAAACAGTGGCCGCTTCTGAAGCGCAGTTTCAGAACTGGGTGGAGCTATCTCGACGGCTCCACTCCTATGATGCTCTCCGAGCTAGTTTCTCGGAAACGGATATCCGCTTAGAGCGGCGCTTACGCCTCGACTTCGCGAAGCGACAAGCAAAACGGCGTGCACCGGGACAACGTCCCTCACGCTACGAGGCACCCCGGCCTCCTGCTCCCGCTGTGAGCAGCCCTACCCATAGCCATGGGTCGGCTGTTACAGCCACTGGTCAAGGCCTGAGCTCAGCTCTTGACCTGTCGTCACCCCACTCTAGTAGTGGGAAGCGCGGCGCGCCCGGCGACTCCGTCGCGCGCCCTGCGGGCGCTCCGTCACCGGGTGACGCCGATCGTAAGCGTCCACGACGTCAGGGCAATCTTGCCGCAGTGGCACCTCGAACTCCCATGAGTTCTGGGAATGAGGGTAACCTCGCCACTTTACCAGATACTGGTTATGACCCTGGCGCCTGCGCCGCGCCATCAGGCGCTCCACATGGTAGTGGAGATCACCATGCTCATCGAGCAGAGCAGGAGGAGGCCGAGCGGCCGCTGGACTCTCGCGCTGCGAGCTTCGGGGACTTCCTCTCCCTACAGAACCGCGTCCGCTCGGTGAGCGACTACGTCGCCGACGTGGACCGCTCCTCGCATCGCCTAGCGAATGGCCTCGAGGAGGTCGAGCGTCGCCTCGACTGGCTGGAGTCGCCTCAGGCGATGCAGCAGCGGGTCGTAGACCTTGAGCGTCAGATTGCTCAGCTGCAGGGTCAACTCGACCTCTTGGTTCGGATGCAGCCTTACGGCTCTCATCCCGTGGCAATGCCACCGCCGATGGCTCTACCGCCTGCTGCCTTGCAGCTTCCTGTGCCTCCGCACCCTGCTGCTCTGCAGCGTCCTGCTGCCCCGCAGTATCTCGCGCACTCGGACTCTGGTGCTGGGCCTCAGCACCCTGTTGGCTCTCAGCCTCCTGTTGGCTCGCAGCCTCCTGCTGCCTCACAGCCTCTCGCTGCTTCGCAGCCCTCGTCCGACCCGGCGCTAGCGCCTCAGAGCTCACCCGAGCAGGGTCCCGGTATGGCTTAAGCAAGCCCACGTAGAATACCGGGTGCGTACGCATCTTCTTCGGAAGATTGAGCGTGTACGCCAGGCCCTTCTTGGCCACGACCTTGAACGGTCCAATGAACCTAGGCCTCAACTTGGTCTTAAAGACCGCAGACACTGCATGTGTAGGTAGGTTTTTAGCGTTTAATAAAACAAGATCCCCGATCTCAAACCTTTCCATGTTCTTCCTGCCTTTGGCATCTGCATACTCCTTTTGGAGATCCTGGCTTTCAGCCATCGCGTCGCGCACCTGGCGCATGACGCTCAGTCTCAAGGAGACAAAGTCATCGACTTGCTTGCGAACCGCAACTGGGCTGACATCAGCAAGCCGATCGGCTAACCCTCCCCATCAAGCCCAGAGCCACACCGTGGCGGCGTTAGAGGGACGCGAGGGTCGACCAAGCCGTTCACATAGAACGGGGTGAAGCCTGTCGAGGCATGCACCGCATTGTTCATTGCGAACTCAACAAGGGGAGCATCTCGCTCCAGCGTCGTGGCGCTTCAGCGCAGACGCTTCGGAGGATATCCTCCACAACGCGATTCACGCGTTCAGTTTGACCATCGGTCTGCGGATGATCCGCCGTGGACATGTCCAACTTGGTGCCGAGCACCCTGAACAAGGACGTCCAGAACTTCGCTGTAAAGCGAGGGTCTCTATCAGAGACAATTGCCTCAGGCAAGCCATGTTGGCGAAAGACTCTGTCTAAGAACAGCTTAGCTGTATCCTCACCGTCAACGGTGTCCGGCACAGCCGAAAGATGAGCCATCTTGCTCAATCGGTCAACAAAGACCACGACACCCGTGTTGCCCGCCTTATCCTTGGGAAGGCCAAACACAAAGTCCATACTAATGGACTGCCAACATCCCGAAGGGACTGGCAAACTCGCCAACGGCGCAGCCGCATGCGGCGCGGACTTGGTCCGTTGACATGTCTCGCATGTACGCACATAGGTGCTTGCCCACTTGTACATCTTGGGCCACCAATACATCTTGCTCACCGAGCCATAGGTCTTCTCACGACCAAGATGTCCACCGACAGGCGTATCATGCACCTCATAGAGGATGCGATACTTAAGATCCTCATCATGAGGGACGACCACTCGAGGAGTGTCCTCAGGGTCAGTGCTGTAGTACAGCAGGCCATGGTCAAGCGTATAACGCTGCAGCCTCGCGCGTAAGCGCGGTGACAATTCCTTGTCAGAGTCTTTAAACTCTTCGCTCCCAAGAGCACGTAGCAGAGCTACACACGTGTCGTCTTGGGCGTATGCCCTCCGTATAAGGTCGGGGACCGACGACGTCACAGTAGTGACATGAGTCAACTCGTAGTCTGGCCTGCGCGATAGCGCATCGGCCACTACGTTTAGCCGGCCCGGCTTATACTTCACCTCGAAGTTATACTCGGCAAAGAATGAAAGCCATCTTGCCATTCTCTGTGAGAGGTGAGGCGACTGAGTCGCAGTGCGTAAAGACGCATGATCTGTATAGATCACAAAGGGCTTAGAGCCGAGTAAATGTACTCTAAATTTGACTAGAGCATACTTCATTGCAAGTAGCTCCTTGTCATGAACTGGATAGTTCTTCTCAGCAGCTTTAAGCTGGCGAGATTCAAACGCGATAACGCGTTCACGCCCTTCGGCGTCTGCTTGTAGTAAAGCACAACCGATTGCAAAATCGGAGGCGTCGCAGACGACGCTAAACGGACGATCCGGGTCCGGAAGCGCCAAGATGGGCGCGTGAAGGAGACTCTCCTTAACAGCCTTGAAGGCTTCGTCGTGAACGACATCCCAGCACCAAGGTGCATCCTTCTTAAGGAGATTGGACAATGGCCGAGCCATATCAGCGTAATTCTCGCTGTACTTGTGCAAGTAATTGGCTAAGCCAAGCCACTTACGCAAGTCTTTCGGGTTCGATGGAACCGGCCAGTCCACAATGGCCTTAACCTTGGCAGGATCTGCCCTAAGGCCTCGCTTCCCAATGAAGCATCCGAGGAAAGGAATTTCCTCCGCGCCAAAGACGCATTTATCTAAGTTGGCATACAACTTATTCGTGCGCATGCACTCGAGCACCGCTCGCAAATGGTCAAGGTGGTTCTCCACATCAGACCTCCCGTGCTCCGCACGACTATGGACGAAGATGTCGTCAAAGTACGTCTGAGCGTACGCCCGATGGGGCCTAAACAACTGCGTCACTAGACGATTGAACGTCGCAGGCGCGTTCGACAGCCCTTGGGGCATCACCAACCACTCCCAGAGCATACCGCTCGGAGTGCTCACAGCCGTGAGGGGTATATCGCTAGCTCTCATGAGCAACTGATAATACCCGTCGACCAAGTCGAGTGCACTGTACAACGTACATCCCACCATGTTGTTCTGCAGAACATCCTTTCGAGGAATCGGCGTCTGCGCCGGAATGGTGGCTGCATTCAGCTTATTAAAAGCATGCACTATGCGCCACTTGCCATTACACAGAACGTGGGTGTCGAGTGCGGAGACTTGCTCTCACGCACCAAGCCGGCCTCGTGCTTTGCACGGAAGAACGCGTCGATGACGTCACATTGCTCCCTTGGTAAGGGCCACTGCCGTGTTACGCAGTATTTGGTTCCAGGAACCAAGTCAATCTCATGACGAACGCCTCGATCCGGAGGCAACCCTGACGGCGGGTCCTTCGACACCACATCGTGGTATTCCTTGATCAAAGGATAAAACGGATCCGAGGGATCCTTGAGGATCGAAGATCCACTCCTAGCGCTCAGCGCTCGCTTCGTGTCCTCAAGGACAGCTTCGTCCACGACGGACGAGGAGTTCAACTCCTCCTCGGGTCGTATCATGACCACCTCGGCAAGCTCGCCGGCCTTTAAGGCCTCGCCAAACTCGGCGACGGACATCTCGTCCAGCTCTAACAGAGCATCAACCGACGGGAGTCGCTCGAGACTTATGTCTCCGTCGACATCCCCTGTCACTCCATTCACGAGTGTGTATAACTGCTCACTGCAGTCGCGTGGAGCCTCACCGCTCAACACGCTGGACACCTCGTCCGACGTCATAGACGTCACAGACGCTCTGCGTCTCTTCCTCCTCTCCCTCCTCGCCCGAGCACGGCCGGATGAGGGCTGCAGGGCGACATCACCGTCGCGCTGCCTAGGTGCCAACGCACTATGGCTCCTCGGAGAGGGAACAGTGTCATTCGAGACACTCAGCGGCGGGTCAGCGACCCTACGAGCACCACTCAACGGAGTACGTGCCGTTCCACAATTGTCCTTAGGACACAGCGGCGGGTCAGCGACCCTACAAGTACCGCTCAACGGTTTACGTGCCGTTCCACGTTTGTCCATAGGACACAGCGGCGGGTCAGCGACCCTACAAACACTGCTCAACGGAGTACGTGCCGTTACACATTTGTCCATAGGACACAGCGGCGGGTCCGCGACCCTACAAACACCGCTCAACGGAGTACGTGCCGTTACACATTTGTCCATAGGACACAGCGGCGGTTCAGCGACCCTACAAACACCGCACGGCGGATAACGCGCCACCCCGCGCACGCCCTGTGAGTCACACTCACGGCAAACAGCAACTTCGTTGCTCACTAACTCTGACATTCCAATGTCCAGCACCATGACCGATTCGGTCTCGTGCTCGCGCCAATAGCGCTTCTGTCTCCGAGCAGAGGTGGGTTCATGACTCGCCAATGCTCCACTAGGAGACGGGCGCGTAGCGCCCAACGTCTTCGACTTCCAGTCGATCCATGGCTCGTGGCTCTCGAGCCACGCCATACCAAGGATGAGGTCATACCTCTCATCCAGGTCTAAGACCAAGCAGCGTTCCACGCTATCGAAGTCTAAGAACTTCACGTTAAGGTCAATAGAGACCTTCGACACTGTCACTAGTGTCCCCGTCGCAAGACGGACAGAGATCTTATCTCTTCGAGGCTCCTTCAGAGCCTCCGCATACGGTTTAAAACCGTCAACAGTGGAGCGCCGGACATAGTTGCCGGACGCCCCCGAGTCGATCAAGACTCTCCACGGCTTGTCGAAGCCTTTCACGTTCGCTTGAACGACTAGCAAGCCGGGCTTGCACTCACCACGTGAGTAAGAGAGCTTAGCTCTCTGCGGGGCTGAGTCCCGTTCTCTCCTGCCTCCCAGAGGCCCAACAGAACTCAGTTCTTCCCCAGTAGGGCGCCCCGCGCCTACTGGGTTCCGTCGTTTCCCCGCGACGACCCTGGTTGAGGGTTCGAAGCGGCGCTTCGGCTCGATGGAGCCTGGGCCTTGTTGCGCAACGGGCAACTAGGCCTCAAATGGCGGGTGCTCCCGCACGTGTAGCATCGACGGATGCTGAAGCGCTGCTCAGCAGCATAGAGGACAGCCTCGTCTTCAGCGTGGCTGAGGTCCATCGGTTCAGGACCGCTCGAAGAGCTCGCGCTACCAGCGCTCGAACCATGTTTCGCAGCCTGGAAATTATAGTCGGCATTCAATGCCACGTTCACGGCCTCCTCAAATGAGGCAGGGTGAACACGGAAAACTTCCGTTCGGGCAGCGCCCGTGCGCAGGCCCTCCATAAACACGGTCACTGCGACCGCCTCGGGGAGAGGGCTCGACGCCATACCGGCGATCAGAGTTCTCAACTCTTGGACATAGTCCATCAACTCCTTTTTACCCTGGCGGGTAGCAAGGAAGTTCGACCGTATACGGTACGCCTGGTTAGGCGGCGCGAATACGCGCACTAGTTGCTGTTTCAGCTGATCCCAGGTCGGGAAAGCAGCGTCCACAGACGTGCCGCACGTTAGTGCCCATTCTTGAGCTCGGCCACCGAGCTTCGAGATCGCCAGCGCTACGCGCTGTTGCTCAGTCTGGAGCAGGGCCGATCCCATGGCCATCTCGACCTGTCGGGTCCAGAGAAGGAGGTTCTCCCCTTCCTTCCCCTCGAAGGTCCTCACGCTCAACATGAGCGGTTTCGGTCTATTAGACCACTCGTGCGTCGACGACGCGGCCGCGGACGATGCGGCGGACGCCGTTGCGCTCACGCGCTCTTGAACATGCTCTAAGAGCGCCTTCTCGTAGCTTGCAAAAGCCTCCAGTCTGGCGGACACCGCCTCTGGCCCTTGCGAAGCAAGATGAGCAATGCCCTCGGGGCCCAACAGAGACATAAGCTTTTTAAGCGTCTCTTGTTGGCCTGGCGGCAAGCTCGCGAACACAGCGTGTTCCATCCTCTCAGAGGGATCAGTCAAAAGACTCAGTCGCAGGATTGACTACAAGTGCTACCAAGTGCAGCAGGGCTGCCGTAGCTTTAGCGTCAGAGGAAGACGGTTAACTCAACGAGTTATGGATTAACACACACCTTATTAAGGGTTAATAGACCTTTATTACCAAAGGCACCTACTAACTACGACCTTAATAAAAGGACTTTCCACTTTGTGTTCCAAATCCAAACTGTTTATTTATCTTTTATTGCGGCTAGCCGCCTAGGGGGTAAATGTATGTGGTTAACTATCTAACATAGTAAAACCAAGTGAAATCCTACTTCAAATGCATAACGTGTGGCTCTCAGCCACACACACTCCCTCGAGTGTCCGTACATCAATTATGTACCTTACACAAAGTGTATCCATGTGTGGAACACACCAGGTGTAAACCCGTGTAACCCCGTTACAATTCTTGACAGTGTCAGCGTTGTAGGTAGCGACAGCGTTGTAGACAGTGACAGCATTGTAGACAGCGACAGCGTAGTGGGCGGCGTATAAAATAGCCGTGTTTGGCGACATGGTCGTGGCTTCCAGCCAGATCACCGGAAGGAAGGGTCTACAGCGGTTGGCGGCATGAGGAGGAAGGACTGTGTGGGGCCGGGGAAATTTGGAAATGAACCATTCCAGCATTTTGGCGCGATTCGCGCTAACCTCCAGTGCCCAGGTCGTGGTAGTGTCAGGTTGAAGCATTGCTTGATGTTACCGTCCAATCAGCGTGCTGGGATCTCGGAATCGTTTCTGATTGGCTGGCCGACGCCAAAGCGAAGACACAGGCGAAAAGTTGAGATGTTGAAGTTCGCGTTTGCGCGCGAAGATCGTTTCGAATCACGTTGAAGTCCAAGTTTTCTCTGATGTCTTCACTTTGTCTGATAGCCAATCAGAATCTGTTCCGAGATCCCGACACGCTGATTGGCGAAGTCAAGCGACGTTTTAGCCTCTGTTTTATCTGATGCTCCTCATAAAACTGGGTGTGGTAAAGGACCAAATATCTTTTGTTGAGTATGTGTCGCTTGTTGAAAGAAAACCTAGGAAATGTACATGTAGATACACAACAAATTATCAATACTAAGTAAACAGGAAACTCCAACTCCATGTCAACGGGCCCGCGCAGTTTTCATTGCTTCCGATGGTATTTACAAGTGACATCTGTTCGACGTCTTTCTGTTATATAATTATAATGCAAACAATTGCGGGTTCACATTACCGCTTTGGTTGTGTTGGGTCTCGCTATAAAGAGCACATACGTCAATGCCAAGATAGTAAACTAGCGCCGCTGTATTGATGTTCCAGTCTTTTGACGCCATGTTCATTACAGAAGAACGATCGATATTCATTACCTGGAATGCGTAATGGATGACCAGCAGGAACATCTTCCGTCTCCATCCTTGCGATTCTTGGCTTGATTCTTTAATTAAGTTCATGTTGATCGCTTGGCTACAAAGCTACACCAACGTATATCTCACTAGGTGTGAAATTGTCTGTGCGAGACCTATTGGGCTCGGCATCGAGGCCCGACTGTATTCGTTTGGGAGCAAAGTGAACTCTTCTTTACTGCCATACAATCTTTCGCCAAAGTCGGTCTTGGTTTCGCCACGTTGACTTCCTTCATACGGCACATCAGCTGGACCTGGCGCTGAGCGCCCCCGAACTATGAAGTACGTTGTTCAATTCGTTGATGTGTAAATTCACTGCTTTTTGCATGAAGGATTGAAGGATTGACTCTGTTGGATACATGAAGACACCGAAGTAAAACGCACAGTAGAAGAAGAAAGATGTAGAAGACAGAAAACTCTCAACGCAGCCAGTTACGCTCGTGTATTAATCTACACGCCTTAAGTCTTTCGATAGTGTCACTTTAGAAGCGAGGGTATGCATGCACAAGGTCAAGACTTCCGAAATGCCCACTACCTGTACTTATACCAGTAATCTTCACTTGGACCGCAAGGCAGTATCGACAGTAAGGGGCGGCGACGGGGCCTGTATACCGTCCCACCTGATCGTAGCCTTCACGGATAGACCGGATCGATTTAGAGAGCTTACGACAATTTCAACTATTGTTTCATACTTTCCGCGCTATACCCCAGGTATGCTATACGGCGTTGTTAGCCGAAGCCTACAAAAAGAGGCTATCCGGTCACTGCAACATTCCCCGTTGATACTGAGACTCGGGGCGTCTCGAGTATCAGAACCAACGTCTCGAGTCTCAAAACCAACCGGGTGTCTCGAGTCTCAGAACCAACCGGGCGTCTCGAGTCTCAGAGCCAACGGGGAATGTCTCGAGTATCAGAACCAACGTCTCGAGTCTCAATACCAACCGGGCGTCCCGAGTCTCAGAACCAACGGGGAATGTTGCAGTGACCAGATAGCCTCTTTTTGTAGGCTTCGGCTAACAACGCCGTATAGCATACCTGGGGTATAGCGCGGAAAGTATGAAACAATAGTTGAAATTGTCGTAAGCTCTAAATCGATCCGGTCTATCCGTGAAGGCTACGATCAGGTGGGACGGTATACAGGCCCCGTCGCCGCCCCTTACTGTCGATACTGCCTTGCGGTCCAAGTGAAGATTACTGGTATAAGTACAGGTAGTGGGCATTTCGGAAGTATAAGTACAGGTAGTGGGCATTTCGGAAGTCTTGACCTTGTGCATGCATACCCTCGCTTCTAAAGTGACACTATCGAAAGACTTAAGGCGTGTAGATTAATACACGAGCGTAACTGGCTGCGTTGAGAGTTTTCTGTCTTCTACATCTTTCTTCTTCTACTGTGCGTTTTACTTCGGTGTCTTCATGTATCCAACAGAGTCAATCCTTCAATCCTTCATGCAAAAAGCAGTGAATTTACACATCAACGAATTGAACAACGTACTTCATAGTTCGGGGGCGCTCAGCGCCAGGTCCAGCTGATGTGCCGTATGAAGGAAGTCAACGTGGCGAAACCAAGACCGACTTTGGCGAAAGATTGTATGGCAGTAAAGAAGAGTTCACTTTGCTCCCAAACGAATACAGTCGGGCCTCGATGCCGAGCCCAATAGGTCTCGCACAGACAATTTCACACCTAGTGAGATATACGTTGGTGTAGCTTTGTAGCCAAGCGATCAACATGAACTTAATTAAAGAATCAAGCCAAGAATCGCAAGGATGGAGACGGAAGATGTTCCTGCTGGTCATCCATTACGCATTCCAGGTAATGAATATCGATCGTTCTTCTGTAATGAACATGGCGTCAAAAGACTGGAACATCAATACAGCGGCGCTAGTTTACTATCTTGGCATTGACGTATGTGCTCTTTATAGCGAGACCCAACACAACCAAAGCGGTAATGTGAACCCGCAATTGTTTGCATTATAATTATATAACAGAAAGACGTCGAACAGATGTCACTTGTAAATACCATCGGAAGCAATGAAAACTGCGCGGGCCCGTTGACATGGAGTTGGAGTTTCCTGTTTACTTAGTATTGATAATTTGTTGTGTATCTACATGTACATTTCCTAGGTTTTCTTTCAACAAGCGACACATACTCAACAAAAGATATTTGGTCCTTTACCACACCCAGTTTTATGAGGAGCATCAGATAAAACAGAGGCTAAAACGTCGCTTGACTTCGCCAATCAGCGTGTCGGGATCTCGGAACAGATTCTGATTGGCTATCAGACAAAGTGAAGACATCAGAGAAAACTTGGACTTCAACGTGATTCGAAACGATCTTCGCGCGCAAACGCGAACTTCAACATCTCAACTTTTCGCCTGTGTCTTCGCTTTGGCGTCGGCCAGCCAATCAGAAACGATTCCGAGATCCCAGCACGCTGATTGGACGATAACATCAAGCAATGCTTCAACCTGACACTACCACGACCTGGGCACTGGAGGTTAGCGCGAATCGCGCCAAAATGCTGGAATGGTTCATTTCCAAATTTCCCCGGCCCCACACAGTCCTTCCTCCTCATGCCGCCAACCGCTGTAGACCCTTCCTTCCGGTGATCTGGCTGGAAGCCACGACCATGTCGCCAAACACGGCTATTTTATACGCCGCCCACTACGCTGTCGCTGTCTACAATGCTGTCACTGTCTACAACGCTGTCGCTACCTACAACGCTGACACTGTCAAGAATGCTATCGTCGTCATCGTTGTTGCCAGTACCTACGGCGCTGTCGCCGTCTACGATGTTGCTGCTACCTATAACGCTGTCGCTGGCAACAATGCTGTCGCCGTCTACCATGTTGTCAGTAGCTACAATGCTGCAGACGTCTACAATGTTGTCGCTGCCTACAACGCTGTCGCCCGTCTACAATGTTGTCACTATGTCGCCGTCTGCAATGTTGTCAATATGGCGCCGTTTACAATGTTGTCGCAACCTACAACACTGCCGCCGTCGGCAACACCGCCGCTACCTACAATGCTGCCACTACCAACAGCGCTGTCGCTGTCTATAGTGCTGCCGCTGGCTACAACGCTGTTGCCGCCTTCAACACATTTGCTGGCTACACCGCAGCTACTCGTTACAATACCGCCACCGCCTACAACGTTGTTGCTATCTCCATCGCTACTGGTGGCTACAACGCCGTCGCTGCCTCCAACGCTGCTGCTGGGTACAACGCCGTCGCCGCCGACAACCCCAACGCTCCGCTGCAACGCACTACACTGTCACCGCCTACAACGCTGTTACCTCTCGTGATTAAAGTCTATCAATGCTTTCTGCCGTGACCGGCAGCTAATTCCCAGTTTCGTAACACCTTGGTCTGTACCGTGAGAGATGCTACGTTCTTGGGCGTCTAATCCAGACGGCACACTGGTATCTAGTCATAATTTTTATGGTTATGTTAGTATACTTATCTCAATATGTTTGATCCGTATCAATTTATTATCCTACCGATACATCTTCATTGTTCTTATTTGATATCTTATGGTTGACTATCTTGGTATCAAGTCCTTATATTTTAGTATACTTAACTCCATATATTCGGTCCATATCAATTTATCATCCTACCGATACCTCCGCAATATACCTACTTGCACCTGACCGAAGCCACCCATGCAGCAAGTATGCGACGCACCTGTAGTTATTACATTCATTGCTCTCATTTGATATCTTATGGTTGACTACAACAAAGCCATCTTGGTATCACGCTAAAATATGACAGGCAAAAACGCAAACTTTGACTTCCCTTACTAGAACGGTATCGCGAAATCATTTTTGTTTTATACGTACCGTTGTTGGCCTTGGTCAGTCCAGGTTGAGGGGATAGGCGATGCAACCCAATAGTGTATTTCTAGCACTTCTACTGTATCTCCTTCGCATACTCTTATCTGCTCGACTTTGTAAATGGCACCAATTGTGTACCCATTCAGATCCTAATGCTCGATTATCGTCTCATTCTCACCTCCTCCTGTCATGGGTTTCTAAAATAACTAGTTGTCCTTCATGGCATTGCACACCGTAAGGCTGGTCGGTTGATTTTCTCTTTTTCTTACAGCGTAGTAACCTGCCAGCACCTCCACCATCTTGTTCAGCAGCTCTGGTGCCGTATTATATCAAGCTCTCTTACACTGTGTGTCAAACGACATCGTTCGTAGGCAAATAAAAAGGAACGTTTTTTCGTATATAGTTGTGTTAGTCTATCTACATCACTCAGAGAACAATTAGGGTGAAAGTAGGAAGCGTTTTAGTAATTAAGTTGCGAGAAATGGATAACATACCGGAACTCGAGCGTCGGCAACGGCTTATTGCTACAGAAATCCAAGTGTATCAAGATGTACTTACCACATACGAGAATCTTCGCCGGGTTCGACAGACACGCGATGAAAATGGTGTTGCGGTTCAGGCAGCTGTGGCCCGCGTGGAGTTTTGATATGCTTATCCAAGCCCGTCAATTAGCGGATCAAGCAGACCAGATTTGTTATGATGCGTTTGACAGAGCCCTTAATGCTGAAAGAAGTCAGCGTCGGGAAGAGCAGGATGCCCAATTCACCGCATTCTGGGAGACGCTTATGCCAACACCAGCAACACTGCTACGACGCCAGATTGTTATTCGCGCCCCAGAACCTGGGGCAACGGCCGACGCAAGCTCCCGAGGAAGCGATGACACCGAGGAAACCGAAATCGTTGATCTAACAGATTCGGATTGAGAAGAAGGACACTAAACGTCTCACTAAACGCTAGTTACAGAATTCTAGCATTTGAACTGAGTTGTCTAACACTAAATACTTTTCTACTTTGTTTATTAACATCGTTATCAAGATCCAGCTCATTGCTACATTGCTTATGTGCAGATTTTTCAGTCGATCATCGGCACAGCGTCGTAGGATGTCGCCTCCTGTAGCTTGTTCAGCTTCTTCAGCGCCTTTAACAGCTTGATGGGTACAAACTACAGCTTCCCCAGAGCCTCCACTGCCACTTAAAGCCTTTTCGTCTTCTCCAGCGTTTCTCTAACTTGTCCGGCGCCCCGAGTGCCTGTCACGCGTCTACAGCGCCTCGTCCTGCTGGTAGAACAGTATTAGTGAAGAGCGATAATACCTGCCTCTTAACTTACCGTGTTCTTGGTATACTCATTGTCGGTCACAGCTGCAGTGCAGTCGTATAGCATTCCATGGCGGCGAGGTCGCTGCCCCGTGAGAAGGATCTGCGTAGCATAATTATTGCTAATATTATCGTTTGGCGGGAACAATAAGAACATCTTCACATATTAGCTGCCCCAGGTTTGGTGCTCGAAGCCTTGTTTACTGCGTCAGTAATATCACAGACGCATCGTCCACGTCCTCATCTTCACCAGCGTCACGGGTCTTAACGCTTAGCTTCATCGACTGCTATCCCATGTATTTTAAATATGTAACTCGGAAGACACATTACCATTATGGCAATATTTGCATTACGTAACTTGATTTTTTATGTTTGATGTGACACAATTGAAAGGATTAACCCATGCTTATGTACGGTACCACTCGTAGTCAACTATACGACCAGATCAGCGAGAAAAAGGTTTGTGGGGCCAAAAGATTTGTTGCGCATGTTCGGAATGGAGTAGAAGTCCAAAACCAGCAAGGACGTTCCTATGAACGCCGTGTCGTTCGATATGTTGTCACTTCGGTACGTGGACCAACTGCACTGCGTGGTTTTACGGTAACGTTGGGTTCTGGAACTGAATGTCGTAGATAATGAAGACGACGAAAAAGGCGCCCAACATTATGTAGCCGGGTGTCTTCCACCATGTCAGGCGGCCGTAAACGCAGTGCGTCAGCGTCACGACGGTGTTAATATGCCCCCTCGGAGCCGTCAGAGAACTAGACGACGATGATGAGCTCGTCGTATGAGACTGGAATGGTGGTGGCTTACTTTGAAGTCATGAGTATAAAGGGGGATATAATTGTTGGGGTCGGAATACAATGGTAGGCAGATCACAAGAAAAACTACGATGCTGGTGCCTGTTTGTTATCGGAATCTCTATTTCTACATGACAAGCACAATACTAGTTACAGCTTGTTATCGGAATCTCTATTTCTACAAGACAAGCATGTAATGCAATGTTGTTCTTAGACTCGTTTTATATCTTCGAGTACAAGTAGGCACAACGTTGTTTTGAAGACCACGACACAGATATTGCAATAGTATGGCGAAGCTCCCAGAGAGAACAAAACGCACGGTTACATCCTACACGATGTCGAGTGCAGACCCTCTTCGTAAGAACGACGTGTGTCAACCGTGGTAACGACGTCGCTATTTCTTCAAGGGCCATATTACTGGTTGGATCGAATACAAGGTTATTTGCGTACAAAACGGTTGCACGAACCGCCTGGGCATAGGTTGCACTCTCCAATGATCTTATATCGCCATGGAAAACCGAAATGGTTTCGAGCCTGCGGTATCTCGCAGCTTCACAGCGAAGTAAAGTCTCTGAAATTCGTGCCAATTGTCGCTGTAGCTCGATACCGATGCAAACCCCAACGCGTGTCTCAAGAGCTACCTGAGCGATAATATTCCCAACCCCAGATCCAATATCGAGAAAAACATCATCCTCCTGTAGGTCTGGTAGAGCAGCTAGGATAGCGGAAACACCAACTGGGGTCACTTCACCTGTATGTTGATCAGGTGAATTAATTGTTTGTCGTGGGACAGATGCAAACAGCTTTGGAATGACAAAGTGTGCGTTGGTACATAGTTCAGCTCTGGCTTCTGTGCGTACTTGGCCGCAACGTTTCTTGATTTTTCCACCTGTGAATTGCCTTGGAAACCCGTTTAAATCTGTGCCGTATGTTCGCTTCAGCGTTTTTAATCGGATCTGTAATTGCCGCTGCGTTTTTCCACATGATTGCATCCTCAACCACACTTTTTGCCAGGAAATCTTTCTTCCTGCGTCGGTTTCTTTCTTAGCTAATTGGTACAAGCGAAGATCATCATTGTCTGAGAAATCTGCCATTTTGGGATTAAGAAAAAACGAAAATGACATACCCAACAAAAGATATTTGGTCCATTACCAAATGTTGTCACGCAGACCCAAAATGCGACCTATTTTGAGCGAGGCATCAGATAAAACAGAGGCTAAAACGTCGCTTGACTTCGCCAATCAGCGTGTCGGGATCTCGGAACAGATTCTGATTGGCTATCAGACAAAGTGAAGACATCAGAGAAAACTTGGACTTCAACGTGATTCGAAACGATCTTCGCGCGCAAACGCGAACTTCAACATCTCAACTTTTCGCCTGTGTCTTCGCTTTGGCGTCGGCCAGCCAATCAGAAACGATTCCGAGATCCCAGCACGCTGATTGGACGGTAACATCAAGCAATGCTTCAACCTGACACTACCACGACCTGGGCACTGGAGGTTAGCGCGAATCGCGCCAAAATGCTGGAATGGTTCATTTCCAAATTTCCCCGGCCCCACACAGTCCTTCCTCCTCATGCCGCCAACCGCTGTAGACCCTTCCTTCCGGTGATCTGACTGGAAGCCACGACCATGTCGCCAAACACGGCTATTTTATACGCCGCCCACTACGCTGTCGCTGTCTACAATGCTGTCACTGTCTACAACGCTGTCGCTACCTACAACGCTGGCACTGTCAAGAATGCTATCGCCGTCTACGATGTTGCCGCTACCTATAACGCTGTCGCTGGCAACAATGCTGTCGCCGTCTACACTGTCAAGAATGCTATCGTCGTCATCGTTGTTGCCAGTACCTACGGCGCTGTCGCCGTCTACGATGTTGCTGCTACCTATAACGCTGTCGCTGGCAACAATGCTGTCGCCGTCTACCATGTTGTCAGTAGCTACAATGCTGCAGACGTCTACAATGTTGTCGCTGCCTACAACGCTGTCGCCGTCTACAATGTTGTCACTATGTCGCCGTCTACAATGTTGTCAATATGGCGCCGTTTACAATGTTGTCGCAACCTACAACACTGCCGCCGTCGGCAACACCGCCGCTACCTACAATGCTGCCACTACCAACAGCGCTGTCGCTGTCTATAGTGCTGCCGCTGGCTACAACGCTGTTGCCGCCTTCAACACATTTGCTGGCTACACCGCAGCTACTCGTTACAATACCGCCACCGCCTACAACGTTGTTGCTATCTCCATCGCTACTGGTGGCTACAACGCCGTCGCTGCCTCCAACGCTGCTGCTGGGTACAACGCCGTCGCCGCCGACAACCCCAACGCTCCGCTGCAACGCACTACACTGTCACCGCCTACAACGCTGTTACCTCTCGTGATTAAAGTCTATCAATGCTTTCTGCCGTGACCGGCAGCTAATTCCCAGTTTCGTAACACCTTGGTCTGTACCGTGAGAGATGCTACGTTCTTGGGCGTCTAATCCAGACGGCACACTGGTATCTAGTCATAATTTTTATGGTTATGTTAGTATACTTATCTCAATATGCTTGATCCGTATCAATTTATTATCCTACCGATACATCTTCATTGTTCTTATTTGATATCTTATGGTTGACTATCTTGGTATCAAGTCCTTATATTTTAGTATACTTAACTCCATATATTCGGTCCATATCAATTTATCATCCTACCGATACCTCCGCAATATACCTACTTGCACCTGACCGAAGCCACCCATGCAGCAAACACGCGGCGCACCTGTAGTTATTACACTCATTGTTCTCATTTGATATCTTATGGTTGACTACAACAAAGCCATCTTGGTATCAAGTCCTTATATTTTAGTATACTTAACTCCATATATTCGGTCCATATCAATTTATCATCCTACCGATACCTTCGCAATATACCTACTTGCACCTGGCCGAAGCCACCCATGCAGCAAACACGCGGCGCACCTGTAGTTATTACATTCATTGTTCTCATTTGATATCTTATGGTTGACTACAACAAAGCCATCTTGGTATCAAGTCCTTATATTTTAGTATACTTAACTCCATATATTCGGTCCATATCAATTTATCATCCTACCGATACCTCCGCAATATACCTACTTGCACCTGACCGAAGCCACCCATGCAGCAAACACGCGGCGCACCTGTAGTTATTACATTCATTGTTCTCACTTGGTATTTTATGGTTGACTACAACAGAGCGCCATCTGGACCAAACATGTTAAGTTAAGTATACTATCGCAGCAATAGAAAATATGACTTGATATCAGGATGGCTTTGTTGTTGTCAACCACAAATAGCAAATGAGATCAATAAATGTAATAACTACAGGTACGCCACATGCTTGCTGCTTGGAGGCTTCTTGGAAGCAGGTATATTGCGGAGGTATCGGTAGGATGATAATTTCGTTGATACCAAGATGAAGCTTAGGGTGGTGTGACACTTTCTTTATAAAAGTGCATTGTCCACTGGTGGCTCGATCACCCCGGACTCAAAACACCATGGCAAAATCTTAACCCTCGTATTCTTATCGTGGTTGATGGTCTCGTAGTGTCAAGTTAGGCTGAGACCAATAACGTCAAGGATTGGCATTGCGTTGCTGAGCCGTACGAAGACGCAGTTCGTTAATCCACACCCACACGTCTCTGGATTTAAATATGATTGCGAGTGTCATCAACTACACCGAAAACATAATAGTGAGTACGAAAGCCTTATCCGTCAATCAGCGAAACGCGTCATCGAAATGAAGCTCTAGCTAACACCTTACGAGAAATCCGTATCTGATGAGGGGTTCGAGTTGCTGGTCGTCAGTAATGCAAACAAGGTGGTAACTATGGATTAGCCTCGTAGACCGATTGCGGATTTAAAAAGCGTTTTATCATTACCGAAAGAGGGCTTGGTTTATTGGCCGGACACCCGGCCGATGATGTTGAAGGTGGATGTGGCAGCGAGACTCGAAATGAAATGTATTTCTGTAAGCCATGTATGGCTTTGATGGTTTGGTCGGAAACGGCATTTTTTTGTTACGGGTTGTACGAGCAAGACACGTAATTGGACGCTAACCTCGCTTACGCAGCGATAGGAGTCGGTCAACACGAGTACACCATTACTGCCAACGGTAAGAAGCAGTACACGGAAAGCCCAGTGCCATCGAACGCCGTGACCCTTTCGTGCTGGTCAGATCAGGCTCTCGTAGTTACAGGTACGAAGGCGACCGCCGTCCTGTTTGAAGGCCATCCAGGTACCAGCACTAACTTGACATGGAACATGTCTTCACCGTTCACGCACGCTCGCCAGAATTCTCGAATACATTACCAAGCGATCTGACCGCTTTCAAACGTTCACGTTTCTCTTTTTCCGCAACGATAAAGGGTTCTTTGATCTTGTACAATCCCGAGGTCAGTCGAATGTTTCCTTTGGCAGAAAACAGTTCGTTTGGCAGATAAAACCTATGGAATTTCTCCCAGCATGTTAGGTCAGTGTCCGGGCACATGTACGTCTTTGGTTTGTCGCTATAAACGCCACGGCATATGTACACGCTGTGCTTTCCACAGAAATCCGTCATCTCGGTCGGCCACCGGTCTTCCCATCGGCAAATAATGCACCCTCTACGTTTGCGGCCACAATTTTTGAAGACTTGTCGCGATGTTACTGCTATACAGTCCTTTCGGGGGCTTTCGTGAGGTTTGACGGTTACGTACAGTTCTCGGGGGCTTGTGTGATTTTCACCTGGAGGCACACCGTTCTCAAAACTGACAGCTTCAAATGCCATTCTACCATCACTTGGTGCATCAACCCACTGTCCAGAAATCAATTCAGAAGCGAGTTCAATGATGAATGATCTGTGAGGATCACGTTGCTTTGTCACGTCAACCACGCATCGGCGAGTGAGATAGGCATTTGACCTAGCAATGTCGATCAGTGCTAGGGCTAACTTTTTATGCCACTTTTTGTAGGAATGTCCATCTGCTAGGGAGAATCGGGCCCGAATTTGATCAAGTCGATCCACCCCTTGCATGAACTGGTTGTATTGCTTTACAGACTCCGGGGCTGGGAATTGTTTCGAAGTAGCTCCAACTTGGCGCTCAACGTTGACCACGCTAGATCCGTCCGCGTTTGAAACAATTTGAACCACACTACCATCACACCATGATGCTGCAACTATGGCGTGCTCGGTCGAAACACCTTGACGGAAATCCCCACGAGACGAATGATGCTTGTCTAGCATTGTGTGTCTTGGAAAATGTTTGCTGGATCCTCGAACTGTCCCACGCCCGTAGAGTCCTCGTAGACGCAAAGCTTGTAGTAATTGTATCGATGTGTAGTAGTTGTCGGTATTCAGCACCCGATTGGAACCGTAATTTGGTCTGGCGACCTCTAGCACAAGGCTGCGGATCGCAGACACTTTTTCCGTAACCCATTCCTGCTGCAACTGTGACGCTTCTTCTGTCGGAACCACGCCTTCAAGCCGGTCGGTGATCTCGCTATTGCAATGTAACCTATAGTTCACCGCTATCCGTGAGGTCGCACAGCACAGCATGTATAATCGAAAATGATACTTCCCGGTGGGCTTCATGGGATTATAAACGATCATGTGACGGCCGAATTTAAATCGGCACGCAATACTGCTCTCATCAAGCGCCACATTACGTCCGATATCAATGTAGCGGCCACCAGTACATTTTAACAAGTTGAGTAACGGGCGGATGCGCGCAGCTGGATCACGGTTCGCTGCTGGAGGGGCCGCAAGAAAGCAAAAGCACTTTCGGATCAATTTGAATCGCCGAAGTGGCATGACCTTCTCCAGCCCAGACGATGTGCTGTTTCCGAGGATCGTGTCCTCCGGTTGGGCGCCCCAATAATTGGCGTACTCGCCCTTGTTGTTGATGCTCATATAGAACAGAATGCCAATGAATTTCATCATCTCGGCCAACGTTATAGCAGGCTGAAGCTTCACTTCCTTCACGATGGCGTACGCATTGCTCTCAGTGACGATTTGACGCCAGAAATACAATGGAATATAGGCTAGAAAGCTTGATGAAGCCGAATGTGTGAAAAGCCGTATGGAGTCAGGCCTCACGCGGGTCTTTGTAGACCCGTCACTGTGGGTGTAGAGGTCTGTCGGCGCCTCCATCTGCAATCGTAGGTCGAATTTCATGCTTTTCACAGCTTCAACTTCGCCTAAGCTTAAAGGCATCGGTCTCACGGGGTCAAATTCGTCCATGCCCTCAGCCACAACAAGATTCTCGATGGTTGCATCTGGAGGGAGCGATTCGTCTTCTGGGACAGAGATAAACGCATTCCAAGAAGGCTTCGCTGTAGTTCGTGTTAGCAGCCGATAGTTCTCAATGCCGCGTTGAACAACTCCGATGTCTAGCGAGTGTACTTGGTTCTGGAACAAGCTGTCCAACCAACGAATCTCGTAGCGTATGGCCTTCTTCTGTACTGTTCGCCGACAAACACGTCCAACAATAAAGGAATTCCCCACTTGTGCTAATAGCGGCTTCAACGTCTTTGTTACAATCCAGGGCTCTTTTGAAGGTGAAAACGCAATCAAAGTGTTTAAATACAGCTCGGAAACCGGCTCCAGTAGGTCGTTATCTCCACCAGAGCGAACTTCTCCACATTGGTCTTCTCTACCTCCCTGGGCATCTCCGCACATACCACCCTCTTGTTCATCCCCAGCTTCAACATCGGTTTGATTCCCAATCCAATATACACCACCTTCTTCAACGGTACTATCACCATTACCACGATGTCCACCGCGATTGGCTTGTCCATCTTCACAACGAACACCATTTTCCTCGGCTCCAAGATCACCTGGCCTTTCATGCATATCGCCTTCATGCTTATCTTCACTGCTATCGTCGCCTTGGTCATCCTCGTAACTAAATCTGCCCTGTTCTACTCCATGTCTGGCACCAACCCGCCCACCGTTTTCGTTACCCAGTTCTCCATGAATTCCACCACCAAGTCTGCCTTTGTTCGCAAGACGTAGGGTAGTTTCACCAAACTCACGTTTATCAGACTGGAAATCACTTTCATCGCAATGTACAGGTTCATTAACCCCACTCGCCCCCAATTCGCTAACGACAACAGCGTCGCAGCCAGGCTTTGTCGGTATTATTGTCACAATGTCCCCATCTACACGAATCGCTTGCTTATTGAGACCCCGATAGTAAAGAACCAGTGCATCTTCGCCAAGGAAGTAGTCCTCTCCTTCGATACCGTTTGGGTCTTGCCCAGGCTTTACATAGCGGTACCGTGTATCGAGGCTGCTCCTTCGAGGAGGTTTAGCCGTCCATCCGTCTTGGCGAAGAAGTCTCCATATCTCTTTGAACAAGGTAATACCCTCTGTGGGGTCAAAACGTTAACAAATAGTGCCGTTGTATAGGTTTAACGCACAGAGAGCTTACCTCGTAACACAGTTGGTTTAACGTTCGCCCCAGCACGCACTGGTAAGCGTCGACGCTTAGGTATTCCATCCGATGTACCAGGAGGGTGCCGCTTTGCTCGTCCCATTGTTTCTTTCTCGTGGGTTTTGAAGTGGGGGGAGAAGGGGTAGGTAGGTAGGTAAATAGGTTGGTGAAATCAGCCTGTGCAGCTGACTGTCTTCATACCTACGTTGAAAGATTCGCCGAAGATATCGCTGGTACCACTAGAGTGAGTCTGGATACCACGCCAATTGCCAGCCAATGAACTGAGACCTGCGCCTTTTCGAGATTTCAAAGTTTTTTTTTGGCCAATCGTATAGCAGAATTTTTGGGATCAGAAGGTAGCAATTTGCTCCATTTTGTTTTGTAGCCATCTTGGCAGCCGGCGACCGTTGGAAATGGATACACCTCGAACGTAGCAAATTGCTACCATCTATTTTCAAATATCTTGACTTTGTATAGTATACAAAGTGCCTGTGTTCGCGAAAGGGTTAAGATTTTATAATTGTGTTGCTACGAATTATTACGACAAATTTGAGAAAAAAATTGATGCTGGTCTAAACGTTTCGACCAGCCTTTGGCTCGGCTCAAGCCTCAAGGTGAACAAATCATAGTTTTTCCGTGCATCAGATCCGGATCGGAGATTCGTTTGCACATGTCCATGTATTTCTTCGCTGCGAATGTTGCACTGTCTTCCGCTCTTTTCGCAATGCCGCTTTATCGTTGTGGCCTTGTCGAAGGTTTGGATGGTAGTCCGCTACTTCGAATTTGTACAGAAGTGCACTGTTGCTCTTCTCTGTGGTGTTGTTAAACAAAATGAAAGAGACTGTATGAACGACACTTTTGCTCTTTGTATTGAGATTCTGGCGAAAGATGAGAACCGTGCAAAATTTATCGTCTCGTCCTTGATCCGGCTCGTTCAACGCAGACTGCGACTTTCGATTGACACGCTGGTGCAGCACCGGATATCTCGGTCATTGGTCTCCATGGGTTGCTTCGCTCATTGACAGATTAGCCAGCCGCTGGACACCTTACGCGACACAATGCCGAGCCCGAAAGTCGCTAAGCGCTCAACGTCGACACCACTGCCTCGACGACTGACAGCATCGTCTTCGATGTCGAGTTACAATGGCGAGGGTGTACCGCTTTCCGCTGGAATGCCGGATTACTTAGAGCTACCCGACCAGGTAAAGGCCATGCTGAGCAGACAGATTTCGGCGGCGGTGGAGGACGTACTGGACAGTATGATGCGAGAAGGCACTGAGGACGCTCACTGGCGCGGTAGGATGCGAAAGGACGGTATTGTGTACTACGAGGACAGGGAGAGCGTGACGAAGGAGCAGACGCGCTTCTGTTGCGTCGACACCACGGAAGCCTCGGTTGAAGAGGTGATTAATCTCTTCGTGGTCTCCGATACAGATATGCTGCTGCAACGCTGCCGTATCATGTACGACAACATCATGGACGCCAGAGTTTTAAATGTATTGGAGCATCCGTCGGAAGAGCGTCCGATGCGTTCGTCCTACGTTCGCTACACGGCGTTTAAAGCGCGGACGCTGCAGCGGAACCACCGAGATATGTGCGTTGTCGTGTCTACAGACGTGATTCAACACCCGGACGGATCGACCGTTGGCTACTGTGTTTGGGACTCGCTCAATCTGCCCGATGTGTCCCAGTTCGACGTGCCACAGGGTTTCATTCGGACGCGCATGTTCCGTTCCGGGTATTTCGTGCAGAACTCAGGCGAACCTGGTGCATTAACGAAGGTGGCCTATATAGTTGGCATTGAGGCTGGTGGACTAGCACCGCGGCTCACAACGCGCTATTATATGCCCCGGTTTGGCGAAGTTCTCAGCCGAATCATCGCGCATCTTCGTCGTAGACAACTGGATCCGTCAATGTTCGTGCCTCAGTCGGAATGGACCGACAAGCGAACGGTAGAGTTCTGCCAATGTTGCACCAAGCATTTCGGCGCGGTGAAGCTCTTGGACACTCGACGGTACAACTGCGTGTCCTGCGGAGACGTCATTTGCCACGCCTGCCACCACGTAGAGCAAATCGAGCTCCCTGGCGCCAGAAATATGTCCGTGGGGGTCTGCGTTGGCTGCAAAACGAATAACACCAGCTCGAGGTCAAACCGACTGTCGCGTTGGTCGAGTTGGGGCACGAGTTTCTCGTCCGACTCCACCGAGTCATCGACCAGGTCTTTGCCAGTATAAATCGCGTTTTTGGAGGACAAATATATCTATCAACCACTAAACCATCTTCTTTCTGGGAAAGCAAACAACAGTGACCACAGCTGGGCCCTGCGACTAGCGATCAATGGGCATACCATGGTGTTCATGCAATTGATACCTCGTCTCCATCGAGCAAGCCTTTGGCAAGCGATATACTTAGGCATGAGCTTTCTCGAGAGTCACCTGGCTTGGCGAGTTGCACGTGTTTCGATCGGACACGACGACCACCAGGACGTCCACGTAAAGTTAACCCACGTCGTAACATGTACAGCCCATGTACGCACTGCGTGAGGTTGTCGAACAATCGGGAACGCAATGTCGTCGGTCTTCTTTCGTTTTGTGGTCGTCAATGACGACTCGTCATGATAACTTAACGTGCCGGCACATCTAACAAACATTCTCCATTCAATAGGAACGATCACTGCAAGAGATCAACTACATGTACATGTACAATTCGCACTAATTCCGTGCGTTGCCCGGGAAGCTCTGGATTTTGTAGTCTACCAGTACCAGTGCCGCGCATAAAACTTAGAGGTTATTTTTGAGTTTTTTAACAGAAAAATGATTACACATACAGCTTTTCACTTTAGTAATAAAAAGCAGTTCCCTGCGTGCTAGGCCAATCGATATGTCGATTCGTTCTACCCAGGTGTCCATTCATTCTTCCCAGGGGCTTGCCCGAAATCTACTGTCCCGTGTGCTAAACTTAATCGTGATAAATCTCTTCCTAGTTCTCCATTGCTTTTTTAACTCGTAAACTCTCTTGCTTAGACCCTTGGGTGGTTTTAATTATCTGAGCAATGGTGCTATAAACGTACTTAAAATGTGTTCTAAATCCTGACCTAAAAAGTTGTTCTATCGGCACCAGAGGTAACTTATCTTTTTTTTCCTCATTACTACAGTAGTAGTACAAGATACAATATAAAAATTATGGGCCAGTCAATCTTATAGCACTAAAAGTTTGGCCAGGCTTATGCCATAACCCGAAGCAGTCAAACACAATCTATTGGACGAAGCAAAGCTCAAAAGCCACGCAACCTAGGAACGAATAGACAGCACATTTAAGTAACGTTTAGGATTTTTAAAACATAATGAAGACCAGATCTCCTAGTCTTTAGACATTTCTGAAATTGTTACTAAAGTATTCCTAGGCCGTAAATTAATATCAAGCGATGTCGCTACAGTGTTGCATGGTTGTTGCTCTAGTAACATGTTACGCGAATGTCGTTCTTCACCGGTTGGGTCAACATTCACCCTATTTCGTATAGAAAATCAGATATCATTCAGTATTCCGTCAGTTAATCTTGCTCTTGGTAAGAACATTTTATTTATGTAGCTACACCAGTAACTGATTATACGTTTATGTAGGATCCACGAGGGGTCTCGATCCCACCTAAAACTCTGGATATAAATATCCAGAGAATTCTCCTCGTCAACTTGACTTTCGTAAATGTTGTTAGTCTTTGACAAAGCAAATCAACCGATCTTGAATTTCGAGGCGAATGAATCGTGCAGCGAAAACGCTCACACCTCTTTAGCGGCTGGGAAAAAGAGCGAGCGTTTTGGCTTGCAGTCGTACTTGCGCGGTCAACATCGAGCCAGGTTCGTGTATTATGGCGCCGCATTGGGTAATGTGTGCAGCGCGCCTCAACTTGAAACACGAATGCGTTTCTTCGCGAGCGAAAGTTGAGGAACAGCAAATCGCTGTCGATTTCTTCGGAAACAGGCGCAGTTTCCGCAAACTTTTCGCCAGCAGCAGATCCGGATGTCGATCGTGGACAGTCCAAAGTGCATTTATGCGAGCAGCTCACCGCACGCTGGCGTGATGCCTGCACTTTGATCGGCTTTGTCATCTCCACAAAAGCAGCGTGACCGGTTCATGTAGCAGAAGTAAACGTGCATTTCACTTTTTCAAGGAATTTATATGGTCTTAGGCCGAGTGGGTGGTAACAAGTTCTTGCCAATAACACATCGCTTGACCTAAAAGTCTTGGTCGGCGCTCAGTAAGTGGACCTATCTTCCTGCGACGCGCCTGCTGTTGCTTCAGCTTTTACGGAGTTGCAGGAGCTTCTCTAGCATTGAAAACACTTTGCGCTCAGTATGCTATCGAGATTCTTGGACAGGATGCTGGCGAAAGATGCGTTGCATGTGCAACCTGCAGTTCTCGTGGCTCCAGATGTCTAACTGCACCGTCCGTCAACACTTTGGACCACACTATGGTGTCGATCGAAAGTGGCCGTCTGGATCTCTTTTGTCGTCCTCATTGAGCAAGTTCCGCCACAGGCCAAAGCTCATTGACAGATTGCCCAATCCATTGACACATCGCAGCGTTTCGACTAAACCGAAGATATACAGGACTTATGGCCAATTCCAGACAGCGGCACCCCAAGCGCTCTGCTTCGGCTCCGATCCCCCGAAAGTTGACAAAACAATCTTCGTCTTCGATGTCTAGTTACAACTCCGAGGGTGTACCTCTTTCAGACGGGAAACCAGAGTATTTAGAGCTGTCGGACGAGGTCAAGGACCTACTGAAGACTCAGATCTCGTCCGCTGTGGAAAATGTGCTGGACAGTATGATGCACGAAGGTACGCAAGACGCTCACTGGCGCAGCAAGATGCGTAAGGACGACATCGTGTACTACGAAGACAGGGAGAGCGTGACCAAGGGGCAGTCGCGTTTCTGCTGTGTTAGTGTTTCAGAAGCCTCCGTAGAGGATGTCATTAATCTCTTCCTAGTGTCCGATACGGACATGTTACTGCAACGTTGCCGTATCATGTACGACAACATAATGGACGCTCGAATCTTGAGCGTCTTGGAGCACCCGTCGGAAGAGCATCCCATGCGTTCGTCTTACGTCCGTTACACAGCTTTCAAGACGCCGGCATTGCTACGGAACCATCGTGATATGTGCGTCGTAGTGGCTACGGATGTCATTCATTGCCCGGACGGCTCGACAATTGGCTACTGCGTCTGGGATTCTCTCAACCTGCCTGAAGTTTCGGAGTTCGACGTGCCTCAAGGCTTTATTCGCAGTCGCATGTTCCGGTCAGGATATTTCGTTCAGAACAATGGAGAACCTGGATCGGAGACCAAAGTGGCGTACATTGTAGGCATTGAAGCTGGCGGGTTCGCTCCTCGCTTGGCGACGCGTTACGTCATGCCCCGGTTCGGTGCCGTGCTTAGTCGTGTTGTCGGACACCTACGACGTAAGCAGCTCGACCCGTCGACGTTTGTTCCTCAGTCGGAATGGACGGATAAGCGCACGGCGGAGTTCTGTCAATGCTGCAGTAAACACTTTGGAGCTGTGAAGCTTCTCGACACTCGACGATACAACTGCGTGGTTTGTGGCGATGCCATCTGCCACGCTTGCCACCATGTCGAAGAGGTAGAAGTACGTGGCGCCCGGAACACAACAGTCGGTATCTGTGTCGGCTGCAAAAGCTCAGTCCGTAAGCAATCTCGCCTTGCTCGCTGGTCGTCGCGATGGGGTTCGAGTATTTCGACGGATTCTACCGAGTCCTCGACAAGGTCCCTTCCGGTATAAAAAAGGGATCCATTATTCTATGAGGTTAGTGAGTTAAGAAGGTGATAGCAAGGGCTCAACATGCCGAGGTAGCCGTTGAGTTGTAGTCTTCGCGACGTATATTCCCTGAATCTGTACATGGGCTATTCAATCATTTTTAAACATTGAGTTCACTTCATCGCATGAGTTTCCTAAGAATAGTTGAGGACGAGAAACCCACCGTTGTCGAGTCCCAAGCAAACGCTCAGTACACTTTCAGCTCCGTAACATGCACAGGACTGCGCTCCGAGGTCTCTACGGTGGCAACAATCCCAAGACGAAAAGCCAAGCTGTGATCTCTCCAGGTGTAGACGACATGGATACCTACGAACGTGCATCGACGGGTGAGGAAGGTGGTTCACTACGTCACAACTCGAACAATGGCGACACTGCCATCGACATCCACGGCGCGACTGTAGCAGTGAAAATCCACGACGTCCCCGAACAAGGAGAGTACCAACTACAACGGAAAAGCGTTAGTTTCAATAACGACGCCAAGATGCTCAATCGACTTGGAGTGGGGCAGTTCTTCGGGGATAGAAGCTCCAACCAAGAGCAGGACAACTATACTGGATTCACTGGGCAAAAGTACACGGTCCTCGGCCAGAAGCAGCAGTGGAGGAAGAGCCGAGCGGGTCGATCCCGTCAACTCCAGACGATTTCGCCAGTCGATGATACGATGCGTGCGAATGATGGAGAATACAGCTCTGGACGTGGCAGTACCATCCCAAGCTCAACCTCGTCGTACTACGAGAGCCGTTCTTCACAAGAACCTTCTACTGCTTCATTTCGAGAGGGAACATCATCGATCCAGTCGGAAAGTTCGTACCATGATGGTGACTACTCCGAAGGCCACTCGCAGTGTGAAAGTTCCAGTGGCGGAGACGGCAACCAGCGGTTCATTGTCACTCGACAGAAGAAGGCCACATACTCAGCCAAACTTCAACTGACCGGCCAGAAACCGCTTTACCTCGGGAGATACAAGAATGAAGCGGCTGCTCTGGCTGCGTGCGAGAGCGCCTACAGCGTCATCTCCACGCCGCGGAAGTGAGAGAAAATATATCCGACATCGTAAAATACATTCTCCACATTGACCAAAGCTTGCAATGCTATTGTACGTATGTTGCACTACAACTCGCATCTTCGTCTGGGTCGTTACTTACCAGTGGTAAGTTACCACCGTCCGACCAGAGAAATCGTTCAACGTGGTATCCGATCCGTCAATTCATCAATCATCTCCGATCCTTGTCAATCTCTTCACTGTGCGTCTGCGTCTTGTGTAATGACCCATGAGTTTCCCTAGAGATCTCATCGTGGTCATACGGCACTATTCAAGTTGAAGCAGCTCAGTTTGCAATTCATCAGAACCGGAACACTTGGTCGATAGTTTGAGTATCTCAATGAAGTTCGGACGAATTCTCGCGACACTCACGCTAGGTTTCGTGGGCCTCATGACTTCGGAAACCCAAGCTGCAACCTGCACAGCATCGGCGCTGTCAATTCTGCCGTCAACCTACAACCTGGACGTATGTGTGCAGGGTTGCGTAAAATAAGATTGTTATTTAATTGAGGCCTTCAGCTCGGCTCAACAACTTATTGGTTTATTGCAACTATTCTCTCAAATAACGCGCTGCCTTGTGTTGCGGTCATCACGGTTAACAGCCGAGGCTACAAGCTGGGGATCCCATAGCGAGCGGTTGTACTCTAAGAACAGAAGCGTCTCGAGTGTTGTTGGGCTCATTGCGCGCCTGTTCATGCTGAAGACCAAGCCAGCACGAGAAAATAGTCGCTCAACTTCATTGGAGGTGGACGGGATCCAGCGGAGGTCAATGTATTGAGAACGTCGTGGCTTGACAGACTCACGAAGCACGCGATCAGCGAAGGAGACTTGTTCCTCGTCGACTTCGTCGTTACCGCCCGTGCATTTGAGACGGCTAAGCGCCGCCTTCTCCTGCTGCTTCAGCGCCGACTCCTTCCCCGAGAGAACTTTGACAACACCATTTTCGAAATGAGGCGCTTTCACCACATTAGTTGAGCTCGGGCTTAGATACTTGGCTGTTTCAGGAAACTTGCTGATAACTGCATCGAATAACTTCCGCACCTCTAGCAACGATAACTCACGTTCATCAACACCACCAGCCTGTAGGCGTTTGTTTACGCTCTCTAACGCCTTCATCTCCTCAAAGATCGCTTCTAGTTCAGCATCTTCCATGGGAGTAAGCAGAACATCCAAAAGCTTGCGGTTTGAATGATCGATGTACTCGTTAATCTCAAAGTAGCGGTGCAGCATCCCAAAGGTAGAACTCCATCTAGTGTCGTTGTCAATCACAGGCATCAAAGCGCCAGCCTCTCGCAGCGCATGCCGATTTTTAATCGTGCTGAGTTTCACCATAAGGTCGTGGACCTTCTCAAGAAGCTGCTGGTAAGGTTCAAGGTGCCATTGCACACCCAGCTGCAGTCGATGACTGGCACAACCAATCATAGGCACACTTGTGCGTGAAGCAAGTGATTTGTTTACCGAGGCATGATCGCAGACGTAAAACATTAGGTACCGCACCGACAAACGATAGGTATCCAGGGTGTAGTCAAGCAGCTCAATGAACGAGTCTGTACTCATGTCTCCTTCATCGACAAACGGAGAGAAAACCAGTAACGTCTTCTCACCAACAGTGCTATCACCAGCGGCGGGTGATACCGCAATTATAGCAGCATAGTGTCTCCCTGCTTCCGTCCATGCATCGATCAGCAAACCGAAGGGTCTATCTGCGAGCTGGTGACGAATACGAGCCCGCACAGCCATCTCTACAGCAGCAAGGTCGTTCTTCAACTGAAACCGGCTTATGGGGCTAAGGGAGGTGTACTTGCGAGACCGCTTCTTCTCACAAAAGCTCAGTTCATGGTGATCCATTACCACCCAATCCATCCAGTGGTAGCGATTCATGACATTTTCATCGACTGTCACCCGCACAAAGCCATCAAGCGTGTTTGGCCTACCCGCCAAGGCGAAATATTCGTCCAGGTAGACGCCGCAATGACTGCGTTCCAGGTGGTCCAGAATTGAGGTGTAGCCACCATTACGAGGTTTGGCTCGGCTTCGGGGGCACAGACGGCAATGATAGCGGTTTCCACGGTCTTCAAATAGCACTTCACAGAGCTGACGGGGGTGGGGCGTGGCGTGGCGCGAGTCTCCATTATCTCGAGTGGGGAAAAGGTAGCTTGGACTGAGTTGTCTTGAGGTTGTTGCAGGAAACTGCGGAGTGAGCAAGACGCACCAACCCCAGGCGAGGGTATTTCCGTTTAGTAAACGTTGTTTACACACCACTGCTTCGCCAGGAGCTTCAGGACCGCGGTCAGGCCTGCCCACAAAGCGCTCAACCCATGCGTTGGGCACGACAGAATTCAGGATTTTTTGGTCGTGATTGAGACCTCGCTCAATCAATAATTTCGTGTGTTTTAATTGGAATTATTTATGGACAACTTGTTTTTTGCGCAACCCTGTATGTGTGGGCAACAATCTGAACTCAGTGCTTCTTGCGCTTTCAGCTTCTTCCAGCACGTGCAGCCTCACGGATCTGCTTACGTTGACGTCGGACACGCAGCTTTTGAAGGTTATCTCATTGATTCAGTCAATTGTGGCGTCTCCAAGCAGCATGTCAAGTCTTGTGTATTCGTACATGGCGGCCACTTCGTCTTCCGATGTGGATGGCTTCTGTTCGACTCTAAACACTGTCATTTCACCGTGTCTAGCAGGACTTTTACCCACACTTCTGCCCATTTTCCAAGCCGACACCACGTGCTGCTCTGAAGTCAGCGATTTGATCGATCTTGTGGACGTTTTCGTACCTTCGAACGTGACCACCAACTCGTTCGTTCTCAATGAACTCGTGAATGGAATGAACCAATTCTTCTGCTCCAGTATCGGCGACTCCACGTGCGGCTACCACACGTTCTCCCAGCTCACTTCAACGTATACTTCATCGGAATTCACGTTGCTCGAATCAGTAGTTGTGCCGTTTGTGACGATTTCGTCGGGTGAAGAGTGTTCAGCCATGAAAGGGGAAACGTACACGGACACAGCGTCATTATCTTCAGCTACAACGATCAACTACTCGTGTTGTATCGATCACATGCGGCCACTCATCCAGTCGATTCAGAACGGATTCGAGTACTTCTTCGACGACTCCACCGTGGCGATTCTGAACGGAATGATCGACTTCTCCGCTACCGGAGGCAAATTCGTCGATTCTGTGCCTGGAACTGTCTCCTGCTCATGGGCAGATACGTGCTCAGACCCGGCGTACCTCATCGCCCAACAAACGGCTACGCGTACGCCTGGAACTAACGACCCTGGTAAGAATAAGCTGGAAGAGATCACTTGTACCATGGTGGACAAGTGTAATTCCGCCGGAACAGTCTGCAGTAGCGTCTGTGAGAAGGGGACGGCGTCGATATCGTCGTGGCTCAACCAAACGCTCGCATATCAAAGAAACCTCGCATTCAGTGGGAAGCTCTGCTATGCGCAGATCCCATCGACTCACAACAGTGCCATCACATTGGCGGACGGATACGGTAACCGCGACCAGCTCTTCAATGCCAACTTGAACCCAGACAAAACGTACTCGTACTTCAAGACAAACAACCAGGTTTTATCTCTCGCCGATCAACTGGATATTGGTATGCGATGGATTGAAATCGATACCCACTACTTCCTGGACGATTTTCACACGGGTCACTGCGGGAACCTAGCTTTAAGCTCGATTGAGACGTTCTTTGACGCTTTCGACAGACAATTAGCCAAATACGGCACGATTCTCTGGGGCCTGGAGCTATTGGGCTGCTTCCCGTCCATCTCGGGAATCAAAACTACCGATGAAGTTACCACACGGAGCTCAATGCAAGAGGTGAAAGACTGGTTGGATGCGAATCCGACGGAGTTGGTGATGATTTATATGGACTCTGGCTCGGAGATATCTCGCTTGAACAAGTACGACGCCCTGAATACGCTCCTGACTGATGTGTTTGGCGACCTCATTGTCCCGCAGTCAGTTCTCAAGTCTTTGGCGTCGAATTCCTGGACTGGGGGCAGCGTTAACGAGTTTATTGACAATGGCTATCGTGTTCTACTTCTTGCCAATGAAGACACTGGGCTCGCGTACAGCATCAGCGATTTCTGTGGAGGTCATGAAGTCCTGACCACTGATTACATCGACACTGTACCCGATAGCTCTCGCAAGATCAATGGGCTGGAGATCTATGGCAATGACTACTTCTTGCGCTCGTATCAAGCTGAATTGCGATACATTTCACTTTCAGATTCGGCAGTTTTTACCGAGGATATCAAGACGTTCTTGAACTCGAGCAACATTGACAATTTTGTGCGCTGGAACATGAACCTGGTGGCTACAGACATGGTCGATGGGGCCAAGATGCGTGCCCAAGCTTGGTCATGGGCAGAGAACGAGCCCAGTACAACTGACTCGGGCGCGTACGTGCTTATAAACACCAGTGGACGTTGGGTAACAAGCACATCAGCTACCAAGACGTACAAGGCCTGTTGGAGCAGCTCCAGCCTGACGTGGTCCATTATCGCGTATGCCAACTCGTGTGCAACTGGGTATACGTTCACGGCGCCGGCTGACCCGTATCAAAACTATCTACTCAAGACAGCTATCGTGGCTCAGGGCATCACCACCACGTCCGTCGTTATCAATGCTACCCTGTCATAATCACAGAGGCGTAGAATTATTACTCCTCGTAGTATAAAACTACTATCATTTTCTGAAGAACAACACTCGGGCGTCTTGATCTTTACCAGACATTTCGTTCTCGTTTATAGGAAATATATGCTTCTTCGTGTTTTCTTGGATCCGCGCATTCGTTTTTTGCATTCGAGGGCATTTCTCGATTGGGCTCAAGGCGAATACATAACTATGAAGACCACTGCGTTCGTCGCCGCGCTTATCTCCTTCGTGTCGTTCGTGATGGCTGATCAATCGACCATCGGACTTCAAGCTGTGCCTGTCGGAGCCATCACCGATACCATTGACGCCAAGAACAAGAACGATGCCGCTCTATCGAAGAGCGACCGCATGGATCTCGCCAAGATCATCAAAGAGGTGGTGGCTAGCAACCCGGAGACGAACCAGATCGCTGCTAATCTGATGCTCGAGTTGCTCGAGCAAGACGGCGGTTCCAGTACTGTGGCGAATGTCGCGACAAACCGAGCGGTGATCTCTCACGCGGTGAATATCCTCGCTTCGGCTATCGGTGGCAATCCCGCGGCGGCGGTCGGTCACACGGTCGGGCTTATCGGCGCGGCATACCCGGTGGTGATGTCCCCTGCTCCCAGTCCGGTGGCGACTCGTTATCAACCTTCGATCACGATCACCATGAGTCCTGCAGCGAGGGGTGTCATCCCCCGTCCGACTCCGCGCTTTTTCCCTACGTCTCCGGACTCTCCATTATCGTGAATTGGATCGACAAATGCATTGTCAGCGCTACATTCTCGGTAAGAATTCCATCAGAGGAGTGTTTTGAAAAAGCATTCATCCGAATCAAATCAATTGAATTTTCATTCTACACTGGTTACTGTAACGTGACGAACATCAAGTTAGTAAACAACGGTATGCTCGCTCTGACCAAAAGCTTCCGATTTGCCTCAACATGACGATGGCTCCGCACCTCCAATGTCAATCAATTCTTGAATTCATTCCGGAAACTGCGCAGCTTTCGCATAGAACTACAGTGTAAATGAATCTACGCCAGATTGCGGCCTCCGCCTTCGTAGGTGTACTGGGTCTCACGTCCACTGCCCCGCACATACAAGTTCAGGCTCAGGAATGCACTGCGAAGGATAACCTTTTCGGTTTTCTGGTGGACGCATTGCCGGCGGATTACGGTCTCAACACTTGCGTGGCTAACAACGTTGGAACAATCGCTTTGGCAGTGGCCAGCACCCTCTTCAGCAGTTGTGGCGTCTTGGACATCGTCGATCTGGTCAAGAACGAGGACTTCAAGGGACTTCTGAACCTGTTTAAATCCATCGCAGCCACCCCCGCAGACATCTCGCCGATCATCTACAAGTACATGGCGGCCCAAACGGATGATACCGTGGACAATCTGTGTGATGCCTTCAGTGACGCTCTTGGACCTTGTGGTGAAAAAGTTATCCAGAAACTCCTCCCAGCGTTCCAAAAAGATGACGAATGCTGCACCGACATCAGTGACATTATCGACCTGCTCAACATTGTGGTCCCAGCTGACAAGAGCATGGAGTATTTCATCGTCAACGAGCTCATCGACGGTTTCAACAGGTTTCTGTGCTCCAAGAAGGGGGACGCGTCTTGCGGTCTCGATATGTTTACACAGTTGACGAAGATGTATACGGTGGACAACTTTGACTTCTTCCAGCACATGGTCTTCCCCTTCATGACAGTCGGCGGTGGTGAGGAATGCTCGGGACTATCAGGAAACCCCTTCAAGGACACCGCGTCTCAGGCCTCAGCTACGACCATCAACTTCGGGTGCTGCGTCCACCAGATGCGGCCGTTCATCCAGACCATCCAAGCTGCCGTCAAGTACATGGTCAGCGATGATACTTGGGACATTCTAAGCGGAATGGTGGCGTTCAAGGCGCCCAACGGCGGCTTCGTAGATACGCTCACTGGAACGAAGAGCTGCGACTTCGATGGAGACTCGTGTGACGACCCGAAGGGAATGGCCGACGACCTGGAAATGACACGTGACCCTGGCGCCAAGAACCCCGGCAAGAACGACCTCGTGGATACGGACTGCAAGCTGGTGGACAAGTGCAGCGGAGACAAATCGGTGTGTAGCCAAGTGTGCGACAGAGGTTCCGTTGCAGTTCCCGAGTGGCTCAAAACCACGCTGGCGTACCAGCGCAACTTGGCCAACAGCGGTCCGTTCTGCTACGCACAGATCCCTGCTACACACAACAGCGCCATCACACTTGCCGACGGCTTCGGCAACCGCGATCAGCTCTTCAACAAGAACTTGAACCCGGACAAATGGTGGTCCTACCTCAAGACGAACAACCAGGTGCTGAGTATGACGGACCAGCTCGACATCGGCATTCGGTTCATCGAGATTGACACGCATTTCTTCCTCAACGACCTCCACACGGGCCACTGCGGTGCCCTTGGCTCGGACGCTGTGACTGGGTTCTTCGGTGCGCTCGGTAAGGCACTCGGTAACTACGGTACGTACAACTGGGGACCGGAGCTGTTGGGCTGCTTTCCGTCGATCTCTGGTATTAAGGCTTCCGAGCAGCCGTTGACAAAAGATTCCTTGGACGAGATCAAGGCGTGGCTGAACGCAAACCCGACGGAGTTCGTGGTGGTGTACTTGGATACTGGTGCGGACATCAAGCGGTCGGACAAGTTCGGCGCCATCGACACACTGTTCAACGATACGTTTGGAGACTTGCTGGTCCCGTTGAAGGCACTCGACGACCTGGCCAAGGGCAAGTGGGCAAATGGCAGCATCAACGAATTTATTAACGCTGGCCACCAAGTGTTGGCCCTTGCGAACACCAAGACGGGAGCTGCCTACAGTTTGTACGACATGTGCACGGTCGAGAAGGAGCTGACGGTCGAGTTCATCGACGACCTCCCGGACGCCAAACGTATGATCAACGGCCTCGCGATATACAGCAACACCAACTGGATCCGGTCGTGGTCCGAACAGCTTCGGTACATTTCACTCGCTGCAACAGGAGCCTTCACGCGCAAGTTTCCAGTGTTCCTGGACGGTGACAGTATTCCTAAGTATCTACGATGGAACTTGAACCTCATCGCCATAGACAACGCAGATATCGCCAAGATGGCGGCTCAGGTGTGGTCGTGGGCAGACAAAGAACCCAGTACCACGGCGGCTGGAGCGTATGTGCTCATGAACGTGGACGGCCGTTGGGTGGCTAGCACCGACGCCAAGAAGGGTTCTCGGGCGTGTTGGGACGGCACGAAGCTGGCGTGGTCTATCGTCGCGTTCGCCAAGGGCTGTCCTGCCGGTACATCCTTCACGGCTCCGACTGATCCGTATCAGAACTACTTGTTGCACGAGGCGCTTAAAGCGCAGAAAATCGCTGACACATCGCTGGTGATCAACGCGACGTTGACAGCAGTGGGGGCGCCCACCCCAAAGCCTTCTGTGGTGGCAGTTGTTACGGAATAAGGCGCGAAGAAACTATTAAGTAGTATGATAGAAATTATAGCAATCCTCGTTGATGGAAAAAAAATAAATCTATGCTAATGTAGTGTTCACTACGTGCATACATGTTTCCTGTAGAACGAGCTGAAAAGTGAGTAAAGTGTGAGTACGGTCAATATTTTTCTGAATTGTGAGTTAAAGCTGAACCGTGTATGCCATAGCCTATGCCTCATAGGATGGTGATGCGTTTCCTGACTTCTGGCTCAGTTCTGAGGAAGCATACTTGGGAGATATATTTTTTTACTAAGTTACGTAGTAAATGGGAACATGCAAGCCTGTAAAACTCAGCAAGATCATGACATAGCCCCACTTTTTTCTTCAATTCAACTACCATACTTTTTTCATGCTAGCGGCTCACCGTGTTGAATAGCTCTGCGATTAACAAAAACATCTACCAGCCTTGAATTGTGTCCTAGGACCTTGGGATCCGCTGCTACCCGTCATAAAATAATGTGAGCCGTACGTAGGATCTTGCAATTGTTCCGCTCACTTCACACGTGGTCTCCAAACCAGGATTGTTATTGGCCGCGTTCGCCGAATACATCCAAAGAAGCTACAAACTGGTTGACCTTGGCAGCAGCTCCTGGCCGCTGAGAGTCTGAATTGGAAGCTGTTTGGATCGATTGCTTCTTATATTCACTTTTAAATTGGCTTGGAACCACGAACGTGAAATACAGGCGATTTGCCGGAACACCAACCCCCGTTAGCCACTTTAAGAAAACATTCAATGGTGCACCCTTGATTCCATGATCCCGATTCCGTGTCATCTGCAAGCCGTAACATGCGTTGCCGACAAAAACGAATGCATCCAGAGCACCAAACGTTTTTGATGTCGGCCGATAGTAGACCCCACTTTCAACAGTCTCAATCTCGGCCAAAGCAGAGAAGCGTACCGTTTTCAGTTCTCTAGGTAAAGAAACATCAACGGATGCATGTCCATCACCCAGGGGATGCAACACCAGTTTGTGTTGTTTAGGCAGGCTAAACCATTTATGACAAAGCAACTCGTAAATCTTGCCCCGAAGCACAGATGTACTTCCCGAGTCATCTCCATCGTGCGCAACCGCGAATTCTGACACTTTCTGGATACTTTCTTGGTCCACTTGGTCAATGATCGTCTCGGCGATATGGCTGGACAAAAAATCCAAATAGAAATCCACTCGGAGATCCTTTTCGCTGGGCACCATCTGAAGGACACGATGGCTGTAGTTCTGTTCTCGCACAGCTGACTTGCTTTTAGCAAAAGAGATAATCCGTAGAGCACTAAAGGAAGAGACAGCATGTTGCAACTCTGCAGTTTCTTCACGCTCGTTTTGGGTGAATACGTATCTGGGGATCCCACCAAACTTATTCCATCTCGAAATCAAAACATCGTCACTCAGATTCAAGTCATCTTGGAGGAGTGAATTATACTCACGAAGCTCTTCAAGAGTCCATACCGGCATGATGTACTTGAAAGTGGTGACTTTTGAAAAATCATTGATGCCGTCAACGCCTGGTGGTGCAAAGAGAATCGAAACTCCACGCCAACCCGCAAGGTTCGACGAAGTCGCCTCGACGAGTCGAAGCACATTGTTCCGACCCCGAAGCACAGAAACATCACCTTTATTCAGTTCGATAAACTCGTGCCTCTCAGTATCGAACTTGTGATATGTATCGCCATAATTCACCACCAAATCGAAGGAGGGGAGCTTCTTAACTTCCACGTTAGTGCGAAAAATAAGGTGAAGATGCAGTACAGGTAGAAGCGACTCTTTCCTATTCCGGGATTCCCCGTCACCACCAAGCTGCAATCGGCACCCTTCTCAAAGGACAGCTTAGCTTTCTTCATTAACTCTGTGAAAATCACAATGTACGCGTTCCTTTCCAAAATCTTCCTGTATTCCGCTTTCGGATGAGCCAACGGCGGAAACCCAGCCATCTCGAAATGCCTCGTGATGCGATCTGTCTCGTTACCATCCACAATCACTCTGCTTTTCTTCATTCCAATCTGTTGATAAACCATTCATCAGCTCGAGTGCGTTTGCCCAAAACATGCACTTGTGGAACATCCACCAACACGTGAATTTGCCTCGTTTGCGGGTCTGGCAACTCGTTTTCCGTCAACACTTCTTGAATCGAACAAGTTGGATCCACCAACGGTAATTTCTCAAAGATCGTGGGGCTCGCCATTTTTCTTTGTATTAAAGGAAGATCCGTACTAGCCAGCCACCCATCACCCTTCTTCGCGAGGAAGAGCTGCAGATCCGGCCAAGGAACGTGATTTTTCCATCGCTCCTATTCTTGATCGCTTCCTTCAACTTGCTCACCTTCTCGCCATTGTCGATCTCCACATTGGACGAGCTTCCAATCTGACCCACAATAGCGCACTGCAGCGACAGCTCCACCATCTTTCCTTGAGCCGGCGGATTCTGGAATGAAAGAGAAGACCTTACTTTAGCACTGCTAATTTAGCGAGGAATTTCCAGAAAACATTACTTTGTACTGTTTTCTTCCAGTCTGTACAAATAACTCTGTGATATAGCTACCGATCCAGTACATATTTCCAGTTATACTGAGATAGCAAATACCGTTAGGTATGCTGCTATGCAGCCGGCACCGGATTAATTCGTGGCGTGTAACCCCGACTTAAGTTAATTTTGATTGATGGACTGATGTTGTTCGAGCTAGTGTATGAACTTAAGCGATCGGCTGAGGTTCGATCGGGGTATGCGAAACTCCGCTTAAGTTAATTTCGCTGGTGAACTGGTTCAGCCATTGTACTTAACCGAGTAGACGAGGTCCGATCGGAGTTTACCGGCGAACTACTGGTATTAACTGACGTTTATCGAGCCAAGTGAAAGATCGATCGGGATGAACGTTGTGGGGAGGGATGGTTCGCCGCTGGGACTTCTGCGAGCATAATGCCTTGGCACTCGTTTTTTCGGTATGGCGATTGGGCAACAACGTCGCAGTGAGCTACGCCGGTCAAGGATTGCTAGAGAGAGTCCGGAGGAGCGGCGCCGCCGTCTCGACCGCGCGAATGCCCGGGCACGTGAACGAAGGGGGAGCGAGACGCTGCAGCAGCGCCGTCGTCGTCTTGATGCCGCAAATGCGAGGGCGCGTGCGAGACGGACGGCACGGTTCTCTCAAGGGCGGGTGGGTATTGAAGATGCGGCAACGTGTGGGCAGCCCCAGGAGCCGGGAGTGTTTGGGAGTCTCGAAGAAAAAGTGATGCGCGCGCAGGAGCTTAACGCTGCGGATATAGCGCAGATGGCAACGGGGCAGCATTTCACGTCGGATCCGCGTTTGGCTCTAGCGTATTACTATTGCTGTGGAGTCGACCCGGGTGCTTTTGTGTTCGGGAACGAGATGCTCCGAGGGGCTTCTGGAGCTGCCACTCGAGAGAGGCTCGCTGCTCTCCTGGCCGAGTGCCCGAGCCAGAGTGAGGTAGCGGAATGCCAGCGCCTTGCGGATGAGATTGAAGCAGAGTCTGTTGATCTCTGGGCCTGTGCATCATGTGGGCGGGTTTTGTTGGAGGGTGTTCACTTTCGGAGACTGGAAGATTTGTCTAGTGTGGTTTTGACTCAGCAAGAACGTGATGAATTGGACGTTTCTATGCCGTCACACATTGCACGTACATATCGGCAATTATTATTTGTCGGCGAACAAGTGTACTATTTGATACCGGAACTTGTTCGCGATCGCGAAAAGATTCCGCTGTGCAAGACCTGTAGCGTTGACGCGCGAAAAAGCAAATTTAGTGTCGCGTGCGGGCATGATTATGGAAGGATAGGAAGCTTACCAGTCTTGAGCGATGCAGCGGTAAATTGTATCACGCCTACGAGATGTTTTGGTGTTGAAATTTCGCTGTCTGGTAAGCACTGCAGTGGCCACTCAATTTGTTTTCCCTCGGATGGGCCAAATAAACTGTCGAATGTGTTGCCTGATCTGGATCCGCAATGTATGCCTCGAGTAACTTTTATCGGGCCGCGGGAAGAGTGGCGGGTTCAGCAACAGAAGTATAGGGGCCTATATGCGATCCCTCCCGACGATGTTTACAAAGTATTGAGTGTGCTGGCGCATGTGAATAATATTTTTAAGGAGGATGATATTCTTATTGAGGATACTTCGGATCGTCGGCGTGCTCTACATGCGATGGAAGAGGCTATTCATGCCAATGTTAGCGTCATTCATAATGATGCAGCTAATAGTGCTGACGAACAAGCAACCTCAGAGCGATTTAGCGCCGACATTGATGACGGGCGGATGAGTGGTGACTGTGATATGGGTTTAGATTCTGTTAACGTGCGTTCCTCCGCTGTCTTGCCCCCCGTTTGTACTATCGGGGAGGGGGCTGCGCATGAGATTATTGACAAGATTCTAGAGACTGTAATGCCCCGGTCAGACATGCCGCAGCGGCCGGTGATTCCGATTAAGCAGGGACGGTCGCCGCTGGTTGAGTGGTTTGATAATGCCAAGATCTTGGCGGGTGCATTCCCGCTTTTATTTCTGACCGGCTCAGGTCCATTACCATCCGGCTCACTACCTCGAGACTACGTTGATCACTTTATGAACTATTGGGACGGAAGGTTCGAAAAGAGCGCGCAGTTCACAGCTATGCTTTTCAACCAGCTACAGAGGCACGCAGCCATCCAGAAAGCTGCCCGGGCGGGGCTGACGCACGGAAAGATATTGGCCGATTTTGGTAAATTAATCAACACTGTTGATTTCAAGAGGGCTCTTGAGTCTGCGACAAGGGCCCCTGATAGTCATGCTGCCGTCCGACTCAACGCACAACTGTTGCGGCTGCTTTCACTTGTCGGAGGCAATGTTCCCTTTTCGCCTTTTGAGCGTGCGTCGACGAGACCAAAGTTGGCTGCTATGCGTTATCGATACGGCGTTGCACAATTTTGGGCGACGATAGCCCCTCCTGAGCACGATGACTTGCTTCTGCATCGGATCGCGCGGCTGCGGATAGAAGGGGGCTGGAATGACCCGGGTGCTGTATGCACCAGGCGTGAATGTAGATTCACCGATTTCTCTGCAGATATACAAAATAGTGCGCGTGCGCGGCTTGAAATTTCGAGGACGTACCCGGCACTTTCCGCTCGGGTTTTTGACCGGCGGCTCCGGTCATTTACAGAACACATTATGCGCTGTCACGATGCCAGCCGGACTCGCGTGAGCAGCAATTATATCGATCGACCGAGTGGTGTGTACGGCCGGGTTGCGGCCTTTAATGCTGTTGTTGAGCCTCAATGCGACGGTCGGCTCCACGCCCATTTTACTGTGTACGGGGCCACGATGACACCTGACTTACTTACGCGCATTGCTAGTTGTCCGGAACTATGGCCCGGTGTGCGTAGGTGGTTTGACTCCGTGAGCTGCACATCAATACCTCGAAATGTTCGAAACTGGCGTGATGATTGGCAGCGTGCACACGATGGGAAGTTGGCGCGCGCATTTGATATACCGGCGCCTAACGCAGCACAAGACTATGATGGATTTAGAGCAGCAGCGATGAAACGAGTTCTCTCAACAAATACCCACTCCCATTCTTCGACGTGTCGAAAGGGGGTCAGGGGGCGCCGAATGTGCAGACTCGCAAGACCGGCGGGTGTGTTTGAAAACGAAACTCAGCCCCTACTGGTGCAACTAACCAAGGCGTCTAATCCGGCGAGACGGGTGCGGGCTACTTTTGCAGTCTGCGCGATCAATGAAAATGTTGCTGGTAATATCGATGTCTCCCCTAACTATGATATGAAGCGTTTGCTAAGAAAACCGACAAACGGCGCTGTTGTTTGGGAGCAACACAGACCACAAGAGGATGAACTATTTGTTGAGACGAATCTTGGTTTTGCGTGTTTGTCGAGGTCTCATACGAATTCTTCCGTTATTAATGGTCGAGATGCCGGAGATATGGTGGAGGAGTACCAGCAGGCGTACATGACAAAGGAGAAGGGAGGACTTAAGTCTGCAACAGCAGTCATGGCTACGGCATTGCAGGATATTGAGAAGTTTCCCAGTGTCGCTGAGGACTGTGGAACATATTTGCGACAGGGTAAACATTTGGCCACCCGCACCGTTAACGCTTTTAGTGGGTCCACAGAGTGGTCGCATTCTCTAATGGCCTATGCTTTGGCAGGAAACCGCTCCTACCTCTCCAGCGACTCGTTTTGATACGTTTTTCCATATCAATTAGTTGCCTATTTAAAAGGCGAGCACAGCAACAGCGATTGCAGCGACGAGAGCTCAGAGAGTTCCTCGGATAGCGAAATATCTGATAGCGAGGGAGGAACGCTGGAAGAGAGAATGGAGGCTTTGATTGACAGGGCGAACGAAAGGGATTCGGCTCGTTTCCCTGGTGATGCTACGGGCCGGAATGGAGGAGCTAGAATGTACAAGGTAGATGGAAAAATTCTTTTAGTTACGCAAGCCGAATCGTATCGGCATCGGGGCGAGGCGTTTAAGGAATTTTCCGCGCTCGAGTTTGAGATGATTGTCGATATACTGCCGCGGCGTGATGAAGCGAAACTGGATCTTCCGCAACGAGGTCGGCCTCGCCGTCCTGGATTCGATCTTGCCCCTGGTCACCCGCTCTGCCCTGCTAATCAGGGTTTTATCCGGACAAAATTTCGGACGGCCATGTTGGGCGGGCGCCATCCGCCAAGGCTAAACAAAGATGGCACCGCGTCGGAGGCTCTCAGCTCATATTTAATCGCTCTGGTTGTTCCGTGGGGCCTTGATACGGGTACTCCGTCAGTGGAGATGACAGCAGACGGGCTTGTGAGTCTTTGTAAAGGATGGAATCACTCGAGTGCTCGTTTTATTGACCGTCAGCGTTATCGGTTTATTGATAACTTACTTCAGAAAGGTTATCGGTCTGCGAAAAACGAGAAAACCTGCTCCGAATGGCGGAGCCGGAATGCCGATTTTTGGCGCGACTCTCACTGGCAGCGCAGCCAGCTCTCGGGTGGAACTTCGCGGAACCAGGGGTATGAGCCGGAAGAAGAAGATGCGTTTGAAGCATTTGAGAATTCGGAGCTAGCTGAGCTGGTTGCGGCCGCCGCGGCTAAGGATATTGAAACGACTGCCGCGGTCAAGGCAGCTCGCTCGACGTTTTGGTCGATAGTACCCCCTGATGCACGCGAAGCTGGACGCCCCCATCGAGGGGTTGCTCCTGTGTACCGCACTCACATCACCGAGCGCGTTTCTTTGGCTCCCATTGCCAGAGCAATTAACAAAATGTGTCCGTGTCAAGAACAACGGTCGAAACCTACAACCGCTCGGCGTGGTCCTACACGACTGGACTCCTTCTCAGGCGAGCGTTTTGACCGGTCATCCCTTACCTCTGATCAAAAAGCCGTGTTTGATCACGTCGTGGGTGATGTACTAGCCGGCGGAAGGTTTCGCCAAACGCTTACGGTTTTACACGGGGGAGGAGGTACCGGAAAGTCAACAATCATAGGCATGATTGGCAGTGCACTACGCTCGCGGCAGATTGACGTAGTTAATACGTGTCCGACCGGCGTCGGCGCCTCGCATCTGGAGGGTGGCCGCACCTTTCATTCCGCTTTCAAAACGTTTCGGAAGGAACTAAGCAGCAATGATCTGGAGATCCTTCGGCTTACTTTTACCGAGCAGGTGGGTTTGATAGTTGTCGACGAGATGTCGATGTTCCCGTCGGAATTTCTCGCGTTACTCAACTCCAGGTTGCGTGCTATATACCGTAACAACCTTCCCTTTGGGGGTCGGTCTATTTTCCTGGTAAGTGCAGCACCACGACGCGGATGGTATGGTTTTGCTTGGTGGTGACGAGGTCTGTTTATTGTCCATGTTTCTTAGGCAGGTGATTTTCTGCAGCTTGATGTAACTGCGGGTACACCACTGTGCAAAGTTTTATACATGACAACGAACCGCGATGAACTTCTCACCGCCCGCGCTCTCTTCAGATCATTCACGGTTTTTTTTTGACGGAACAACATCGAGCTGCTGGTTGTAAGCTATTGAAAACGATACTGAGAAAGTATCGGGTTCTTCCAGACTTTTATCCGTCCGGTGATAAGTGGGCGCAAGATGAGCTAGCGCGTTTTCGGCCGATGACCGCGGAACTACTTCGAAGCATTACAACGGAGTTGAACTTGTCGGACGTGCTTGACGACCCCGCCTGGTTGGACGAAACGACGATATTAGTTACGAGCAATATGGACAGAGCCGTCTTAACGAGCTGTGCCGCTATTCTGTATGCTCGTCGCAGACAGGAATTGGTGATCAAATGGAGAAGAAGGCTTAAAACCGAGGTACCAACCTCGCTAAAGGGGTTGGTTTTTGACGAGGATGTTAATCCTGCGTTATTCGCATACTTTGTTGTCGGGGCTCCTGCCTATGTGCTGGACAACAACAACGGCTATGTGAGTTGGGGGGTTGCGAATGGTACACGGTGTCAGTTCCACTCGATCGCGTGGGATGACGAAGCAAAAACGGAACAAATAATAGAACTCCTGTCAAGCAGACAACTTCGAAACGGGGAGGGCGTATTCTTCCTTTCCCTCCCGATTTTGTCAATGTTGTCTTGGTTGATAAAAATGGCGAGCCAATACCTGGCCGAACGTGGCCACCAGAGTTCAACTTGGAGACCGACTGGGTCGAAGATGCAGTTACTGGTCAGCGTCACAAGCCAAGAATTATTATTCCTATCGGCATATCAAGCACAAAAGGGCGAGATAGAAAGATATCGCTCGGGCAAGGGATTTTGGAGAAACCAAAGTCTGTGTTGTATGAAGAGCATGCTGTAGACATGGCGCTTGTGATAACAGCTTGGAAAGCACAAGGGGCTTCACTACGAAGAGTTCTTATGGCGTTGGAATCTGTGAAAAAAAAAGCTCCGAAGTGGGGATTTGGGCATCTTTACGTTGGTACGTCACGTGTGCCTGCGTTAGCACGCCTCCGTTGCCTTCCTCTGTCCGGAAATTTTAGGGTATCTCGTTTGCGAAACCTACGGCCGGACATTTTCACTACTAAATGGCGCATCGACAATCGGCCAGTACCCGAGGAAAAAGTGTGATGGATCCATGTACAGGGATTGGCACGTGGCTTCATTAATGTATTGACGCCTTTTCATAGCCTTTAACGGCAAAATGATAGATATTTTCCCCATGGTGTCGATATCACTCAATCAAATTTCTGGTCTGTTGGTTCGGCTTTTATCCAAGGAAACCTCAAATCTGCATTTGGCATCACCCTCAACAACCAACACAGCAACACGAGGACCAAGTAAGCAGAACAAAATGCCGTCTGGCAAGCGGAACTCCGACGGCCTGCTTTCGATGGAGGTGAAGCGGGTGGAAGCTAAGACCGAGGAGTCGGTGGGAAAGGACCCGGCTATTGCAGTTGGCTCAGCCGAGCTGCTTTCACCGGCAACGAAAGGTACGGGGTGTGCAGATGGTCAATGTCGCGATAAGCTGCTAACGCGAGCAGAAGCTAAGAACAAGAAGTCGAGCGTCAACCTACCGGCAGCCCGTACAGCGGCCAACGTGGAATTAAAAGAGGTGCCTCCAACGGGGGCGAAATTCGTGGGGCGTGAACATGATCAATACTGCGCTGAATCGCTGGAACCTTCGGAAATTAATGAGGAAGCGAGTGTAAACCAACCGGCAGCGCGTACAGTGGGTCTCGCGGAATCAAAAGAACTGCTTTCAGCGGAGGCGAAAACTGTGGAGCGTGTAGATGATCAATATTGCGCTGATTCGCTGGAGCGGTCGGAATCTAAAGGCGAGGCCTCGAGCATCAACCTATCGACGTCTGCAGTCAGTCCCAGTGTTGGTGGAGCGCACCATGAAGTTTCGAGCTCGATAAGCCAGTTAACGCTGGACGGAAAACAACCGTGGCCGTTTACCGGGCGCGTGCTGTGCCGGGACGACATAAGGGAGTATTCTACCACTCGTGGCGACGGCAAGCTTTTTGAGGTATGGGTAACTGATGCGCGCGGAGGTCTTATTCGCTTCACCATTTTTAACGAGGCCGCTGATAAGTTCTATGATATACTATCCCCGGGTAGTATTTGCTGTTTCTCGAATGGCCGTATCAAGAAAGCAAACCCAGCGTTTGCTCCAAGAGGCGCTGATGTCGACATTTCGTTTGGGGCAGATGCAGACATAATCACGGTACCCGATGCTCCGACATTTGCAAGCCCGGATCTTGACACGCAACTGCTAGCGAGTTTACTGCTGCTTTCTCCTAAAGATGTCGTCACCGTCGCGGGTATCATAAAGGTTGTTGGCGGGTTAAAACGTGTTGCAACCAAGAGAGGCACAAACACCGCCAAACGCGAGTTCGTGCTTGTGGACGATTCAAACAAGAAGATTTGGTGCACTGCGTGGGGCCTCCTCGCTCGCAGGATCGATGAAAGTTTATCTGGGCATGTAGTTATCGTCAAGGACGGGATTATTTCCGATTACGCCGGGCTACGTTCGATCAATATGAGTGTTGGAACTATGCTACTACACGACCCCCATTTTGCGCGATCGTTGCAGCTTCGTGACTGGTATGAGCAAATCCCTGTGACCCATCCATTTGCCCCTCTGAATATCTAGCGGAAACGCATTTATTGCCAACATCCATATCATCTTTAATAAACTTTTTTTATCGTGCCTCTCGTCTTAGTGCGTCAATTCAACTCACGATTTCTTGATATCCACTAGAAACGTCATTCTGCTTTCAATGCAAGGCGCTGACGGGATCAGTTACAATGATTGATGATTTTGGCTGTGTCTGTTTCTGAATGATGTGGGTTCGTTGACGTGGTTTGACCTGCTGGACTTTTCCGGGCGAGAAACGAACGGCTAGCTTATTCTTCAAAGTCTAACATGCCGCCCGTCCCTATAGACCCGTTGTGCTGTGTTTGGGTAGTTTGCCGTTTGTTTGTTCCTGAGGCTGCTGAACTGGTCTCGTTGCTGATTGACCCTTTTGTTGATCCAACGGATCCTCTGACGCTACAACGAGGGGTGACTTTAGGAGATATCAGGCTGGTACGGCGTGTCGCCAACAGACTCCCTAATACTACAACGGGGCGTCTACTTAGACTTCACGATTTTAACAAGGCTTTGGAGTTAGCTATACAGCAAAATGATATTACCATGGCTAAATTATTGGTTGAAGTAAATTTGGAACCAGAACGTACTACAGTCTCGCCGCCGGTTATACCTCGAGTCACAAAGGCTGTTGCAATCGCATCTGGGCGTGGACTGACGAGTTTCCTCCAGTGGTTATTCGATAAGGCGGTACCAGTTTGCTGGGGCGGCATCGAGATGTCTCGTGCTGCTCGGTTTGAACGCTTCGACACCTTGGTCTGGCTGTATAATCACGTTAATCGGCCACGGACACACTTTGTGCTTGATCATGCAGCAAAACGAGGGAACCAGGAAATCCTGAATTGGTCCCTTCGCATTTGTGGAGACGTCCCTACACCACGAACGTTCGAAAACGCGCTGATGGGAGGGCATATAGATGTTCTTGATATCTTAACGGCTCATGTTAACGCTGTTCCATCGATAGATGCCTATTATGCTGCCGAAATGGGTCGTGTTGATATCCTTGAGTGGCTTAGCAGAAACAATGGTCGCTTCTCGGACGGAGACATGACCGTGGCCGCCCGGAATGGGCACTTACACGTCGTTCAGTGGCTTCATCGTAACGGATCGAGGGGTTGCGCACCAAATCTTCTAGGTGTTGCCGCGCGCTCCGGCCATCTTAACGTTGTTATATGGCTTCACCGTCACCGTCCCGAGGCATGTGATGACGAAGCTCTATTGATGTCTATCAAAGGAGGGCATTTGGACATCGCTGAATGGGTTTATAACCATATCCACCGTACCTGGACAGGTGGGTTTCTAGACGCCGCAGCCAGCACCGGATCTGCAAAAATGGTTATTTGGGTGTTGCACCGTTTCTTCCCTTCTGTCGGCAATACGGCTTTGGACGCTGCTGCTCGGCTCCGAAACTCTCATGTTTTTCGTATGCTTCTCCCATTTGCGTTTGCTGGTTCAACAAGCGTTTGTGTAAATGCTTTTGCTTCAAGGGGTGACCTGGAACTTATTCAATTGGTACACAACAAGCGCAGTGTGGGTATCACGTCGGCTGCTATGGATATAGCTGCCGCAAACGGCCACCTCCACGTCGTGCAATGGTTAGCCCTGAGTCGCACGGAGGGATGTACTACGCGCGCCATGGACATGGCTGCTCGTAATGGCTATCTTAGCGTCCTTGCGTGGCTCTACGAAAACCGGGGGGAGGGATGCACGACGTCGGCCATTGATTGGGCCTCGCTAAATGGTCATCTCGCATTTGTTAAGTGGATACACCAGCGTTACCCCGGTTTATGTACCGAAGCCGCAATGGATAACGCTGCAGCGAATGGTTATTTCGATATATTGGTTTTTCTCCACACTCATCTTCGTCAGGGCTGCTCCGCCGCTGCTATCCGTTTCGCTGCCAGCTATGGACACCTCGAAATATTGGTGTGGCTTCGAATCAACTATCCTTATCGCTTTGATATGGCGATCGTAGAGCAATACGCTGCGCGGCATGGATGGAATGATCAAGTCCTACGCGTTCTTCGCTGTTAAGACTTCCATATCTTGTTTTCTTTTTTACAATACTTGTTTTCCTTTGTTGATTTGTGTCGTAAATTCAGACCTCCATGGTTATTAAACCTGCTACATGTATAAGTGACTGCGTCTATTCGCTCCCGTCCGGCTCGTTGGGCTGTTGTACCAGCTTGCGACCGTTGCTGACCCATTTCTCATGCCTGCTCAACTCAACCCAAGGCCACTTTTTTACCGCGTTGTTTCGGGACTGCTAGCTGATTGTTTCGCCTGGACGGACCTCCTGCTTCAAGTCTACGATGCGGTGGCTAGAACGATGAAAATGAGGCGATTGACACGTTCTATGATGTGCGGACGCACCTTGAGAGCGGCGGCGCGTCGCCGTTGACATGCCGAGAGGAGTACTCGTTTAGTCCGCCTGATCAGCACCATTTTTGTGCTGTACGCTGGTCGGGTCGTGTTGGGTATGGGCGAGCATGAATTTCGAGCCGTTGCTTATCGTCTTGCTCTTGCAGATGCTGTGGGGTTCATTTCAGCCTTTCCACGCCTCGACTAAGGTCTTACGGCTCCTTTAGCTATAGTACACAATTCATCTTTTTCAACGACTACTCAATCCTCTGCTATCTCAGCCCCCGCGCAGCTCTAGTTGAACAAAAAAACAGAACACTTAAGTTCGCAGCTAATAATTTAATTTACAATCCACTTTTCCAACCTATAGTTTATTTCTTACTTATCTTCAGCTCCTTCGGTTTTTTATATATCATACGAACCTATTTTGTCTTTTATTTCGTTCTTCACACAGAAATGGCTTCTCCGGCAACAAGCTACGAACCTCCACCGTTGTCCAAGTACGGTCAAGCACGCTTCGTGGTTGATGCATCGGATGTTCAGGCAGCGCGTGGCTTGGGCCTGCTACGGGATGACGTTGTATTGGACTCAGAGAATTCTGTAGCAGAAAACTATGGTCTGGTGTACGACCGTCTAGAAAATTTGGCTAAACATGAGTTCGCCTCTTAGAAGGCAGCCAGATCGAGCTTCAAAGAGTTCGCCGTTCGCTGTGGATTCCAGATATTTGTGAAACAGACGAGTGTGAAACGTAACAATTTAGGGAACGCAAAATACCGATGCAAGAAGCTGCATGGAGCGGAATTTTTTGACCAAAATCTCCAGTTGAAAGTCTGAAATGCCCATTTTTCGTGAACGTTTTTGGATTTAACGGGAAATGGAAAGTGACAAAGATGAATTTGGCCCATAACCACGTCAAACATGTTGGTTTTACCCAAGTTCCATTTGTGGAAGGTTCTGTTCCTGCTCAGAAACCAGCTTGCATAACACCACCCAGGACATTGAGCAACTTACAACACTGGTTATGGCGGAAATGCTTCCTATGCATGATCGAACAACTGCAACCTTGACGGGCTCCGCTATTCAGGAATTTCTAATTTCAAAGGGACACAAACTGGGGAAAACAGGAATTTCACGTATGAAGATGGGTATTGACGACAGACTACGGGGCGATTTAGTGGAGAGTTATCAGAAATTGGAGTCGTATTTCGAAAAAAAAATGACAGAAAAGATTTCAGGCAGCGTCTTGAAAATTGATCGTGAAGCGGATAATTTGACATTTTGTCGTGCATGCTTCGTTCCGAGTGTTGGCATTCATATCGCTAACATGTGCAAGAAACTAACTTGTTACGACGGAGCGCACATGAAAGGTGAAATGAACAAACGAGGTGTTTTCCTTGTGGCTACGTCGAAGGACTTCAACAACCATGTCGTTCCGCTTGCCCTTGCTCTTGTTGGGACTGAAAACTACGAGAATTGGCATTGGTTCATGGAAACTGTGAAAACAGCTACTGGTTTGGGCAAAATCACAATAATTTCGGATCGCCAAAAGGGCCTCTTGTCCACCGTTGCCGAGGTTTATCCTTCAGCAGGACACCGCTACTGTCTAAGACATATTATGGATAACATCAATCGTTCTGGTGCCAAGCTTTCTATCGACAACAGGCGCATAATTTGTTCTATGGCTCGTAGCGACTGTGAAAATGACTACAAGCTTTTTCGAAGTGAATTACTGGCTTCTAAACCCAAGGCAGTAGAATATCTGGACAACATCGGGTCAAATTTCACGTCATTGATTATCTCAACCGAGAAGTCAGCAAGAAGAACTACGGGTTTTCATCTTTCGAGAAGATGCACATCAAGAATATTCTGGCTATGATGGTTCGCACTGCAAAAGAGAGTGAGTTTGATGATTACCTTGCTGCTTTACAGCAGTTGTGTACTGGCAAGCCATCATTTATGGACTATTTTACGGAGAATTGGCTCAACTGCAAGGCCTTGTGGTGCACGTTTGCGCGTGGAAACATTCTACATCTCGATAACAATACGAACAACCGACTGGAATCCAGTTGGGGAGCTGCTAAGGACGTGCTGCACCGTCATATGGCCATGGACGAGTGTATAGATCATCTTCTGTTCTTACAGCAATCTGCTGAGGATCAGTACCCTAGCAAAGCCAAGCGCGTCGGTTTTCGTTACAACCACAATTACGACAGTGAAATGGCTTTGTTAGCAAAGTTAGCTACACACCATGCCTGCAACCTGGTTGAAGAGCAATATCTTGCTAGTGGCAAAGAGACGTACGGCATTTGAAGCGGCAAAGACACACCAAACGTTTTTACGCTATGCAGCGCGAAATCAGTCGAACAATACGCAGTGAACTTGGCTGAAAACTCTTGTAGTTGTGCTGCATACCAGACTGGGCTGCTTCCTTGCCGCCATATTCTGTAGTTATGGAGGAAACTGCCGGATATGCGCTCTGTTATTCCTTGCGAAGCCATACTGGAACGATGGCTGCTTCCTGACAAGGGTGAAGAGGATACCTGCGGCCTGGTTACAATGCAGAAATATTATGTTGAAGATGTTGAGGCCCCTTCAAGTCGAGTACTCAGTCATAACGAGAAGTATCGATCTGGGTTTGTAGTATGTCAGAGAATCGCAGAAGTGGTGGCAGACAAAGGATCCCGAAGTTTTCGTAAGTGGATAGATTCCCTGACACAACTAGAAGGGATCGCTCGGCATAATGACATGCCACCATCTAGCAGTGAAAGCAGTACATGTGCTACAGTCACCAATTCGGGTGGTACTGGTGAACAAGTCACCAACGTCGATGATGCTGGTGAACAAGTCACCAATTCGAGTGGTACTGGTGAACAAATCACCAACGTCGAAGATTCTGGTGTTAGTATCACAAACACGGATGACGCTGGTGAAGAAGTCACCAAATCAGGAAGTGCACAGAACCCAGATTCGACACCCGACATCAAAATTGATAAGGCGGCTCGTGTGGAAGCGACATCAAGTCTAGCATCAGCAAGGAGAAAACTTTACCCCGATAGTGTTGGTATTGAGTCGAGCGACGATGAGGTTGTTAACATTGTTCTCAACACGGCAAGCAGACCAGCAGGGAGACCACGTGAGGAAAGGGCAGTGAAGAAAGCAAAGCGCAGAAAAGAATTTGAAGAAACCAAGACACTCTCTGGTCCAACAAATCAACACGTATGGTGACGTTAGTTTGAAAGATCTTCGTGAATATATGGAGAAAAAGAAGCTGTCACTGGAGGCAATAGAACCAGCATTTCGTGCCATTCGTCCCCGCCACGACGATGCCATATACAAGCGACCCAAAGCACATGTTGTTACACCAGCGACAACGAAAACTGTCGAGACGAGTATCAGATTCGTTCTACCATAGCTTCTTGTCCAAAAAGCACAAACCGCAGGGATGAATGCGATAGACCACGGCCAGGGCAAAAATGGGCGCAGAGCACCACATGAAGACGTCATCGTATCAATCCTAGACGTTGGGACATTCTCCCTAGTTGACATCGATACCACGCATGAGTGGCATTGCCTGAGAAAAAAAATCGGCGGCCCGCAAGCTGATAGCGTGGCTCAAGGCAAAACCAGACACAGAAACCCGGCGCGAAATGATAAGTCGTCTATCAGCAATGAACATATATTCGGCGTTGAAGCCCAAGATTGGGGAAACGATCATCCCGTTTGACGACGTCACTAGATTCGCCGGCAAAATGTGGCTGAGCGACGGGTGTGTGTTCGTGGCGGCTCTTAAGGTGGCTGACTCGTGGGTTCACAGCCAAAATAAGGGAAGAATTTTCCACGTGCATGTGGTGGATTCTGTTTTCCTAGATTTCCATGATGCGAGCGACCGGCAGAGAATGCTGAACACTAGCAACTGCGTGCTGAGCAATGCGGTCGAGACTCGTATTGTTCTCGTTCCTGTACATATCTTCGTAGATATTCAGCATTGGTGCGCAGCAATTATCGACTTTGGGAGCAAGATTGTGTGGATTTACGACCCTAAGAGATGAAGCGACTATCTCGACGCGGTTGATGCAATTGTGACGAGCAATGTGAAGGGCCGTTGTCACACAGCAGCTACCGTGTCCATCACGGTAGCCAATCATCACTTAGAACAGAGTAAATGGTTGGCGCGGTCTCCAGCGTCGAGACCGCGCCGCTAATATCAATCCCAGAGTCATATTTGCCTGCTTCCTCGAGCATCCCAGTGTACGCTACAGTAACGGTGTTTAATCCCGTTACACCTGGTAGCACTTTGTAATCCGTCCAACGCCCAAGATGAACGACACGTCGATGAGCGACGCGCCCAGGATGACCAACACGTCCCTGGAACACGCAAGTTTCCCCCACTTGTCCCCGATTGAGTGGGGAGCATTACACCGTCTCGCTGCTGCATCCGGCGATGCTGTCGTCCATACTCTGCTGACGGCCGGCACTGAGGAACAACAACGCCTGGCCGCCCAGGAATTCATGGCGTGTGAACTCGCTGAACTCCGTCAGCGAGTGTCGACTCCCACGCAACCCAAAAACAAGTCTGATATCGTCAAGTTAGACGTCTCTACCTATACCGGTGAAGGCGCTGGCCGCCTTCACTTGAACCGGTGGTTCTGTGAGGTTGACATCGCTGTTGACGCTCGGCGACTGTCCACCGAGCTCGCGAGGACTCGTTTCCTCCTCTCTAAGTTAGGGGGAAAGGCGAAAGAGTGGGCACTCGGCAAGCTCGTCGCCGACGCCACCTGCTTCCCGACGATGGCGGCCATGAAGTCCGACCTCCGGCTCGCGTTCGAGCCACCTCAAGACGAGAACGTCCAGCGGTCCGCCTTCCTGTCGCTGAAGCAGGGACGCATGTCCATGCTCGAGTACATTCAGCACACTCGGCATCTGGTGTCGTGCATCACGACCCATCCCGTGGACATGGCGACTCAGGTCCACGTCTTCGTCTCGGGGCTGAACGCTGGCTACCAGCGTTTCTACTTGACAAGGAAACCTCCGTCCACACTAGAAGAGGCCTTCGGGATTGCTTTTCGCGAAGACTACAGTGTCACGGCGTCGCAAGCATTCGACGTCTCGAGGCCTTTGGCTCACGATCCCGATCCCAAACCGATGGAGGTGGATGCGATTCAACACTATGGTGGACGTCGGGTGCCGACGTCATCCGGTTCGTCAGGTTCGTCGGGCTCGTTGCAGTCTTCGGCGCGCACACCGCGTCCGCTGCGTTGCTTCCGCTGCAAGAAGCTTGGACACCGCGCGGCAGTTTGCCGCGCTCCAGCTCCTGTCGTGGCGGCCGTCACGACCCAGTCCGACGCGGCTATTACCTCTCCAGCAAAAAACGACGACGACCAGTAGGTCCGGGGCGCCCTACTGGGTCTAACCAAGGGGATGGTTCCCTGGTGGCGGAACCTCCTCCTAGCCCTCCTGTGCTTCACGCACATCTATCGGCCACCACCTCTGGCAGTGACTCGAGACTGATCGTGCTCAGTCTCCACGTCGAGGGAGCCGCGCGACCTATTCGTGCGCTCCTGGACTCAGGCGCGACGAACAACTTCTTTCGCGCCGAAAGCCTGTCGGTCCTACCACAGGGCACGAACGTCCGCGAGGGACCCGGCTATATGGTCGTCAAGTATGCTGACGGCAAGCCGCGCCGAGTACCTCGGCGCACAGCCACCTTCGCGTACGAGTTCGACGGCTTCGGAGACTCCGACGAGTTTCTGGTGATTGAGCTCAGCGGAGCTTTTGACTGTGTCTTTGGCATCCCATGGCTTGCTCGTCACCAACCTCGCATCGACTGGCTGACGGGCACAGTCCGCCCACGCGACATCGATGTGAATGCGGTGCTGTCGTTCCTGAACGGCGCGCCCAACCTTTGGCCACACGTTGCTGTCATGGATCCGGAAGCCATGACCACCGTTGCGCACGAAGTGAGCGATGGCCCTTCATGTGCAGCGTGTGCGCACGCAGCCTGTGCTTGTCCTGAACACACACCTCAGGACGTACCAGACGCGGTCGAGCAGGGGCTCCCGCGTCCCGACGAGCCGCGGCTCGAGAAGAGAGACGGGGTTAAGCGTGGTCTCCCACGCGCGGTCGAACAGGGGTTCCCGCGTGTGGTCGAGCGGGAGCTCCCCGAAGAAGTGGATATGGTAGAGCATGGACTCTCACACACGGTCGAGCATGGGCTCCCGCGAGTGATCGAGCGGGAGCTCCCCGAAGAAGTGGATATGGTAGAGCATGGACTCTCACACACGGTCGAGCATGGGCTCCCGCGGGTGATCGAGCGGGAGCTCCCCGAAGAATTGGATACGGTAGAGCATGGGCTCTCACACACGGTCGAGCATGGGCTCCCGCGAGTGATCGAGCGGGAGCTCCCTGACGATATTGACGCGATCGCCTCAACAGACTCGCGTTATGGCACCAATGATGTGTTCCGGCGCCCGCGTACAACGGACGTGATCGAGCGTGGTCTCTCACGATCTGCCTCCCCACGACCGGTTCGACGCCGCGGCCGTCGTAACCCGCGGCGACGCCGCGTGCCCTCCTCGGACTCGGTCTCAACCGACTCGGAGGTCATCTCGGTTCTGGTTAGCGATGAGTCATCGATTTCGCCACGCGTTCACGACGTTGAAGTTGCCCGTCCGCCGTGTGACGCCTCTGAGATCGTGCAGCTACCTGGGTTGTCATGGAAACACTTCCTCCACGACCTGAAACATGGTGACATTGAGCAAGTTTGTCTGATCGTCGCGGAATCTACATCCATCGCGACTGTCGACGCCGGATCTGCATCCATCGGTCGGTCGCTCCCCAACGGAGCTGAGCCGAAGAGCGCTCGCGAAGCACGTTACGCCGCTCAGTCGTTGCCGGCTCTCGAAGCGTCCGGCAACCCAGTCGCTCCACTAGTCCGCGAGTTTATGGATGTCTTCCCTGACAAGGTCCCAGCTGCTCTCCCGCCGGACCGCAGTGTTCGACACGAGATCGACCTCGTGCCCGGAGCAAAGTATTGTGTGACGCGGCAGTGGCCGCTTCCCCGCGACCAAGTGGAAGCTATTGATGAATTCTTCGAAGGTCGTCGTCAAGCCGGTCACGTACGCGAAAGCCTTTCTCCCCACTCCAGTCCCACCTTCTGTGTCAAGAAGGCGACGGGCGGGTGGAGAATCGTCCACGCTTTTAACAAGCTTAACGAGTTCACCATTCCGGCGCAGACCCCGATCCCGCGCAAGGACATGGTGCTCGACGCCATGTCGGGCAGCACCATCTACAGTACCATCGATCTGATGGACGGTTTCTACCAGATCTTGATGCGCGAGAGCGACGTGCCGCTTACTGCAGTCAGCACGCCCAGCGGAATGCTGTGGGAGTGGCTCGTGATGCCACAGGGGCTGAAGAACGCCCCTGCCACCTTCAATCGGATGGTCTCCAACCTGTTACGTCCGTATCGCGACTTCGCTCCCAGCTACTTCGATGACATCTTCATTCACAGTCGTGCCGCTGACGGCACGACGGACACGGAGGTACATCTACGACACCTGCGCAAGGTGTTCGAAGTGATGCGAGAGAACAAGCTTTACGCAAATTTGAAGAAGTGCATCTTCTGCGCTCCTGAGATCCTTGTACTCGGGAGCTACGTCAGCAAGGACGGGGTCCGTGCTGACCCAGAGAAGATCGCGGCCATTTGTGATTGGCCGGTGCCACAAGACCAGAAGCAGCTGAGGCAGTGGCTGGGCCTCGCGACGTATCTCCACCATTACGCAAAGAACTTCGCCGAGACCGTACGACCACTATCACAGCTCCTCAAGGCGGACGCCACGTGGTCGTGGCGTCCCGAGCACCAAGCGGCGTTCGACGCGGTGAAGACGAGCTTATCCACCGCGCCCGTACTCATGCTCCCTGATCACTCGAAGTCGTTCCACGTGGTCTGCGATGCAAGCGACTACGCCATCGGGTGCGCTCTAATGCAGTTCGACGACGAAGGGCGCGAGCGAGTGGTTAGCTACCAGTCGCGCCAGCTGAAGCCGGCGGAGCGTAATTACCCCGTCCACGATAAGGAGCTCCTAGCGATGCGCTATGCACTCATCAAGTTTCGCGTGTACGTGTTGGGCGAACAGACCTTCGCTATCTACACCGACCACGCTTCGCTACGGACGGCGACCAAGAGCCCACACTTGTCCCAACGCATGGCACGATGGCTCTCTCTCTTTTCCGAGTATAATTTTGTCGTGCACTACAAGCCTGGCAAGACCAATATCCTCGCCGACGCACTGTCGCGTCGGCCAGCCTACGCGCAGTCGGGTCGCCATGCAGTTGGTGATGAAGACAATGACGAGTGTGCTGTTTGCATCACCGAGGAACTCGCTGCAGTGGAGGTCACTGCAAGAAGCTCCCTACGGGATATGATCGTGGCTGCGTACGAGTCGGACGCGATGTGTCTAGCGATGATCCGATACTTGAAAGACCCGTCTGACTCGGCGCGGCGCCGCCTGTCGACGCACAACCGTTCTCGCATCGACCGACACGGCCTTGACGGTGATCTACTAACTTTTCACGTTGATCGTGACGATCCGCCACGTATCGTCGTTCCGCTGGATGACGTACTTCGAGCTCGTCTCATTCACGAGTACCACGACTCTCCGAGCAGCGGTCATCTCGGACGCGAGAAGACGCTCGCGTCGCTCTCGCGAGACTTCTATTGGCCGCACATGCACAAATGGGTGCGCAAATGGGTGCGCTCCTGTGAAGCGTGCCAGCGTGTGAAGCCCTCGCATTCGAAACAAGCTCCACTCCGTTCACTCGAGGTGGCTACCGCGCCGTGGTCGTCGGTCAGCATGGACTTTGTGTTCGGTCTCCCACGTGACACACACGGCCGTACTGGAATGCTTGTTTTCGTCGATCGATTCAGCAAGATGGTCCATCTTGCTCCGGTTGCAGCGACCATCACCGCAAAACAGTCTGCGGCGATCTTCCTGGATACTGTCTACCGGCATCACGGTCTCCCGTTTTCGATTATCTCCGACCGCGATCCCCGCTTCACATCGGCATTCTGGCGAGAGCTGTTCCTCCTCCTCGGGACGCGGTTGAAGATGTCCACCGCGTCGCACCCAGAAACGGACGGTCAGACCGAACGGGCTAACCGAGTTGTTGAAGACGTCTTACGCAGCTTCGCTACTTCGTTCAAGTCCTGGTGCTCCTTCCTACCGATGGTTGAGTTCGCGATCAACAATGCTGTCCACGCGTCGACGGGGTTCACCCCGTTCTTTATCAACTACGGGCGACATCCCCGTACTCCTGCCCCCTCGGGATGGATCGCTCCATCCCCGATAATGATCCGACCGACTCCACTTCGGTCAACGTTCTGACGCGGCAAGGCTCTCTCACAACCCGACCTGGCATGCGACCGCGTGCCGCCACACAGATGGCACCATCACCAGTAGCCGAATGGACATCCCGGACGCTGATCAATCCCCGTCAACGTCGTCGAGCGGTCGAACGGCAGCCTTCTCCTGACTCGGCACCAGTCTCCGAGCCACCGCCAGCGAATTTCGATCCCAACCCAGAGCCGCAGCCGCGCGATATCGCGGCAGCTCACGATTTCGTCGGCCAGCGCGACTCAATTATCCGATATGTGCGAGACGCGATCGCGGCTGCAGTCGATCGCCAGAAAGAATACGCTGACCAACGTGGCCGCAAAAATTTGGAGCGATTCAAGGTTGGTGATCGTGTATTACTGTCGACTTCGGGAATTACTCCTACATCCGTGACGAATTTGGGCGCCAACAAGTTGGCACCGAGATTTATTGGGCCATTCAAGATCTTGAAGGTATTAGGCGACGCCTACACGTTGCAACTTCCTACGGCTTTACGTCTGCACCCTACCTTCTACGTCGGCCGGCTCCGGCGATACCACCCGGCGACTATCCCTAGCGACGCGGTGGACTCCCCGCGCCCGCATAACGGCGATCTCCCCACCCGTCGCGCGACCGCCGATCCCGACGACGCAAGTCCCGATTCTCCCGCTCCAGCTCTTCCACGCGCTGGCGCAGACGCCGCATCTCCGCGGCGTCCTCCCACCCACGCCGATCCTCCATTTGAACGCGACGGTCCGGCGCCGCTTGTTGATACGGCAGGAAATGCTCGCCATATTGTCGACCGTATTCTGGACCACGCTGATCCCCGCGCCACTCTGATCCCCTTGCAGCGGCGCTACTTGGTGCGCTGGTTGGGCCCCATGCCGGATAGCTGGGAACCTCGTGACGTCCTCCTTGCTGATGTTCCGGACTGCGTGGCGGCGTACGAGGCCGACCTCGCACCAGTGGCGGATCGCGCTGAGGACGCGCCCGCCCGGCGCGCCTAGCCTCATCCAAGGCTCGCTGATACCGTCCGATCACGTCCCTCTCCACTTCAGTTATAGGCGCCGCTTCCACGATGCGGCGCCACTCTTCACGATCCGGTCGCGCGAGACCCAGCTCGCGGCAGTGTGAACACCCATCTTCGAAATGCGCGATGCAGCACCGGCGATCTTGGTCCCACGACAGACGACAGACTTGACCAGCAAGCTCACCGACGGACAACCGAGCGTGATCAGCTTCACGCTTCTTTAACATGGCTTCGAACGCTTCGCGGCCCTCCAGGTTCCACCGATTCACGAACGCAGTCCACGCACAATCGAGCGACCTGATAGTCACGGTGGGCGTCACCGCGACGGGCTTGCCCCGAGTCGCCCGGAACCGCTCGAACAACCGCTTCATCTCGTCCGATCCGCGCGCGTCACGGAAGGCACTGCAATCGTGCAGCGCCCACCGTTCCAGCTCCTCCTCCATCGTCGTCGCTTCCTCGCCAGCTTCTGCCATCTCGAATCCAAACGCCAAGTGTGGCGTGTTCTCCATCTGAAGTGGGGGATGGTGTGACGGGCCGTTGTCACACAGCAGCTACCGTGTCCATCACGGTAGCCAATCATCACTTAGAACAGAGTAAATGGTTGGCGCGGTCTCCAGCGTCGAGACCGCGCCGCTAATATCAATCCCAGAGTCATATTTGCCTGCTTCCTCGAGCATCCCAGTGTACGCTACAGTAACGGTGTTTAATCCCGTTACAAGCAAGCTACTTCCGCTGGTCGATCGAACATGCAACTTGACAATTCGGCGCTCTTCTGCCTGGCACCAAACGGACGTCTACAATTGTGGTGTGCTTATCGTGAAGTGGTTCGAAACATACCTAAACGTGGCCAGCAGCACAAAGACAAAAGAGGATCTCACGGACCTGACTCCAGAGGGCATTTCAGGCAAGGACCTAGATGAGTGCAGATATCAAATTTCCAGTCAGTTTTTAGCGACCTTTCAAGTTGATAATGCGTATGACGAATGACACCTTTTTGCATCAATGCGAGTAATTATGCTTTGTAAAACGAAGACGACTACCGGCGTTGCTGCAGCGTGAGTGGAGCGGCTGTTAGTCGCAGAGAGAACTGTCCTAACTTCTCGAGGAATCCACAACACACGACAACCTTCTAGAGAACAGTTCCGTCGTCGTCATGTTTTGTGCACCACACCGAGTGTCGAAGCTTGTAGAGTTTTTTTTCTACATACCGATGGAACCGGTATCTACTTAACCCTAGACTCAATGTGAATCCTTGAATTAAAGGATTTTTTCTACTCGAGTACTGGTGAACGTAGGGAGAGCCTTCTTTTTAAATTCACACTAGCAGGGATTGCTAGTATAATGATATCTGCTAATACGCTTTAATAATTAATAAAATCCTGACTAGTATTAATTATTATATTCTACGTTTTAAACAATTACACTAATAGTCACAAAATAGTATTCTTAAGTTCCACAAAATTACTATAATCAATCAATAATAATAATAGTAGCCCCACCCCGATCTCGAAGAGATGCAGACGTTTGAGCACCAGTCATCTCCACCAAAATAGAACAAGGCTCCTTGTGCCATTCAAGGTTTAGTCAACCACCTCTCAACCATTAAGCTCTGACTTGAGGGCGTGTTGTACACGTCGTGGCTCAAGATAATGAAGTGTGCTGCCACTCATTGCTGCTGTCCAGAACTATCAGTAGTGTCGCCGTGTTGTGTCTGTCGGAATGGTGTTCATCATTTGTGTAGCAACGACGTCTACGCTGATGCTACACTAGAAAAACGGTAAAGTTAAAGTGCACATGTATGATCTCTATTGATAGTTATGAGGTTTGAATTTGTCTTCCAAATACTACTATTATAATCAGATCGACAAAAAAATCCATTACTTCCTCCACACGAAAATGATTGGTCTATTTGCACAAACCTTTCGCAAACTCCTGCTAAAGTTAACAAAATTGCACGTTGATTGGCTCAATCGAACGTACACGATTAGAGCTTTCTAGCAAAGTTTGTTTTGTTTTGGTTGGTCCCGAATTGATGGAGCTATCATCGTTGGCGCAGGCCATTCGGACGCATTCAGTTTTCAATCACCCGCTGAGCCTTGACTTCGCCCGCTACACAATCGCGACTGTTGCTATGGGGAATCTAACCTATATCCAAAGGCGTGCATCGTTAACGACCTTCTTTTTAGTTGTAGAGACGGAAAACTGCCCCATTCCACATATGCCAAGCTTGCCGAAGATTATGGCTGTCATTGGCATAGTATCAAGCGCATCTGGGGCCGCTACAGGGAGAACGTCGCACACGGTATCGCCGATGGGGCCCCCGAAAGCAGAATCAGAGGAAACTCAGGGCGGAAGCCGTACGACCGCTCCAAACTGGCGGCGAAGCTCAATGAAGTGCCCATCTTTCAACGTCGTCGTGTGACAGCTACAGCGGCTCGTATTGGGGTCTCCGCGTCCCTGATACGGTCTATGGTTGAAGAGGGGTACCTGACGAGGCGTTCAAGACGCATTAAGCTTCAGCTAAGCGACAACAACAAGATTCAGCGCATGCATCACACTCTCACCTTTATCAACGAGCAGACGTACCAGTTTGAAAACATGTACGGTATGGTGCACATAGATGAAAAGTGGTTTAACGAGGACATCGACGAGCGCACCTTTCTGGTACTCCCCGACGAAGAACTGCCAGAGCGTCACCGCCAAAGCAAGCGCTTTATACCGAAGACCATGTTTCTGGCAGCGGTGGCCAGGCCAAGGTAAACCTTCGAGATATGATAAACTGCTGTTCGGATTGATATGATACTAAATGGGTTCTGAACAGATTTGACTACCATCGCAAAGCCATGTTCGATGGTAAGCTTGGGATCTGGCCTCTTGTCGAGAATTACACCGCTCAACGAAACAGCGCCAACCGCCCAGCAGGAACTGTCCTTACGAGGAATATTGGGTCTATCACCCGAGACGTCATCAAGGAGTTTTTGCTTGAAGAGGTCATACCTGCAATCAAGCGCAAATGGCCGGCTCGAGACCGAGACAAGCCCATCCTGATCTAGCAGGATAACGCAAAGCCCCACGTCTCCCCGCACGACCCCGACATCGTGGCAGCTGGGACTGCCGATGGCTGGAACATTCGTCTGTTCTGCCAGCCACCCAACTCCCCCGACCTTAATGTGCTCGATCTCGGTTTCTTCTCGTCGATTCAAACTATTCAGCTCGAGACCCTTCTCTATTGTGTCGACGATTTGATAGCTGCAGTCGTGTCTGCGTTTGACGTGTTGCCGCATACTACACTGAACGACGTATTTCTCACTCTGCAGGGTGTAATGCTGTGCATTTTGCAGACCGACGGTGGAAATGAATACGTATTACCGCACATCGGAAAGCAGAAGTTGCGGCGAGAAGGCAGACTTCCAGAAGTGCTAGCATGCCCTAAAAGTCTTTTTGCGGCTGCGCTTGAAGCTGTAGGAGGTGATCCCTTAATTCATACTAGCAGGGATTGCTAGTATAATGATATCTGCTAATACGCTTTAATAATTAATAAAATCCTGACTAGTATTAATTATTATATTCTACGTTTTAAACAATTACACTAATAGTCACAAAATAGTATTCTTAAGTTCCACAAAATTGCTATAATCAATCGATAATAATAATAGTAGCCCCACCCCGATCTCGAAGAGATGCAGACGTTTGAGCACCAGTCATCTCCACCAAAATAGAACAAGGCTCCTTGTGCCATTCAAGGTTTAGTCAACCACCTCTCAACCATTAAGCTCTGACTTGAGGGCGTGTTGTACACGTCGTGGCTCAAGATAATAGTGGTAGTCAGACTTCAATACAGATTACGATTTCAGACCGATGCACCTCAGCTCATTGGTTAAAATTTGTCTGGATTGCAGACGAAGATGCCGACGCTTTTAACTTTCAGAGCATGGTCTGAATTTTATATAACGTAAACCACACCAGAAATTTAGCGCGAGCAGAATGGAGGGACCTGCGAAGAGGAGCAAGAAGAAAATAATTTTCTGGGACAAGGATGGCTTCGACGGAGGCCTACCGTCCGTAGAAGTGCTACTAAACTGGATGACCACAGAGGGAAACTACGACAAGTGGAGGGGGAGCGACCGAAATAACGGAAACACGAAGGAGTTCTTGCTGAAAGAGATCGTAGCAGCGCTAAAGACTGTTGGAATTGAGCACCGATCCCCGGCCCAAATTCGCGAAAAAATCAGCAACATTGAAGAGAAGTATAGCCTGGCGCAAGATTTCCTGTCACAAACTGGTTCTGGTATTACTGACGAAACTACACTACGGGCTGAGGTCCTCAAGCGCTGCCCATACTACTACCGACTGCAGGATGTAATGCTAGATCGACCCTCAGCCCACCCTCTCATTACATCGGACGACTTGGACGCCGCCGAGCAGGCTGGTGACGATGACACAGCCGTCATAACACAGAAAGGTGAAAAACGCCCCCTAGCGTTCATGTCGAGCGCACCAAGCTCTCAAACCGAGAAACGCCAGAAAGTAGAGTCTGTTGAGGCTCTGTTAGCTCGTCAGACAGCCACCCTACTCCAACGAAGTGAAACCCGCAGCTCCATGCTAGAGTTAAAGCAACGACAGGTGGAATTAATGGAGCATCGCAACTCTCGAGAAGAAAAAGAAGCTTCTCTGGACATCGCGCTGAAACAAGTGCAACTAGAAGCTGCAAAGAGAGAATCGGTCGTTCAGCTGCTTCTCTCGAGAAAGAAGCTAAAAGATAACGGCGTTTCTGACAACGAGATCGACACGTTGCTACCATTGCCCAAACTTAACTAAATAAAACCAACCTTAAAATGTTAAGCACAACATCATTTTTAATAATTGTGTTTCACTTAGAAATTTTTATCGTATACGTAGTCCCTGAGATAATTTCTACGTTCGGCACCATCACTACTTGCGCGCACTGGAAGATCTCTACTTTCATTTTCATTATTTTCGTTGTGAATCCACTCACTCGGTATAGGATCATCAATTGCCATATTGTGCATGATCATGCAGGCGCGAATAAGAAATATGGTATCTTGCAAAGCCTTTTTGTTCCGAAGAGATGACCTAATTCGACGCAAGAGAGGGAATCTTCCCTTAAGGATTCCAATGCAGTGCTCCACGCGAATTCGAATACGAGCTAGCTGTTTGTTGAAGTACTCTTCTTTTAATGCAAGTTGTCCCCCGCTTGGTGATTTAAAGGAAGGTACCAAAATCCGAGAAGGTTGGTACGCTGAGTCACCTAAAAGGTATTCACGCTCATCGAAATGATCATGTTTGTTTTGTGCAATCTTACTGTTCCTCCAGACGCGGTTATCGTGACTTGAACCAGGCCACCCAATATTTTCGTAGCGAATACGACATAAATCATCACAGAAAACTAGGCCATTAATTGCATAGGAGCCCTTGCGTGAATAGTAATCTTCGCCATGATCTTGCGGGCGTGAGAGTAGAGGAAATAGTGTACCATCTATTAATCCAATACAACGAGGTAACTGCGATACAGCTTCAATACGAAAAGAAATCTCACGCCGTTCATTTGTATCCGGCCACACGATAACGTCAGACTTAAAACTGTTAAGGGCTCGTATCATTCCCCTTGCCAGTAGACTCTCTGGTGTATGAGAGCCTACCGAGAGGTAGTCGGCTGCACGTCCTTGGCCATCCATTGAGCCCACCACTTTCAGCAAACTCAATAAATGCAACTCCACCGACATTTTTCGTTGCTTTCCAGGAACACACTGAAACTCGAGATGATCCGCCACAAGATCGCGAATAGCGAAGAAATACTGCTGGGTCATCCGAAACTGCTGTTTAAATTCCGTTTCGTTCATGTCCGTAAGATAGTAGTTTATGCGAGAGGGTGGACGAGGAACACGTGTCCGTGGAGCTAGGTATCGCCGTGATTCGAGAGTAAAATACAGTGCCGAGACTTCAATCAGCTCCTCCTCTCCACTAGAAGTGTCGTCGTCCTCTGCGTGTGCTTCTAGGAGTCTTGACCAGACCCTCCGTACAGCAGAAAGCAGCCTTTCCCTGTTGCTTACTCTCGGCATCTTCGTCGTCGTTGTTAGGTCGTCTTGGTCGTCTGAATTAGAGGCGGAAGTTGAGTCTGAAATTCAAACTCTGAATAGGGTGTCAAAGTTGGCTGGCTCTTATTGGTCAATTTATCTGTCTGAACTCGAGCTCTATATCCAAGTCTGACTACCACTAATGAAGTGTGCTGCCACTCATTGCTGCTGTCCAGAACTATCAGTAGTGTCGCCGTGTTGTGTCTGTCGGAATGGTGTTCATCATTTGTGTAGCAACGACGTCTACGCTGATGCTACACTAGAAAAACGGTAAAGTTAAAGTGCACATGTATGATCTCTATTGATAGTTATGAGGTTTGAATTTGTCTTCTGTGGACGAGATGAATTTCAGGAACCTGGAAAGCAGAATTTGTCAGTGGGAATTCACGGGCAGGAGGTGATTGATCTTACAGAGGACTAAAGCGGACAGTAGACGAATGGATGAAGTGGACAGCAGATCGGGACCAGTAGAAGTGACGGCGACGGCGGAGACTACAGACACAAGACGGGATGAGAAGATACGTTGAAGTAGGAGATCAACAGCGGCTGTAGAAGATCTCACGGGCGGGATGACGAGGAAGGACTTGGCAAGGATGAAGCATGCGGACGGAGGAGACGACATATATGCGCTACATGAGATGGAGAAGAAGCACGGACGGAGAGTCGCCGAAGGAGATCCTGGCGGTGGCGAAACGGACGGATTTAGGTTGGGCTACAGTATAGTGAGATACAGTAGTTAGGAGAGCAATGGGTGCGCGGCTGGCCACCTATCTCTCAGTTGCGATTCGGCACGGACGTGAAGGGTTAAACAGCGAATACACGCGTGAAGTACTGCGGCAAGGGCCGGCTTCACCCAACGACATTTGGTGGTTTCCGGGGGAGTGGCTCTGTTCTGCGGCATACTGGCCGGCAGGGACCTCTGGTATAATAGGCGCAGGAGGCACGAAGTTCTGAGGTGGAAGCATGCGTAGAGTGGCGGGGATCGCGGCTAGCTACCGCGCAGTTGTGGTGCTTATTGATAGCGTCTCGACTAAAGAGTGTCCACTTCAATTCATGTGGTGGTGCATTCGTCTTGTATAATGTATATTGTATATTGGGATTAGCGTGAGGACAAACTACTAGTCTACCCAGGGCTGTAGTTGCTATTAAACGTCTTCTCCCTAGCCGCCTCTGCTGAATAAGATCAGCCAGGGTCTCTCTGGTGACGTGCTGACTCTAGTTCCTGCTTGCGTGACCACTGGCTCCCTCCAAGTTGGATTTCGGAGCGTGAAGAGAAGTATTGCCGACATGGTGGTCATTACAGTGGCTTTCTGGGCACGTTCGAGTACTGTCGTACGGTGCGAGCCTAGTCACAGAGGGTGAGAACCATGGAGAGACACCTGTACTGGGGTGGTGCGTACTGGCACTAGACAATACTGGTCTATCTCATTCGCGGAAGACACTAAGTATTAGGCAATACTGGCCTAACGGAGACGCTAGGCAATACTGGCCTAGAGGAGACGCTAAGCAATACTGGCTTGCGGGATCCCTGCACTGCATTGTGATACTGAGTACAGATACTGAAAGTTTACTGAGGATACTGAACAGTTGGGAATGGATTTTGTGTTACAGATAAGGAAGCTCAGTACGGAACGGAATGGTACAGAGGGCAGCGAGTCTTGCGAGGGACGAACGAGCTGAGAGGCGCTCCTCGATACACGACGCTGTAGCGGAAGCGGCGCACGTATCGGCAGCATCGGAATCGGGTCACTCAGCAGCTAAGCAAGCACAACAGTCACTGGGAAGCTCACCGGCGACTTCAGCCAGCATACGGGTTATTCCGGGGCGCACACCTCGAGCGGGAGGTGGGGACGACGCCACAGTGTACATGGGTGTACCGGGAACGAGTAGTGGAGGGCAGCAAGCTCCACCTACTCCAATTCAGACAGCAGCACCGGCTCAAGGGGTCAATCCGGACGGTAACGGCAATGGGCATGACGGAGCTGGAAACGGCGGAGAAGACGGTGAGAGGCACGGTCAGGGTGATAACGGTGGTGGCGATCACGGGCAAGCAGCGCAAGCCCCAGTGGGAGATGGAGGAGCAGGACAAGTGGCTCCAGCAGGACAAGCAGCGGCGGTACCACCCGTACCACCGGCACCTCTTGCATCCGTACCCCAACTGGTTTATGCGGTCCCACCAGCAGCACCGACATGGGCCTACCCGCCACCCGCACGCGAGAAGAAGCTTCGTTTGCCGAAATTTAGAGGCCTGGGTGAACCGAAAGTGTCAGTAAAAGCCTGGCTGAAGGCGGTGAAGAATGAGCTGCGGAGAAAACGGCAATTCTGAGAACGGAATGGCGTGAACATGAAGTCTTCATAGAGATGGTTGGAAGTCTTGAAGGCGAGGCGCTCATGTGGTACGATACCGTGGAAGATTCGTTCAGCAGAAGGGAAGATCAGACGTTCGGGAACTTGAGCCGACTCATGAAGGACAGGTACATGGTCAAACGCTCGAACCCGGAGGTGGTTGCTCGACTGCGGCAACGGCGGCAACAGAGGGGCGAATCGCTAGTGGAGTATGCACAGAAGCTCAGAGAGATCGCGTCTAGTAACCCTGTGGATGAGGAGTGGTTGGTCGACTCGTTTCTATCGGGAATGAGTAACACTTGGTGTGCGACGCTGGTACGGGGACATCGGCCAACGACGCTTAATGAGGCGGTAAACTCGGCAGTGGATCAGGTTGGGGAATATGGTGAAGGCTATGGTGTCGACCTCGCGACAGCGATGAGGGCCCATGACGAACGCACAGCTTCAGCGAGCAGCACGCAAGTAGTGGCGGGACCAGACTTGACGCGGACGCAGCAGCTCTCTGGTGTAAGTGGCAATTTGGGGACTGTGGTCACTGGGTACGACGACGTGGGGATAGCAACTGGACCTCCTCCACGGTATGACGTTGAAGGACGACTGGTGCTCCCACCAGGGGGTACTGCACTTCAATCAGGCGCTCAGTGGAACATGGTGATTCCAGCTGGATACCGGCTCGTCCCGGAAGAGAAAGTGGCAGCAACCCACGGAGCCAGTGCGACTTTAAACACGCAGACCGCAGGCCGAACTCATGACGGGAGTAGAAAGCCAAACGCTCGGCACGGCAAGGCACTGAAGCTGGAGAACCAGGATACTGCACCTCAGCAGGCACAGCAACAGCAGCGATGGACAAATAGCCGAAACGACGAGCCTCTAAGGACAAGGGAGGATCGACTCCGTAACCACCAGCGCTACTTGGCCAAGAGGAACCCACAGCAAGGAACACGAACATCCACGTCAAGGTCGGACGACATGTGCTTTTACTGTCATGGATTTGGACACCATGCACACGCCTGTGAACTGAAGAAGAGCGATATGGAAGAAACTAGCCCCACGGTGAACCAAAGTACAGATACTGGTGGTCAGACTGGCAACAGCACCTCGGGAAACGACCAGCGGATGTAGGGGCCCCGACCCGACATCACGCAGGGAGTCAACGGGGAGCGGAAGGAGTACGTGAACCTGGAACACGACGACAGGAACCGGAACTGGAGACAGCATCTGGAAAGCCAGCGTCAGCTTCAGGAACACGGGGTGGACGTCTACAGCAGGAGGAACAGCCCGTTGGGAGGCGGCAGAATACTGGAAAGAGACGGCGCCGCAGAAAACCCGATCGAAACAGCAGGGTCGTGGAAGTTGTGGCGACGGCAGAGAAAGTCTTAAGCGAACAGCAAGCGACAGACACAGCGGAACAGGAAGAGCGCAGGAAGAGACGCCGGGTACACTTTGAAGATACCGGTGGGTCTAACACTGGGGATGGCGCAGCGGAGGCGAAGTCCCAGGAACAGTTGATAGTGGAGACCGTGGTTACTGAACGCGCTGAGGGGAAACGTGAGGCGGAAGGTGAATGCGACTTACTTCTGGTCCATAGCAGCGCACTGGAGGCCAAAGAGACTCAGGCTGCAACTGATCCAAGTTTACAGTCGGAACTGGAGGTTGATGACCAGGAGATGACAGCGGCGGAGGTGTCCCTGGACGCTGAAGAGAAGGCGGATGACGGAGCCATCGTCGATGAAGAAGAGAAAAAGGAGTCGGTGACGATCGAGGAACAGAAGCCACCAGACGGAGTAGCCAGCACTGGGGATGGCGGCATACCCAGCGTGATTCGGGTAGCACTTGCACGGGAACTTAAAGCTAGTGATGACATCCAAGCAACGGTGTTCCGAGCATCAGCTGAGCAACGACGTACGGACACCCTGGAAACTGAAGCGGCACAGAGGTGGAAATGCCGAATGGATCAGCGACGTGCTACGGCGAAACAGCGAGGTGCGATAAGGGTCTTACGAAGAGCAGTGAGAGCCTCTATAGAAGCTCGAAAGCATGAACAACCTAAGAACGGCGCTAAAGAAGTACAAGTTCCGGTGACAGGAGTTGAAGCCGGTCATAACAGTGAGCAACGGAACGGTGAAGTGGTTCGAATTCGCGCGCTACGGACTAGAAGAAGATACGAAAAACGAGTGCGGAAGGCGCAAGCTAAGGAATGTCGAGAACTGAGAAATCGAGACAACCAAGCGAAGTATCCGACGGACAGTTACTATCAGTACGATGAGCATCGACGGACAGGTGGTCGAGCGGAGGTAATACCGGGAAACCCAGGAACAGGAATGGGCTATAGCCACCCTACTGCCGTCAAGATACTGAAGAAGAACAAGCAACAGAAGGTCACTAAGTCATACGAATATCACAGCGGAAGCACGTACTGCAGTCCTAGTGTCGCTTGGAGTGAGATGGCGGAACGACGGTGCACGACAGGAACACTGAGAGCCGTACAGGCACCGACCATTGACCTGTTGCCTACAGCACTTGTAACGGTGAGAGGAAACCCAGCAGCAGTGAAGCTCGACACAAGAGTCCAGTACAGTGTTGCAGGTCGAAGATGGCGAGAGCTGGGAACACGTTTAAACGTCCCACCTCCTGTGGACTTTATGGAAGGCTTCAGTGGTGTGGCAGTACGGGTACTTGGAGTCTATCGGTTCGTCCTTTGGACGCAGTATGCACAGAGCATGACAGTGGATGCGTTGATCGTAGATCGAGACACCGAAGACTTTCTGATCGGTGAAGACTGGATGTACGACCAGGGTGTCAAGATTGACTTCGTGTCAGGCGAAATGAAGTGGTACGAGGACAACACCAAGAAGGTGGTGCCATTCACGGGTGTCGGTGCGCGAGAACAACGAGAACGAGTGGCGAAGATCCGATTGATACGTAAGACGAAAGTGAGGACTCAGACGTGTCATAACGTGACAGTAGCCGTACCAGAGGCAGATGGAACGGTGGGACTGTTCATGCCCAGAGCCAGGAAGGAGCCTTACTTGATGGTAGCCCCGACATTGGTGACTGTACACGGAGGACAAGTGAAAGTGCCGATTCTGAACTTGGTGGGTAAGACTCTGAAGCTACCGAGCAAGGAAACGTTGGGGACGTGGACACCGATGACAGATGAAATGGAGATTCTGGAATTGGACGGTGAGCTCGACAAGGAACGTGTTAGCCAGTGGCTTGATGAATTGCAAGTGCGCAAGGAGCCTTTGAACAATGAAGAGACTCTGAAGTTCGGTGACATGGACGATAAGGACAAGGAGCTACAGGTGAAGTTGTTGAGGAACTATCCGGATCTGCTGGAGCCTAAAGAAGGTTGTCCACCAGCTACAACCCTCGACGTGGAGCATTTCATCAATACTGAAGAAGCAGCACCTATTAAGATACGGCCACGGCGGTACTCTCAGACGGAACAAGAAGTCATTGACACGGAAGTACAGAACATGCTACATGACGGTGTCATCGAAGAAGGCACTGGAGCTTGGGGATTTCCGGTGGTACTGGTTCGTAAGAAGGACGGTTCCGTCAGATTCTGTATAGACTATAGACTACTGAATAACGTCACCAAGAAGGATGTCTATCCCTTACCGAGGATTGACGAAGCTTTGGACACGATGCATGGAGCTAGAAGATACTCAAGTCTGGACCTTCATGCGGGTTACTGGCAGGTACCAGTTGCGTCAAAAGATAAAGCAAAGACGGGATTCATAACGAGGCAAGGGTTGTTTCAATTTGTTCGCATGCCATTTGGGTTAGCGAATGCACCAGGGACTTTCCAACGGATGATGGATGCGGTTCTCAGAGGTCTCACTTGGAAGAGCTGTCTTGTATACTTGGACGACGTGATCATCTTCACGAAGGGATCGGTCTCACGACATGTGGTAGAATTGGCCTGTGTTCTGGAGCGGTTGTCTAGGGCAGGATTGTCACTGAAGGCCAAGAAATGTAGTTTCGCGATGACGAGACTGGAGTATCTGGGGCACGAGCTAGATGGACAGGGCATAAGGCCGTTGGAGTCGCTCGTGGATACGGTACGGAGGTTCCCGACACCACAGAACCCAGACGAGGTGCGGAGGTTCGTTCATCTCGCAGGGTACTACAGACGATTCGTGGCACACTTCGGATCGAAGGCAGCACCGATGACTAAGTTGCTTAGGAAGAAAACGGAGTGGGAATGGGGGCCCGACCAACAGAAATCATTCGAGACTCTGAAGGCGGAGCTGACGGAGAGACCGTTGTTGGTGTATCCGGACTTCTCGAAGCCATTTAAGTTAGTGACGGATGCGTCGGTGGTGGGGCTTGGAGCCGCCCTGATGCAGGACCAAGGCGCTGGGGATCAGCCGGTGGCTTATGCGTCCAAGGTGAATTCGCCTACAGTGGCCAAGTACAGTATAACAGACTTGGAATGTGCTGCGGTCATATGGGCGGTGAAGCTTTTCCGACCTTACCTGTATGGGAGACGCTTCGAGCTAGTGACGGATCACTCGGCACTGTCATACCTGATGAAGAAGAAGGACCTGACGGGACGGCCGTACAGGTGGGCACTACAACTACAGGAGTTTGACTTTCAAATAACCTACAGACCAGGGTCGACGAACGTCGTCGCTGACGCGCTGTCACGCGCCCCAGTACGGGCGGTCAAAAAAACCAACGGACCGAGTACAAGGGGAAATCCGCAGCAGCCGGATGCGCAGTCGATTGAGGACCTGGGAAGTAACAGCGGTGACAGAAGAACTGGTAGTGGTACGGGGTCAGCAGCACAAGTATCTGGCATGGAACAGGGTGAAAGGCTTGAGTTTAACGATTCGCAGTTGACTGATGCCGAGATCTTATACTACCAGAAGGAAGACAAGCTCATACGGAAGCTACGGGAGAGATCTGTACACGAAGGACGACCTGTGGTGATTAAGAGCGAGTTAGTACATGTACAAGAAGCTGATGGTTCGCTACGAGTGGTATTACCGGTGGTGTTACGAGCGAAAGCATTACGTGAAGCACACGATTCGATCTACGCCTGCCACTTGAGGACCCCACAAACATACGGGCGCCTTGAGAAGGTTTACTGGTGGCCGGGCATGAGGGATCAGGTGAAACACTGGGTGAGAAGCTGTAGGGACTGTGCAACGCGGAAGACGAAGCCGACAGCAGTCATACCACCACTACGGAGCCAAGGAGTTGGTACTGTTGGGGATCGATGGGCTCTCGACGTAGCTGGACCATTACCCGTTACAGCACAGGGGAATCGTTATGTGATTGCAGCGGTAGACTACGCTAGTCGATACGCGGTGATGATACCAACAGCTGCGCACACGGCCGATGATATCGCACGATTCATTATGGAGCGAATTGTAGGTGTCTACGGGCCGATGAGGGAGATCCTTATGGACGGAGCACCGGAACTGAACGGACTAGTAGTGACGAGACTGGTGCAGTTACTACAAGCGAAACAGACGAGGCCAGTGGCGTATCGACCGATGCTGCTTGGTCTGGTAGAAAGGTTCCACCAAGTCTGGAAAGACATGGTGTCACAGTACGTTAAAGAGAAGCAAGACGACTGGGACGACTGGATCCCATGGGCTGCGTACGCATACAACGGAGCACGGCACGGAACGACCGGATACTCGCCGAACGAACTAATGATGGGGAGACGGCTACGCTCACCAAATGAACTGCTACAGGTGAGTCGGGTTGAAGAAATCCAAGGGTGGCCAGAGTACCATAAGAAACTAGTTGAGCACTTGGCAGCGGCAGCGACTATTGCGAGAGAAGCACTGGAAAGGGATCAGCTGCGAAGAGAGAGGTACTACAACCAGCGAGTACGAGATCGGGTGAAGTTTAAAGTGGGCGACCGAGCTTGGATCTTTCGACCACCGCGAGGGACAGGAGTGACGAAACTCGCACATCAGTGGGTAGGCCCTGCAGAATTAATGGCGGATGTGGGGTTTGACAACTGGCTGGTGAGACGGGAGGACACAAAAGAAGAATTGGTAGTACACTGCAGCTTCCTGACGTCATACTACTGTCCTACGAGTCGATTGGCGATGGTAGCAGATACTCTACTGGAAGAGCTGGCTAAGGATGAGGAATTGGGCGGCACTGAACGTGATAGTAGTCCGACGGTGAGCAACTCCAACCGAAACGGAGAAGGATCAGACGCGGAGACGCATCCGGAGACTGGAGTTACGGCTACTGGTGAACAGAGGAGTCCTGAGACGACGAGAGAAGCTCCGAGAATAGCTGGAACGACAACAGTACCGGATCCTATCTCTACACACAACAGACGAGTGTCAGTCGACAAGAAACAGCAGACGACGAACAACTCACGGACGGAGGTAGAAGAATCGCCAACGCGGACTGCTACTGAGACACTGCTACTTCCAAATGCAAGGACACGTAAGAGGAAAGCAAGTCAGATCACACGAAAAACAGCCGAAGGTGGCGGACTTACCAATGAAAGTAACAAGCGGTACAATGAGACGGACGCCCGCACGGCACGAGCAGCGCGACGGAACGCTCTACGTGACCAGTCGACGACGGCAGCCACAGAAAAAGTGGGTCCAACTCCAGATAACGGGGTATCGGGCTCTACGACGACCGAAGTCGGTGGAAAAGAACGCGGTGACAGTACTGAAGGACGAGCAACGACGACTCGCGGAGGTGACGACCGACATCATACAGTTGGAGCCTCTACAGGTGGTGAGCCCGGTGACAACACACGAGAAGTTACCGATGGTACAGCCAGGGCATTACGAGGCCACGGACAATCGAGATGGCCATCTGCAGCCAAGACCATTATGGCAGAAGCAACCACGGGCACTGTTCGGGAATGTGGACAACGGAAGGTTAGAAACAAAGCTGGACGCTACGAGACCGAGCATCGTGTGGAATATCAGGAACGACCTGGAGGACCAATCGTACCAGCTTGGATCACAGCACAGGAATTTGAGCAACTGCTGGACGAAGGAAAGATCGGGGACGATCTACTGGCGGGGGATGGCGTGTGGACGAGATGAATTTCAGGAACCTGGAAAGCAGAATTTGTCAGTGGGAATTCACGGGCAGGAGGTGATTGATCTTACAGAGGACTAAAGCGGACAGTAGACGAATGGATGAAGTGGACAGCAGATCGGGACCAGTAGAAGTGACGGCGACGGCGGAGACTACAGACACAAGACGGGATGAGAAGATACGTTGAAGTAGGAGATCAACAGCGGCTGTAGAAGATCTCACGGGCGGGATGACGAGGAAGGACTTGGCAAGGATGAAGCATGCGGACGGAGGAGACGACATATATGCGCTACATGAGATGGAGAAGAAGCACGGACGGAGAGTCGCCGAAGGAGATCCTGGCGGTGGCGAAACGGACGGATTTAGGTTGGGCTACAGTATAGTGAGATACAGTAGTTAGGAGAGCAATGGGTGCGCGGCTGGCCACCTATCTCTCAGTTGCGATTCGGCACGGACGTGAAGGGTTAAACAGCGAATACACGCGTGAAGTACTGCGGCAAGGGCCGGCTTCACCCAACGACATTTGGTGGTTTCCGGGGGAGTGGCTCTGATCTGCGGCATACTGGCCGGCAGGGACCTCTGGTATAATAGGCGCAGGAGGCACGAAGTTCTGAGGTGGAAGCATGCGTAGAGTGGCGGGGATCGCGGCTAGCTACCGCGCAGTTGTGGTGCTTATTGATAGCGTCTCGACTAAAGAGTGTCCACTTCAATTCATGTGGTGGTGCATTCGTCTTGTATAATGTATATTGTATATTGGGATTAGCGTGAGGACAAACTACTAGTCTACCCAGGGCTGTAGTTGCTATTAAACGTCTTCTCCCTAGCCGCCTCTGCTGAATAAGATCAGCCAGGGTCTCTCTGGTGACGTGCTGACTCTAGTTCCTGCTTGCGTGACCACTGGCTCCCTCCAAGTTGGATTTCGGAGCGTGAAGAGAAGTATTGCCGACACTTCCAAAAACTACTATTATAATCAGATCGACAAAAAAATCCATTACTTCCTCCACACGAAAATGATTGGTCTATTTGCACAAACCTTTCGCAAACCCCTGCTAAAGTTAACAAAATTGCACGTTGATTGGCTCAATCGAACGTACACGATTAGAGCTTTCTAGCAAAGTTTGTTTTGTTTTGGTTGGTCCCGAATTGACGGAGCTATCATCGTTGGCGCAGGCCATTCGGACGCATTCAGTTTTCAATCACCCGCTGAGCCTTGACTTCGCCCGCTACACAATCGCGACTGTTGCTATGGGGAATCTAACCTATATCCAAAGGCGTGCATCGTTAACGACCTTCTTTTTAGTTGTAGAGACGCTGCGAGGAACTCCAGCAGCTCCTTCGCGTCTGCATCCCTTGCATACGCGTCCTTCACGTCGTCAATCAACGTTGACGACGGTACACTTGTCCTCACGACGCCAACACTGTTGGCGTCGACCGTCTCCGCATAATCCTGGAAAACTGCCCCATTCCACATATGCCAAGCTTGCCGAAGATTATGGCTGTCATTGGCATAGTATCAAGCGCATCTGGGGCCGCTACAGGGAGAACGTCGCACACGGTATCGCCGATGGGGCCCCCGAAAGCAGAATCAGAGGAAACTCAGGGCGGAAGCCGTACGACCGCTCCAAACTGGCGGCGAAGCTCAATGAAGTGCCCATCTTTCAACGTCGTCGTGTGACAGCTACAGCGGCTCGTATTGGGGTCTCCGCGTCCCTGATACGGTCTATGGTTGAAGAGGGGTACCTGACGAGGCGTTCAAGACGCATTAAGCTTCAGCTAAGCGACAACAACAAGATTCAGCGCATGCATCACACTCTCACCTTTATCAACAAGCAGACGTACCAGTTTGAAAACATGTACGGTATGGTGCACATAGATGAAAAGTGGTTTAACGAGGACATCGACGAGCGCACCTTTCTGGTACTCCCCGACGAAGAACTGCCAGAGCGTCACCGCCAAAGCAAGCGCTTTATACCGAAGACCATGTTTCTGGCAGCGGTGGCCAGGCCAAGGTAAACCTTCGAGATATGATAAACTGCTGTTCGGATTGATATGATACTAAATGGGTTCTGAACAGATTTGACTACCATCGCAAATGTGGTGTAGTGGTCCGCGAAGATTTTCGACGCGAGGGGCACTCACACACAGAGGGGCCGGACTGCCAACTAACGGAGGGGGTACTCCGATCGACCGTGGGGTCTGAAGATCTTCTCACCTTGTGTACCCGTTGACCTGGCGGGGTTAACGCTCTTCCTGGGTGACCTGGAAGGGGCCAAGGTGTTTGGTTCTTGGCTGAGTTGGAGTGTGGACGGCACTCAGGGGTAATCGGTTGACGACGTGTGGATACTTCTACACACGATCGTCGGTAGACAGGGTAGGTCGAAGCTTGAATAAACTTGATCCACTCTGGGGGGTTGTCCTTCGGGGCTTGTGTTGTTCCAAAGGGGGCCAATGGTTTCCAATGTAGATGCTTGGGCCGCCTACTGTTAGCGGTGGAGTTGAGGGGGGTGGAGAAAGAAGCGTTGACCTGGCCAAGCTTTCCAGGCGTTGTTGCGTGTCTTGTCCTTGAGCGTCTTGGGGTCCTTCGTCAAGGGGGGCCAATATACTTCCCAGCCTTGGAATTCTGTGGAACACCACTTGCGTGCTACAAGGAAAATCTCTCTCTCTTAACCATCTTAGATCCCTCCTATCTGTTCCCTTTCCTCCCATCATCTGCCCATCTCCTCGCAGCTGACTGACTACCTTGAACTCCGTCCGGTGTACCAATTATTCGGTACATGTCATTCTCGATCGTCGTCGATCCAAAAGTGTACCTAAAAGATTGCACCATTGTCGATCCAGATTCTCGATCACGATAATGTCTCGAAATGATTGCACCGTATCGATCCACTTCCTCGATCAGGATAATGTGTTGAAATGATGGCACCCTTGTCGATCCATTTCTGGATCGCCAGCCATGTACTTGAATGATTGCGCCATGTCGATCCACTTGACTGGTACCCAAAGGTTGGTACCTGATTCGACTCAGTATCAGATCTGAATAGATCTGGATAGTCCCACTCAGGTTCCGTCTAATCACTCCACATCCTTCTCGATCATGTCTCCCTCGATCAATCGCTGACGACTGGCCTTCTCGCTTCACCACAATCGCCCCCTGTCCAAGGCGACACTACACGGTGGTTGAGCCGTGGACACCCGCTCACACTCGCTTTTGCTTCTCCCCCACAAAGCTACCTCCTCATGTCTTCGGCTTCTCCCAGTCAGAGTTCGAGCAACATTGGTACGTATCCAATCGTAAATGGCCGTATCTGCGTGGCTAACCGCTTATTCCTGTGGCAGATCCGGATCATCCGACGGCGTCACCTCCACACATCGATATTCCCGCGGCGCAACAGCGTAGCCCAGAGCGTGCAGGTACCTCTCTTGTCTCCGATCCTTTCCAGGGCTGCATTAACCCACTTCGTTCCCTTCAGATCCGGTGAACACCAACCCCCAGAATGTTTCATCTCCTCGCAATGCTCCTGGTGCTCCATCTCCTCGCAATGCTCCTAGCAGCACTCCTGTTCCGGGTGTAGGGTCGCCGCGCGTGGGTCAATCAGCCGGCGACTCTGTTGTTCCAGATCATCACGACGCCGAAACTGGAGCTTCGGCGGTCCCCGATCGAGCCTCTTCTGCAAGGTCTGCTCGGCAGGACGTCCAACTTGGTAATGCCAACATTACTCCTCTCCCTTTGGATGTTCCAGCGATCCGATCGAGTCTTGCAGCGATCGAGACGGCCTTGGAGCGGGAAGGTGCCTTTCAGCAACTTCAAGCCGACTATGCCGTCCTCCAGCAGCAACTGCGTTCCGCTGAACACCGTATTGCGGATCTGGAGAACCAATTTCGCGAGGCCGCTCAGCTTGCGTCGCCATTCGTCCAATTTTGCCAACACCGCTACGATCTTGTGCGCCATGACCTGCACGAGTCTCGGAAGCAGTTTGGTGAAGTCGTCAACGCCTTAGCGGGTCATGAAGGTGATCGCATTCGGATCGCCAACCTGGAGAGTCAGCTCCAGACCATGCGACAACAACATCAAGACGCGATTGCCGATCAAGGTCGTATCATCAGCGATCTTACCGATCAGTTGGCAGCTGCATTGTTGCGAGCTCCCGCTGTCAGTTCCCAAGAGTTGCAGCGACTGCGATCGGAACTCGACTCCTCGATCGCTGCTCACGCTGATCTGCAGCAGGCTCTGCAGCAAGCGATGGCTGCACGTGATCGACTTCAGGCCCAGTTGGTCAGTGAAATCGACGACCACCAACGAACTCGTCACGAATTGGCCGAGGCTCACGACTCCAACAGCGCTCTGGCAGCTTCTCAAGATGCTCTCGAAGGGGCAGTTGACCAGCTCAAGCGTCAACTCGGCACCGCGCAGCAGAATTTGAGCAACGTTCGGGCAAGCTGTGATGCTCATCTGGATCGCGCCATCTCCGAGCGCGATCAGGCTTGCGTTGATCGGGATCAAGCCATACTCGATTTTCAAGATCGTGAAGCCCAGCTCCGACGTGCGCGGGGCGACCGAGATCGAGCTCGAAAAGAGATGCAGTCTTACCGTAAGTATTGTGCATGAATGCCCTTGTTCCGATCATGACTAACCAGCCTTTGATTACAGAGGCACACGTGGATGCGGCTCGACAATCGGTCGCCCGACTCGAGCAACAGGTCGCCAACCTCCAAACTTCCGCCGATGATCTCCGACAGCTACGGGCCGACAACGATTTTCTCCAGTCCAGTCTCGCGTCGGAGAGGCAACTACGCGAAGCAGCTGAAGCCGAACGTGATCGGCTTCTGATCGAGCGCGACACGATCGGCCAACAGTTAGCTGGCCTGTCCTCTCTGGTGCAGACTCGTCCGTCCAGCGGTTCAGGATCGAGTCCATCGACGCCATCTAGTAGGCCGCTCCCACGTAAGCGCAGTCGATCGCAAGCAGCGGATCCTCCATCTCCTCACAAGAAACCTCGTTCATCTTCGGGGTCCTCTACCCGGCCGATCCAGATCGACTCTGACGAAGACGACGAAAACTCTCAGGACGGCAGTGACACCGAACACAAGAACGAGGACAACAGCGACGACGACGGATCCGGTCACGGAAGCGTTCGATCACAGCCCGATCAAGACAGTGCCCGATCGGCTAATGTTCAACCGGGGGCCGGTGGCAATGGTCCATCTAGTCCCAGTTCAAGTGACTCATCCAGCGGGTCTCCCGACGACGATGACTCTGGATCGAGCGGGCTCCTGTCTGACGATGCGCTCGATCGTCTTCCAGCTACCCTGATTGGGCGTGGCCAGTGGATCCCGGGTTATCGTCGACCTCGGCACTTCGCTCGTCGGGACGTAGTCCCCTGGCCTGTAGCTGAGGTGCGGCGGATCAGTCTCCGTAATCTCACAGTCGACGCTCTTTTCAAGGATTGGAGCCGTCCGTCACTTTGGCTGTTCCCAGCTCGACTGCCTCAGCCCAGATCGTCCATGTGGGATCGCGACCTGATCACGGAGGCTAATGTGCGGGCTCTGTATGACGCTGAGCCTTGGACGGCCTTACAGACGCCTGTGGTTCCTCACTCTTTCGACCTCACGGGATGGTTTGCGGACTTCGCCCTGCAGTATACCACCTTCGAGCAAGACCACCTTCAGGCGCTGTGGGAAGCGACGCATCACTTCACGCTCACCTCAGAGATGCGCAGAGCAAGTCCCTATCTCGATCGCCTCAACCACGATCGCAAGCAGCGGCGCTCACGAGCCGGACCTCGTTGGAAGAAGGTATTGGAAGTCGCCCTCCAGGGGATGATCGCAGGTCATTGTGATCTCGATCTCTTCTTGGATCCGTTCATCCTGCACTTCCCTCGCCGAAATGCTGAGCAGAGCGCTTGGTGCCCTGGTCTTGGGGCGCGCGTGCGTCCTAGCGACTTGCTAGAGGCCTTGGCGCTCACGGACACCTCCGATCCATGGCGGAATCAATTTCGCACCCACCCTCAGGATCATCCCGGCCTACAGGTAGCGCGCCTCGATAGCAAATTCCGGCCAACAGTAGCTTCCGGTAGTGACGGTAGCGATCAGGACTAGATCAGGTAGGCTGATCTCTTCGGCAGTTAATCCTTGAGTGATCCTTCCTTTCACATGTAAGAGCCCTTGGGCTCAATCGTTGGGGACGGCCCCTTCGATTTAACAACACTCCTTTCTTTTTCACAAATATCCACCACTCATCTGGTATGTGACGTGCCCACATACCTTTCTTTCCACATTTTCCCTCTTGCAGCATCCCAACTACTGCAAAGGGTCTCCTTCGTCTTCCTCGTGCGACTGCATCGCATTGAAGCGATTGCGCTTCGCCCTCTTCCTCTCGAACTCCCGCAACAGTGCGCCGCAGTTCAAGTCAGCCTCGTCAACCCACGTGGGCTCCTTGTAGCCCTTCCAGTGTACGAGAAACTCGCGATGCACGCGGCCGTACCGCGTTCTCCGGCCCGATCGCACGTCCACAATCCGTTCCACCTCGTACTCGTCGTCCTCAAGTGCAGTCTCCCAGCTATCTTCCGGCAAGAAGGCCTCGTCGAAATCGAAACGATCGGCGTCTGGATCCACAAGTCGGGTCTTCGGCCGATCGGGGCAGTTCCTCACCAGCTTCAGCTTAGACAGATGTACGATCGGGAATACGTTGTATTCCGATCCGGCAATCTCAAGACGAGCAGCGTGATTTCCGATCAGTTCCGCGACACGGAATGGGCCATGCCACATGTGCGCTAATTTCTTCGCGTAGCCGACCTTCACGCGATCGAGATACAACCATACCTGTGATCCAGCCTCGATCCTGTGCGGGCGTACTTCCTCGTTGTGGCGATCAGCTCTACTCCGGATGGCGTCACGAAGGCGCTCATTCACATGTTCGCGTGCCCGCTGGTACTGCTTCTGGATGTGATTTCTCCAGCGGCGGGCGTCTCGATCACGATGTCCTGTAATGGCGATCGGCAGGGCAGCTTCCAGCGTCGATCGTGGATCCCAGCCGTGCGCAAGGTAGAATGGTGTATCTCCACGCGTGCGATCGTGAGCTGTGTTGAGCGCGAAAGTGAGCCGTTCGGCATATTCATCCCAGTCTCGCTGATCGACATCTGCGACATACATCTTCAGGGAGCGTGTCAGCGTCTGTACCATCCGTTCTGCCGATCCATTACTCTGCGGTCGGTACGCCATCGTGGGGCTTTGTTTTTGCCCCACGATTCGGTTGAACGCACGGAAGAAATCGGCCATGAATCCAGGCTCTCGATCGTGTCGGATGACTTCACTGGCACCGAACCGGCGGAAGACGCATTCCTCATAGTTCTCTGCGATCGTTTGTGCTGTCCGAGAGTTGCTGGCTTTCGCGATCACGTAGCCGGTGAACAGGTCGATCCAGATCAGCAGCTCGGTATTTCCCTTGAACGATTTCGGTAACGACGGGATGTGATCCATCGCGATCACCTGGAAAGGGTACGTAGCTTGTATATTCCCTGGCGACTCTCCCTGTATGAGAGGCCGTCCTTTTCCGGTCTCACAATCGATGCACTCACCTACGTACTTTTGCACACTCTTGAACAGGCCACGCCAATGGAAGTGTCTCCTGATCCGCTCGTACGTTCTTCCGATTCCCTGGTGTCCTCCTTCTAGGCTGACGTGGTAATGATGCAGGAAATCTTGTTGGAGCGTCTCCGGTACAACCACGCGGACGATCGGATCTCGATCGGCATTCGATCTTGACCCAGTCGGGCAATAGAGCAGCAGTCCACTTTCGTCCAGATCATACTCGTTGGCGATCTTGGCGCAGACCTTCGCCTCGTCGGCTGACAAGTCTACCACGTTGCCTTGCAGGTAAGCTTTCAGTTGCACGATCCATACTTCTTCATCTTGAGCTTGTACGATCCGCTCAACCCTCATCTGCTGTACGATCGACTCTTGCAGGATTTCCGGTCGTACTTGACGTCGTCGCCCCGCGGCTCGGGTAACCGCAGACACGCGGGCAGCAGCATCGTCTTCCTTCGGCCGCAGAATTTCATCCAGACGATTGAGCGTGGCCAAGTCTTGTCGATCCACTTCCAAGGTAACGATCTCTCCAGACTCTTGCTGTAAGGCGGTGTTGGCTAACTTGTCTGCACTTTGGTTCCATCCCCGTTTGACGTGTAGGAATTCGTGCTTCGGCCAGACTCTCAGTTGATCCATCGCTTTCTGTCTCAGCAGTTGGAGTTTAGGCGCCTTGCAGTCAATCTGTAACGGGGTTACACGGGTTTACACCTGGTGTGTTCCACACATGGATACACTTTGTGTAAGGTACATATTTGATGTACGGACACTCGAGGGAGTGTGTGTGGCTGAGAGCCACACGTTATGCATTTGAAGTAGGATTTCACTTGGTTTTACTATGTTAGATAGTTAACCACATACATTTACCCCCTAGGCGGCTAGCCGCAATAAAAGATAAATAAACAGTTTGAATTTGGAACACTAAGAGTAAAGTCCTTTTATTAAGGTCGTAGTTAGTAGGTGCCTTCGGATATTAAGGCCTATTAACCCTTAATAAGGTGTGTGTTAATCCTTAACTCGTTGAGTTAACCGTCTTCCTCTGACGCTAAGCTACGGCAGCCCCGCTGCACTTGGTAGCACTTGTTGGTCAATCCTGCGACTGAGTCTTCTGACTGATCCCTCTGAGAGGATGGAACACGCTGTGTTCGCGAGCTTGCCACCTGGCCAGCAAGAGACGCTTAAAAAGCTTATGTCTCTGTTGGGCCCCGAGGGCATTGCTCAGCTTGCTTCGCAAGGGCCAGAGGCGGTGTCCGCCAGACTGGAGGCTTTTGCAAGCTACGAGAAGGCGCTCTTAGAGCATGTTCAAGAGCGCGTGAGCGCAACGGCGTCCGCCGCATCGTCCGCGGCCGCGTCGTCGACGCACGAGTGGTCTAATAGACCGAAGCCGCTCATGTTGAGCGTGAAGACCTTCGAGGGGAAGGAAGGGGAGAACCTCCTTCTCTGGACCCGAGAGGTCGAGATGGCCATGGGATCGGCCCTGCTCCAGACTGAGCAACAGCGCGTAGCGCTGGCGATCTCGAAGCTCGGTGGCCGAGCTAGAGAATGGGCACTAACGTGCGGCACGTCTGTGGACGCTGCTTTCCCGACTTGGGATCAGCTGAAACAGCAATTAGTGCGCGTATTCGCGCCGCCTAACCAGGCGTACCGTATACGGTCGAAGTTCCTTGCTACCCGCCAGGGTAAAAAGGAGTTATTGGACTATGTCCAGGAGTTGAGAACTCTGATCGCCGGTATGGCGTCGAGCCCTCTTCCCGAGGCGGTCGCAGTGACCGTGTTTATGGAGGGCCTGCGCACGGGCGCAGCCCGAACGGAAGTTTTCCGTGTTCACCCTGCCTCATTTGAGGAGGCCGTGAACGTGGCATTGAATGCCGACTACAACTTCCAGTCTGCGAGACATGGTTCGAGCGCTGGTAGCGCGAGCTCTTCGAGCGGTCCAGAACCGATGGACCTCAGCCACGCTGAAGACGAGGCTGACCTCTATGCTGCTGAGCAGCGCTCCGGTATCCGTCGATGCTATACGTGCGGAAGCACCCGCCACTTGAGGCCTAGTTGCCCGTTGCGCAACAAGGCCCAGGCTCCATCGAGCCGAAGCACCGCTTCGAACCCTCAACCAGGGTCGTCGCGGGGAAACGACGGAACCCAGTAGGCGCGGGGCGCCCTACTGGGGAAGAACTGAGTTCTGTTGGGCCTCTGGGAGGCAGGAGAGAACGGGACTCGGCCCCGCAGAGAGCTAAGCTCTCTAACTCACGTAGTGAGTGCAAGCCCGGCTTGTTAGTCGTTCAAGCGAACGTGAAGGGCTTCGACAAGCCGTGGAGAGTCTTGATAGACTCGGGAGCGTCCGGCAACTATGTCCGGCGCTCCACAGTTGATGGTTTTAAACCATATGTGGAGGCTCTAAAGGAGCCTCGAAGAGATAAGATCTCTGTCCGTCTTGCGACGGGGACACTAGTGACAGTGTCGAAGGTCTCTATTGACCTGAACGTGAAGTTCTTAGACTTCGATAGCGTGGAACGCTGCTTGGTCTTAGACCTGGATGAGAGGTATGACCTCATCCTTGGCATGGCGTGGCTCGAGAGCCACGAGCCATGGATCGACTGGAAGTCGAAGACGTTGGGCGCTACGCGCCCGTCTCCTAGTGGAGCATTGGCGAGTCATGAACCCACCTCTGCTCGGAGACAGAAGCGCTATTGGCGCGAGCACGAGACCGAGTCGGTCATGGTGCTGGACATTGGTATGTCAGAGTTGGTGAGCAACGAAGTTGCTGTTAGCCGTGAGTGTGACTCACAGGGCGTGCGCGGGGTGGCGCGTTATCCGCCGAGCGGTGTTTGTGGGGTCGCTGACCCGCCGCTGTGTCCTAAGGACAAACGTGGAACGGCACGTAAACCGTTGAGCGGTACTTGTAGGGTCGCTGACCCGCCGCTGTGTCCTAAGGACAATTGTGTAACGGCACGTACTCCGTTGAGCGGTGCTCGTAGGGTCGCTGACCCGCCGCTGAGTGTCTCGAATGACACTGTTCCCTCTCCGAGGAGCCATAGTGCGTTGGCACCTAGGCAGCGCGACGGTGATGTCGCCCTGCAGCCCTCATCCGGCCGTGCTCGGGCGAGGAGGGAGAGGAGGAAGAGACGCAGAGCGTCTGTGACGTCTATGACGTCGGACGAGGTGTCCAGCGTGTTGAGCGGTGAGGCTCCACGCGACTGCAGCGAGCAGTTGTACACACTCGTGAATGGAGTGACAGGGGATGTCGACGGAGACATAAGTCTCGAGCGACTCCCGTCGGTTGATGCTCTGTTAGAGCTGGACGAGATGTCCGTCGCCGAGTTTGGCGAGGCCTTAAAGGCCGGCGAGCTTGCCGAGGTGGTCATGATACGACCCGAGGAGGAGTTAAACTCCTCGTCCGTCGTGGACGAAGCTGTCCTTGAGGACACGAAGCGAGCGCTAAGCGCTAGAAGTGGATCTTCGATCCTCAAGGATCCCTCGGATCCGTTTTATCCTTTGATTAAGGAATACCACGATGTGGTGTCGAAGGACCCGCCGTCAGGTCTGCCTCCGGATCGAGGCGTACGTCATGAGATTGACTTGGTTCCAGGAACCAAATACTGCGTAACACGGCAGTGGCCCTTACCAAGGGAGCAATGTGACGTCATCGACGCGTTCTTCCGTGCAAAGCACGCAGCCGGCTTGGTGCGAGAGAGCAAGTCTCCGCACTCGACACCCACGTTCTGTGTCAGAAAGCCTAATGGCAAGTGGCGTATCGTGCATGCTTTTAATAAGCTGAATGCGGCCACCATTCCGGCGCAGACGCCGATTCCTAGAAAGGATGTTCTACAGAACAACATGGTGGGATGTACGTTGTACAGTGCACTCGACTTGGTCGACGGGTATTATCAGTTGCTCATGAGAGCTAGCGATATACCCTCACGGCAGTGAGTACTCCGAGCGGTATGCTCTGGGAGTGGTTGGTGATGCCCCAAGGGCTGTCGAACGCGCCTGCAACGTTCAATCGTCTAGTGACGCAGTTGTTCAGGCCCCATCGGGCGTACGCTCAGACGTACTTCGACGACATCTTCGTCCATAGTCGTGCGGAGCACGGGAGGTCTGATGTGGAGAACCACCTTGACCATTTGCGAGCGGTGCTCGAGTGCATGCGCACGAATAAGTTGTATGCCAACTTGGATAAATGCGTCTTTGGCGCGGAGGAAATTCCATTTCTCGGATGCTTCATTGGGAAGCGAGGCCTTAGGGCAGATCCTGCCAAGGTTAAGGCCATTGTGGACTGGCCGGTTCCATCGAACCCGAAAGACTTGCGTAAGTGGCTTGGCTTAGCCAATTACTTGCACAAGTACAGCGAGAACTACGCTGATATGGCTCGGCCATTGTCCAATCTCCTTAAGAAGGATGCACCTTGGTGCTGGGATGTCGTTCACGACGAAGCCTTCAAGGCTGTTAAGGAGAGTCTCCTTCACGCGCCCATCTTGGCGCTTCCGGACCCGGATCGTCCGTTTAGCGTCGTCTGCGACGCCTCCGATTTTGCAATCGGTTGTGCTTTATTACAAGCAGACGCCGAAGGGCGTGAGCGCGTTATCGCGTTTGAATCTCGCCAGCTTAAAGCTGCTGAGAAGAACTACCCAGTTCATGACAAAGAGCTACTTGCAATGAAGTATGCTCTAGTCAAATTTAGAGTACATTTACTCGGCTCTAAGCCCTTTGTGATCTATACAGATCATGCGTCTTTACGCACTGCGACTCAGTCGCCTCACCTCTCACAGAGGATGGCAAGATGGCTTTCATTCTTTGCCGAATATAACTTCGAGGTGAAGTATAAGCCGGGGCGGCTAAACGTAGTGGCCGATGCGCTATCGCGCAGGCCGGACTACGAGTTGACTCATGTCACTACAGTGACGTCGTCGGTCCCCGACCTTATACGCAGGGCATACGCCCAAGACGACACATGTGTAGCTTTGCTACGCGCTCTTGGGAGCGAAGAGTTTAAAGACTCTGACAAGGAATTGTCACCGCGCTTACGCGCGAGGCTGCAGCGTTATACGCTTGATCATGGCCTGCTGTACTACAGCACTGACCCTGAGGACACTCCTCGAGTGGTCGTCCCTCATGATGAGGATCTTAAGTATCGCATCCTCTATGAGGTGCATGATACGCCTGTCGGTGGACATCTTGGTCGTGAGAAGACCTATGGCTCGGTGAGCAAGATGTACTGGTGGCCCAAGATGTACAAGTGGGCAAGCACCTATGTGCGTACATGCGAGACATGTCAACGGACCAAGTCCGCGCCGCATGCGGCTGCGCCGTTGGCGAGTTTGCCAGTCCCTTCGGGATGTTGGCAGTCCATTAGTATGGACTTTGTGTTTGGCCTTCCTAAGGATAAGGCGGGCAACACGGGTGTCGTGGTCTTTGTTGACCGACTGAGCAAGATGGCTCATCTTTCGGCTGTGCCGGACACCGTTGACGGTGAGGATACAGCGAAGCTGTTCTTAGACAGAGTCTTCCGCCAACATGGCTTGCCTGAGGCAATTGTCTCTGATCGAGACCCTCGCTTTACAGCGAAGTTCTGGACGTCCTTGTTCAGGGTGCTTGGCACCAAGTTGGACATGTCCACGGCGGATCATCCGCAGACCGATGGTCAAACTGAACGCGTGAATCGCGTTGTGGAAGATATCCTCCGAAGCGTCTGCGCTGAAGCGCCACGACGCTGGAGCGAGATGCTCCCCCTTGTTGAGTTCGCCATGAACAATGCGGTGCATGCCTCGACAGGCTTCACCCCGTTCTATGTGAACGGCTTGGTCGACCCTCGCGTCCCTCTAACGCCGCCACGGTGTGGCTCTGGGCTTGATGGGGGAGGGTTAGCCGATCGGCTTGCTGATGTCAGCCCAGTTGCGGTTCGCAAGCAAGTCGATGACTTTGTCTCTTTGAGACTGAGCGTCATGCGCCAGGTGCGCGACGCGATGGCTGAAAGCCAGGATCTCCAAAAGGAGTATGCAGATGCCAAAGGCAGAAAGAACATGGAGAGGTTTGAGATTGGTGATCTCGTTTTATTAAACGCTAAAAACCTACCTACACATGCAGTGTCTGCGGTCTTTAAGACCAAGTTGAGACCTAGGTTCATTGGACCGTTCAAGGTCGTGGCCAAGAAGGGCCTGGCGTACACGCTCAATCTTCCGAAGAAGATGCGTACGCACCCGGTATTCTACGTGGGCTTGCTTAAGCCATACCGGGACCCTGCTCGGGTGAGCTCTGAGGCGCTAGCGCCGGGTCGGGCAAGGGCTGCGAAGCAGCGAGAGGCTGCGAGGCAGCAGGAGGCTGCGGGGCAGCAGGGTGCGGAGGCACAGCACCAGAGTCCGCGGGCGCAAGATACTGCGGAGCAGCAGGACGCTGCAGAGCAGCAGGGTGCGGAGGCACGGGAGGCTGCAAGGCAGCAGGCGGTAGAGCCATCGGCGGTGGCATTGCCACGGGACGAGAGCCGTACGGCTGCATCCGCACCAAGAGGTCGAGCTGACCCTGCAGCTGAGCAATCTGGCGCTCAAGGTCTACGACCCGCTGCTGCATCGCCTGAGGCGACTCCAGCCAGTCGAGGCGACGCTCGACCTCCTCGAGGCTATTCGCTAGGCGATGTGAGGAGCGATCAACGTCCGCGACGTAGTCGCTCACCGAGCGGACACGGCTCTGTAAGGAGAGGAAGTCCACAAAGCTCGCAGCGCGAGAGTCCAGCGGCCGCTCGGCCTCCCCTGCTCTGCTCGATGAGCATGGGAATCTCCACTACCATGTGGAGCGCCTGATGGCGCGGCGCAGGCGCCAGGGTCATAACCAGTATCTGGTAAAGTGGAGAGGGTATCCTCATTCCCAGAACTCATGGGAGTTCGAGGTTCCACTTCGGCAAGATTGCCCTGACGTCGTGGACGCTTACGATCGGCGTCACCCGGTGACGGAGCGCCCGCAGGGCGCGCGACGGAGTCGCCGGGCGCGCCGCGCTTCCCACTACTAGAGTGGGGTGACGACAGGTCACGAGCTGAGCTCAGGCTCTGACCAGTGGCTGTGCCAGCCGACCCATGGCTATGGGTAGGGCTGCTCACAGCGGGAGCAGGAGGCCGGGGTGCCTCGTAGCGTGAGGGACGTTGTCCCGGTACACGCCGTCTTGCTTGTCGCTTCGCGAAGTCGAGGCGTAAGCGCCGCTCCAAGCGGATATCAGTTTCCGAGAAACTAGCTCGGAGAGCATCATAGGAGTGGAGCCGTCGGGATCGCTCCACCCAATTCTGAAACTGCGCTTCGTAAGCGGCCATCGTTTCACCCTCTGAGAGGACCACCGGCACTGTCCGCATGGCCGGTACGGCCTCACCGTTGAGCTGCTGACGCAGGCGCTCACGGTACTCCGAAGGAGTTGTGACTTGCGGAGTCAGGAAGCGCTCACGGAGCGATCGTTGTTGGACGACTTCATCAGTCGTCTCGGGCGCGGGCCCACACGTATACGTGTCCAAGAGCTGCGAGGCAGCGCGTCTAACGACCTCTGCAGGGGAGAGACGGTCATAACCGTAGTCGCGACGCGACGTGCCCACAATGGGGCGGGCTACAGGTCTGTTAGACCGTGCGCGAGATGCAGCCTCCAGCTGCCGGCTTTGAGCCCCGTCCAGGTCGTTGGAGACCACACCTGGCTCAGGGAGCTCGTCCTCGTACCTTGAGGAGAGAGGAGGCGCATTGCGCAAGGCGTTCGCCAAACCATCACGGTTCGGGAACGGATTAGGCGTATGGAGCTCGCGAGAGCGCGACGCCGGGCTTGAAGGCCTCTGAGAGGCAGCCTCCTGGCGTGTAGGAGGTTCCTCGCCGTCGTCTGGGATGATTTCGCCTTGTTCGAGCTCGTCGAGCCAGGCGTTTTGACGCGTACGTGGCGTAGATGGCTCAGGAGAGCTAGGAGCTCCGCTCTCACCCGGATGTTGGCTCGCGGAGCCGGAGCCATGACGTCGTTGGTGCTCCTCGTGGTACTGTCGTACACTGAGCCGCTGCGGAGCAGCTTCCCTGTCGGGACTACGGCCTGCGGCCTGCGGCGATCGTGGGCTGTCGCACCCCGACATGCGGCCACTAGAAGATGGCGAGGAAGGGTCTGATGACCGTGGCGAAAGGCTGAGCATTTAGAATGCAGTTTCGATAATGGGCTCTGGGAGCCGAAGTTCTTTGAACTTGTGATGAGGTAAAGTGACCTCTAACGTCTTGAGAAGAAAGACCTCACTGAGAAAGTGTCGTGGACACGGGTGTCCACATCTTGGTGGGGGGTGGTGTAACGGGGTTACACGGGTTTACACCTGGTGTGTTCCACACATGGATACACTTTGTGTAAGGTACATATTTGATGTACGGACACTCGAGGGAGTGTGTGTGGCTGAGAGCCACACGTTATGCATTTGAAGTAGGATTTCACTTGGTTTTACTATGTTAGATAGTTAACCACATACATTTACCCCCTAGGCGGCTAGCCGCAATAAAAGATAAATAAACAGTTTGAATTTGGAACACTAAGAGTAAAGTCCTTTTATTAAGGTCGTAGTTAGTAGGTGCCTTCGGATATTAAGGCCTATTAACCCTTAATAAGGTGTGTGTTAATCCTTAACTCGTTGAGTTAACCGTCTTCCTCTGACGCTAAGCTACGGCAGCCCCGCTGCACAATCTCACCGCGCATCTGGCGGATGATCAAGTTCGAATCACCGCAGATCACGATCCGCCCCCGGTCTGATGTCGGAAGGAGATCGAGCCCAAGTAAGAGACCCTGATATTCTGCCTCATTGACAGTGATCTCCGGCATGAATCTCGACTCCGCAGAAACGACCGTCCACTCGGGGAGCTTCCAGATCACAGCACTGAACGCGCCGATCTTCCTCTTGACACTCGCGGATCCATCAAAGGAGACTACCAGCAAGTCTTCGTCCGGCTCTACCGTCGGTGGCGGCGTGACGATCAGTTTGCGTGGTTGCTTCCTCGGAGCGATGGCGATCAAGGCGTGATCCATCTCTGATCGAGGTGTGATACTAGCCGCGAGGGCACCCAGGATCTCGTCTTCGCCTCTGGAACACTTCACGATCTCCAACGTCCATCCTGACAGCAGAGCAGCCCACTTGCCCAATCGCCCATCAAGCCCGGACGAGTTCAACAGCCACGCAAGCGTGGAGTGTCGAGACAAGACCTTGATGGATCGGCCAACCAGTTGGGTGTAACACACATCCAGCATTCGGAGTAGGGCCAAGACCTCCTTGTCGACCGTGCTGTAATTCAGCTCGTTGGTCTTCAAGGTACGACTGGTGAAGGTCACTGGCCAGTACACGCCATCATGTTCTTGCATGAGCGCGGCAGAGATCGCCCACTGGCTCGCATACAGCACGACCACGGGACCTCGATCAGGGTCGAAGTGTCGGAGGATCGGCGTGGCTACGACCTTGGCCTTTAGCAAGGTGAACGCAGTGATCGCTCTCGCCCACCGGTCATCTTCAGGCGACTCGTCGCCCCCGGTCTGAGGTACCTCGGCTCTCTCGTCCCTCAGCCGATACTCATGGAAATCCACCTCGCGCAACTCGTACAAGATCGCAGCGTAGATCGAGAAGTCCTCGATGAACCGACTGTAGTAGTTCAAGCTCCCAAGAAACGACTGCATCGATCGGAGCGAAGTCGGGAAGGGTAAGTTCCCCAGTGCTTCTAGATCTTTCGGGCTTGCCTCCAGACCTTCCGCTGACACTTGATGTCCCAGGTACGCCACCTTGCTATAGCCCCAGAAACTCTTGACCACACTGATTGACAGATTCCATCGATCGCAGGTGTCTAGGAGCCGCTCGACTTTCTCGCAGAGATCATCCCAGTCGGAGCTAGTGATCAAGATGTCATCGATGTATGACCGTCTTCCGAGTACTGATGGCTTCAGCTCAGGGTCAGGTTCACCGTCTTCAAACACGTCGATCAGCTTCGCCGACTCTTGATCGGCTCTGATCCGAAGATGTCCATACAGCGCGTTGTCGATCAAGCGCTGGTAGATCTGCGGGGCGTTCTTCAATCCGAAGGGCATACGTGTCCACTCGAAGAGTGATGAACGCAGAGATCAACCTGGCTCTTTCCGTCATGCTGACAACCCAGAATCCACTCGCCATATCCAGTGAGCAATACCAGAGGACCTTATCAAGATCGTCCAAGAGATCGTTGATTAGCGGCATGGGGTACACCATCAACTTCGTCAAGCTGTTCACCAACCGGTAGTCGATGCAGAGACGGATGTCGACCCCATTCTTCTTGATGATCACAACGATTGGAGATGCCCAAGGTGAGGTCGAATGGGTGATGATTCCCGCCGACAACAGTCCCTTGATCAAGTCTGACAACTTCTCCCGAAACTGCGGAGCGACACGTCGCACACGCTGGGCCACAGGGGTTGCGTTACCAACATCGATGTCACAGACGGCGCCACGTGCAGCTGGAGGGAGAGCGTTCCCTTTTCCGATCAGGAGATGCCTGCGCTTCCAGATGATCTGCCTCAAGCGATCGATCTGTTCCGGCGTTCTCCCTTCTGCCTCCTCGATCTGGATATCTTCGATCTTGACTTCCTCCGTGGTGGCGCTTACCTCCGGGAGTATGGCCATCTGATTCTCCAGATCTTCAACGATCAGGTCCTTCCCTTCATGGTAACAGACTTCGTCGTCTTCAGGCGTCCCGCTGACTTCGACCTCCGACTCCATTTTTGGATCGTCGGCGGTACCAGGCGCTGAGCCGGTCAGTGGTTGATCGTCGATCGGCGGCTTCGGACTGTTGATCATCGGGCTGACCAACTCCCGATCCACGGAATTCGATCGGTCCTCGATCTTGCACTCCTGATCGTCCATCCACTCTGGTTCCGATTCCCGCCGATCTTGCTTCGAGTCGACTGGATCAGCCCATTTCACCGCCACAGCAGCTACTTCGGGCTTCGGTCTGGATCCTTCACGCTTCAGGATACCCTTCGGGATGTCGTACGTTGGTCGATCCACCAGTGGTCCCATGTACGTCGGCTCAGGTTCCGCTTCCTCCTGCTGATCAGTGGTGGCTTCGTACGCAAGGTTCTGCCACTCAGCATATCGACGCGATCCTACGGAGATGAGTCCAGGCGTCCGCGGTACGAGATCTTCAGCCAACCACAGTCCCAACTGTGTGAGTCTCTGCAACATCAGCTTCTTGTCGCTGATGTTTGTGATCTTCAAGTACTGCGTCCGGCCAAGGCCCTTCACCAAGGTAGGTACCCATCTTTCTCCACGGGCGATCCACAACTTCTCTCGCTCTAACGCTCGGGGCTTTTGTATCGGTATCTCAACAGATTCTCCGACTTCCAGGTGAACGCTGTCGTCGAGCGCGATGTCGTGGCTGCTTCGGCCATACGGAGGGCGGCGGCCCGTCAACTGTACCCGCACTTCGTTCGGGAGGCACATAGTCCCGTCGGCCAGATCAAGACGGATGCCGGCTGGAATCATGAAATCCATGCCTAGTATCACGTCTTGCCCAACCATGTCACCAACCCACGCATCGAAGAAGTAAACCAAGAAACCAGCCAGCGTGATCTTGATCGTGGTACGTCCCAGAGTTGCGTACACATTTTCCCCGATCCCGATGCAATCCTGTCTCTGACTCTCGTCTATGATGCAGCCAACCTTACGAGCAAAGGCGGTGCTAACGATCGAGACTTCAGCGCCGGAATCTAGGAGCAGGGTCGCTCTGGCGTTGTTGATCTTGCCGGTGGCTTTGGCCTGCTTGAACCATTTGCCGGGAGCGTGATACTTCCAGTAGCCGCGTGATTCGCCAGGTAAGAGATCGCCAGCTGAATCAGATGGTGACATCCTGGCATTGTTGACTAACGCTGGTCTTCCGTGCTCCACCTCAGGCAGATGATCCTTCCAGTATCCACGCAATTCGCCGTCAGCTAAATCAAGTTCCATCACAACTTCCGATCGGGAGAACTCATCATTCCGCAAGCTCGCTATCGTTGCGGTACGTCTTCCATGAATTCCACGTATATTGTTGATCGGTGTTGTCGTCTCCTGACTCTTGCCTTCGGCTGCCTTTCAACGTATGCAAAAATACAGAACTTAGAACGCTCGGCTCGTACCAGATTCAAACCTGGCGAGCGTCCTAGTTTAACATCTTCTCCGCGTTGGATGGCAGCATTCCGGCGTGGCGCGTCGGGTTGTACCACTGGCGGATCAAGTTGTAAAACTCTTCCATCGGACATTTGCCGTCTTCGTGGAGCTTGCCGCAGGCGCGGCACACGTACAGGCAGTGATCAGCAGGGTGACCACGGCGACCACACTTCTCGCAGGTCAGGCGTTTCCAGCATCCAAGATCGGAGTGCCTCGTGGATCCACAGTGCGAGCACGGTGGCGGACGTTCTTCCAGGCGCGATCCATCTTCGCGATCAGTGCGAGCCGGCGACTGGCCTTCTTCCCAACGGCTCGGGCGTTGAGTTTCCGGTTTACGGTGATCAGCTGCAGCGGCCAAGTAGACGTGCGACGGAGCTCGATCATCTTCTGATCCACTAGAATCCAGATCGGATCCCGATCCAGCGCTGTCATATGAGGCGCGGATTGCGCGAACGGCGCGAGTGGACTTCGAAGGAGCTTGCGGTGGACCACTTGGCGCCTTCTGCCGGAACTTGTTCGATCCAGCGACCGCTTTGCTTTGGCGAACCTTGGCACGCTGACGTGCACGCAGGATTTCGGCAAGGGAGTCTCCGTCTGTGATACGCAGCAGAGTTAGCTGATCGGCCAACTCGCGATCATCCAGAGTCTCGATGAAATGCTCCACATGTTCCCGCTTTGTGGATGCCGATCCAGTCTTGATCTCCAACTTCGCGCGCAGACCCAACACGGTGAGCCTATGAAGATACTCAAGAGGCTTCTCGTCCGATCGCTTCCTCGCGTGGTAATATTGCCTCGCGAGTGACACGCCCAGCCCACAGTACTCGACTCGGAAGTCGCCCAGCAAGTCGTTCCACTTGCTGCGGGTGGTTCTCCCCAACTGTTGGTACCAGTTTCGCGCTGGACCAACTAGGAGGTTGCTGAAGACGATGCACTTCTCGCTGTCGGTCGCTTGATCTCGGGCGAACGCGGACTTCACTTTGCTCAGCCAGCTTCTAGCTTTCTCCTCATCGAAATCCTTACCGGAGAATTCCTTCAGCTCGGAGATCGCGGAGATCCTGACTCGGGGAACTGCAGAGGTGCCAGCGGACGACGTGGCATCGGCGGACGACACAGCGTTGACACGCGGGACTTCGATACTCAAGTCGTCTGGATCGTACTCGTCTGGGTGATCATGATGTGATCCAACCGACTCCATGTCGACGTCTTGGGCACCGATGTTCTTCGGAAGATCGGGCACGCGTGGCGTCAGAACGACTGCAGATCCTTGCTCTTTCTGGTAGCGATCCATCGCAGCATTGAAGAACGACTGAAGACTACCAGGGCTGGACGCCACGGTCGACACCGGCGCCAGGGTCGATTCTTTCTTCCTGGCTTCCAACATGGCTGCTCCGGCTGGTCCAAGCGTCATCCTGCTTAGCTCGATCGAGCTATCGGATCCCGCCTCCGACACCCTCGCAGACGTCTTCGCAGACGCGAACGAGGAGTGGGGTGACCCGGACTGGCTTGAGTATGTCGTCGTCAGCCCCTGATCAGCGGTCGAGATGACGGCGCCTACCAACGGTGTGAGCAGCCTTACCAAGTGCTTGGTGGATCCTTCAAGTATGGGAAGGTCAAGTTCGAGCAGTTGTTCGGCGTTGAAGTTCCCGGCCACGATTCCCGCTTCCTTCAGCATGCGCATCAGGGCGCTGATCGCCGCCGCTTGGTCTACCGGCTTGGCAGGCTTGATCACCGGGCCTTGAAGATCGCCGATCAACTTCGGCTTCATCATCTTCATGACTGGGTCCTCGATCAAGAACGTGCGGAGTTTCTTCCGGTAGAGGACGACACGCAGCTCGTCTTCCGTCCAAGTCTTGGTATCACCACTCTCGTCCGCGTCGGGTGCCTTCAGCTTCATCTTCGCGGGCTTCGGCGTCGCCTTCTTCGACTTCTTCGAGGAGGGGAGCGGAGTGGGGGTGGTGGTTTTGGGTGAAGGTCCTTCCGTTTTCACGGATGGATCTTCATCCGGCGGATTACGACTCGCGTCGCGATCCGCGGGGGGGGCCCGAAGGGCCCAAGGGAGGAGGGTGAGGTTTTTCTTCGAGGTCCATCGCTGAACCTTCCTCCTTGACCCCGCCAGAGCTCCTCCCAGGGCTCTGACGTTCGGTGTACTCTTCACTCTTCAGATGCGACGACGGCGATACACCTTCCGTCGACGCGCCGATACTTCCTGGCTCAACCTTGATCTTGGCCTCTTCTTGACTGGACTCACGGTGATATCCTCGGTTCGAATCCGGGCACGCGCACCATTGTGGTGTAGTGGTCCGCGAAGATTTTCGACGCGAGGGGCACTCACACACAGAGGGGCCGGACTGCCAACTAACGGAGGGGGTACTCCGATCGACCGTGGGGTCTGAAGATCTTCTCACCTTGTGTACCCGTTGACCTGGCGGGGTTAACGCTCTTCCTGGGTGACCTGGAAGGGGCCAAGGTGTTTGGTTCTTGGCTGAGTTGGAGTGTGGACGGCACTCAGGGGTAATCGGTTGACGACGTGTGGATACTTCTACACACGATCGTCGGTAGACAGGGTAGGTCGAAGCTTGAATAAACTTGATCCACTCTGGGGGGTTGTCCTTCGGGGCTTGTGTTGTTCCAAAGGGGGCCAATGGTTTCCAATGTAGATGCTTGGGCCGCCTACTGTTAGCGGTGGAGTTGAGGGGGGTGGAGAAAGAAGCGTTGACCTGGCCAAGCTTTCCAGGCGTTGTTGCGTGTCTTGTCCTTGAGCGTCTTGGGGTCCTTCGTCAAGGGGGGCCAATATACTTCCCAGCCTTGGAATTCTGTGGAACACCACTTGCGTGCTACAAGGAAAATCTCTCTCTCTTAACCATCTTAGATCCCTCCTATCTGTTCCCTTTCCTCCCATCATCTGCCCATCTCCCTCGCAGCTGACTGACTACCTTGAACTCCGTCCGGTGTACCAATTATTCGGTACATGTCATTCTCGATCGTCGTCGATCCAAAAGTGTACCTAAAAGATTGCACCATTGTCGATCCAGATTCTCGATCACGATAATGTCTCGAAATGATTGCACCGTATCGATCCACTTCCTCGATCAGGATAATGTGTTGAAATGATGGCACCCTTGTCGATCCATTTCTGGATCGCCAGCCATGTACTTGAATGATTGCGCCATGTCGATCCACTTGACTGGTACCCAAAGGTTGGTACCTGATTCGACTCAGTATCAGATCTGAATAGATCTGGATAGTCCCACTCAGGTTCCGTCTAATCACTCCACATCCTTCTCGATCATGTCTCCCTCGATCAATCGCTGACGACTGGCCTTCTCGCTTCACCACACAAAGCCATGTTCGATGGTAAGCTTGGGATCTGGCCTCTTGTCGAGAATTACACCGCTCAACGAAACAGCGCCAACCGCCCAGCAGGAACTGTCCTTACGAGGAATATTGGGTCTATCACCCGAGACGTCATCAAGGAGTTTTTGCTTGAAGAGGTCATACCTGCAATCAAGCGCAAATGGCCGGCTCGAGACCGAGACAAGCCCATCCTGATCCAGCAGGATAACGCAAAGCCCCACGTCTCCCCGCACGACCCCGACATCGTGGCAGCTGGGACTGCCGATGGCTGGAACATTCGTCTGTTCTGCCAGCCACCCAACTCCCCCGACCTTAATGTGCTCGATCTCGGTTTCTTCTCGTCGATTCAAACTATTCAGCTCGAGACCCTTCTCTATTGTGTCGACGATTTGATAGCTGCAGTCGTGTCTGCGTTTGACGTGTTGCCGCATATACACTGAACGACGTATTTCTCACTCTGCAGGGTGTAATGCTGTGCATTTTGCAGACCGACGGTGGAAATGAATACGTATTACCGCACATCGGAAAGCAGAAGTTGCGGCGAGAAGGCAGACTTCCAGAAGTGCTAGCATGCCCTAAAAGTCTTTTTGCGGCTGCGCTTGAAGCTGTAGGAGGTGATCCCTTAATTCATACTAGCAGGGATTGCTAGTATAATGATATCTGCTAATACGCTTTAATAATTAATAAAATCCTGACTAGTATTAATTATTATATTCTACGTTTTAAACAATTACACTAATAGTCACAAAATAGTATTCTTAAGTTCCACAAAATTGCTATAATCAATCGATAATAATAATAGTAGCCCCACCCCGATCTCGAAGAGATGCAGACGTTTGAGCACCAGTCATCTCCACCAAAATAGAACAAGGCTCCTTGTGCCATTCAAGGTTTAGTCAACCACCTCTCAACCATTAAGCTCTGACTTGAGGGCGTGTTGTACACGTCGTGGCTCAAGATAATGAAGTGTGCTGCCACTCATTGCTGCTGTCCAGAACTATCAGTAGTGTCGCCGTGTTGTGTCTGTCGGAATGGTGTTCATCATTTGTGTAGCAACGACGTCTACGCTGATGCTACACTAGAAAAACGGTAAAGTTAAAGTGCACATGTATGATCTCTATTGATAGTTATGAGATAATACTAAGATAATACTAATCACTTAGCAGTATCATTATTCTTTTACGCCCTTTCTAAAGTCAATGAGCTACAGTAGATTCGGAGGGCTGAATAGTACTGCGTATTACTACAAAATGATACTAAAGGTTTCCTTTTCTCTCGGCGCAAACTTACATTTACGCTGGCTTCCTTTTCGAAGAGAATCGAGGAATTCGACTTCGGCAATGAGGTGCAGTGCAACGCACTGTAGTTCCCAGGGCATCTCCGAGACAGCGCGATGTGTGACGTGTTCTAAACGCGTTCACCACTTATGCAGTAACGACGTCGTTGCCAAGTTCAAAGGGTTGCTTGATGATGCCCCTGTTGCAGCGAGGTACTGTGCTTAATAAAATTCTCATCTCCTTTTAACAAAACTACTGTTCTTCGAAGGTTTTGCAGCACGATCTGTGGCAGCAAGTTCGTCGGTGTGGAGTACGTGAGCGACGGGCCCGATTCGGACGACGCTGGCACGCTTTCATCCGGCGACGGCGATGATCCAGGGGGACAAGAAGGCCCGACCACCACGTTTTCAGAGCCATCAGACACGTCCGACAGTGTGGTCGAGTTTAGCAGTAGCTCACCGGTTGCTTCGACAGTCACTGAAGAAGCTCGGAAGGGTGAGCCAAAGACCAACAAGGCGCAGTAGTAGAAGTTAGTGGTATTAAGTCTTAGCGATATCTCTTCTAGGGGTGCATCCAGCTTATCAACAGCATTATCCATCATTTATCTACGTGTGGAAGTATTATCATAGTACACAGTCAAATCTGTGTTACTATCAATCTCTGCTTCCTCCACACGAAAATGATTGGTCTATTTATTTTTTGCAGGTGGAGATAATGATTGACTTGACTTGGGAATTCGTATGTCCGGGACGCCGACGACTAAATACGGGATCTGATTGGACAATATTACGACTGTTCGTGTAGAGTTACAGACTGTCACTCAGAAGAAGAACGAAGACGTTGACACCAACACCATGACGTAAGTACACTGAGCAAAAGACACACTTTAACAATGCTAACCACTTGTACGCTCTGTCAATCTCTCCGTTGTGTTGTTCGCACTGCAGTCATTAGCAGGTTGCGAACGGGAGGCTGCGAGTCCGGCTAGATTCTGCTTCGCGAACTAGCCGCACCACTGTGGTGAGTTTGATCTGGGTTACTCTGCGCTTTCGTTTACTTGGCTTTAACTATAACATCTGATATCCTGTGTTGAACAGCTCCACGGCTTGAGCTTCATCAAGGAAGTGGTAAGCCAGTTTTCTCTTCGATCCCAAGAATAATGTGCCGCATTAGCATCGGCCATTCTGACAGTGTTGCTTTCTTTTTTGTATGTCTAGGTCATCGGAAGAAATGCTTTGCTACGGAGGGCACCCACGCCTAAAAAAGGCGCTGCAGCATCAGATGGACAGCGAGCGCAAACGGTGTGCTGTGCTGCTGGCCAACGAGAAGACGCTGCTGCGCGATCTCCAAGAGCGGAACACGGCCATCACGAAGCTGCAGCGTACCATCTCGGCGCTTCAGCAGCAGGTCCAGGACAAGACTAGTAGTACCTGTATCCAAACCACCACAGCCTCCATGCCTCAAGAGAATCAATGCTAGGAAAATCAAAGGTTTTTGGCAGCTGATGAATTTTTCCGCTTGGAAACCCACATCTTCTAGCATCGATCTAATTTCCAGTCGTAACACCTCCCTTGTAATATTCCCTGCCGCGACACTCTTTTCTTCAGAAACTTGTCGCGTGATATGCAAGTGTCTTGAAGAGCCTTAGGATCGACGTAGACCGCGTCCACCTGCGAGCTTCTAGCAGAGATGTTGTTCTTTGAAGTGATAGTATGCCAAGGTTATCACCAAATTTTGGCCAATTAGAGGGCTATCTTATCGTCGGCTCCTGACGCATACGATTTCCCGACATAGTTCGATTCTTGGTCACCGATAGTAAAACTCAGTCACCCGCCGGCGTCAGAATTCGCAGATTCCGGAAATCATAAGTGGATCCGCCGACGTTTTGCCTCAGAGTGCCACATAAAACTTACGTAAGTTAGAGAATGGGCATTTATCAGAAGTATCAATTTCCACGAAGGGATCGCCTCCTACAGCTTCAAGCGCAGCCGCAAAAAGACTTTTAGGGCATGCTAGCACTTCTGGAATCTGCCTTCGCCGCAACTTCTGCTTTCCGATGTGCGGTAATACGTATTCATTTCCACCGTCGGTCTGCAAAATGCACAGCATTACCCTCTGCAGAGTGAGAAATACGTCGTTCAGTGTATATGCGGCAACACGTCAAACGCAGACACGACTGCAGCTGTCAAATCGTCGACACAATAGAGAAGGGTCTCGAGCTGAATAGTTTGAATCGACGAGAAGAAACCGAGATCGAGCACATTAAGGTCGGGGGAGTTGGGTGGCTGGCAGAACAGACGAATGTTCCAGCCATCGGCAGTCCCAGCTGCCACGATGTCGGGGTCGTGCGGGGAGACGTGGGGCTTTGCGTTATCCTGCTGGATCAGGATGGGCTTGTCTCGGTCTCGAGCCGGCCATTTGCGCTTGATTGCAGGTATGACCTCTTCAAGCAAAAACTCCTTGATGACGTCTCGGGTGATAGACCCAATATTCCTCGTAAGGACAGTTCCTGCTGGGCGGTTGGCGCTGTTTCGTTGAGCGGTGTAATTCTCGACAAGAGGCCAGATCCCAAGCTTACCATCGAACATGGCTTTGCGATGGTAGTCAAATCTGTTCAGAACCCATTTAGTATCATATCAATCCGAACAGCAGTTTATCATATCTCGAAGGTTTACCTTGGCCTGGCCACCGCTGCCAGAAACATGGTCTTCGGTATAAAGCGCTTGCTTTGGCGGTGACGCTCTGGCAGTTCTTCGTCGGGGAGTACCAGAAAGGTGCGCTCGTCGATGTCCTCGTTAAACCACTTTTCATCTATGTGCACCATACCGTACATGTTTTCAAACTGGTACGTCTGCTTGTTGATAAAGGTGAGAGTGTGATGCATGCGCTGAATCTTGTTGTTGTCGCTTAGCTGAAGCTTAATGCGTCTTGAACGCCTCGTCAGGTACCCCTCTTCAACCATAGACCGTATCAGGGACGCGGAGACCCCAATACGAGCCGCTGTAGCTGTCACACGACGACGTTGAAAGATGGGCACTTCATTGAGCTTCGCCGCCAGTTTGGAGCGGTCGTACGGCTTCCGCCCTGAGTTTCCTCTGATTCTGCTTTCGGGGGCCCCATCGGCGATACCGTGTGCGACGTTCTCCCTGTAGCGGCCCCAGATGCGCTTGATACTATGCCAATGACAGCCATAATCTTCGGCAAGCTTGGCATATGTGGAATGGGGCAGTTTTCCGGGATTATGCGGAGACGGTCGACGCCAACAGTGTTGGCGTCGTGAGGACAAGTGTGCCGTCGTCAACGTTGATTGACGACGTGAAGGACGCGTATGCAAGGGATGCAGACGCGAAGGAGCTGCTGGAGTTCCTCGCAGCGTCTCTACAACTAAAAAGAAGGTCGTTAACGATGCACGCCTTTGGATATAGGTTAGATTCCCCATAGCAACAGTCGCGATTGTGTAGCGGGCGAAGTCAAGGCTCAGCGGGTGATTGAAAACTGAATGCGTCCGAATGGCCTGCGCCAACGATGATAGCTCCGTCAATTCGGGACCAACCAAAACAAAACAAACTTTGCTAGAAAGCTCTAATCGTGTACGTTCGATTGAGCCAATCAACGTGCAATTTTGTTAACTTTAGCAGGAGTTTGCGAAAGGTTTGAGCAAATAGACCAATCGTTTTCGTGTGGAGGAAGTAATGGATTTTTTGTCGATCTGATTATAATAGTAGTATTTGGAAGACAAATTCAAACATCACTATGCGTGTTTTACTCTCAATCTCTGGGAGGAAGACTATCAATCCCTGCACACTAGATACGAACTGTCGAATCCGGACCATCTGACCAATCAGCGATCATTTAAAACCTACGCTCTGAATTATGAGAACTTTTAATAACCGGAAATTCTTCTTTTCATTATTCATTCTAGAATACGCCGGCTCGAGGATAGATGATAAAGCTGTTCTGTGCACTTGTTGGGGCGCAAGGGAGCGCGTTCCCTGTGGACATCGACGCGAGTCAGTCGATCGGGGACTTGAAGGACGCGATCAAGGATCAGAAGCAGAACGACCTAAAAAATGTCGATGCAGACAAGCTTCAGCTCTTCCTGGCGAAGAAGGGCGATGGGTGGCTGGCTAGTAAGGATCTTCCTTCAATACAAAGAGACATGGCGAGCCCCACGATATTTGAGAAATTACCGTTGGTGGATCCAACTTGTTCGATTCAAGAAGTGTTGACGGAAAACGAGTTGCCAGACCCGCAAACGAGGCAAATTCACGTGTTGGTAAATGTTCCACAAGTGCATGTTTTGGGCAAACGCACTCGAGCTGATGAATGGTTTATCAACCAGATTGGAATGAAGAAAAGCAGAGTGATTGTGGATGGTAACGAGACAGATCGCATCACGAGGTATTTCGAGATGGCTGGGTTTCCGCCGTTGGCTCATCCGAAAGCGGAATACAGGAAGATTTTGGAGAGGAACGCGTACATTGTGATTTTCACAGAGTTAATGAAGAAAGCTAAGCTGTCCTTTGAGAAGGGTGCCGATTGCAGCTTGGTGGTGACGGGGAATCCCGGAATAGGGAATAGTCGCTTCTACCTGTACTGCATCTTTCACCTTATTTTTCGCACTAACGTGGAAGTTAAGAAGCTCCCCTCCTTCGATTTGGTGGTGAATTATGGCGATACATATCACAAGTTCGATACTGAGAGGCACGAGTTTATCGAACTGTAAAGGTGATGTTTCTGTGCTTCGGGGTCGGAACAATGTGCTTCGACTCGTCGAGGCGACTTCGTCGAACCTTGCGGGTTGGCGTGGAGTTTCGATTCTCTTCGCACCACCAGGCGTTGACGGCATCAATGATTTTTCAAAAGTCACCACTTTCAAGTACATCATGCCGGTATGGACTCTTGAAGAGCTTCGTGAGTATAATTCACTCCTCCAAGATGACTTGAATCTGAGTGACGATGTTTTGTTTTCGAGATGGAATAAGTTTGGTGGGATCCCCAGATTCGTATTCACCCAAAACGAGCGTGAAGAAACTGCAGAGTTGCAACATGCTGTCTCTTCCTTTAGTGCTCTGCGGATTATCTCTTTTGCTAAAAGCAAGTCAGCTGTGCGAGAACAGAACTACAGCCATCGTGTCCTTCAGATGGTGCCCAGCGAAAAGGATCTCCGAGTGGATTTCTATTTGGATTTTTTGTCCAGCCATATCGCCGAGACGATCATTGACCAAGTGGACCAAGAAAGTATCCAGAAAGTGTCAGAATTCGCGGTTGCGCACGATGGAGATGACTCGGGAAGTACATCTGTGCTTCGGGGCAAGATTTACGAGTTGCTTTGTCATAAATGGTTTAGCATGCCTAAACAACACAAACTGGTGTTGCGTCCTCTGGGTGATGGACATGCATCCGTTGATGTTTCCTTACCTAGAGAACTGAAAACGGTACGCTTCTCTGCTTTGGCCGAGATTGAGACTGTTGAAAGTGGGGTCTACTATCGGCCGACATCAAAAACGTTTGGTGCTCTGGATGCATTCGTTTTTGTCGGCAACGCATGTTACGGCTTGCAGATGACACGGAATCGGGATCATGGAATCAAGGGTGCACCATTGAATGTTTTCTTAAAGTGGCTAACGGGGGTTGGTGTTCCGGCAAATCGCCTGTATTTCACGTTCGTGGTTCCAAGCCAATTTAAAAGTGAATATAAGAAGCAATCGATCCGAACAGCTTCCAATTCAGACTCTCAGCGGCCAGGAGCTGCTGCCAAGGTCAACCAGTTTGTAGCTTCTTTGGATGTATTCAGCGAACGCGGCCAATAACAATCCTGGTTTGGAGACCACGTGTGAAGTGGAGAACGTGGTAGCGGAACAATTGCAAGATCTTACGTACGGTTCACATTATTTTTTGACGGGTAGCAGCGGATCCCAAGGCCCTAGCTACGGGTGTAGGACACAATTCAAGGCTGGTAGATGCTATTTGTTAACCGCAGAGCCATTCAACACGGTGAACCGCTAGCATGAAAAAGTATGGTAGTTGAACTGAAGAAAAAAAGTGGGGCTATGTCATGATCTTGTTGAGTTTTACTGCCTAGGAGGCTTGCATGTTCCCATTTTAAAAAAATAAATCTTCTAAACTTAGAAGCTTTAAGTATGCTTTTCAGAACTGAGTCAGAAGTCAGGAAAACATCACCATCCTATGAGTCATAGGCTATGACATACACGGCGCTTTAACTCACAATTCAGAAAAATGTTGACCGTACTCACACTTCAGAAATACATACTCACTTTTCAGCTCGTTCTACAGGAAACAGTGTATGCACGTAGTGAACACTACAGTAGCATAGATTTATTATTTTCCATCGCATCTAACCTATAATTTCTGCTCATCTATCATACTACTTGATAGTTTCTTCGCGCCTTATTCCGTAACAACTGCCACCACAGAAGGCTTTGGGGTGGGCGCCCCCACTGCTGTCAACGTCGCGTTGATCACCAGCGATGTGTCAGCGATTTTCTGCGCTTTAAGCGCCTCGTGCAACAAGTAGTTCTGATACGGATCAGTCGGAGCCGTGAAGGATGTACCGGCAGGACAGCCCTTGGCGAACGCGACGATAGACCACGCCAGCTTCGTGCCGTCCCAACACGCCCGAGAACCCTTCTTGGCGTCGGTGCTAGCCACCCAACGGCCGTCCACGTTCATGAGCACATACGCGCCAGTCGCCGTGGTACTGGGCTCTTTGTCTGCCCACGACCACACCTGAGCCGCCATCTTGGCGATATCTGCGTTGTCTATGGCGATGAGGTTCAAGTTCCATCGTAGATACTTAGGAATACTGTCACCGTCCAGGAACACTGGGAACTTGCGCGTGAAGGCTCCTGTTGCAGCGAGTGAAATGTACCGAAGCTGTTCGGACCACGACCGGATCCAGTTGGTGTTGCTGTATATCGCGAGGCCGTTGATCATACGTTTGGCGTCCGGGAGGTCGTCGATGAACTCGACCGTCAGCTCCTTCTCGACCGTGCACATGTCGTACAGACTGTAGGCAGCTCCCGTCTTGGTGTTCGCGAGGGCCAACACCTGGTGGCCAGCGTTAATAAATTCGTTGATGCTGCCATTTGCCCACTTGCCCTTGGCCAGGTCGTCGAGTGCCTTCAACGGGACCAGCAAGTCTCCAAACGTATCGTTGAACAGTGTGTCGATGGCGCCGAACTTGTCCGACCGCTTGATGTCCGCACCAGTATCCAAGTACACCACCACGAACTCCGTCGGGTTTGCGTTCAGCCACGCCTTGATCTCGTCCAAGGAATCTTTTGTCAACGGCTGCTCGGAAGCCTTAATACCAGAGATCGACGGAAAGCAGCCCAACAGCTCCGGTCCCCAGTTGTACGTACCGTAGTTACCGAGTGCCTTACCGAGCGCACCGAAGAACCCAGTCACAGCGTCCGAGCCAAGGGCACCGCAGTGGCCCGTGTGGAGGTCGTTGAGGAAGAAATGCGTGTCAATCTCGATGAACCGAATGCCGATGTCGAGCTGGTCCGTCATACTCAGCACCTGGTTGTTCGTCTTGAGGTAGGACCACCATTTGTCCGGGTTCAAGTTCTTGTTGAAGAGCTGATCGCGGTTGCCGAAGCCGTCGGCAAGTGTGATGGCGCTGTTGTGTGTAGCAGGGATCTGTGCGTAGCAGAACGGACCGCTGTTGGCCAAGTTGCGCTGGTACGCCAGCGTGGTTTTGAGCCACTCGGGAACTGCAACGGAACCTCTGTCGCACACTTGGCTACACACCGATTTGTCTCCGCTGCACTTGTCCACCAGCTTGCAGTCCGTATCCACGAGGTCGTTCTTGCCGGGGTTCTTGGCGCCAGGGTCACGTGTCATTTCCAGGTCGTCGGCCATTCCCTTCGGGTCGTCACACGAGTCTCCATCGAAGTCGCAGCTCTTCGTTCCAGTGAGCGTATCTACGAAGCCGCCGTTGGGCGCCTTGAACGCCACCATTCCGCTTAGGATGTCCCAAGTATCATCGCTGACAATGTACTTGACGGCAGCTTGGATGGTCTGGATGAACGGCCGCATCTGGTGGACGCAGCACCCGAAGTTGATGGTCGTAGCTGAGGCCTGAGACGCGGTGTCCTTGAAGGGGTTTCCTGATAGTCCCGAGCATTCCTCACCACCGCCGACTGTCATGAAGGGGAAGACCATGTGCTGGAAGAAGTCAAAGTTGTCCACCGTATACATCTTCGTCAACTGTGTAAACATATCGAGACCGCAAGACGCGTCCCCCTTCTTGGAGCACAGAAACCTGTTGAAACCGTCGATGAGCTCGTTGACGATGAAATACTCCATGCTCTTGTCAGCTGGGACCACAATGTTGAGCAGGTCGATAATGTCACTGATGTCGGTGCAGCATTCGTCATCTTTTTGGAACGCTGGGAGGAGTTTCTGGATAACTTTTTCACCACAAGGTCCAAGAGCGTCACTGAAGGCATCACACAGATTGTCCACGGTATCATCCGTTTGGGCCGCCATGTACTTGTAGATGATCGGCGAGATGTCTGCGGGGGTGGCTGCGATGGATTTAAACAGGTTGAGAAGTCCCTTGAAGTCCTCGTTCTTGACCAGATCGACGATGTCCAAGACGCCACAACTGCTGAAGAGGGTGCTGGCCACTGCCAAAGCGATTGTTCCAACGTTGTTAGCCACGCAAGTGTTGAGACCGTAATCCGCCGGCAGTGCGTCCACCAGAAAACCGAAAAGTTTATCCTTCGCAGTGCATTCCTGAGCCTGAACTTGTATGTGCGGGACGGTGGACGTGAGACCCAGCACACCTACGAAGGCGGAGGCCGCGATTCGGCGGAGATTCATCACGTTCTTCACCAAAGCAATGATAATTTGGAATGAAACGAGGGATTGCCATCGGAGCTTCGGGCGACACCGTAACCTCATACACATCGGAAGAGCGGTCAAAACAACCAATTGGCGCCTGGATGTCAGGGGTGACTGTCGAAATGTGCCGGTACAAAGCAGACCCCATCTTGGTTGGAGATCCCATACGTTTGTGAAAAACGCAAAATCGTGTGGTTGTCTTCATTTTCAGCCTCGGTACATGCATAGTATTTGGTGACGTTTGATTTTTCAACGTGAGTCTCCTCCTCGCGGCTCCGGTCTCGAACTTAGTACCCTGTAGCATCGTAAAATGAAGCAGTTATTAGTGATGGCGCTGGCGAAATAGGTGTGTTTGGCCTGTAGAAAGAAGATTGCACTAGGTCAAAGACTTCATTTCCGATACTCTATTTACTGGTATTGGGAGGTGTTGTTATACCTGACGATGAATCTTCCAAAAACTGAAGCACAACTGAACAATACGGCACCTCTGTGACAAACATATAAGCAGGGCTGTGCGTACACCAGCACAGCACCTGCACGGTGCAGGCTGCACCTAGTATCATAATGATAATGAGAAAGCAACGTCAAGTGGATTTGCTGACCGATAAGAATGTGATTCGGTAAAAGAACACTGAGAGGGTTAACCCTCTCAATGCTCTTTTTTATTTTGTCCAACTGCACTATTCACTAGTATCAGTACATGAAAGAACCGAACTATGTCTTCAAGAAATTTTCTTAAGCTTATTTCAGTAATGATGTACCATGAGGCGGGCGCCTCTGCGACACGTGTCTGTAGGTTGAGCTACAAAGTGCCCAAAAATGTTTTGGGGTCAACCTACAAAAAAAATTTGGGCACCTGTTTTCATAATGAGCCGGGCGCTGGACATGAGGCTGTCTAGAGAAACCGATTTGGGCACCGCTTCTCGGGCGCTGGATTTAGAGAAACTGATTTGGGCACCGCTTCTCCTGTGTTTTCAATGAGGCGGGCGCTGCTGCGACACGTGCTAGTTTATCAAAACAAAGCGAGATATGTACACACTGATATCTCTCTATTATTAAAGCAAAGCGACTCTTAGCTTAAGCTCGAGCCACGTACCCGGTCATTTTCAGACGCATCACAGCGTATGCGAGCACATGGACCGGAAGCCGCTTCCCCCAACGCGGTGCTTCTCTTCTCAGCCAAGCGTTGTAACTACCGACGTCTCAGAGGAGCAGCGTAAGAATCTGGTGAACGCGACTCTGAAGCTAATGGAGTTGTCCCTCATTGCCGGCGAAAAAAGTGGGCAACTTGTCCGTAGAATCTCGTGACGGACGATAAGAGTGGATGTGGCGAACCTGAATATTGTGTTCCTCGACGAGCCGGCCGTTGATCTGGATGTCAATTCAGCGCTCTTTGCGGCTCGGTGAAGATGTTCGACAACTTGGAGTTAATTTCAGGCTCACAACGTATATCGATGCTGGCTTCGGTCGTGACGTGAAGGACTACGCGGTCGAGTACGATAAAGGTATCCGGTGACTTCATCTGTCACTTTCAACACTACAAACCAACCACGACAAGTTTCTGGAACGAGCTTCGTGCACTCATGACGAAGCAGCGGCTCGTTTCGGCACAACGTTCTACACGTAGTCTGCGTCGAGAAGATCAGCTCGCGCATCGATCTCATCTACAACAGAATTAACTCCATCGGCGCGATCAACCTCTTGGTATGTTGGAGGCCATCACTAGGTGCGTGCTCGGTTCAAGGACGTTGAGTCGACATCGGTCTCGGTCTCTTTTCAACGATGCTCAAGTTGAAGTTCTCCTTTTCAGCCAATCATAGCGCGAAAACATGTGCAAAACCGTGCATCGCTGGTTTAACAAACGTCCTTGGTGTCATTTTTGCATTTGCATCGTCAGCATCACTTCAAGATGATCTTCCGCTCCCGTCTCCCCGAGCTCCCAATTCCAGAAGATGCGTCCATCTGGAAAGCACTCGAAGATCATACTCGAACCATTGGCAGCAAGAAAGCTTTCATTTGCGGCATCACTGAGAAGTCTCTGACTTTTTCAGAGCTGCTGCAGCAGGCCAAGAAAGTCTGCGCAGGACTCGCTGCCAATGGAATCAAGAAAGGAGACGTCGTGGTCCTGCACTCGTTCAACTGCCTCGAGTACGTGGTAGTGTTCCTGGCACTCAACCGCATTGGAGCTATCGCGTCACCGTCCTCTCCGCTTTTCAATGGGAAGGAGTTAGCCGACCAGATCGAGATCGCTGAGGCAGTCGCTGTCATCTCGCACAAGAAATTTGCTAAAGTGGCGGTGGAGGCTGCTGGATTACGACGTCTGCCACTATCGCGGGTGCTTACACTTGGCCAGGCAGAAGGTCCTTCGGGACTGAAGTCTATCGAGGACCTCATCGCTCAAAACCTGCCGTTCCCAAACCTCCCTCCTATTGACACAAACCAAGTGGTGACGTTGCCGTTCTCCAGTGGAACTACAGGACGACCGAAGGGGGTAGAGTTGACGGCACGTGCAATGTACGCTTGCGGGATCCTGCCAGCCTACCGTGAAGCGGAATTGGAGTACGTGCTTGGAATGCTGCCGTTCTTTCACATTATGGCTACGATGATCTTCCACGTTACTATCTACAAGGGCGTGACAATGGTGGTTCTACCTGGTTTCGACCCCGAGACGTTCCTGAGTACTGTTGTAAAGTACAAAATGACGAAGTTGAATCTAGCTCCGCCGCTTGTCACCTTCCTGGCTAAGCACCCCCTTGTGGACAAGTACGATCTCTCCCATGTGACCCACGTTAACTCTGGAGGAGCACCTTTGGGTAAGGAGGTAGAGCACGCAGTCATGAAGCGGCTGGGGATTCAAGTGCTCCAAGGCTACGGCATGACGGAATTTGCCGGGTGTGCTACCAGTTCGTACCCGACAACGTTCCGTGACGGTGCGTCTGGTACGTTGCACCCGAATACGGAACTGAAGGTGAAAGACCTCGAGACGGATAAGGATCTGGGCGTGAACCAGACTGGAGAGCTGCTGTTCCGCACCCCTGCACTGATGAAGGGGTACTACAAGAACCCCGAAGCGAACCGAGTGACGTTCACCTCGGATGGCTTTGTCCGTACTGGAGATGTTGGTTACATTGATGAAGATGGCTACATCTTCATTGTTGACCGACTCAAAGAACTCATCAAGTACAAGGGACATCAAGTGGCACCAGCAGAGGTGGAGGACGTGGTGAACTCTCACCCAAAGGTTTCCGACTCTGGCTGTGTCCGAGGTTTCGATCCTGCTACGGGGGAAGAAATCCCCAAGGCTTTTGTGGTGCTTAAAGAGGGTGAGTCATTGAGCGAGGAAGAACTCATGGAGTACGTGGCAGGTAAAGTGACGGGCTACAAGCGTGTGCGTGAGGTGGAGTTCATCGACATCATCCCCAAGAGTCTGTCGGGTAAAATCCTCCGTCGTGAACTCCAGATTCGTCAGAACGAGAAGATTAAGTCGATGCAGAGTCGTCTGTAAGTGGGGAGAGTCGAAATATCCAGTTAACACCGCGTATGCTGTTGTTTGTCACCGTAATTCGACGAATTCCAATTACCATCCTGTTGTAGTGGTTCAAAACGAAGCTGGTGCAATCCGTGCGTAATTCTGCCTAGTGTCTTTGAGCATTGAGCACCTCCATTCCGTTCATTTTTCAACTTTCCTTCTTGGAATCAAACTCGACTGGTGAATTCGTCTACAATGACCATCATCTTCAAATCTCCGTTTCCCGACGTCTCTCTCCCTGACGATGCTGCTCTTTGGAACAAATTGGAGCAACACGCACACGAAGAAGGTGGCAAACCGGCGTTTGTCTGCGGAATGTCGGAGAGAACGTTGACGTTCGCACGAGTGTTCGAATTGGCCAAACTCATCTGCGCTGGACTTGTTGTCAAGGGGATTAAGAAGGGCGACGTACGTTATTTCATGTAAGGCTCGCCATAAACTAACCCTCTATTTGCTGTACAGACTGTCGTATTGCACTCGTTCAACTGCTTGGAATATCCTATCGTGTTCCTTGCGTTGAACCGTATAGGTGCGATATGCTCCCCATCGTCTCCGTTGTTTAACAGCGAAGAACTCGCGGATCAAATACGATCCTCCAACGTACGTCGATAGCGTCATATCCTGCTCCAAATGAACTAACCAAGTCAATTTTCCAGGCTTCAGCAGTGCTTTCACACGTGGCTTTCGGTCAGGTAGCAGTCGAGGCTGCTACACTTACGAGCATCCCACTTAATCGAGTGTTTACACTCGGACATCCCAAGGGCATCAATGAGCTGCAAACCATCGAGTACGTTGCAACTACTATACCATGCTACCATTACACTTTGATATTGAGAGCTCCTCCATTTCAATGCAGAGCTCTGGTCGAACTGAACCTGCCGTTCCCGGATCTACCCAAGATCAGCCCGGACGACGTCGTTCTCCTTCCCTTTTCAAGCGGAACCACTGGTCGTCCCAAGGGAGTGGAACTCACCGCTAGAGCGATGTACGCTTGTGGTGCTCGGGTGGCGTCTCTGGAACCTGACGCTGAGTATATCCTCTCGGTACTGCCGTTCTACCACATCGCAGCGACCATGTTCTTCCACGTAACGATCTTCAAGGGTATGACGTTGATCATACTGCCTCGTTTCGAACCAAACAGTTTCCTACGGGTCATTGAGAATTTCAAGCTGGACATAGTTAACGTCGTCCCACCGATCATCCAGTTCCTCGCGAAGCACCCGCTCGTGGATAAGTATGATCTCTCATCACTGAATCGACTGGGATCTGGAGCTGCTCCGTTGGGCGATAAACTCGTCGAATCTGTTCGCAATCGACTCGGCCTTCCAGTTCTGCAAAGCTACGGGATGACGGAAATTGCTGGAACTGCAACCCATTCTTCTGCCACAGAATTCCGTGATGGAGCCTCCGGAAAGCTCCTTCCTAACACGGAACTTCGTGTGCGATGCCTTGAAACAGGAATCGATTTGCCTGCAAACAGAAAGGGGGAGCTGCTGATTCGCTCACCAGGAGCGATGAAAGGATACTTGGACAACCCCAGCGCCACTCGCGAGATCTTCACAGACGACGGATTCATTTGCACCGGCGATGTTGGTTACATCGACCAAGATGGCTACATCTTCATTGTTGATCGACTCAAGGATCTCATCAAGTACAAAGGCCACCAGGTGGCGCCGGCCGAGATTGAGGACGTGATCAACTCACACCCTCAAGTGGCTGATTCCTGCTGTGTGCGGGGCCTCGACTTGGCCACGGGTGAAGAAATCCCGAAAGCTTTCGTGGTGCTCAAGTTTAACGGGGACGAACCACTGACGCCCGAGAGTTTAATGACGTACGTGGCGTCCAGAGTGGCGGGCTTTAAGCGCATACGCGAGGTCGAGTTCATCGACGCCATTCCGAAGACTGCAGCAGGCAAGATTTTACGACGCAAGCTACAAATTATCCGTAGCCACCTGTAGGACGTTCTAACTTCTAGGTGAAGCTAGAATGTAGCTCTTTCTTGGAAAATTAAATCTAGATTGGCTAAATCTAGAAATTCCTGGCTTGCTTGTCGGTGTCGGTTCTTCGAATCGCTAAACACCGTTTTCATGATCTTTCAGTCCAAGTGCCCTACGCTGCTGATCCCGGACGATGCGAGCATTTGGAACGTCGTGGAGCAGCACGCGAGGACCATTGGCGGCAAACCAGCGTTTATCTGTGGCCTCACGGACAAAACTCTCACGTTCACTGAGCTTCTACAGCAGGCTAAATGCGTCTGTGCAGGGTTAGTTGCTAATGGTCTCAGGAAGGGCGACGTACGTAAATGCTTCCCTTGTATTTGTTGCAAAATTCTAAAAAAATTGTGTATTGCAATAGATTGTTGTTCTGCACTCCTTCAATTGTCTGGAATTTATTGTGGTGTTCCTGGCGCTCAATCGTCTTGGAGCCATTTGCTCGCCTTCGTCTCCTCTCTTTAATGCCAAAGAACTAGCGAACCAGATCAAGACAGCTGAGGTAAAGTTGAAGTATTGTAAAAGTGAAGTGAACTTCAGACTAACGTTTGGTTTGTAGGCGGTTGCAATTATCACGCACACAACATTTACTGAAGTTGCAGTGGAGGCTGCTGGGCTTCGTAGCATTCCACTATCGCACGTGTACACCCTTGGAGAGGTTAATTATTCCTCCGAACTGCAGTCAATTGAGTACGTCACTACTGCATTCATCATGAAAACTCGAAAGATTAAAAGATTGAAATCTTTCGTACAGGAACTTCATTGCGATGGATGTGCCGTTCCCGAATATCCCTCCAATCGATCCGAATCAAGTCGTGACGCTCCCGTTCTCTAGCGGAACCACTGGACGCCCGAAGGGGGTGGAACTTACAGCAAGAGCAATGTACGCGTCTGGAATGATCCTTGGATTCCGAGAAGACAAGACTAGCTCTGTGCTGGGCATGTTGCCATTTTTCCACATCATGATGACGCTGAACTTCCACGCCACTCTTTTCCTTGGGAAACCCATGATTGTGCTTCCTGGGTTCATACCCGACACTTTCCTGCGAACTGTGGAGAAGTACAAGCTGGATATGCTCGGTCTCGCCCCTCCACTCGTCACGTTCCTCGCCAAAAGCCCAATTGTCGACAAATACGACCTCTCTCACGTCAAGTGCGTGAAATCTGGAGGAGCTCCACTGGGAAAACAAATCGAGCGTGCTGTTATGCAGCGTCTTGGTATTCAGGTGTTGCAAGGCTACGGTATGACGGAGTTCGTGGGCTGTGGGTGTCGAGCATACCCAGATCAGGTTCGAGATGGTTCTTCAGGCACATTACACCCCAATACGGAGTTGAGGGTGATAGACTTACAGACGGGGGAAGATTTACCCGCTAATAGGACAGGAGAGCTGCTGTTCCGCACCCCAACATTGATGAAGGGCTACTATAAGAACCCGGAAGCAACGTGTGCTGCTTTCACAGAGGATGGATTTCTTCGTACCGGTGATCTCGGGTATATCGACGAAGATGGCTACATTTTCATTGTGGATCGACTCAAAGAGCTTATCAAGTACAAGGGACACCAAGTTGCTCCAGCGGAAGTGGAGGACGTGGTGAACTCTCACCCTCTTGTTGCAGACTCGTGTTGTGTGCGGGGACGTGACTTGAAAACAGGCGAAGAAATCCCAAAAGCTTTCGTAGTGCTAAAAGCAGGCGAGGTCTTGACAGAAGAAGCGTTGATATCGTACGTGGCTGGAAAAATGGCTGCATACAAACGCGTGCGAGAGGTAGAGTTCATCGACGTCATCCCCAAGAGTTTGTCTGGAAAAATCCTCCGACGGAAACTACAGTTGGTGCAGGACAAGAAAGAAGAGAAGCAGAGTCGACTGTAGAGTGTTAAACAAACACAAACTCAGGCATACTGATCGTTTGTGCAAGGACAGGTATGTTTTTGAGGTATCAGAGTGGAAATCCCTTCCTACGCATGGATGGCAGGTCCAATCACGAATCAATTCAAGCACGCAGTGGTTGACGACATCAATCGTAGATTTGCTCAAGACCCCGAAGATAGAGAGATGATCTTCACGTCACCATACCCGGATGTCCCGATCCCGAAAGGGAAAACTGTGTGGAACATGCTGGAGCTGCATGGACGAGAGCGTGGGGCGAAGCCTGCGTTCGTGTGTGGAATCACAGACAAGGTGGTGACTTTCTCGCAGTTACTTAAGAAGGCTCAAGCGCTTAGTGCTGGTCTAACAGCACGAGGCATCGGGAAAGGAGATGTACGTTGACTGACGTTTTAAAGGAGGAGCTATTGTACTATTACTAACCCCCTACAGACTGTTGTCTTACACCGTTCAACTGCATCGAGTACCCAATCGTGTTCTTCGCTCTCAATCGAATTGGAGCTGTTTGCTCTCCTTCACCGACTTTGTTTAACGGAAAGGAACTTGCCCAGCAGATGGAGATTGCTAAGGTGAGTCGGTAAGGAAGGGATATATTACTCAGTTTAACACCCGCTCTATCGTAGGCGACAGCGGTGATCGGTCACAAGGCATTAGAGAAGGTGGTTGTCGAAGCGGCTCGACTTCACGGTATCAAGTCTCAGCGTGTGTTCGTCTTTGGCGAAGGTTCTACAACGACTGAATCTCTCGAGTAAGTTGTGCTTGAGTAGATGCACACGGCTCCGTTCTAATAATTTGGTGACATTCGTAGGGATCTCATTTCACTGGATCTACCTTTGACACTACCGCCAATGGATCCGATGGACGTCGTCACTCTCCCGTTCTCAAGTGGAACTACCGGTCGTCCCAAGGGAGTAGAACTCACTGGACATGCCATGTTCGCTACATCTGCACAACTCGCAGCTCAGGAGGACGACCTACCATACTACCTTGGAGTGCTGCCGTTCTTCCACATCTTGGCGGCGTTGTTATTCCACGCGACGGTTTTCAAAGGTGTCGCGCTGGTCGTTCTCCCGCGCTTTGAACCGGAGACGTTCCTGGGTGTGATCCAGAAATTTCGACTGGAAAAGATCACTCTAGCGCCGCCACTCGTCCTCTTCCTAGCGAAACACCCAATGATCGACCGGTTCGATCTCTCGAGTGTTAAAGTGGTGTCTTGTGGTGGAGCAGCGATGGGGAAGGAGGTAGAACGTGCGGTGGAGAAGCGTCTTAAAGGCGCCAGAGTAGTTCAAGGCTACGGTATGACCGAGTTCGCCGGTGGAGTGGCGAACGGTAGTCTCACTCATTCTCGAGCGGGTTCAACAGGGCGGCTGCTGCCTAATGTGGAGATGAAAGTCAAAGACCTCGAGACGGACCAAGACCTGTCCGTCAATGAGACTGGAGAGCTGTTGTTTCGCACGCCGTCGATGATGCGAGGGTACTTTAACGACCCTGAGGCGAACCGTACTACGTTCACCGCGGACGGCTTCATCCGTACAGGTGACATCGGATACATCGACCAGGACGGCTACGTGTTTATCGTAGACAGATTGAAGGAGTTGATCAAGTACAAGGGGCACCAGGTAGCTCCGGCCGAGCTTGAAGATGTGCTGAACCACCATCCGTCCGTAGCAGATTCCTGCTGTGTCCGTGGCTTTGACGCAGCTACAGGCGAGGAGATTCCGAAGGCTTTCGTAGTCTTGAAAGAAGGAGAGGCACCGTTGAACGAGGAGGATCTGGTGACGTTCGTGGCGTCTAAAGTGGCTGGCTACAAACGTGTGAGGGAGGTGGAGTTCATCTCTGAAATCCCTAAAAGCTTGTCCGGTAAGGTTCTACGTAGGGAATTACAGCAGCTGCAAGACAAGAATGTTCGGGAGGGCAAGCAAACGCTGCAGAGTCGACTCTAAGACGCTAATGATACAGTATCCGCTAATACTGTCACTTCAACATGAAACTTACACTTACGGTAGAAGTACACACGTTGCCATAGTAGCCTTCTATGCTACAGCTCAGCTGTCAGCTGGGAGGTCAATGCGCTTTTGACCTGGGCACGTGCTGGATGGCCACGTCAGACGAGTCCCAAGCACCTTGACAAGCAGTCGATGGTCGCGGTCTTGGATGGTCATCAATACCTCTGCAATCGGCGCCAGACACCACGATGTGCTTGGACACGAAGCCCACAGCGTCTTCACTTTTATTTTTGCCTCGACGTCTTCAGTGCCGATCATCGACATGGTTTTCTCGTCTCCCCACGGACTTATCTCGATCCCGAAGGGCAAAACAGCTTGGGACTGGGTTGAAGATCACGCCGCCAATATCCCCAACAAACCAGCCTACGTTTGTGCCATCACCGAACGTACATTGACGTTCGCTGATGTCCACGATCAAGCTCAAAAGATTTGCGCTGCGTTGGCTGAGGAGGGTATCACGAAGGGAGATGTAAGTGTCAATGGATGACATTTAAGGAAATTACTATGCTAATCTGATCCTTTCAGGTTGTGACTCTGCACTCGTTCAACTGCGTCGAGTACCCCGTCATCTTCTTAGCATTGACGCGTCTTGGTGCTGTTTGCTCAACGGCATCGCCCATGTTTAACGCACACGAGCTGGCCGACCAAATGAAGCACTCAGAGGTATGATATCTCATGTTCAAAAGGCGAAAACCAGAGCTAACGTTTTTTGTTGTAGTCTACTGCACTCATCACCAATGCAAAGATGGTTGATGCAGCAGTTAAAGCTGCATCATTAAGCGGAATCAGTCTGCACCGCGTGTACACCATTGGTCAAGCCGATATCTCCACCAAGTTGATGTCGATTGAGGACATGCTAGCCAAGGACGTTCCATTCCCGAATCTTCCTCCAGTTGATCCGGAAGATGTCGTTGCTATGCCTTTCTCCAGTGGCACTACCGCTCGACCGAAGGGGGTACTTCTAACGGGTCGTGCGCTGTTCGCAGGCGCCATGATGGCCAGCCATTCAGAGAAGGACATGGAGTACACGATGACCGTTCTACCGTTCTTCCACATCATGTCCACCCTGCTGTTCCACATGGCGTTCTACCGTGGCTGGGGTACGATCATCTTGCCCAAGTTCATGCCGGACGAATACCTCAGCGCCATTGTCAAGTACAAAGTGTGGAACGTGTACGTGGCGCCTCCAATCGTCCAGTTCTTCGCGAAACACCCGCTAGTGGACAAATACGACCTGTCCTGCCTGAAGTACATCGGAGCGGGAGGAGCTCCTATGGGCACTGAAGTGGAGGAGGCTGTTTACAAGCGTATTGGCGCCAAAGTTGGCCAAGGGTACGGTATGACCGAGTTGTGTGGGCCCGTGACGATGCCTGCGTACGAAATTAACCGCCCCGGATCTGTCGGTCAGCTTCTACCTAACTCTGAGCTGCGTGTAGTTTCACTGACCAATGGACTTGAGTTGGGTCCGAATGAAGTGGGTGAGCTGCTCATTCATACCCCTGCCATGATGGAGGGGTACTACAAAAACCCAGAGGAGACCAACAAGTCGATCACCGAAGATCACTTCGTCCACACTGGCGATGTCGGCTACATCGACAACGATGGGTTTATCTTTATTGTTGATCGGGTCAAAGAAATGATCAAGTATAAGGGTCATCAAGTGGCTCCTGCAGAGCTCGAAGACGTTCTACACGGTCATTCAGCAGTCGTCGACTCGTGTTGTGTGCGAGGCAAAGACTTGAAGTCTGGGGAGGAGATCCCTAAGGCGTACGTGGTGCTGCGTGAAGGTGCATCAACCACTCCGGAAGAGATTATGGAGTTCGTGGGCGAGAAGGTGGCGCCGTACAAGCGTGTGCGCCAAGTTGAGTTCGTCGATGCGATCCCCAAGACGATGTCAGGCAAAATTCTACGTCGTCAACTGCAGCTACTCGAGAACAACAAGATCAAGGCCGCAACGGCACCATAAAGAGGGAGAAAGTCGGTTTGCCATTACCATAACTTATGGTCAATTGCCATTATTAATAGACTTCAACCATCTATATGCCTTATAATAGTCTCTGCTGGCTTTATTATGCTAAATTTTAGGCTAAATCTGACTACCTGTGCATAGTCGAGACTGTTCCATCGTCTACATGCCAGCATTGTCATGAGCTCCTCGCTCAAGCGACCGCCCGAGGCTTCCGAGGCGAGTGTGGAGCCTGTGCAATCCAAGCCGAAGCTCTGTGATGGCCCCATTGTGCGTGCAGCTCCTTGTTTCAGCATGACGACGCTTCCCCGTGCTGTGATGGAGCTGGTGTTGTCTTTCGCAGTCAAGAACGTGACCGAGGCCAAGGTGTTGCCAACGAAGCGCCGGGGATGGAGACGTCTAGCACGGCCAGACAAGTCGCCTTTAGCTACGCTGGCTGAATGGAGACTCGTCTGTCACTACTGGCGAGATCTACTGGGTGAAATCTTAGTTCAATACCAGCAGAGAACCATCAAGCTCAATCTCTCACACAAATCAGCGGAACAGCAGACAGCGTTGCTAAAAGACGTGACTAGCGCTGGACCGAGAGTGAGAGAGTTGCGGGTGGCTCTTTTCGGTCATAATACGCGGCGTATCGGCACGGAGATGACTCAGGTTGTGGATTGGCAGAGTGTGCTTGGTGCTTGCCCGAACTTACAGCGTCTCGATCTTTCCAAGATGGCGTATCTTACACGACGGGATCTGGCTAAAGTACTTGATGCAGCTTCACAGTATTGCTTGAAGATGAAGGCGGTGGTGTTGCCGCTGCCGATGCGATGGAGCAAGCGGGCGCCGAAGATCGTTGGCGCGTATCGGAACGACATTGACGACGTCGCTCTTGTCAAACACCTGTCAGCAGCATTAGAGCGGTGGTTTGTTCGTGGCCATTGTGGAGGCCTTCGACAGCTTGTGATACCACATATCCCAGCTCTTTCCAACCAATACTTGTCTGCAGTGACTCGATTCTGCCCCAATGTGGAGGTTGTAGACAGCTGGAAACTCACGTACGTTAGTGACGGATGGGGCGCTGTTCTCTGTGATGAAGAGTGGAGAGTCTCTCTGGAGGTCTGGGAGAACTTTTGCAAGCAATGTGCGGACCTACGTGAGTTTAATTGGGCGGTAGTGCCGTTTACCGATGCTTTCTTCGAACCTTTTGGAGCGACACCAAGGTCCCGATTAACTGATATCTCGTTTGATTTTACGAGTGCGTTTCTCCGCAGGAAACGCGCTTCTGTAAGCGCTATCTCCGTGCTGGAAACGACCATCGGTTTAATGACAAGAGCTGAACAATTGATACGAGCGTGGACTCTACAAGCTGCAGCTCCGGTGGAATCTCCTGAAATCTCAACTCGTGACGATACTTCACGCCCGTATACTTCAGCCGGGCTCTGCTCTTTGGTGCGGGGGTTGCCGTTCCTGCGTTCGTTCAAGGTTTTCCTCCACCCGCAGTATCGAATCGATCTCGACGTGTTCGACAACGATTTCCTAACTCAATTGTCCAAGTCATCGCCGTATTTGTCCCAATTCAGTTTCTCTGAAGCGGGGAAATACGCTGGTCCGCAATCGCTCGAGTGTATCAGCGATCAAGGGCTATTATCTCTTGCAAGCATGACTCATCTCTCGGATATTTCAATCACTGCTGTGTCCTGCACGACAGGCGAAGGAGTGTTCCCGTTTATCCAGTGCATCTCGTCGATTATCCAGCAGCGTAACGTCAAGATCGGTATCATGCGTGACTTCGACAGGATCATCGAGCCATTACTGGAGCTCGTGGCTCGTGAACCTGCTGGTACATTCACGGACAAATCTTTCGCGCTGATGTTGGTGAACGCTGGTCATCTCCGCGACTTCACTCAAAAAGTTTGCAAACCTCACGAATGGGAGGGAAAACTCCAGAATTTCCAGCACCAACTTCAATCCAACCACCCGACAGTGCGCTTCCAGTTGACATTGGAGCAGGAAAAGCCTCGCCCGGGTACAACTACCAACGCCGCAGAAAGCGACGACATTTTCTCCATCTCAAAATTCTCCGTCTTCACCACCAACTGGAAGTACCAGGACGTGGCTGAAGGCACTTTCTTCCGCGGAGATATCACCGTCTCCACTCCGTTTGAGTGGATCGTCAAATGCTGATCAAGCTACAGAAACAACCATACACTTGCGTTAAGGAAATCAAAATTAATGTCCATTTCTATAATATTCCCATCAACGAGCAGTATGTATTGGCTACTTTTTCAAATATTCCAGTAACACAAAATATTCAAGTATTAAAAAATAAATTTGGTGTTATGATATTATTCCGTAATGGAGACTCTACCAATAGCTCTACAGCGGGAGATTTGCTCGTTCGCTGCGGCGCCAGAGCTTATTCCTCAAGAGCTAGACGTAGATAATGGTAGTCACTTCGCCACGCACTTAACAGAGCCATCCACGAGGAATATGCGGCGTTTGGCGGGCGTTTGTCGTGCCTGGAAGGAAATTGTGACTAAAATCTGTGCGGAACATGGAGCGACTCGTGCTTTAACGCTGCGATTCACTACAGGACAAGAACAGGAGCAAGAAACGGAGATTATTAAGCAATTATCTACAGATAATAACGGTGAGAAGTTGCTGGATCTGAGGATTACTATCACAGCAGAAAAGCGAGCTTTATGGTGGGATTTAGACGCCCACGGACAAACGCCAACCCCCGAGCAAGCAGAAGCTGCAGCAGCGGAACTTTCGCAGTGGGTAGAGTGGAGAAATATATTGAAATTGTGTCCCAATCTATTGAGATTGGATTTAACGGGGGTGCCATTGCATCACCTGGCCATGGGGGACTTGCTGGATGCAGCATCAACGCACTGTAAGAAAGTGGAAGCGCTGATTCTGCCCAAAAAAGACAGACTATACGGTGAAGCAGTGGCAGATAATATCGACTTCGTATTTGGGAGATTGTACGTGGCCTTACAGAGGTGGAACGAAGCTTCTGGAGGAAAAGGTTTGAGGCAGTTGACGGTGCCCTCACGAAGCGAATTCGACCGAGAACGAACATCCACCGAGTTTTTGACGGCGGTGTTGAAGTTTTGCCCGAGACTGGAGTACTTGGACGGGTGGAAACGTTCGTATTACGAGGGATCGAGGCTTGTGATGTCGGAAGAAAGCTGGTGTGTCACTAGGGACGTTTGGAAGAAGTTTTGCAAGTCCTGCGTTGATCTACGAGAGTTTAGCTGGGTTGTGGTGCCGTTCTCGGATGAATTTTTCCTGCCTTTCGCACAAACAAAGCCGAAGCTTACTCGTCTGCAGTTGACGTATAACACGCGGGCTCCTTTTCGTATTCGACGCAACGAATACACTACTGGCGGCTTGAACGTCGCCATGGTTGGCTGTCCGGCCCTCCAGCATCTGGATGTTGTTCTCCATCGTCTGCAGCCGTGTGACGCGCTGATTTATCCGCAGATCGACGAAATGATCGACCCAGATGTGTTCAACGATGAGTTCTTCCTGTCGTTGGTCTTGAATTGTCGGCAGCTCCGCTCGTTGTGCATACGAGAGCTTGGACCCGTCTCAAACACCCGCAAAGGAACTCTGGCAGGTGCCAATACAATCACAGACCGTGGGCTTGCTGCCCTTTGGCAAGCTCCGCATCTCACTTCAATCGACATTCAAGACGTCCGCTGCTCTTCCAGTTCAGTTCTTGAATTTCTAAAGGCTGATACCAACACTTGCCGACATCGGCGTGTACACTTTCGAGAATTGGGCGTGTGCTTTGGCGAAGTGGTGCAGAGTGTTTTAAACGAACTCGCAAGTGAATCGGATGAAGATCTCGCGGATTCTCTTACTAACATGCCCCGGATGATTTCACTGTCTAGCCGACGAGGCTACGTGTTCGAACGCTCGTGGCTTGTGGAGATGCAACAGGCTATTCAAACCAAGTTCACACAGGGAGAGCTGCGTTTTGCAGTCTTCACTGTGAGCAAGGATAAGGATACGGGACTTGACTCGAGAAGCAAACACTCAGTCGAGCAAGGCGCTATTGCTAAAATCCTGGCACGTGCATGGATAAAAGGCGATGTTTTACGCATTGGACGCCTCGTACTGTACACACACGAATCAACTCTTGACTTTAGCTTACAAGTAGCTCTTCAAAATCACACCAGTTCGTGGATCGTGACGGAATAAATGACGTAACAATGAGTTGAGTCACTGTATTCAATAGAAGTCGTGTTTGTTGAGCCGTTCCTGCCGTTTCTGTCGGCGCTTCGCACGAGAACTCACCTTCTTGTGCACGTCGATCACCTGGTGTTCTTTGCGTGTACCCATTTTAGCTGCCACCTCCACGATGCCGCCGTGTTTCTTGCGAATTGCCATCACCAAAGCCCCGTATCCCAGTTCTTTAAGCAGTTTCGAGTCCGGCATTTCACCTTCCAGTCCGTTTTCTCTCGAAATGTTGCGAAGTTCCTATCAAAAGCCATTCATAACCAGTCATTAATACTGTTAACTCTACTTAAATTCGTTAAAAAATCGATTTTCACCTTCAAGACGGTGTTCAAGTTGCTCCAATCTTCGTTATTACTCTGAGTAGATAGAGTACGAGCATAGATAGAGGTCAAAATGGGTCCTGCATTGAGCTTTGGCCCTGTAACTAGTCCCCGGAGCTGCCGGAAGTGCGCCAGCATCATGACCACAATTGGTTTTGTGTTTTTCCACACAAGTTGTACATAAATCTGTGACGTGTGAGAGTAAAAACATTTTTTTGCTGGAAGTTACCATGGACGGATTCGTGGATTTAGTGGACGATCTGCTTGGGGTTCCAGGCAAAACGCTGGAGGTTATTGATGTACCAGTGCAAGAACTGTCTGCGTTGGAGTTGGTGGTTGCAGGAGATGTCCATGGATTGGCACAATTTCTAAAAAACAATCCAAAGTTTGCTATTAACGCTCGAGATCCAAACTCTGGGAGGTCGCTGCTGCATGAAGCTTGTGCCAGAGGAGAGATGGAAATTGTCAAGTTTTTATTGCAGAAGACGGACGCCGACTTGATGCTACGAACGATGCTGGTGGGAATGTTGTATTGATTTAAAGTATTGTTGCAGGTTTGAACTGACTTGTACTGCGCTTGCAGGGTCGCTGCACTCCACTACACTTGGCAGTGACCAATAACTACCGCTCCATCGTATTTCTTCTCCTTAGTCATGGTGCAGACGCGTCTAGTCGTGATCGTTTTACCTGCTCACCCATGCATTATGTCAAATCTCTTAGTGTCGGTAAACTACTCGTTCAGTATGGTGGAAAAGTTCTCGACTACAATGCAGTACGTTCAGTTGTTGATACTTATGAGCAAGGCGCAATTTCACTTAATTATATGCTTGTGTAGAAGAAGAAGCACGCTGTCGAAAGTGTATCCAGTTTTTTGGAGTCCATCCGCAAAGATCAGAGTATTCCTCTTGCAGAACGTGAAACAGCATTGGAGGACTATAAAATCTTGGTAAAATACCTGGAGAAGCAAGCGGAAGCCGAGTATCGGATCAAATTGGAGAGTTTGCGCCGAATGAAGAAGCAAACAAAAGAGAAAGCAACAGGTATAACCATTACCGTCCCACGCAGCAAGAAACAAGCGTAAAGTTTCAATACAGTCCCAATATTTCAACCCTCTCTTACTTTTCCTCAGCAGCTTCTTCAAGCACAATCTCCCTACGAACTTGCTGCTTTAAAACATCAGGTTGCTTGATCGCCAATTGCTCTGTGAGATATCGCAGTGTTGCTGGATTGAGCATCGCTCGCTCTTGGGCTGGAGTGATTCCTTTCAGCTGACGGTGACGAGTAGCATGCGCGTCACTCAATAGATGCGCGAGATCAATCTGACCGTGGCCTGGTACGCGGATACTCAAATTCGCTTTGTCTTGAGGTTTCGCTTCAACCCTCTCAGCCATTCGTGACGACATTGGAGCTGGCAAAGGCTGAGCAACTTCTCCTTCCTCTTTTGGAGCCTCATTTTGAAACTCTGCTTCTTTCTGCTTTTGCTTCTTTGCCATCTTCTCTCGCCGCTTTTTCTCTTTGCGTTTACGCAGCTCCTCCTTTTGGCGGGCCTTTTCCAGCTCGAACACCAGCTCCAGTCGCTTCCGCTCTTGGTCGTGTTCGCGTGAAATACGCTCCAAAACACTCTCCATCTCCAGCTAATATTTGGAATAAAATACGGATTAGTTTACATAAAACACAAAAGAAGAATCCTACCATTTCTGTAGCATCCGGCTCAATCTTCAGCTCAAATGTAGCATCCATCTGTGAAGAAGCTTGATCTAAGGTTGGAACTTCGCCCGCATAGTATTCGTCTTGTATATGTGTCTCTTCCTGCGCTATTGATCCGTTTGCCTCTCCACTCCAAGCTTCTCCAGTCTGCGGTGTTAGACTATTGTCTTCTAATCCAGGGACCTGAAATTCACTGTTGATATCGTAGTAACCAGCTGAAGGAGCATCCCAAACGCTTTCCTTGGATACAGAGTTGACATAGTAGAATGCTTGGGAGCCTTCGTCCCAAACTTGCGTCCAGTAGCCTTCGTCACGTGGCCCAGCGAGATGTTCTTGGATTTGGTTTTGTGTTCGAAGCTGCTCGGATTCGAGTAGTAGCCACTCTAACATCAGAGGGATCAGAGACTCATCCTTCTCGTGAATCTGCGTAAAAATGAACGTCGCTATCTCCTTTTCTTGTGAGACGAGATCTTGCTTGTAGTGAACTTTTTCCTTGAGATAGAGATAACTGCATCGATAACAATGAGCATTTCAATCATTCCGCCAACAATCAGAGACCTTACATTGTGTCCATTTGCTGCCGAGAGATGCTTTCGAATTTGAAGCAACGCGCTTTCACGTCTTTCAAGCGCTCACCGATCGTCTCGATGTGCGTAAAGAGGCCCGCGAGTTCTTCTTCTGCAGATAAAGTTAGATCCTCCATTTGCTCGTCTTGGTTCACGATTTCAGCTGCAAGATTGAGCATCTGCTTCTTCATCTGGGTATTGGCATCGGCGATTCGCTGCGCTACAAGTAGATCCACTTTAAACCTCTGCCAAAAACACATCAATGTCAGCCTTTTTTCCTCGCAATATCTATCGTTAGTTATACCTCTCGGATGAGGATTTTCTCCAGTTCTTGCATTCGAGGGTCCCCTTGAACCTCCGAGTCCTCATCAAAATTGTCTTTTGTTTCTGCTTTCGCTTCGATCTCCTTAGCTGAATACACAAGTCCAATGTTTATAAATTAGTGTACATGTATAATGGATACCGTAGGTATTGCTGTAGTAATTCTTCCGTACCTTCCTCCACTGTTTTGCCAACAACATTTTCACCTTCAATTGGGGAAGCTGCTTGACTCATTTGCACGAAAGCTAGAGCCCAGGGCAGCCAACTCGCTTCTGCTTCATCCAGCTGACCTCTGGCCTGCAGAAAACAAATTATAAAACCCGTTTTAATACGAATTTCCCCAAAAAAAAAATGATATTCAGTCGTACATGAGCTTCAAGAATTGATCTCGCGATTGCCTCCTGTAGTGCCCATTCCGAGATCTCTGTGCTCCCAGTTGAAGTGGAGTCATACCCAACAACTGCAATTTTCACAGCAAGTAACAATCAAAGGTTAAAGCTTACTTTTTAATCAAATAATACAGCAAGATCGTACCTTGTTTCTCAGCTGCATACTCGCTGATTCTTGAGTAAAAAGCGTCAAAGTCGTCGAATGTAAGAAGTGTCTGGATACAAAACCTCTTTTCCGTCGACAAAGCCGACTCATAGTTCAGATTTTCCCTAATTGCCTCCACTAAGTCCTCCCCAGAGCATCCCAAATCACTAACAACTGCTTCCAACAGCCTCTCAATGCGGTCCTTGAAGGCCATGAACGAATCATATTGCTCCAAACTGTAGCCATTTACTCCTCCTTGTGATTTAGGATCGTCCGAATCCGGCAGAAAGCGCTTATAATGCGTCTCTAAGAAATGAGTCACTGCATCACGCCACTTACTTCCTTGTATATACTCAGCCACAGCATCCACAAGAAACCCCTTCTCGCCCATAACGGCACTACATTTCTCTACGCGTCGTTTCATGATACATGGCTACATCGTACTTAAACAAATGCACTCAGATATAACCAATCAGAAGTCGAGCATCCAGAATAGTATGCGACTAGCGACGCAGCCATCATGAAGAAGTTCCTTGCGCGTCATTCACCGGCTTCTCGAGGGGCGTCGCGACCGTCCGAAGACTTGGCTACATCCCCAAGTGCTTCTTCTCCCCCAATTGCCTTAGAATACGCCATGGATTTCCTCTCCGAGTCGCAGAAGCGCGGCGTTGCGGGCCTCTGCGCTTGCCTTCTTCCTGCCGTAACAGATGGTTCCATCGATCTTATTTGGTCCAAAGAGTTCTTGAAACTTCTAGTTGAACACTTTGTGGGCCTCACAAGTACCCAAACGGAGGCTTATTTGCCTATTTTAACCTCAAGGAAGCTGGAATTGGTCCAAAAAGCGCACGAACCTTCGTCCGCCACCGTTGCGGAATTGGATCCCGCGCCCTTTTTAGCTCTCGTGGTGCCTGAAAATGGGTCTTCAGGTGGATTCAAGCGCTGGACAAAGAAGATCAAGCACCGAGCGAGAAAAGAAGACGCTTCTATGTCTTCGGAGCTCGTGACAATTGAGACTTTTCGACTGGAAATTGTGAAAAGACTTTTGTGGTTCACTGTTAAAAGTGTGGGCTATGATGCCCGAGCTCGAACTCTTTTACGACGTCTCGTATTGGCCATGGAACTGGACTGGATCGACGTCACTCGAGAAGAAATTGACATTGGCCAAACGCTTTACGCGGAGGCCACTGCGATGCCATTGGACAAAGTGGCGGCGAAACCGAAAATTTGGGACTGGAAGCGAAATGCTGCAATTGGAGCTGCTGCTGTCACCGGAGGTGCTTTATTGGCGGTCACTGGAGGGTTAGCTGCTCCTGCTATTGCAGCGAGTTTAACAGCTCTAGGAGGGGCAGGAGTTACGATTGGAGCTGCTGTGGGCTCAGCAGCTGGAGTGACAGCGACTACGGTCCTCTTTGGTACTGCAGGAGCAGGAGTGATGGGGATGAAGGCAGACACAAGAACGAGAGGGGTACACGACTTCAGTTTCGACTTGGTATCGGCGGGTGACGGCATGAACGTGTACATTTGTGTGTCTGGGTGGCTGGATGATGACGACCCACCCGTGAGAGGCTTTCGTCGAGCGTGGGGTGACAGTCGCGAGTACCTACGCGCCTTTTACAGACAAAGAAACCCGGAGAAAGTGGACCAGGTGGACCAAGTGATGGACCGTTATAAAGGGCGTGAAGACGAATTCTTCGCGATCTTACGTCGCACGTACAGTATTGAAGCTGGAAACTCGGAGAATGACCCTCTGGGGATCGCAGATCTCTCCAAGATGGCGGTGGCGGACCAGGACACGCGCTACAGTGATTTTACGAGCTTGAACAGTGACTCCAACGCGATTTCCAGCACCAGTGAAAGAACCAGTACTACTTCCAGCTCAGTGTGGGAGCTAGGGACGAAGCACGAGCCACTACGTGCCTGGAGATGGAAAGACAGATTCCCTCAAGGTGATCAGTACTGCCTCATGTGGGAAGAGGCTGGACTCCGTCGGTTTGGTAAATCAATGCGCACTTTTGCAGCTGAACAGGTTTCCACGTACGCAACGACGGAGATCGTCAAGTACACTGCGTTAGCTGCGTTGTTCGCAGCAGTGGCTATACCACGAGCGATTCTCCGACTGGCCGATATCATCGACAATGCCTGGACAGTGACTATGAACGCTGCAGATACCTCGGGGAAATTGCTGGCAGAAGCTTTGCGTAAACGTGAACAAGGTCTCCGCCCAGTAACGTTGATTGGGTACGGTATGGGCGCTCGGTTGATCTTCTCGTGCTTGAAAGAGCTGGCCAAAGATGACACAATAAACGAGTCGTGTGGGATCGTAGAGAACGCCGTTCTACTCGGTTCTCCTGTTCCAATGGCACGCGATGACTGGGCCAACGCGCGTCGTGTAGTCTCTGGACGACTCATTAACGGATACTCGGATAAAGACTGGATGCTGGGGGTCATGTACCGGTACCAGGGCTGGGCTCTTAACTCTGCAGGTATCGCACCAATCGACATCGCAGGTATCGAGAATGTGGACTTGTCGGAAATTATTGGCGGTCACCTAGAGTACAAGAGCAAGATCGGTGCTATCATGGACTTGCTGCAGCTGGAAGGCTAAGACGCAAAAAGAGCCTTCAAAACCTTGCTGTACGTAACATTTACACTAATTTGACTTGTTGTTATCGTTTGTCTTTCGTCTGCAGACTTCTGTGCGCGAACTTCTGGATGTGACGATGCAACTCCTCCTGCTTCTTCTTGGCGTAGTTGATCTGCTTGATAAGAGCGGAGGCTTTCCGTCGATAGAAGTTGATTTGGTCCAGTGCTTCCAGTGTTTGCTCTGCCTGGATCCGATTGGGTCGTAGCCGTGCCGACATCTTAAATCGTTTGTTCTTCGTTGTGAGTTGACGACTAAGTGGACCTGCTACCTTGGAGTTGGATGGGAAAATGCTGTTGAAGTTAAACAAAGGAGGCAGACACCGATCTGGGATCCTTTCGGGACCGTGAGGCTTTGGAAGTAGACTCAAACATCCTGCAGTGGTAGGTACATGGTCGATTGTGGACATTGGGAAACTGGTACGACGGCTGCCGGTGGTTGCTGATCGAGGTGGCAGTCCCTCCCGTTGGATATTAACTGTGTAGTGGCGCAGGACGCTGCCTTTGCGGTTAAATAAACGGGTGATGTACGACAAGTGGGTGATGGCCAGGCTCAAATCGTTGTTCTCCACTGCGATCGTGCCCCGGATAAACTCGATCCGACTTCGCAGTAGAATCGTGTCGAGTTCGGACAGGTCGTTCACTCGAGGGTGAGTGTTGAGGATCTTACTGGACGTGTGCATGCAATCCTCAGCGAAGCCCAGCTCCTGCGCCTCCATTGATCCTTCAGCAGCAAGATAATACGCTTCCAGCGCATCTTTTGGGCTGTCGGACTGGGAGAGATGATAACCTAGCAAGGCGTATTGATGGTAAGGCATCGGACGAATAGCTGCGGTTGTTTTACTGGGAATTTCAGTGACTAAAGTCCCAGTCGAATTGAAGGAGCTCACAATTGTAAGAGAAGGAGAAGTAAGCGCGTCCTGACCAGGTTTCGTTGCGGCATTTCGGAGCCATTCAGCGTACAAACCGTGAAGAACTTTACGTTGCGATGGCAGCATCGTGTCGTACACTACCAGTCGCATTTCTTCCGTATTGAAGAAGAACAATTTGTTCTGGGAATCAACCGTTAACAGCGTCTTCTCACACGGAACGAGACTTTCTCGAACTTGACGGAGCAATGACACCTCCGTCGGGGACTTTGAGGCGAATGATGTGTGTTTGACTCATCCCGTTCATACTCCCGTCTGAATACGAACTGGACAATAAACTCAAGACGCCGTTGACCATTCGCTCCTCACTCGGTTGTGGATTGATACTCAGAAGCTTCAACGCAGTTTGGGCCAGAGCGTTCAGTGAATCGACGATGGACATGACACGAGCTCGAATGTGCTGTGGCACTAGTGTATCCATTTCATCCAAGTCCTTTAAAATCACGATGTTGTTGCATTCCGGCTCGACGACAATGTACTTGGCGTCCAACATGAAGCTTACCAGCTTAACGAGAGATCCTGGATTCCCGTCTGTGCGTTCGAACACAAATTTCAGCACTTGAGTATCCATGATGGTGATGTGGTACTGTTGACACAGGAAAAGACTAGTTTCTTGGTACGTAAAGCGATTCAGTTGGCGAGTAGCAACACTTGGGAGACTCATTACCAGGGCCAAAAGCATCGACCTTGCACTTGCCGTGTGCTTGGATAGACCTCGTACAGTGATTAAGAAATACACATGAGGCAGTTCCTCCAGTACTTTCAGTACCAGACTTAAACTTCGGTTGTCCATCCATTGAGCATCGTCAAACACCAGCATGATGGGCTTTCCAGCACTGACAACGGAGATCATAGCGAATAAAACCTGTCGGAAAGATTTTAGCGATCCTTCTCCATTGTCAACACTGGGCACTGCGCTTGTGTCCTCGTACGATGGAAACCAGTGACGTAATGACTTCAAAGTTTCTTTGGTAACCTGTTGATGCTGCAGCAGATATTCCAATACCGTGATACGTTGGGCGTTGGGAGGTGTGGCGTCTGCAGGATTCGATTGATCACTAAAGCTGCTGTCAGGGTCCACCTCATTATTCTCCTCGTGGGTTGTTAAGGTGCTTGTTCTAGAGGATCTTCCGTGCTGGCTGGGTCGAGGAGCAGTTAAAGAAGCTCCTGCAGCATCTGCTCTTTGACTGATGCCTACGTCGATACTCGGTAATGAAGCTTTACTCTGCGAGGTCTTGACTGTAACTGTCGCCAAAGCTCTTGCAATTCCTCTCCACGCGTGAAAATCCACAGCTGTATCCATACTATCACCGTTTCCCTTAAAACAGCGTACTGAATGCCGCTGTATCACGTGATTAATCAGCATTGTCTTGCCCGTACCGCTGTCACCGCAAACGACCAACGCTCGATGTGAATTCCCATCACTGATGTTGGTCTTCGGAACGGAACTGAAAAGCGGTACTGCGTCTAGGATTTCACTGCAATTGTATGGAGCTGGACATATCGAGAAAGCTTCAGACGCTGGCGAGTTTTGCTGGACAGGAAATACTTGGATTGGTGCAGTCTTCCCTTTCACTCGCATCTCTATCACATCTCGAAAGTGGACTGAATCCTTCGTCTCCTTATGTGTACGACCATCACAGTAGATTTCGCCTACAGGGGCGGCGGACATCAAGCGAGCTGCTAAATTGATGGAATCACCGACTACAGCGTATTCGGCTCGAGCAATACTACCAACTGAGCCACAATACACAGAACCCGTTGTAACACTAAGGAAAATCATGTTAGTTGTCGTCGTGAAGTATTACTTTCAGCTTTACGTACCCGATAGAAGCTTTCACTCCACTTTCCAGGATGGAGGATGCGAATTTTATACCTCGAAAAGCTAGACAATGAGATAGAAGTTAGTACTAGCAATAGTCCGTAAACTTCGAATTACTTGCAATTATTTTCGTGAAAAAATGGTGGAAGTCCGATGGCAACAATAGCAACAGCTCCTTTATCATCGATGACAAACTGGCGTAACATTCCCTGCGCCTTGTACGCACACTCTTGAATAGTACACAAATTCTGGTGGATAGTCTGCAACTGTGCGTGTGGATCTTTGATCTCAATTACGCCTTCAAGCTTCACAAACGCGACGGTAACATTCAATCTGCACGGAGTGAGAGCCAACCCCTTTTGCAAATGGGACACAATTGCTCCAGGTACATAACAACGTAAGAATCCAATTAATTCGGGACTCGATTCCAATGGGGGCATAGGAGCACTTGGACTGTAAGGAACAAACACTGGGGAATCTCCTGGCACTTCTTGGATTAAATAGTTCCCACTCGGATGACATAACACATCTAGCTCAGGCAGAGTACCGTATCGTAACTCCATAGCTTCATAAGCTTCAGGTGACAGTGCAAGTTCACCTTTTCTAGCATTTTCCTCTGCAAAACTCATTTGTCGATTGGCATCTCCACTAAGATAAAATTCCCATCGATTTAGGACACCACCCACGTGATTTCCAGTCATATTGCTGACTCCAATTCCTACGTGCATCCCAAGGAGATTTAAATGCTCGTGTTCACTGTCATGTTCGTTACTGATAACTGCGTCCTCTAACGTTCGTAAAGCTTCAAGCGCACAACAAACAGCTCGATAAACCAACTCTCCAGCATCTGTATCCTCCCCTCGTGAAGCTTCCGTCTCCCACATTACAATCAGTGCGTCACCGGCAAATTTAATGATATCCCCTCCATGTTTGAGAATGACGTCGATCACTGGCTCCAGACTCTTGTTCAAAGTCGTAGTTAGAGTCTCCACTGCGATCCCTTGTGTCGCGATGGAAGTTTTAGACCCGTGCACAAAACTCATGGACGTTGAGGAAAAGGATTGCATCCCGCTTTGTCTTCTTCGCATCGGACTGAGCTCCTCCTCTTCTTCCAAGCTGTTATCGTCACCTTTTGTCGATTTCCCTGATAGTTCTCGAAAACTTGAGGCGAAAATATTGCTAACCGTAGGGCTTCCAAGTAGAATACTTGATATTCTCGATTTCGACGGCTTCGATTCCCCGGGTAGTACCGTAGTGCTACTACTTCGAGATCCACTGGATAAAGGCGAACTGGGAGCTGTAGGCGGTGGAACTGGTACATTATTGGCATTACTGTGGGGTTCTCGACTCTGTCGCCGTTCATCCTCGCTAAGTCGACTGCCCAAGGAAGAAAACCCAGAAATATCAAACAACGCCACAGTAGCGAGGAACGACAGACTTTCAGCTCCTCGAGGGCGATCAGGGTTTTCCAGGAAGCGAGAGACGACGATATTAGGAACATGACGCCGCAACACATTGAGCTCGCTATGCGGCATCCTCGGCAACTAATACACTAAAACTGTGTGGAGTTTTGCTTAACAAGTGTTGAAACGATGGGACTTACTTTTACTTCGCGCTATAATTACTGCTTCGAGATACCTCAATAATGGACAATAATGGCAAAATAACGGACATATTTTAAAAAAATTGTGTAAATAAATTGTTTGAGTTTTTTCATTATTGATACGAATGCAGAAATTAAAATAAGTGCGAAAACAAAGTAAAATGCCACTCATCGTTGTGTGTGGCATTCCTGCCGCTGGCAAGACAACGGTGGCTACAGCACTCGTGAGCCATTTGCAATGCCAATTGCCGGGTGAACAAGTGGTGTACATTGCGCCAGCCACTGTCAACGTTGACAAGACGCAGGGTTACGCCGGTAAGAAAACATTTCCAATGGCTGGTGGACAATGGTGGTCTGATTGAGAACTTGTTTGCATTATAAAGATAGTAGAGCGGAGAAAAACACTCGAAGTGCCTTAAAGGCAGCAGTGGAGAAGGTGCTAAATCCCAAGACGATTGTGGTGTTGGATGCTCTGAATTACACCAAAGGCGAGAGATACGAACTCTTCTGCAAGGCCAAAGCAGAGAGCACCACGTACTGTGTGGTACGAAGCCATTTTGTCAACTTCTGTAAGTTTCAAGCTAACTGTTATGTGCAATAGATCTACGTGGATACACCAGTTGATGTTGCCTTGCAACGTAATGCAGAGCAAGAGGAACCTTTTGACCCTAAGTTACTCGAAGAATTGGCAGCTCGATTCGAAGTTCCACTGGAGAAGAATCGATGGGACAGTCCGTTGTTCCGTATGAGCCCCAGTGACTTTACTGCTGATGGGACTGGCCTAGACTTGGACGCTATCACTGACGCTGTTCGCTTCGGCAAGACTGTGAAGGCTGGTCTAGCTACAAAAGCTGCACCTGCTGCTGAAACGAGTTTTCTTCAAGCTTTAGATGAAGTTACCAGCGCTATTGTGGATGCGTTGCTGGCACACCAGCGTGATGCTGGAGTGGCCGATGGCCTGCGGGTCCCCCCACATACCGTCAATAGTGAACTGAGACTTCATCGCCCGCTGTCCACGGCTGAAGCTCGTCGACATCGCCGTCAGTACATCAAAATCACCTGTTTGCGGCCATGCGCCGTAGCTGCAATTGGCGATCTATTCGTTGAGTACGTCAACCAGCAAGTATAGAACGCTTGTCGTCTAAAATGATACTACGAGTATTTGTCTACTGCTCATTCCTCTCCAGTTCTTCGTAGTCACTGCGCTCAACTAGTCGAGTAAGCCGTGCCAGTTCGCACGAAAGTGTCCCCATAAAGACAAGCTGGCATACAATGGCCAACGCCTCGAAGAAGGCCTCTTGGGCAGCAGTAAAGCCCAGCGGGTTCGGCCAAATTCCGTTGGCGCACAGGAAAAACACACCAACTGAAAAATAAAAAAGAGTTAGTGGCTCTCCATCTCATACAGCACGCCACCTCAAGTAAACTTACACAAGAACGTCGAAGTTAGTCCGACGTTAAGCAACAAACGTCCGAGGTTGTACGCCGTATTGACATCCAATTTCCTCCAACGTCGAAGCGACAGCCAAAAAGATCGTCGACGTAGCACAACAAACAACTCTGTGCCTGTCGTTGACTTGCCATCGTCATCTCCACTCTCATCTTCATGTAAAATGCTCTTCCTCGCTATCTGCACCGCGATCATCGTGGCCCAAGCAGCGATGAAAAACGCAATAGTAAAATTGATATGCGCATCATGATGTGTGCGCATATCCATCACTGCGAGTCCGAAGAGCGAAATGGCTGCTGTAACCCCAGATACAAGACAGGAGTAACCTGCCACTAGATGCTTCGCCCCGGTTACACTTCCATCCAACTCGTGCGGTCTCATCCGAAGTTGCAAGTACCAGAAGAAAAGCACGACCGAAGCCAAAATGAACAGGGCAGTGAGGCACATACCCCCCGTGAAGGCGTAACCCTCCGGTCGGAACGTAGCCGCGTACGAGAGTGTCGGGAAATTGTCAGAGCACGTGAAGTGATTGACACAAGCCAAGAACTCGGTGCCGAGCATAGTCAAGATTCCAGTGAAAGGCACCAGCCACGCGATGTAGCCAACATTGTCGGTGCGTGCCATGTCCCCCAAAGTGTCCAACACTTCCTCGGTAATACTTTTAGTAGCGGGAGAGTCTTGAAATTGATCTTCAATGGACGATGGTGGACGTAATTCGTCCTCGGATGATGAAAAGGGTCCACTTTCTTCGTGGTTCGAAGCGGAGGAGCTCGATTCTAAGACGGAGTCAGCGTCAGAGTCGCTCTCTTGATCACTTGAGTCACTGGAGGACGCTTCGGAGGACACTTCTGAGGAGGACGCGTCGGAATCAGAGCTAGCGACGTCCGAGTCTTCGAGATGCCACGTCAAGTCTGTTAGGAGAGGGTTACGCACGCTGAATGGGATGGGTTGCACTGTTGTCATCATGGAGAGATGGGTACACTTTTTCAGTACTCGATAAGAAGCGCAAGACCACCGCTTCCTTACTTCCTCCAACGATGTGAACGTGTAGAACGTATGCAAGATACCATAAATAGTCTTCATAACGATCATGAACCTGCTAGTAGCAGTTGCTAGTAGCAGGTTCATGATCGTTATGAAGACTATTTGCGAGCAGGCTGCTACCTGCTCGCAAGTTCATCTTGAACATGGGGTTACGCAAAGTGTACCCCCTATCGGGAACTCGAAACGACGCGAAACAGCTTCAAGGTACAGTATGATCGTGCCAACTCGCTTCGGTCTCAAGTATGCGCCGATCCCCACTCTGGCGCTGGAATACGAGGACGACCTGACTGGTGTGGTGGACGCTATGAGTGACAAGGACTCTTCCTTGTATGTGTATCGAAATGAGAGCTCATCGCTGGGTCCCAGTAGAAAGTTGCATGTTGTAGAGCTCCCAACACTCACTCGGACGTCGGAGACGCAGCAGATAACGCGCCAATTGCAGCAGGACAATGGCCGCTTTTTGGCTCCAGGGGTGGTGAGTGAAGGGCAGTTAAAACGGTTGCTGGATCGACTGGTGCAAAATTTACCTGAGATCAATGAGGAGGAACAGAGGCCTCCTTCGTTGACTGTGGACCGGCAGGACAATGGAGAACAAGAGGGAGAAAGCGAGTTGGAAGAGAGCGCAATGGAAGAATCTGTGATGGAAGCTTCACAGTTGGAAGAGGAAGAGCCATCAGAGAGTAAAGAGCTGGTTACGCCGTCCGAAGTGAATCCAAATCGAGGTTCGTTCGTAACACATCAAGACGAGAGTGAAGATGAAGCTGAGACCGACGCGGGTGTACCAAAGGTGGACGACGCACAAGAGGTTTCACAGGGTAGAGAAGATGATAAGGGAAATTTACCTGCTGCTACATTGGAGAGTGAAAATCAGAGCGAGGATGAAGCTGAAGAAGATGTGAAAAAGACGAAAGCCTTGCGAAGCGAGTCCGATGTGAGCGAGGAGGACGTGCAGTCGGAAGAGTTAGAATACTTTTCAGAAGATGGGAGTGACGAGGATTCGTTTTAACATGTACGATGGTCTGCGGAAAGCTAACGCAGTTGAGATTATAGTCATTGCCACATCGTCTTTAGCATTGGACACGAGAAGAAAAATGCACCACTGTCGAATTTACTACAAAACTTATGAAATCCTCTTAAAGAAACAGGTATGAAAGTTCAATATCCGCAAGAAGACGACTTTGGTCACGCCAACAAAAGTATTATGCTTATACCAGGCGTTGGCGAAGAGAAAAACAATCAGAATTTAATTCTACATTTTTACAAAGCTTCTCGTTGCAGTTGTTCAAAAAGAGATTTGATCTGCCGCAAGTTTTGTTTCTTTATCTGCCGCTCGCGATCAATCTGCGCCAGCAAAACCCGCATGTCGCGGTCATTTTGTGCCGTTTTGCAGCGCTCCTGGTCCAGTACCTCCCGCAGCTTCGCGTTTTGAGCAGCCACGTTCTCCATTTCACTCGCAAGAAGTTCATATTTGTGTATCATTTTACCACGCTCAGCTTCCCACCGGTGCAACTGGTGGTCTCGTTCCTCTTCTGCCGCTGCTCGGACTCTCTCAACTTCTTCACGCTGCTGTTCAAGATGTTTTTGTATACGTTTTTGGAAAAGTCCATCTTGATTGTCGAGAACAGTTCGCATCCGCTGCATCTCCTGATCGAGAAATTCCAACGCTGATACCTTCTGCTCCAATTGAGATCGGAGCGAAGAGCCTTCTTCATCTTTCTTGGACACTTCTTTCTCCACTGCAGCAACTTTAGCACTCAGTTTTTCACTCTTCACTTCCTCTTCAGCTGCTTTTTGCAGACTCTCGTCTAACGCAGCTTCTAAGTCCTCAATTTGTGCTTGAAACTCGGCTAGTTCATCGTTGAAATGTGCTTCAGAGTTTTGGTGCTCGTCGGTTAATTCTTTAATCTGACGTTGTTGGTCAGCGAGCATGACGTCTTTCACCTTAAGAGCAGCACGTAAATCGTCCTCCAATTTCTTCCAGGATGCTCGTTGCTCCTCCAAATTCTGAATTTCTTCATGAAGCTTCCCAATTTCAAGTTTTTTCTCGTCCAGCTCGGAACTTAGCAGCGCCATCTGTGCATACTTCTCCTGCTCAGCCATCAGCCTTTGCTCGAGTTGTTTGCGCTTTGACTTCTCCTCTCGAATATGAGCTTTGAAAGTATCGGAGCGCTTGGCATCTTCTACGAATAACTTCTTCTTATCGTCCGCTAGAATTGCCTGGAGCTTCTCCACTTCTGCTTTAGTCGCAGCCTCTCGCTGGAGACTCACTTGATACGCTTCACGAACACGTTTGATCTCCTTCAACCGCTCGTCGGTCTTACGCCGAAAAGACTGGAACTTCTGCGCCGACTGCTGATACTCCTTACGAAATTCCATTTCGACTTGGATGATCGATGCCTGGAGCTGTCGCTCGTATAAATCTTGCTGTTGTTGCTGTAGTTTTTCTTGCCGTTCACTATCTTTCGCGTGTTGGATTCTCAGCATTTCAAACTCATCCTGGCGAGCGGCCAAGCTTTTTTTCAACTGCTGGATAGCTTCATCCTTTTCGATACATCTGTTGTACACTGCCTCAACGTTTGCCTTGAGCTCAGTCACTTGCTTTTCGTGCTGACTGTTGAGTTTGTCCGCTTGCTCGGCGCGGTCTTTGTGGTATTTTACTTCGTTTGAAAGCTGCGTCACAACCGCCTCGTGGGTCTTCTGTGCAAGTTCCATCTCTCTTGCCACAATATTGACCTGATTTTCGCTCTTTTCCAGGGCAGATGAGTTAACTTGTACCTGTTCTTCAGCTTCATGAAGTTTCTGCGTGAGAGTGGTGTTTTCTGTCTCCAACATGGCCAGCTTCTTCTCTAACTCGGCGTTCGCAGCATTAAGTTGTTCAATCTCCAGCTGATTCGAGGCCTTCAACGACTCGATAGTAGCATTCCACACCGTTTCCTGTTCTGCTTGTGACTTCTGGGTTGAATGAGCGAGCTCGTCAGGTACAGCAACTTCATTCTTTTCTTTCTGGAGTAAGTGACTGGACATTTCTAACACCGTCGCCTCTGCCTTGGCTGCTCGATCTTCAGCAGCCTCCAACTTTTCCTTGAGTTCATTAATCTGCGCTTTCAGGTCATTTTCCCTACCAAAGAATTCATTTTCTTTCGTGAGGAAGAACTTTTCTTTCTCTAGAAACTCAGTTTCTCTTCGTGCAATAGATTGTTCACGCTTCAAAACGTCTTTCTCCAAATCGACACTGGTGTTCGTACTAGTGTCCTTCAAGATGAGGCGCTGGTGATGATACTCGTCCAATTTTCCAGAAACAGGTTTGGCAGGAGAAAAATTCACCGACAGTTTCTCCATTTCGTGCTCTTTTTCGTCGGTTTTGATGATCAATGGTGGCGGTTTAAGTCGTTCTTCGTTCTGGTTCAGTACTCGTCGTCGTTCAGGCATTGTAACCCTTCCCTTAGCGTCTTGAGGGCTTCTTTGTTGCCGATCATTACCTTTGTTCTCGACAATTCTGCGCACCAGTGAACGATACTTTGGCATGTGCAGACTGCCCATTTCCTTCAAGAACTCGACTTCTTCCTCGTCCAGTAGTTCCAGCCTCGGCAGCATCTAAGAGCAAGTGATGAGACCATTGACCTCACAAACCAACACAACTGCCATTATTGTACCTGAATAGTGGCGTGGGGATAGCCGTCGACGTCGCAGATCGGGTTGGCTTGGTCTCCGTTTGCCGCTTGAAGTCGAAGATGAGAGAGTCGCTACCTCAAACCACATCTATCACTAAAAACAATGGGCTAAAACAAACTCACAGATTTAAATCACCTTGAATCGCTGCAACACCTTGAGGCCATTGAACTCCGCGATCTCATTGCCCCGAAGGTCCAAGTACCGCAGCTTCGGAAACTTGATAGGACGTGTCAGACCGTCCAAACCTGACAGACTTCAGCGGCACAATTGAGCACGAATACACTATCAACAAGTGTAGAAAACCTCACCAGTTATGTGCCATTGACAGCTCCTCCAGCTTCGGCAATTGGGGGAATCCCACCATTGATGATATGCTGACACAATAATAAGTCAGCTATTTACCAATAACAGCGAATCCTAGTGTTTAACCACCTATTGGCCGATAGATCCAGCACTCGGAGGTGTACCAGTGGTTGCAGCGCATGGGACGCGATCTCGTTGATGCAGTTACTCGATAAACAGAGTTCCACCAATCTACCAGCACAGGAAACATCAGTCTCTGACCTCCAGCATCGTTACAGGCGCTATTTGTACCCTGTAAAGACCTCTAGTCCATCTAGACATTGGATCGCATTCCCGTGTAGATTCATTTGCTCCACCATCTCATCGCGCTCGTCGTCATTAGCCTGGTAACTCAAGAGGTTATAATTATAAAATATGACAGACATCAACTTTACGTACGAGGTCATCGATGAATTCTACGCCTGTATTGACATGGCTGATGACGATAGGATAGAGAGAAAGATCCGAGTCGTCGCCTGGAGCTGGTGGAGGTGGCGGCGGAGGTGGAGTCATGGAATTAAATGCGGGAACAAAATGGCGCGGCGCTTGAATTTAAATATGAATCCACAACTTTATTCGATTATTGACGAAAATTGTTAACAAGACAATTTTTTTTAATTATTTCTTCTTCACATCTATTTTTTTTCGCTTCTCAATCCCTGCTTGCCTAAGAAACTTGCTACAGTACATGCATACAGCATAATACTCCGTAACATAATGGGACAGCAATAGAGCTAAGCTTGTGGGGTGAATGTTTTACGGAGATGTTTGACAATTCTGCGACTGGCAAGTGTTTCAAGCGACCAGCTACTCGAATCCAGCGCAAAAGTTGGTAGAAACGCTGTCTTCGCCGATGCCGCCGTCGCTGGTCGTTTAAGTTTAAATCCTGCTCCAGCAGTGCAAGATCTAAAGAACTGCGCGTGTGCTGGTGGTGCAGTGCCAAAGCTACATTTCAATCTTGCAGCAACGTACAAAGAAACGCTCTGTATTAGTGGATGGTAGCTGTCCTGCACAAGGATGGCTGGACTTAACCAGCCAAAAAATCTTGTACTGAAGTAGTTGAGCGGTGATGTTGCTTTCTTGGCAGCAGCACTGACAGCCTCTCACTACAGTAAGGTTTGTGTAATTATCATTGATAACGTCCACCCCGCGTTGAAGCTGCATGGATGCGTTTAACGTTTCTTGAAGTTTGCTTTACGTACTTGGCTTCACTATGGTATGTCTGATTCGTCTGATTCCTGTGGAGACATGTGGAGACCGCGTATCTTCGCAAGTGCCGCATTTGTGACACCTTTGACCGACCATCCCGCCAGGATGCAGAATGCTACCGATGAATTATTGGCAACGATAAACCAGCACGCGGCGACAAGTACGGGCAGATTTCTCTAGACAGCGTAGATAACATAATGCTCAAGTATACTGTAATAATGTACATGTATTAATACATGTACATGTACAGGCTGTACCGGTATGTGATGATCGTCCAGTCGTAAGATACGTTTGTACCCATGTCTAAATAGAAGGAGAATTGATTGGTTAAATTTTATTGGGAATGAACTACATACGAACACTATTATTTTCCGACGCCGAAACCGTGTTTAGCAGTGCTGTCGGCCGATTGATGTTGGCCGCCAACATCAACTTGGCGTGCCGAACTACGGAAATCACGGTTGTCGGAGACGGCAAGTTACAGCAAAAATAACGCAGAAATAATGGCAGACAACACATCACCAAGCAGACAGTCGCTAGCTCCAGGGGTATTGGTTTAAGCTAGGATATTTAATATAACGGGTTAATGACATATGTATTTTTTAATTCGTCTATTCGAAATGGCAAGGTATAAGTTTAAATATCCGAACAATATTTCGGATCAGTGTGGGACGACGACAAACTCGGTTGAACCTTCTGCCCCGCAAAAAAGACACGGATTTTCACTTGCCTTTTGTATTGATCCTTGTGTATGGTTCTTCAACAGCAGCCGGGAGTCGCTCCGTCCAAAGCCTCACTTATCGTTTCGTCACGACACCTCCGCAGCCAAAATACACGCCAGTGATTCAAGCGTTGAAAGCCTCTAGCGATCGCACAACATCCGAGGAAAAGACTCGAACTCTCTCCATTCAAATATAACAATAAGCACAAACTATGCGTCTTGTCCGAGAAGCTCGTCGCGAGTGTGAGAACCAGCGCCGCTCGCACTTTAAGAAGTGGCTGGACCTGAGCCACAGTCGCGAGACCGACGAACAATGCCCTGAGGACCAGAAGCAGCAGAACGAGGCGCGTCACACTCATTTAGGGTTTTCCGTTACTCGTCGTGCTTCTCCGGTGTCCCCTTTAGCCCCCAGTCTGAAGAAGTCCCAGTCGTCTTTAGCAGTCAAATGGAGCGCGTACATTGAAGCAATTGGACTCAAGGATACCAGTGGGAAGCAACGTCGTGTCCGCTTTGTGGAGAAGGAAGCGGAAGAGTTTGAGCGGACTGAATGCTCAGAAGAAGAGAAGGCCAGTTATCACTATTCACAACAAGAACTTGGAGAGATGGAGGCTGTGGCCAAGCAGCTCGTGCACAGAGAGTCCCGTTTCGCTGGTCAACCGGAGAACACCATACTGGAGCAGGGGTTCCTGAGTTTACCCGTGAACGCGCCATTTTTCCAGAACAAACGGTACTACTGCCTTCTTCGTGGCCACCGGCTTCAAATGTTCAGCTCTGCTTCGCACGCTGCCAAGAACTCGGGCATGAAGGAACAGTTAACGATCCTCCGAGTACAGGACTGCCAGTCGCTGTCTATGCAGAAGAAGTTCGCGTTGTTTGGAGCTTCGTTACCCACACAGATCGGACTCATGTTTTACGTGATCAAGGCTAACGGCGAACGTGTCATCTTCACTGCAGACTCCAAGAGCTCCAAGCGCAATTGGGTCCACTCGTTGAACAGAGTCACATACGTGGGTGAAGGTGAGTGCTGTACCAATACGCCTCCAATTCGAACTCGTTCAAGCTCAGCCCCTGCAGTACCGATGTGCACTTTGCCACCTGTACCTGAAACTGATCTGGAAGAGGAGGATATCGTCTCTTTTGGGTCTCTCGAGTCCGACAGAAGGAATAGCTGCACAGCTGTGTGTTGACAGCACAGAGCAGTTCGACACCTTCCGCCAGGTACTATACCTTTATCCAACAAAGTTTTAGTTATTATGTAGCGACAATCAAGTAAAACAAAGTCTAGCTTCCAACTGTAGAAGCGGCCTGTCGAGCCACTGGTAGCTCGACAATATTATACCATTCATATACGAGAACTATGTACGTGTGAACCAGCCATTTCTCTGTCAATTAATTTAGACGGTTCTGTCTTTAGTTAGTGCGGCGTCAGTAGAGACGACCTATTGGCCTTGTATCGTTCTCGGACACCTCATTCTGACCCAGACTGATCCTGTAGACATGCACAAACGCCCCCGCAGCAACAAGAACGCACAGACGGCGCGTTTCAGTCTGCTACTGCTGGAAGACGGCGAGTTCTTCCTCGATGTAAGTGATTCTTTAATTTGATATCATTAATTATGAGATCCGAGATTAAAGTTGAAGTTTACCAACAGGACCATAGTGCCTGTCGATTCTTGGAGCCAAATGCATCGACACATCGAAAAGTAGCAGGGAGACTCAAAGTCTGCACTCGGGGATTGTTTTTCGTGCCTCAAGATCTTCAACTGCCAATTCTACGCTTCCCGTTCCGCTGTATGACTACTGAACCAGTGTCCGAGTGCTTCCTGCAACCATTAATCTCCTCAGAAGAAGCTACTTCAAGTACAAGCGAAGTTTCTGATACATCAAGGGTGTACTTGACGTTCCAGACGAAACAAGTTATCGAGATGAGAGAGAGAGGCATCGACCATCCGTACATCTACAAGGACACAGTGGACAGTATGGACGTTTCTAGCTCCCGAAGCAGCAGCAACAGCAGCTTCGATCGAGAAATGCCGACAAAATTCATATTCACTCTGCAGCACGTGACGTATGAGGCGTTTCTCGCCAGTATCCACGTGACGTACGAAGTTTCCAACTTACCGCGTCGAATGCTGACCAAAGCGGAGGAAGAGACGTTGCTGGCTCCAGTTCTTGCGCCCAGACTGACCGACAAGTTTGATTCAAGTTTGCTGATTGATTTCCGTGAAAGGCTCTTACTGGAAACTGGCTGTGTTGCAGATCGTATCGAGCCACTGCTCAAGTTCCCCGGCTGCCTCATGCTGACCACGTTACGCCTGTACTTCCAGCCGTCACCGCTCAACAACGTCTTCGACCCCGTACTGAACTGGGAATACACCAGCATCGATCAAGTATACAAACGTCGCTACCTTCTACAACAGATTGGACTTGAGATTTACTTACGAAATGGGGACAGCTTCTTCTTCTCGTTCCGATCTCAACAAGAACGTGACGACTTTTACGCGCTGATGGTGGGTCAACCAGAACTGCAGCGCTGTCGTCGCAAAGACCTCCAATACATGGTGCGCAAGTGGCAACGACGTGAACTCTCCAATTTTGAATACTTGCAGTTCTTGAACCACGCCTCGGGTCGCACACGCAACGACCTGACGCAGTACCCTGTTTTCCCGTGGATTTTGAGTGACTACACGAGTTCGGAGCTCAATCTGGGGGATCCGAAAGTGTACCGAGATCTCACGAAGCCCATTGGTGCCCTTAATGAAGAACGGCTCGAGTATTTCAAGGCAAGATACGAGATGATGCCTCGAGGGGAAGAAGCTGAAGGAATGCCTCCACCCTTTCTCTATGGTACACACTATTCAACTCCTGGTTACGTACTGTACTTCCTGGTGCGTAAAGTTCCTGAGTACATGTTGTGCCTACAAAGCGGGAAATTCGATGCACCAGACCGCCTGTTCCAGAGTATTAAAGGGACTTGGGAAGGCTGTATATCGAATCATACCGATATTAAGGAACTCATCCCCGAATTCTTCGATGACTCCTTTCCAGCCGACGAATGGCTACAAAATACGAAGCATTTGGATTTAGGAACGACGCAGAATTTTGATCGTGTCGACGATGTGGAGTTACCACCGTGGGCTCATGGTGATGCGGTGGAGTTTGTTCGGAAGAACCAAGCCGCACTAGAGAGTGACTACGTGTCAGATCATCTGCATCACTGGATTGACTTGATTTTCGGCTACAAGCAGCAAGGAGAGGAAGCTGTCAATGCTAATAACTGTACGTGCTTCTCAAAAGCGATAGTGCATGTTTGTTTACTAACGTGTTGATGTATTGCCAGTATTTTATTATTTATCGTATGAAGGATCCGTTGACTTAGAAGCGATCGACGATCCCGTGCAGAAATGCTCGTTAGAATCGCAGATTCAGGAGTTTGGCCAGACCCCAAAGCTGCTGTTCTCCACGCCTCATCCGTCGCGAAATGAGGGCGAAGGGAGAATTCAAGTGGCTACTCCTGACTTGCTTCTATCTCCTCGAGCTGTGGTCCCTCGAATCCGCCGCGTCTCGATTCCTCTGGATAATAGCTCTGATCTCCGTCTTCAGCAGCGGAAAGAAGTCATAATGAGTGCATTCGAGGACTACACGGAGTCTGAAGACGAGACTGAAGACGATCTAGAAATTCACACTCGAAGCAGTCGCAGGTATAGTCTTTTGTGTTGCCAGACCCCGTGGAAACACCTCCCAAAGGCGATTGAAGGGCTCTCAACTCACTTGTGGGGCAGTATCAGCTCAGGTAAATCCCCTAAGAACTGGAGATGGAGGAGCAGACTCCGAACCAAGTACAGCTTGGCCACCTCGTGGAGCTGGAAGCAGATTTCTGCGTCTCGACTGCACAAAGGCGAAGTCACCAGCACAATTCTATCCAAGAACGACAGGTTTCTACTGACAACCAGCAAGGACAAGACTTTAAAGCTCTCTTCGACGCAGGATGTGGTTCAATTTCGAGTTGTATCCGGTCAATTCGCACTCTCCTGTTGCGATATTTCGCCAGACGAAGGTCTCATACTCGTGGGGTCATGGGACAATTGTGTGTACATGTACTCGACAGCAACTGGACTGGTAGTGGACAAAGTATTAGCCCACTCGGACGGGATCTCTGCTATTCGTGTGCTTCAGGACCGCTTCTTAACAAGCTCCTGGGACTCTAGTATCAAGCTCTGGCGCTATACGTCTCGCTATCTCGTGTCCACGCCCATCCGAACGTTCCTTGACTGTGAAGAATCTGTCTTGTGCTTGGATGTCAGTCGCGACGGTCGCTTTGGAGCTGCTGGGACTCGGAATGGATCAATTTATCTCTTTAATCTGAGCAAAGCAGTTCTACACAGTCGGATTGAGGCGAGTTCAACACAGGGAGGAGGGATCTCGTCCATCGCTTTCGCTAGAGACAACAAATCGCTCGTTTGCGTGACTGTGCAAAGCGAGTTGATCCAGTTCAATGTACGAGGTGAAAAGCTCTGGAAGATGGACATCCGCACTGCAGGTCAAGTCCGAAGCTTCGATAGCGATGGGAGATACGCTGTAGGCGGCACCACAAGCGGTAAAATCCTATTCTGGAAGCTACACGAACCTGCAGGGACCGAAGTCGTCTACGAGATTCCACAAGCTCACAACTCCAGCATCAGCGCTCTCGCAGTCAGCAATTCCGGATCAATTCTTGTTTCTGGATCGGTGGACGGTTCTGTCCACGTGTGGAAGCTCCAAAAGAAGACAATTGTGTCTCGAAGCAGAGCTCCAGCACGTCAACCACTGAATTACGGCTCCATCCAGACTTTAAGCACGCCTTCAACCACCAACAAGACAACATCCCGTTCTCTCAAAGGATTCGTCCCCAACAACACGGTGCAATTCGCTGAAGCCCAGTGTTGTCTCGAGTTTTAACTTGAAGTAATAGAATTAATGTCCTCAAAACGTCCACCAAAGTGTCCATTTTGATTATTTTCCTTTTCAACCAATCATCTCAATAAAAATACTCTTTTCTATCCAATCAAACAATTTAAATCCATTGGCCCCATAGCAATAGACCCCCGACATCTACAGACCATGGAGGAGTCTCTGTACGACGAGTTCGGCAATTACATCGGTCCGGAGCTCCACAGCAGCGAGGACGAGGCCTCATCTGACTCGGAGAGCGAAGCGGAGGCCCCAGAGAGCGAAGAGGAGCGAGAAGTGGACGATGCTGGACGTCAAGTGGACGCTTTGGCTCTGCAGGACGCGCACATGGAGGACGAGAGCGCAATTGTCCTCCATGAAGACAAACAGTATTATCCAGAGGCCAGTGAAGTCTATGGAGACGCAGAGACGTTGGTTATGGAGGAAGATGCGCAGACAATTGAGACGCCCATTATTGAGCCTGTGAAGACCAAAAGTTTCTCGGTTTTGGAGCAAAAAGTGCCCAAAACGACGTATTCGACCCATTTCCTGACCAGTTTAATGGACCATCCACAACTCATCCGTCATGTTGCTGTTATTGGAGATTTACACCATGGAAAAACACTTTTCACGGACCTTTTGGTGCAACAAACGCACGTAAACAAGTGGGATCCTGCAGTGGAGAAGCGATTTACAGACTCGAGGAAGGACGAGCAGGAGCGGAAAGTGTCCATTAAAAGCGCTCCAGTGTCTCTGGTGCTGCCTACTTCTAGAGGGAAACACTATCTGCTCAATGTCTTGGACTGTCCTGGTCATGTCAACTTCTCGGACGAAACGACTGCAGCTTTACAGGTGGCAGATGGAGCTGTTCTTGTGGTGGATGCTATTGAGGGCGTCATGATGAATGTACGAGAGATTATTTCCTGCTTTATTGCAGTGATCTAGGTACTAATTGATGTTTTTTTGTAGACGGAGAGATTGGTGAAGGCTGCGTTGAGAGCGAATGTGGCGTTGGTTTTGGTGCTGAACAAAGTGGATCGTCTCATTATTGAGCTCAAGCTGCCGCCGGCCGACGCGTACTTCAAGCTGCTGCACACGATCGAGGAGATCAACGCGATTATTGACGCCAATACGCCAGCCAACCAGGAGAAGCAGCGTCTGTCACCTGAACTTGGCAACGTCTGCTTCGCGTCCGGTCAACACGGATGGAGCTTTACACTTGAGTCGTTTGCTCAGATTTACGCCGAGACCTATCCTGGTGTCCCTCCGTCGACTTTGGCTGCAAGATTCTGGGGTGATAAGTACTTTAACCCGCAGACCCGGACGTTCACCAAGAAATTGGTAAGAGATCTCTGTAATACTCGTTTTGGGGTATGTTGCTTGTACTAAAATACTGTTTTTTTATTCGTTTAGCCGTATCCTGGTGCTCTGCGTTCGTTCATCCAGTTTGTTCTCGAACCGCTGTACAAAATGTATTCGAAGGTACTGAACGGTGACCCGAAGGAGCTGTCGGCGTCTTTGCGTGCTATGGGGCTGCGCTTGAGGAAGGAGGAGCTGAATTTGAACCCACGGCCGCTGCTTAAACTTGTGCTGGGCAAGTTTTTCGGCAACGTCACTACTGGTTTCATGGATATGGTGGTGGACCATGTTCCGTCGCCTCTCGTGACTGCGAAGACCAAGCTGGAGAGCATTTACACAGGCAACCAGTCTTCGGAGATGAGCGTCGTACGAGGAATCCAATCGTGTGACCCCAAGGCTCCCTTGATGGTCAACATTGTAAAACTCTACTCTTCGCCCGACGGTACCACGTTTAGCGCCTTCGGTCGTGTCTACTCAGGCGAAGTAAGCGAAAATAAGGACGTGAAGGTCCTAGGTGAAGCTTACAGTGCTGAAGACGATGAGGATATGTGCACGCGGACTATTGAGAGTGTCTGCATTGCTCAAGGGCGCTACAAGATTCAGGTGAACCGCATTCCCGCAGGTAACTGGGTGCTACTCGAAGGAGTGGACGCGTCCATTACCAAGAGCGCCACGATCACAGATGCAGACGAAGACCTCTTGCAAGATGAGGAAGTGGGCATTTTCCGACCGATTCACATCGCGTTTGGCACCACCTCCGTCATGAAACTCGCTGTGGAGCCTTTGAACCCTGCTGAACTGCCAAAAATGCTCGAAGGCCTGCGTAAAATCAGCAAGAGCTACCCTCTCGTTCGAACGAAGGTGGAGGAGAGTGGAGAGCACGTGATCCTGTGTACTGGAGAGCTGGCGGCCGACTGTATTCTGCACGACTTGCGGAGGATGTACTCGGAGATTGAAATCAAGGTGGCCGACCCCGTGGTCGCCTTTTGCGAGACAGTGGCCGAGACGTCGTCTGTCCAGTGCTTTGCCGAGACGCCCAACCAGAAGAACAAGATCACGATGATCTCCGAACCGCTGGACGCCGGTCTCTCTCAAGATATCGAGTCTGGTGCTATCAAGCTGGATAGGAGCAAGAAGGACGTCGCCAGCTTCTTCCAGACAAACTACAAGTGGGATGCCTTAGCTGCTCGCTCCGTATGGGCATTTGGACCAGAGAGCAACGGCCCCAACGTTCTACTGGACGACACGCTCTCCACTGAAGTGAACAAGGCTTCTTTGGGTATGATCAAGGACAGCATCGTGCAGGGATTCCAGTGGAGTTGCCGCGAAGGTCCGTTATGTGACGAGCCCATCCGCAACACCAAGTTCAAGATCCTGGACGCCACCATCGCGTCCGAGCCGATTCATCGAGGTGGCGGCCAGGTCATTCCGACTTCCCGTCGTGTGGCATACTCCGCCTTCCTCACTGCTACGCCACGTATGCTAGAGCCCATGTACGCGCTGGAGATCCAGTGCCCTGCCGACACAGTGTCGTCTCTTTATCAGGTGCTGAGTCGTCGACGCGGCCACATCACACAGGACGCACCCAAGGCTGGTTCTCCACTGTACACCGTGCGTGGCTTCGTTCCGGTGATCGAGTCGTTCGGATTGGAGACGGATTTGCGCGTGTTCACACAGGGTCAAGCGTTCATCACTCAAGTGTTCGACCACTGGGCTGTGGTCCCTGGTGATCCTTTGGATACGAACGTGGTGCTTCGACCTTTGGAACCTGCTCCGGTGAACGATTTGGCTCGTGAATTTATGGTCAAGACGCGACGTCGCAAGGGACTGAGTGAGGACGTGAACGTGAGCAAATACTTCGATGAACCAATGCTGAAGGAACTGGCGAGACACGAAATTGAGCTGCAGAACCTCATCTAAAGACAAGGCTGAGCGTCATTCTCTTGAAATACTGACTTTCGTTAGCAATGCAGTACGTGGTGACTATTTCTTGGATGGGTGGCTATGGTTTGACGATTTTTTGCTGCGTAGGCTCAATCAAGCGGCGAAAGAGGTTTTCGTGTCGACTACGGGGCCAAACACTCGTTTCCCGTCTCTTTTCAACCTTTTGGGCCCTTCATGTAGCACCAAACGAGGTCACCAATGCCTTAAACAGGTAAAAATAATCTATTTTGCCTTAAAGTATCCATTAATGACACATTTCTAGTGGTTAGACACACCTTGCATTGATTCAAACGTCCTTCAGACACGACTTGATACGGTGGAGGCAGTGAGAACTGCAATTGCTGATGGGAATCCAGCACTTCGGAGTCTTTCACGTCTCTTCCAGCACTTTCAAGCCTATGAACGTGAATTGATACTCTTCACGTCTCGAGTATCGGGTACAGCAGTCAACGCAACAGATACGAAGCTGTCATTGCAGGTGCAGTGTGTTTTGTACTACATTAGTAGGTTTTACACGTGAAAATTATATTTTACAAAGGTTCTTGTTGTAGGATTTTCGAGGTTTTCTGCTATGGCTACGAGAGCTCCAAGTGCTAGTAGGAAAGTGTTTGGTGGATGCTCAACTCTCCATGAAGCTTGAAGGTTTGTTCTCGACTCGACTCGTCCCCATCCAACAGCTCTGCTCGACAGATCTCGAGTCTCTGTGCATTTTGGTTGAAGAGACGATTGCTGGTGTGGAAGAGAAGGATGAGAGTTCAATGGAGGGTGAGATGAAGGCATCAACTTCGCCTCTACGTGAGCTTCGGACCCAAATTCATCACTGTGAGGTGCAAGTTGCAGTAGCTACGAAGCAGGTACACACATTCTAAACCTCCTAACTAGTAATTGCACTGCCTTTTACGGCAGGCAGCGACTTTGCTTTGTATCGCTGAAGACCGGATCAAGGTTATCTACGCAGAGGACGAGCAGAGTTCTGTTGGCAAGATGGGGATCGTTCTCCGTGTCTCGCGCCAAGACAGTCACCGTCTTCAACAACAAAACAAGAGCAGCTTGAGTATTATTCGCGCTTCAAGAGCATCCGGTGTGTGGTTCTCTACACCAGCGATCGACTCTCTTGGAGCCAAGTGGAAGTCGCTGAAGCAGAACTACCACGATGCCGAAGCTGCTTTGGTAGAATTCTTGACGTTGGAGTTCCAGTCCCGTTTCCAAAGTTTCTTGGATGAGCTCACAGTTCGAGTTGCTGAGCTGGATGTTCTCGTGAGTTTCGCTTTGGTCTCACACAAGCACAAGTTGGTCCGTGCTTCAGCGGCTGAAAGTCGCTTGGCACTTCAATTGTGTGGGATTTTCGACCCGTTCACGGACGAATCCTTCAATGAAACGATGGTCGAACTGTCGGAGCAGAAGGAGAAGACCTTTGTGCTTCTTGAAGGCGATCATCAGTCGAATCGAACCAGTATTCTGCAGCTGCTGGGGATCGTAGTCTTACTCAACCAGATTGGTTGCTTTGTACCGTGCAAATGGGCAGTACTACCCGTGTTTGACGCTATCTACTTGCGAACTGGAGCGTACGACCAGCAACTCTACGGCTATTCTACGTTCATGACCGAGATGCGGGATATGTCGCGCATTTTCTCTTCGATCACACCGAATTCACTCGTTTTGATCGAAGATCTCTGTCGAGGCACTTCAACCTGTACGTCCACAAACTTGACACGTAAGTTATCACCGGATTCTGACGTTGTGTTTCTCTTCTGAGTAGCTGAAGGCCTTGCGCTCGCTCTGTCACTGTGTCTTCATCTGATGGACACGAAAACTGCAACGTGTTTCTCATCGAAATGGAGTGAACTGACAAATGAACTGGCAAAGCAGCCCTCTGTAGCCATCCCCTTGGACAGTAACAGCTCAGGTCGAAGTGTTCAAGATTCAGTACGAAGCTTTGATCAACTGATGCTGAACTGCGACCTCCCTGCAGATCTCATCAGCCTCATTCAAGCAGAACTCAAACACTGATGAATCACCCATGTATTTGCACATATTATTGGGTGGTTGTTCTGTTAACCTGTTGCAGTTAGGCTTGGAAAAAGGTGAGAGAAAGAACATGACGCAGCAGAAAGAATTAGAGATACATTCAGCGTTCGCCATGGCAGCAAAGATGCCCAGCAAGATGGAGAGCAAGAAGGTAACCAAGGCGCCACCTGCTTCGGTACACGGTAGTGGATTGCCTGGTGCCACGAAGAATACCCCTTCACTTATGGACGTGTTGAGGGCCAATGGAGAAGAACATCTTTACGACAAGATCATGGAGCTTTCAGCGCATGTGGAAGAGACTCCTCCAATAATATTTGGCTGGCAGCACGTGGAAGAATTTGTTCAAGCTATTGAGAAGGCTCACGCGTTAGCAGGGGAGCCGGATAGTGAGCCACTGCCACCTTCTCCATTTCGTCTTCCTGCTCCAGTGACGGTGCAGAGCTTCAAGGAGGCTGTGCTCGATTTTATAAGGATCCCAGAAGTTGAAGCTCGTCTCGAAACCACCTGCCTTCCGTGCACGCTGGCTCAGAGCGTTGATGTGGGAGGCAGACTACAGGAGCTGGACTCTGATCCTTGGATCCGTCGCGTTTTCGACGTTGAGGTGGTGAAAGCGCCAATTGCTTTCGTCTATCTACCACGAGCTCAATCCAATACACTAGAAAGAGTCTTGGATCGCCCGGGTAGTTTGTGGGGACATTAGGCATCATCAGTGTGGGGAGACTGTGATTCGTTTTGCAAGGAATTCCTCCAAATGCTGGGCAAGTCTCTTCCAGTACGTCCAAGCTTATGAACATGAATGGATACTCATCACGTTCATCTCCCCCTCGTTGTCTATCTCCATTGAATTCTCATCCTTCTCTTCCATATCAGCACCTTGACCACTATTGTAGAATACCCGTAGAGCTTTCGTCAAACACAGGTACCAATCTGGTTGAACACTACTACGATCTCCAGCAAATACAGAACTCCGGTTCGATTTCGGCTGGTGATCAATCTGTCGCTCATTTTCTCTTCGATGACACCGAATTCACTCGGTTTGATCGAAAATCTCCACCAACGTTGGGTGATTGTTTTCTAGGGGTTTTGCAGTCAGTCTTGGGAAAGGTAAGAGCAAGTAAGAGAAGGAAAAGTCCGCGTCAGAAAGAGTTTTACTGTGAAGCAAATAGTAATTTCTTTATTAGTCAACACTCAACTATGTCGAAGCGCGTTCACTCCGAGGAAACGTCTGGAGACGAAGATTCACCCCCAGCAAAAACCACTAAGCCCACTTCAATTTGCGAGTATTGCAACAAGACGTTTACTTCCCGAGGGTTGTCTCTCCACCAAAGAAAATGCAGTACGAAACTCGCTCGCGACAAAGCCGAAGCCAAGAAGACGAGAGTCTACAAGTTTTGTATTTTGAACGAGTATATTCACGAGGAAATCCTGTCCTACTTGAGTAACCAGACCGTCACGAAGTTGCAGCTGATTACTGGAGATCATTACAAAGGTTGTGAGCCGGAGCTGGCCAAGATCTGCTGTAAATGTGAGAACGACAATTTCAGCGTCGGCTATGGGGGTTGTCGGCAATGTTTATCACAACAAAGGGTCTACAACAGTCGGGATCTTCTAAGGAATAAGCAGGCAAAAATCATCTACGGAATGGCAGAGAAAGATCTGAAGACACTTCCTTACGAAGAACGTGAGGGCATGTGTCTGTATGAACGAGCTACTCTGGACAAATTTGTTCTCAACTTCAGTGGGTCAAAGAAGGAATGGCTGAGACGTATCGTCAAGGTGCGCACTCAACGGAAGAAAGCTGAAGTCGCAAAGAGTCGAAAGAAGGAGTTCTGCGATTTTCTTGCAAATCGTGTGCCACTATTTGACCCGGGTTTGCCTTCGGTATCGGCTCGTTTAGCGAAAACCAGAGTCTACATGGACTTAAAGACGAATGATGAGCAGTGGTATCCGCGCTTTAACGACGTCAAAGATTTGTGTGACGAGAGAAACGTTTGCCTTCCGATTGTCTTAGGCTCGACGCAGTGCAAGGATTTCATTCTGAATGGGGTTGGAAGTGCTGAAGAAGTGGTGAATGGCATTTCTGCAGAACTGAACCACTCTTCTTTATTTTTTAGTATTAAAGAGCTCATGTACTTACGTTGATGGCTAACTATACAACTTCAAAACTGCGAGCATTCGAGATGCGATCCTGGCTCTAATCACGAAAAGGTCCTGTCATTTTGAGTAGCGAAAGATGATCGGTAGTTAAGGACATCAAAGTTTCTAGCGAAAACGCTACAGAACAACCGCCACCTTAAACAAAAACCTTGTTCCTCGTCCCAGCTCATACAGGTGTAACGAACCAACTCTTTTTAACCTGTTTCACGCTTACAGGTTTGGCGACGTTCAGCACTGCGCTGTGTGGTCTCGCCGGTTCTTTAGATTTCGTAGACTCAGTGCAAAGGTCAACTACAACACTCGCCGGGCCCAGTTCAACTGCGCCGGAACGTTTCCGCTCCTATTTGTATTTAATATTCAATCACGAAGATAAAAGCTTTCGCCCTTACCTCCCGTTCAACACTCGTCCAACAATCACTCGTTCGCTTTCGTCTGCTAGCCGCTCGTGACACTAAGCTCACACTCAGTACCCCGCAATCTTCCGTTCGTTCGTCTCGTGCGTATACGCGCCCGTCGTTCACCGACCGCTTTCGTTCTGTGCGTTCCACTCGCTCGCTCGCTCCCTACTCTTAAGCCGGCACTTTTCGCTCGTTCTCGCGTCAGCCGTACAACTTAGAGGTCGTTCGCTTGCGCCGCTTCCGTCCAATTCCGAAGTGTCTGTCGCTTTGCTTGGCCAATTCGGAAGTGCTTCGCTTACGCTGTTCACGTCCAATTCAGCAGCGTCTGTCGTCCTTCTGGCAAATTCGGAATTATCTCGTCTAATTGAGAAGTAGTTTCGTCGTGCAGGCGTCCCTTCAGCCTTGGATCTTCAGCCCAGCAGCCGTCTTGCTGAGTTGAGCATGTTCCAGATCGTTTCACTGCATTGTCTGCCGCCCCTTCAACGTCATTAGACGCCCGATCTCCTTCCTGACGCGCTTGGCTTCGCACTTCCAGCATCCCAATCACTTCGTTCGCCATCAACCGTCATCCGATCGTCCATCAATAGCATTGTCCTATTACACGCCTTCTCCACCCTCAGAGTCTTCCACGACTCTGTCGGCCTGAAAGAGCTCTTCGTACTCTCGCAGTGGCACCCAGACTCGTCCATCGTCCGCGTCAACTCGTCCCGCTGTTTGTTTCGCGTTTTTATTTTGCAGTGGTCGCAGTTCGACCTCCAAGACATACTGTCCTGCGGCGTTCCTTCTTCTTCGACGTCGTAGCTCCACCATGATGCTACATTGCTGTTCGGATTCGTTCGGGTTCGAAACTGCTCGTTCCGTTCGTTTTCCAGTTCGTCTCGCAGTCGCTGTGTTAACATGAGCCGTCGTTGCTTCCACAGTCTCTAATGACGTCTCTGCATCTGCTGTCCGTTCGATCGTGCCTTCATCCTCGAGCTCGTCAACAAGGTCTTCCGCCACGTTCGCTAAATGCTCCGCTGGATAATGGTATGCAACTAAAAATGACACGTGGGCGATGATCAGCTCGCCAACGCCGTACTGATCTTCTCTTCTTAACAGGAAGTTATCGTATCCCGCTGGTTCCAACACCCGCAACGGTCCGATCCAATTATGAACGAATTTCGACGCCTTAGCTCCTCATCGAGGCCTGTACATCCACACTTTGTCGCCGCTCACGAACTCTCGTCGCTTTCTCGTTCGTCGATTGTAGTATCTAGCTTGCCTTTCTTGCTCTCGCTTCCTAGCCTCGTCCGCACAACGTACTCCGTCCTTCAGCGTTTTTAACAGCTTCTGATGATGTTCTGCCAGTTCACCGGCTTCTGTCACGTGCGTCGCCCGGAGCAATTCGTTAGGTGTTCGTAGTTTTCGCCCCATCATCAACTCGTTAGGAGAAAGAGCTACTGTCGAATGCTTCCCAGAGTTGTAGGAATACACTGCAAAGTCTACCCAATTATCCCAGTCACATTGGCGTTCGTCGTTCATGTACGTAGCTACACAGTCTTTCCAAGTGCGGTGAAATCGCTCAACCAGCCCTATCATCTGTGGTCTGTAAGGTACAGGATTCTTCTGCTGCGCCTGCAACATGTACATCAGCTCGTCGATCACTTTGCCCGTCAATTCTGGTGCCCCGTCAGTCAGCAATTCACGAAAAGGCCCAAATTTCAGAACAATCTACTTCATCAAGAACGCTGCTACGTTCTTCGCATCGTGAGTTTCCACCGTGGTAGCAACTACGTATCTCGTCACATACTCGAGTGCTGCAATCACATACCGTTGTCCGTTCTCTCCTACAGGTAGCGGACCAGCCACGTCCAAGGCCCATCGACACCAACATCTCCTCCTCTCAGACGTCTCAACGGTGGTATCACGTCTCGCGGTCGTGCTTTCCGACTGCCACACTCTTGGCATCCTCGTACCCAACTTCGTACTTCTCTCGCTAGGTTCGTCCACCAGTAGATTTGAGCTACTCTCGCTTGCGTGTGCGTCGTCCGTAAGTGTCCAGCCCAAATCGAATCATGGCACTCTTTAAACGCCAATGCCCACAACGCAGGTGGTAAGATCACTCGCATGCCGTCCGCGGTCTCGATCACAGCCAATCCGTAACTCGTCGTGACATGCATATCTCGGTAGCTACCTTCTTTGATCAACTTCTGGACCATTTTGCTCTTCATTTGCGCGTTCGTGATCTCCTCGTCCGTCAACTGCAGAGTATCTCCATGTGCTCGTCTCTGGCGTCGTTCTTCGGCACCACGCTCCAATCGTTGATATCGCTGGCTCGGTGTCAACATTTCTCGTACTTGTACGTCACCCGGTCCTTGTATTAACGCTGGACTCGCTGTACTTCGTTCTTCAGCCAACTTCTTTTGCACCGTGGTTCGTCCAAGGTCAGCGTCTTCACGTGTTCGCTTCGGTTCTGTTGCTTTGCTCATCGCTGATCGCTCTGTCGTTTGCTCAGGAACTTCGTCGTCACCAGATTCATACGCGCCTTGTACTTCTCGGGATTCGCCCGGCGTTCGCTTCAACGCTTCACTTCTTGGTAACAACCTTGATTTCACTGACCTTCGTGCTGTGCTAACGTTTCGTCTTTTCACGTTCGTCTTAGAGGCTCCACGTCGCTGCTCATGCGATCGTTGTTCTGCGCGTTTCTTTCTAGAGTACTGTCGACCGTTTGTATTCACATCGTGCGTTTGAAGTTCCGGAGCTGTCGTCACTAGTTCGTTTGACGTATCGCCCGCCTTCTCCTTTTCCAACTCGCTATTGTCATGCGTCGCGTCTCGTTCAACTTCCGGTCCGTCGTGGCGTTCGTTTCTCGCTCTCGGTTGCTCATGGTTAGCACTACTATCGACGTTCACTGTAGTGGTTGCTACTGCTTGTACAGGAAGTTCTGGCTCACCATCAGGGTCACCATCGCCTAGATTTCGTTCTGAATCATGTCCTCGTGGCGTGTCGCCGTGTTCTTTTGCATCGCCCACCAAGGTGGCTCCTGCCGTAGCTGTAATAGGCTCTACCGCTCGTTCCTGAGTCCTCTTGCGACGTCTTCGTCTCCTACCAACCGCCGCTCGCACTGCATAGACTAATGGCGCTCTCGACAACGCGTCAGCCACAACGTTCGTATTCCCCGGCCGATATTCAACGTCGAAATCGTATTCCTGCAACGTCAACGCCCAACGATGCAGCTTGCCAGCCAAATTAGTGCTCGTCATCAACCATTTTAGCGCCGCGTGATCCGTCACTATCACGAATCTTCGCCCATACAGGTACGGTCGAAACAATTTAATCGCCCAGACTACCGCCAAGCATTCTAACTCGGTGATTCCGTATTTGGTCTCAGCTTCGTTGTTCACCTTACTCGCGTATGCAACCGGTCGCCATCCGTCGCCATCGTTCTGCATTAAACGTGCACCTAAGCCCACCGTACTCGCATCGGTAAATAGACGAAAAAGAAGTCGGAAGTCAGGGTAGCGTAGGACAGGTTTCGTCGTTAGCACTAGTTTCACTGCTTCAAATGCTGCCTCTTGTGCCGGCCCCCAATCCCAATTCACATTCTTCCTCAGCAACTTCGTTAGTGGCTCCATCATCGTACCAAAGCCCTTCACGAATTTTCGATAGTATCCTGCCAAGTGGACAAATCGCTTCACTTCGACCGCGTTCGTTGGTTTCAGGAATTCTCTTACAGCATTCACCAACCGATCTAATGGCCTTACCCCGTCTTTACTGAGTTCATGTCCGAGGTACTCCATTGTCTCCGTAGCAAACACACACTTCTTCAGCTTCAACGTGAGACCGGCGCTCGACAATCTCTCTAGTACACACGCCAACTCCAAAATGTGCTGTTCAATTCCGCCTCTAGTGTAGATTACAATGTCGTCTAAGTACACTAAACACGTCTGCCAAGTCAATCCACGTAATACATTGTTCATCATGCGTTGAAAGGTTGAGGGTGCGTTCATCAGTCCGAACGGCATCCGCAAAAACTGAAATAACCCTTGCTTCGTGGTAAACGCCGTCTTCGCTTTGTCTTTCAGGGCCATCAAGATCTGCCAATAACCCGCTTTAAGATCAAGAGTCGTAAACAACAATGCACCGCCCAAAGCTTCTAAAGTTTCATCGATTCGTGGTAGTGGATATACATCCTTTCGAGTGATCTTGTTCAACGCTCTATAATCAACGCAGAATCGAACTTCACCGTCTTTCTTACGTACGAGTACAACAGGAAATCCCCAGGCTCCGTTGCCTTCCTCGATCACGCCAGCTGCCAACATCTTCTTCACGTTCTCTTCAATAATGGCGTCTTCAGTATGGGCATGTCGTCTTCTTTTCATCATAATTGGCGCTGCATCTCCGGTGTCAATGTGATGTTCAACAGGCAGAGCCGTCGCTGGAGGACAATCATCTTTGTTCGTCAACAGTTCTGGATATGCTCGTAACAACTTGAGTACAAGCTCTCGACTCTCCTCGTCCTTCACACCCGTCACCACATCGTTCTCATTGTCCAGTGGTCGGCTGTCACTCAACTCGTCTAGCCATCGTTTTACCCGGTCTCGTTGGAGGGCTCCGTTCATCTCAAGTATCTCAACATCTTCATCGAGTGGAATCCACGTGCCAAGCTCTTTCTTCGAGGGGAGTTTCGCGCTACCGTTCGCCGCGTTTATCATCGGAACCCAGGCTTTTCCGTTCTTTGCCGTTGTCACCGTAGCACTCAACATTACAGCACCAGTTCTCTGATTTGGCACGAAAATACCGACTTCACCGTCGGGAGCCGACACAGCTACTTCCACCGAAGTCACTGCTCTGCCCTTCAATTGCATGCGTCTCGCCATTCTCACTGCCGCCACACGTGCTCCGTTCGCCTTGGTCTTCGTTTCTTTGGTCGTATGAAAGGGAATTACCACCTTCCGTTCACCGTCTCGATAGCTCAACTCGTTGCTTCGGAAATCCATGGTAGCTCCATGTTGTTTCATAAAGTCAACTCCTAGCAGAAAATCGCTCGTACAGCCATCTACGATGCATGCGTCCGCGTAGACCGTCTCATCGAACACAGTCGTAAACTGGAACCTCCATACGCCCACAACATCCAACAGAAAGCCTCCGATGCCTTCAACGTAATCGATAGGCGCTTCACCTTCGATCCGGTCAACGTGCTTCATCCAATCAGTTCCTGCTATTGTGTATCTTGCACAACTATCGAGCTTGATCCCGTGCCAAATACCGTTCACTTCGACTTTCGCAGTCGGCAACCCGTCGTCCGAGCTCACCGTCATTTTTGTGGCATCGTCACTCGACTCCAATTGATCCGTGTTGCTCTTTGTTCGCTTTACCAGTCGTACCGACACAGGCTTCAATCGTCCTTTATCCTCACTCGCTGTCTGTGCTGGTTTCCGTTGTGCTCGCCGTTCCTGCAACGCGTGTATGCCATCTACAGCTCCTTTGATCCGTTTCAAGCGCAATTCGAGAGCGTTCCGAGTTCGTTCAGCTTCAGCTTTCGTCGCTGCTTCTCGTTCAGTTCTCAATTTCGTCTGTCGTCGTTGTCGGGCCTCTTTTCGAGCATCTCGTCGCGCTAGTCTCCGTTGCATCGTCAGTTGCCGCCGTACTTCTTTCGTGACACTGGTGGGAACGTTCGGGATCTCCGCGCCTTCTCCAGATTCTACAACACACACATCTTGATTCGGTGTCGTCCGAGTTGGCCCGGCGTCGGCTTTGTTCATCACAGTCGTCGCGTTCATAATTTGTGACGTGCGTCTGGCGGCTTCCGCGTTAGCTTCATCTTCTTTCGTCTCATGCGCAGCTTCATCGGTGGTCGTTCGTTGGTAGCTCTTCGTCATCAGGCCCGGTCGTACTGTAGCCACGTAGATTTCCGCTCGACCGTGGTCCCGCTCTTCCGTATTCTTCTTCATTCCAGCTAAGACAGTGTTCACTCGAGCTACCGCCGACGTCTGTTGCTCCGTCGACACCATTTTGGGTCGTTCAAGTATCGGCGCTTCACCATCGTTGTTGCATGGCTCGGTGATAGTTCGTCGGGGAGACTCATCAAGTTCCGGACGCGGTATTCCCCGTACTACGCCCGCTTCTCGTTTCCCGACGACTGCTGTTTCTCGTCCGCTCTCTTCTGAAGGTATTCATCGTTTCGTTTCTTGGCGTCTTTATTTGAACAGTCCCTCGCAAAATGCCCCCGCTTCCGACACGCATAGCACTTCGGCTCAACTGGACATTGCGCAGACCAATGGTTATCCTGCCCACAATGGTAACAAGGTCCAGGTGGCGCACGATCTCGTCGTTCTGAGGCCGCTTGTCGAGCTTCTACGATCCTTGTCGTACCATAATGTCCGTCGTCAGCTGCTACTCGCTTGACCGCCGCCGTAGTCGTCGTTGTCTTAGGTCGTTTGACACGTGGCGCCTCTTTCTCTTCTTCGGTACTGGGGTCCGGCACCGTGCGTTTCACTAGCTTCTTCAACTTCGATTTCGGGGTATCTGATTTCAACTTCGGTTTCGGCTTCTTTTTCTCGACCTTCGGTTTTACTGCCCAGTATCTGCCATTCCACGATTTTCCAGGTGGGAACTCATACACTCCCGCAGGTCCATTATAAATTCCTTGTTGATTGTTGCACACCGCCATAGCGTCTGACATTTGCTTCAGCACTGCACTACCATCCGTGGCATCATCCTGTTTCGTAGGAATCTTCAACGTGCCAACACCCGGTATCACGACCATTCGAGCTTCATCTGTTACGGTTGTCACTGGCGTCGATTCCGAAAGTGCAAGTGGATTCGTTCCCATTACCACTGGTACGCCGTAGTCCATTGGGTCGTCTATCTCAATAGCTTTCTCCACTGCTTCATCCAACGTCAGAGGCGTCGGTGGCTGCTTCACTAATTGCCGTACCGTCCGATCCAAGCAACGGTAGAACTGCGCCAAGAACACTCTCTCGCTCACTTCATTTCGATCGGCAGCTTCGCGTAATCCTGCAGCAAAATCAGCATACGGCTCGTCGCGGAACCTGAATCTCGAGTTCACTCTTGCCTCCGCTGCTGACTTGTCGACTCGCGGTCCATACCTCCTCAACAACGCCACCTTCAAGTTCGTCCACGTTCGTTCTCTTCTGGTCAGTCTTCTATCCATGTTGACCCACCATCGCGCGGCGCTTTCCATTAGCTTATTGCCCAGGATGAAGTATAACGAACGGTCCGACCATTCTCCACGTCCAGATTCTCGAGCTCCCTTCAACGCTAAGTCAATACGGTCTACCCAGGTGGATACCGAAGCTCGTGGTGTCGGGGTGAAACTCGGCAACTCCAAATCTTTAATGTTCCTCGGGCGATGTCGGTGATGCTCGCGATGTCCCCCACGTTGCCGCTGCTCATGTCGTTCCCGTCGGTCGCGTCGACCATGCCGTTCTCGACGTTCCCGTTGGTTACGCCGTTCTCGTTGTCTAGACCATTCTCGAGATTCTCGTCGCTGGTCGCGCCGTCGTGGTCCTCGGTGTCGCCTGTCATCCAACAACTGATCACTGGTGTCGCTGCCTCCATCGTAACTGGACTCGCTGTCGGAGCTATCATCAGGGCTTCCCTCATCGCTGTTGTAATAGGTCTACTAAGGCCTATTAGGTGGCGTACACGTGCGCTTACGTGTATGAGGAAGCGTGCAATTAGTTAGACTTAAATTAATTATACTTACGTCCGTAAACATAATTAAATTAAATATAACAATATTAAGACTGCAAAATACCGTAAAATGAGAACTCTTATTGAATTTGGCATAAGCCAATTATGGACCTCCTAAATCTGATTGCTATCTGTTTCTAAAGGTTCTGTCAATGTGTGGTTGACATAATTCTGATTTCTTCTAAGAGCACTGATTGGTAGAAATGCTTCGCTTTCTACCAATAACATGCGTAAATGCACGCGAGCCATCCAATGATATGGCCCGCCTATGTATCCATTGGTGTGCTCCACACACCAAGGCCTGAGGTCCGTTTCCAACCTCTAACAGTTAGCGCAACTGTTAGAGTTACAAGTGGTGTAACCACTTGTACGTGTAACCCTGTTACACCATCCCCCCTTAAGACTTAACGTACCCATCCGGACACGTTAACCGACATAACTTGACAAGGCCGTCAAGTTACAGGAAGAATCCACGAGTTCATTTCCGAATGAACTCGCCAACGCTCAAGTCCACGTCCGCAGCCGCGGACGCGCAAGCCTCGCCTGCTGCCTCTGCAGCAAGTACAACAGCGGCAGTGCCCACTAGCACTGCTGCTTCCAGTCGTTCGACAGAGAGTAAACTCTCTGTCTCGCGAGTACCATGCTCTCCTCAAGGAGAAGCATGCAGCGAAGAAGTCCGACTTCGCTGCCGACTCCGACGAGTATCCTCTCGACTACGAGGATTCTGAAGATGGGGAGCTCCGTGAAGAGGAGGCTCCCGCCCACGTGTCTTCGTCCGAAGACACGCTCGACCCACCCAAGGGGTCTCGACGCCCCCGCGAAGAGGCCTCGGACGCTTCCAGCTCGAAGCGTCCGCGCAATGATGACTCAGCGTCCCCCATGTCGAGGGCGCTCATCTCTCCGCGCACTGATCCACCACCAGTGCGCGCCGCATGGATGTCTACCGAGGCAGAGATCCATGACCGGTTCGGTGCTAGTTCACCACCGAACCCGATACTGTTGTACCACGACAACAGCATCACCGACGACGAAGTCGCTGTTGGCATTGTCTTTGAGTCCCCGACTCAAAGACGCGACTACTACATCGGGCTCTTCCATGAGCTCCGATACTTCAGCGCGAAGAAGACTTCGCGCAAGAGCAAAGTGCTAGAGTGGCAGGCAGTCGTGGAACGCCTTTGTTGAGAACTTCAACAAAGACCCGAAAGCCTATCGCGAGCGTGTCAAGCATGCTCGCGATCGCTACTACACTTACACCGTGCGCGGTAAGTGTGAACGCCTCCATGAAGCAAGCATGGAAGCGGGGATCCTGTGTGCCGTTCCCTTCGGCACACCCTGTCCGTGTTGCCCACCTCTGGCAACACGTATCTCCGATCGTGATATACTGGGGTACACGACGACCCGTGTACCCGATCACATCAAGGAGCTCCGTGCTCGGCTTGAGTCACGTGAAGCTCCGAGTGCTGTGGGTGACCGCAGCACTCCTCGTGCAAGCCTTAGGCCTGCAAGTTATGGTGGGCTTCGTACGCCCTCACCATTTCCGGAATGTCCTCCATCAGGACGTTCCGTGGCTCCCATGTGTCTCGATGGGGAGGAAATCCTCTCCAACGAATACGAAAACGAACCTCTTGAGAGTTCGTTCTCTTATGAGCCACGATCCGCTCAACTATCCAGCGGATCGACCCAGTCGCGTCTCGCAACGGCGGCGGAGGGCGGAAACACTCCTCCGTATGGTCAACGCTATGACCATGGCGATCGTGCCCTGCACGATCGTGTTGCGGCGCTCGAGCAGTCTCAGAGCGCCGAGATGGCTGCTCTGAAGCAGGAGGTTCGAGTCCTCCGTGCTGATGCTGCGCAGGCTGCGCAGACTGCATCGAACATCTCGTCCGGTCTCGGGACGAGGTTGAACGCTCTGATCGCTCGCGTGAGCGATCTCGAGAAGGCCTTCCAGGCCTCTCAGGCGAGTCATCACCCGTAGATGACTCGTGCTGCACGTACGGCTTCAACCGCCCGACGTAGAACGTCGGATGGAGTCTCATGCTGGACGGTATGTCCAGCCGGTACGCGTTGCCGTGCCGTTCAAGTACTGTGAACGGCCCGATGAACCTTGGAGCAAGCTTACTTGCTCCAAAATCAGACACTGCATGTTTAGGCAAGTTTTGTGTAGCTAACAAAACTAATGAACCTTTCTTAAATTCATTCATGTTGCCCCTGCCAACATTGTCCGCATTCAGCTTCTGTCGATCGACAGAAGCTGCGATAGCATCTTGTACAAACCGTATGACGGCTTGTCTTCGCTTGACAAAGTCTAGCGCATTCGAGCTGAACGCTTTCGGCTCGTCGCCTTCGTCCTCAGCAGGCCCTGCCTGCTCGCTATCGTCCCTTATGTCTGTGCCCGGCACAGACATCTCGCGCTCGTTCCTGCTCGAACGAGACGCAGCTCGCGTCACCGCAGCTGATAGTACGTCATCAGCTGTCCTCTGCGGTTGTTCAGACGTAACCGTAGATCTTCCCCCACTTAAGGAGGAAGCTACCCCGCCGAGCATGCTCGGCAAACGTGGATGCCGCATGGCATTCACGTAGAACGGTGTATGCCCTGTCGAGGCATGCACCGAGTTGTTGATGGCAAACTCTGCCATCGGTAAACACTCGCTCCAATGCGGGAACGAGTGTGCGTAGCTCTTCAGTGCGTCAACCAGTACTCGGTTGACGCGTTCAGTCTGGCCGTCCGTCTGCGGATGATCCGCAGTCGACATTGATAACTGTGAACCAAGAAGTGTAAACACTTCTTGCCAGAACCGCGCTGTGAAGCGTGGATCACGGTCCGACACAATGTCGAGTGGCATGCCATGGTGTTTGAACACCATGTCAACAAACAGTCGCGCAGTCTGCGCGGCTGTAACAGTAGCCGGGACGGCAGCAAGATGGACCATCTTGCTGAACCGGTCCACAAAGACAACGATGCCTGTCCTTCGCTTGTTGTCGGGCGGAAGACCGAAGACAAAGTCCATGGACATGGACTGCCAACACTCCGGCGGTGTCGGAAGTGTTTGAAGAGGAGCCTGCGTAAACGGCGCTGGCTTCACGCGCTGGCAAACCTCGCAAGCACGAACGTACTTGTGTACCCAATTGTACTGGTGGTGCCAGTAGAAGTCACGCGTGAGAAGAGTGTATGTCTTCTCACGACCCGGATGCCCTGCCGTAGGGGCATCGTGGTACTCGAACATTATCCGCAGCCGCAGATCATGATCATTCGGAACGACAATGCGATCCGCATTGTCGTCTACTGCACTGTACAGCAGTAGCCCTTCGTGTACACGATAGCGGTGTACACGAGCTCGAAGGTGAGGAGTTAGCTTCCGACGTGCCTCGTCGGAAGGTGCTGCGAGGAACTCCAGCAGCTCCTTCGCGTCTGCATCCCTTGCATACGCGTCCTTCACGTCGTCAATCAACGATGACGACGGTACACTTGCCCTCACGACGCCAACACTGTTGGCGTCGACCGTCTCCGCATAATCAGGTCGACGCGATAACGCATCGGCCACTACGTTGAGTCTTCCGGGTTTGTACTCCACCCGGAAGTTGTACTCCGCGAAGAAGGACAACCATCTCGCCATACGTTCGCGAATCTTGCCCGCGTAGTTCTCCACGTACTTGCACAAGTACGTGGCAAGCCCAAGGAACTGCCACAGTTCCTTTACATTGGATGGCGTGGGCCATTCATTGATCACTCTGACCTTCTCTGGGTCAGGGCGCACGCCGTCTTTCCCCACGAGACACCCCAGCACGGGTATCTCGTTCGCCCCGAAGATACACTTCTTCAGGTTCGCATAGAGCTTATGCTTCCTCATAAGCTCTAGCAGCTTCCGGAGATGCACCTTGTGCATCTCAATGTCCGTCTTCCCGTTCACAGCCCGGCTGTGGACGAACACGTCGTCGAAATAACTCGGTGCGAAGTCGCGCACCGAGCGCAATAGATGAGTCACACATCTATTGAACGTCGCAGGGGCATTCTTAAGTCCCTGCGGCATGACGAGCCACTCTTACAGCATACCGCTGGGAGTGCTTACCGCTGTGAGAGGGATGTCCCTCTCACGCATGAGGATTTGATAGAATCCATCACGCAGATCTAGAGCACTGAAGACAGTGCTCAAGGCCATCGAATCGATGATCACATCTTTTCGCGGTATCGGCGTCTGCGCCGGTATCGTCGCATCGTTCAACTTGTTGTACGCATAAACGATGCGCCAGCCGCCCTGTGCCTTCTTGACACAGAACGTTGGGGCACTGTGCGGGGACTTCGATTCCCGCACTTGACCTGCAAGACGACGACTCTCGAAGAAGTCGTCGATCGCTTGAACTTGTTCACGCGGCAGTGGCCACTGCCGTGTAACGCAATACTTTGTGCCCGGCACGAGATCAATCTCGTGCTGTACGCCCTTGTCCTTCGGAAGCTCCGAAGGGATCTCGTCCGGGAGTACATCCTTGTACTCCCGCAGCACCTCATAGTAGGGACTCGACTTCAACGAGTCCCAACTCTGCTCCTCGAAGCACTGCTTCTTAGTCTTCGCACTGAGGGTGTCATCGCCCTCAGTGATCCCATCGACGACGAGCTGCTTAAGCTCCTCGGCCTCGCGGTCCACCATCTCAATCTCTGAGAGGATGCAAATTTGTTCGATGCGTCCATCGAACAACTCTCGCGCAAAGCCCTTCCAGTTCATGACTGGAAGCGCGGTCAACGCCGACGCACTCGTCGGCGGATTCTCCAACCGCATCCTCTGGTACTGCAATTCAGTACCAGTACGTGTCAAGACGTTGAGCGTCTCGACACTCGGTGTCTGCCGCGCAGAAACACCAGCCTCAGTCTCCTCCTGAGGCTCGCGCAGCTTCAATGGCTTGCGCCGCGAAAGTCTTCCCTGGAGCCGCGCTCCAGGTGCTCCGCGTCCAAGGGGCTCTGCCTTGGACGGGTCGTCTTCGCAATCGTCAGCGGACTCGCTCCGCTGACTCGCACTATCAAGCACCGCTTGAGTGCCGCTCATCGCGTGCAGTCCTCCTGCACGTGAGCACGCAGGTTGTTCTGGTGCTGGACGTTTGCAACCGCCAGCACCTCCTGCCGCCACGCCTCCATCAACTCCGCGAGCTGATGGAGCCTCCACATCGTCGACTATCGCAGTCGGCGTGTCTTCGCTAGCCGTGCAGGCTAGCGGGCCTTTGTTTGTATCATCGGCTCCCGGAGCCGATGTACGATCGCTAGTTCCTTGAACTAGCCGCGCGTCTGTCACGTCAGCCATCGCAGCTGACGTCTGTCCGTCGGTTCCTCGAACCGGAATTCTATTGGCTTCGTCAGCCATCAAGGGTGACGCGCAATCGTCGACGCGACCCTTGGTGGCTTGAAGTACCTCCAAGGCTACCGGTAATACCGGTACGTTACCATCACTCAGGTGATTCACATTCACCTGATTTCTGAGGCGACCCTTCGGCTCAGACTGAGACTCAGATGTCTGAGCCGACACACACTTTCTCTCAACGACTATCTGAGTCGTCGAGCGTCGCCGGCGGCGATCGGAGGCAGCGGCGGCCGCTGCTGCCTCAACCGGAAAGTCACATGCATCAGCCGATGCATGCGTAACACTGACAGGGCCATCGCTCTCTGTCGCGCTCACACTGTTGAAGCGTACGACCGTACGCTTCTCCCAGTTGATCACCGGGTCATGCCGTGCAAGCCACGGCATGCCTAACACCATGTCGAACTTGTCGTCTAGATCCATGACGATAAGATCTTCCACAAACGTCTTTCGTTTGTACGAGAAGCGCACACGGACCACGCGCTTCTCGGTCCTCACGGTGGCACCTGTTGCCAACCGCACCTCCAACACGCCGCGAGGCGTGTCGGCCTCTTCGAAGTCCATACTTCGAAGACTTCCCTGTCGAACAAAGTTGTTCGACGCGCCCGAGTCCACCAGGGCACGAAGAGAGTTAACTCTCTTCGACATAACATTCAGGATGACAAGGTTTGGCTTGTCATCTTGCAACTTGCAGCGAGAAACCTTCTCGCTGGGGGCAGCAGTCCTCATCGTCGCGTGTCCAAGTTCGACACGCGAGACTGCATCACCAGTAGGACGCCCCGCGCCTACTGGTCCTTGGCGTTTTTTGAACGCCCGCCCGGATGCACACTCGCTGTGCATTCGCGTGCAAAGTGACCGATGTTACTACACTTGTAACATCGTACCTTGAAGCCCTTACGCTGCTGTTGACCAGCAGCCGTAACACTCGAGAGGTCCATCGGCTCTGGACCTCCCGCCTTCGGTACAGGACGCGCCGGCTTCGGCGCGTTCGCATGGAGTTTAGCTTGACGCCGGCTAAACTCCTCTTGCATCGCAAGGCTGATAGCTTCCTCGAGAGTATTCGGATACTCTCGGAAGAGGTACGTCTTGACGGGACCGTCTCTCAGTCCCTTCATGAACGTGACGACCTTGGTCGCCTCGTCGACCGGGTTGGCCACTATGTTCGATACCAAGTATCGAGCACGCTGGGCATAGGAATGCACGTCATCCTTGCCCTGCTGCAGATCGAGGAACTCCGTCCTCGATCTGAACTCGTTCTTCGGGGGCTCAAACGCGAGCTTGAGCTCCTCCTTAAAACCTTCATACGTGCTGAAGCACGTAGGATCCGAGAGTCGGCGCCCATAGGCCCAACTCCTCGCGCGTCCGCCCAAACATGACATGGCGAACGCGACCTTCGACATCGGATCGACGATACGTCGAGCCGCAACGGCTGTGTCGAGTTCGACAAGCCAACGAAGGAGGGTCTCGTCCTCCTTCCCCGCATAGGTACTCACGTGGAGTTTCAACGACTCCACGCGTGGCTTCGGGGAAGCCACCGAGGCAGCAACATCTCGTTGCTCCTTAACAATGTACCCCAGAGCAACACCATGTTGCTCTGTCGGCGATAGCGTGCGAAGCATCGCCGCTACCGCTGCCTCACCAATGATCGTTGGAGCGCCTCCCACTCTGGATCCGAGAGGTGGGGGCAGTCCGTGCGCGTCACGGACTGGTGTGGGGTCCCCGTGGACCCCTCATCCATGGGGGAGTTCTCTACCCCGCGTTCGTATGACTCCATACGAACGAACAGCAGTCGGTCGTGGGACGGACTACTAAGTGCTACCAGGTGTAATAGGTCTACTAAGGCCTATTAGGTGGCGTACACGTGCGCTTACGTGTATGAGGAAGCGTGCAATTAGTTAGACTTAAATTAATTATACTTACGTCCGTAAATATAATTAAATTAAATATAACAATATTAAGACTGCAAAATACCGTAAAATGAGAACTCTTATTGAATTTGGCATAAGCCAATTATGGACCTCCTAAATCTGATTGCTATCTGTTTCTAAAGGTTCTGTCAATGTGTGGTTGACAGAATTCTGATTTCTTCTAAGAGCACTGATTGGTAGAAATGCTTCGCTTTCTACCAATAACATGCGTAAATGCACGCGAGCCATCCAATGATATGGCCCGCCCATGTATCCATTGGTGTGCTCCACACACCAAGGCCTGAGGTCCGTTTCCAACCTCTAACAGTTAGCGCAACTGTTAGAGTTACAAGTGGTGTAACCACTTGTACGTGTAACCCTGTTACAGCTGTCATACGGTCGCTCACGGTCGGAACTGTCGTTTCCCGAGCTGTCGCCGCCGTCTGAGGGTTGTCCTCCAGGTGCCCTTCTACGAGGTGGGGACCGTGATTCTCGTCGCCGTCGCTCTCGTCTATCATCTGGTCGTCGTTCACGTGCTCGCCTTCGACTCCCAGAGCGTCGTTCGTCTCCGTCTTGCCGTCGCTGAGCACCTCGCCGGTGTTCCCGTACGCGTTGATATGCTTCGTGCGGTTCCGGATTCCTTTGCCGCTGCTCTTGCTGGATATCTTGGCCAGCACCTTGCACTTCCGTGGCTTCAGCGTCAGCCTCCGCGTGTTCTTCGGTTCGTACGGCGTCTTCCAGGTCATGTCCGAGGTTGCTTCGTTGCTCCGCCGCTTCCTCGTGGACTGCTGGGACTCGATTCATCACCGTGGTCGTCAGTCGTTGCAAGCTCATGGCCAACTCCTGTATTCCACTTGGCACTTGACCTTGAGTTTCGGCATCGCCTCGTGATACGGCTCTTTCTAATCTCTCGATCATTTTCGTGACGACTTCCAACTCAGCGTTAGTGGGCTCATCGTTGCTCGATTCTCCTGGCTGTTCTGTCACTTCAGCGCTAATGGACGCCGTTGTCGTGCCTGAAGCCTGTTCTGGAGCTTCTCCAGTCTGCAGTTGGTCTTCTGCGACTGTCGTTTCTCCAACATCGTCGCTGCTCTCGTTATCTTCGACCTTCTCTTCGGTTTCCAACGGTTTAGGCTTCTTACTGCGTTTGGCTCTCGCCGTCTTCGTCGCAGCCGTAATTACCGGTGTACGAGTAGTCATAGAGCTTACTTCTTTCCGTAAATTTCTCAATCCACCTCTTTTCGAAAATCGTCCGTCTCTTTTGCACTGAGGCCCCTGTATGACCACCATGTAACGAACCAACTCTTTTTAACCTGTTTCACGCTTACAGGTTTGGCGACGTTCAGCACTGCGCTGTGTGGTCTCGCCGGTTCTTTAGATTTCGTAGACTCAGTGCAAAGGTCAACTACAACACTCGCCGGGCCCAGTTCAACTGCGCCGGAACGTTTCCGCTCCTATTTGTATTTAATATTCAATCACGAAGATAAAAGCTTTCGCCCTTACCTCCCGTTCAACACTCGTCCAACAATCACTCGTTCGCTTTCGTCTGCTAGCCGCTCGTGACACTAAGCTCACACTCAGTACCCCGCAATCTCCCGTTCGTTCGTCTCGTGCGTATACGCGCCCGTCGTCCACCGTCCGCTTTCGTTCTGTGCGTTCCACTCGCTCGCTCGCTCCCTACTCTTAAGCTGGCACTTTTCGCTCGTTCTCGCGTCAGCCGTACAACTTAGAGGTCGTTCGCTTGCGCCGCTTCCGTCCAATTCCGAAGTGTCTGTCGCTTTGCTTGGCCAATTCGGAAGTGCTTCGCTTACGCTGTTCACGTCCAATTCAGCAGCGTCTGTCGTCCTTCTGGCAAATTCGGAAGTGCTTCACTTGCGCTGCTCTCGTCTAATTGAGAAGTAGTTTCGTCGTGCAGGCGTCCCTTCAGCCTTGGATCTTCAGCCCAGCAGCCGTCTTGCTGAGTTGAGCATGTTCCAGATCGTTTCACTGCATTGTCTGTCGCCCCTTCAACGTCATTAGACGCCCGATCTCCTTCCTGACGCGCTTGGCTTCGCACTTCCAGCATCCCAATCACTTCGTTCGCCATCAACCGTCATCCGATCGTCCATCAATAGCATTATCCTATTACACAGGCTACGAGAGCTCCAAGTGCTAGTAGGAAGTGTGTTTGGTGGATGCTCAACTCTCCGTGAAGCTTGAAGGTTTGTTCTCAACTCGACTCGTCCCCATCCAACAGCTCTGCTCGGCAGATCTCGAGTCTCTGTGCATTTTGGTTGAAGAGACGATTGCTGGCATGGAAGAGAAGGATGAGAGTTCAATGGAGGGTGAGATGAAGACATCGCCTTCGCATCTACGTGAGCTTCGGACTCAAATTCGTCACTGTGAGGTGCAAGTTGCAGTAGCTACGAAGCAGGTACACACATTCTAAACCTGCTAACTAGTAATTGCACTGACTTTTTACGACAGGCAGCGACTTTGCTTTGTATCGCTGAAGACCGGATCAAGGTTATATACGCAGAGGACGAGCAGAGTTCTGTTGCCAAGATGGGGATCGTTCTCCGCGTCTCGCGCCAAGACAGTCACCGTCTTCAACAAAAAAACAAGAGCAGCTTGAGTATTATCCGCGCTTCAAGAGCATCCGGTGTGTGGTTCTCTACACCAGCGATTGACTCTCTTGGAGCCAAGTGGAAGTCGCTGAAGCAGAACTACCACGATGCCGAAGCTGCTTTGGTAGAATTCTTGACGTTGGAGTTCCAGTCCCGTTTCCAAGGTTTCTTGGATGAGCTCACAGTTCGAGTTGCTGAGCTGGATGTTCTCGTGAGTTTCGCTTTGGTCTCACACAAGCACAAGTTTGTCCGTGCTTCAGCGGCTGAAAAGCGCTTGGCACTTCAATTGTGTGGGCTTTTCGACCCGTTCACGGACGAATCCTTCAATGAGACGATGATCGAACTGTCGGAGCAGAAGGAGAAGACCTTTGTGCTTCTTGAAGGTCATCATCAGTCGAATCGAACCAGTATTCTGCAGCTGCTTGGGATCGTAGTCTTACTCAACCAGATTGGTTGCTTTGTACCGTGCAAATGGGCAGTACTACCCGTGTTTGACGCTATCTACGTGCGAACTGGAGCGTACGACCAGCAACTCTACGGCTATTCTACGTTCATGACCGAGATGCGGGATATGTCGCGCATTTTCTCTTCGATCACACCGAATTCACTCGTTTTGATCGAAGATCTCTGTCGAGGCACTTCAACCTGTACGTCCACAAATTGTAAGTTATCACCGGATTCTGACGTTGTGTTTCTCTTCTGAGTAGCTGAAGGCCTCGCGCTCGCTCCGTCACTGTGTCTTCATCTGGTGGACACGAAAACTGCAACGTGTTTCTCATCGAAATGGAGTGCACTGACAAATGAACTGGCAAAGCAGCCCTCTGTAGCCATCCCCTTGGACAGTAACAGCTCAGGTCGAAGTGTTCAAGATTCAGTACGAAGCTTTGGTCAACTGATGCTGAACTGCGACCTCCCTGCAGATCTCATTAGCCTCATTCAAGAAGAACTCAAACACTGACCCATGTATTTGCACAGGGGTTTAACCCCTTGAACCCGAGAGCCTGGGCCTTACAAGATAAGGGCAGTTTCTTAACGTGGATCATACAAGTTAAGAAATATTACATTTGTTTTTTGTATTGGCCTTTACAAACTCCAAGTCAAATAGGGGTAGGTGATGATTCCATGCTTTCCCGACAGATCCTACACACCAACATAGAAAATACAGATAGAAAGTGCCTGCAGATCAAACCAGCAAATTACATATGATTGTTCATAGGTAGACGTCTGCCACCACACAAATTTGTGGCTCACTTCTGGATTTCCCCTCTCGAGCGAAGAACCCCACATCCTCAAAATGGCATTCCGGGCGCGATGGTGCGAAATGATAAAGGATAGCTGGACCTCGAAGAAGCCATCAGGCCTTTTCGTCGACTTTATCTACCTCAAGCCTGGAAAGACGATCAAAGATGTCAAAGAAGAGTATTGGCGAGGAGGCATTGATGAAGTACCTGGACAAGATTGACCTAGGTTGCTCTGAATATTCTGTTGGATGTCTTTGATCTGTACTGACTGTGTTATATGAGCAGCGGCTCTTCGAGCAAAGAAGCAGGCAAGACGTGCTGGATCTGCGGACGCTGCCAGACAACGAAGCGCTGCGAAAGCTGCCAAACCTGTGGCAGCGAAGCGTACGTGTACTGTGAGCTGTATGATACACGTTTATATTTTGCTAATCGTGTATGATGACACTTAGATTTGAATTCTTCTTCACCCGATGACTGTCCCTCGTTACATTCAACCGCATCGGTTCAACGGCACCTTCTTGAGGCTACCCCAGCTCGTCTGTGTGCCGAAAGTCAGCCACACAAGACCCCACCATCGCATTCTGGTACACCACTGGATCTTGCTTCAAGTCCACCAAAGATCCCACTACAAGCTTATTCACCGCATGCCAGATCTCTTTCTCCCAGCGGCAATAGTGAGCATTCCATCGGAAGGTAATATCTGGTATGATACACGTTTGGACTGAACTAATCTTGTATGTGGCGTCTTATTGTGTTGAAGACTCTCCAATTAGTCAAAGAAACTTGGATCCAGACTTTGAAGAAGCCAAAATGAGCAGCAATGCGTCGGATAATTCCGAAGCCGACAACCAACCTGGTGGCCAAGTTGAGGAAGACAAGGAATCTAGCCGAGTGGGTCAACCGGGGGGAGCTGGGGTGGAAGAAGTGCCGAAGGAAGACACGCGGCATAATAGTCTGTCTGGTATCTTGTATATACATGATATACAGGAATACTAACTTGTATCGTTGCTAAATATTGTTTGTACCAGATTGCAAACAACGATAACCCCAGCGTATTTGCAACCTTTGAGTCAGACGCTGAGAACGATGATGGGTATGAAGCATCCACAGTTCAAAGCAAAGTCGGTAGAATAAATCCGTGAAGAAGTCCAGAGGATGCCAATTATCGAGGCACGAGAGCTGTGCATTCTCATTGGACTATTGCTAGCCCGATCTGTAGTTCCAAACAAGGAAAAGCTAGCATACCATTGGAAAACGAGAGAGGAAGGCGCCATTCCTCGCCGATGCTTTGGGCGCTTTATGACGCGCGACAGATTCATGCATATATCCCGGAATCTACATTTTAGCAGTAATCGAGACCCAAGAGCTGCGACATATCGCGCGTGGAAGCTGAGGCCTGTCGTAGAGGCGCTGCAAGACCGGTTTGCATCTGGATATACGCCCCCGGCCATCATGGCGTTTGACGAAATGATGTTGCCGTCCCGCTCCACGTTCAATAGAATGCGCGTGTACATCAAGGGCAAGCCCAACAAGTGGGGGACGAAGTTGTTCATGTTGTGCTGCCCCACTTCAGCTTATTGTATTCGGTGAGTAGCAGGCGTGTCTCCGGGCACGCCTGCATTTTTTTTTTGGTTCCTAAGTATTGTTATCGTGTATGATACTAACTTGTGTTCTATTATCTTGTATGATACAGCTTTGAAGTGCATTGTGGAAAAAAAAGAGAGATTGGGCCAAGGAAGTTCCGCTGACCAAAAGTCTAGCCCTGCGGCCGTCGTCGGCAGAAGCGGGCCCGTCGCTCGCCCAACGCAGCGGTGACTGATTGAAAAATATTAGCGTCTGTCGTTCTCTTTTGAATTTTGTATTGCTAATATCACACAATTCTGTTCCGCTGCACATGTTTTGTGATGGCTTTGTTGTGCACTTTCCGGGCACGGCTCTGCACTGCAATTCAACGACTCTGTCGCAATTATGTACTCACTTTGTTGCTCATCATACAGTTTATTAGTGCAAACATGTATAATTTCAGGCGTCAGTTTGGACCACACACCATAGTGAACGATGTCTTTCACGATGTTTAGGTTTAGCATGGGGCTATCGCATATACACGTTACCATACTATATAGTGTTTTGTAAACAAACCCTTACCCGCAGATACACGTTAGAGCACCTAGGGTTTAGGCAACAAGGGGGTACGGTACTTCCTCGGGCTCAAGGGTTAAGCTGAAAATGATATTATTATTGGGTGGTTGTTCTGCTAATAGGCTTGGAAAAGGTGAGAGAAAGAACATGGCGCACCAGAAAGAATTTGTCGTTGAAGAGATACAGTCAGCTTCCGACATTAGTAGTGGATGCGAGCGTTTCACCTTGGTGCGGACTACTAGCCAGAGAAGGGATCAGATGACCAAGAGTGTCCGACGGATATCAGTCTGGAGGACGTTGAAGTTGCTGTTATATCGGTTGGCCAAGCTGTCAGCTTGGGCCAGCATGCATAAGGATTGGTAGGCCGAGCTTACATGTTTCTTTTGGGCTTGATTGCTGTGGGTCAGAACAGCCTCGAGGCTGGCCACTTCAGTCCGTCTCTCAATCTGGTGACGCCAGATTGACTGCCTCTCATCTCGGTGAGCTGAGGGATGCCCTTTGCATTGACGACCTCGCTTCACATTCTGCTTTCAATCACTCAAGTGGTTGCAAGTTACATCAATACATTCGACTACTTTCCGTGCCAGCAAAGATGCCCAGCAAGAAGGAGAGCAAGAAGGTAACCGAGGCGCCACCTGCTTCGGTACACGGTAGTGGATTGCCTGGTGCCACGAAGAATACCCCTTCACTTATGGACGTGTTGCGGGCCAATGGAGAAGAACATCTTTACGACAAGATCATGGAGCTTTCAGTGCATGTGGAAGAGAACCCTCCAATAATATTTGGCTGGCAGCACGTGGAGGAATTTGTGCAAGCTATTGAGAAGGCCCACGCGTTAGCAGGGGAGCCGGATAGTGAGCCACTGCCACCTTCTCCATTTCGTCTTCATGCTCCAGTGACGGTGAAGAGCTTCAAGGAGGCTGTGCTCGATTTTGTAAAGATCCCAGAAGCTGAAGCTCGTCTTGAAACCACCTGCCTTCCGTGCACGCTGGCTCAGAGCGTTGATGTGGGAGGCAGACTACAGGAGCTGGACTTTGATCCTTGGATCCGTCGCGTTTTCGACGTTGAGGTGGTGAAAGCGCCAATTGCTTTCGTCTATCTACCACGAGCTCAATCCAATACACTAGAAAGAGTCTTGGATCGCCCGGGTAGTTTATGGGGACATTAGGCATCATCAGTGTGGGGAGACTGAGATTCGTTTTGCAAGGAATCCCTCCAAATGCTGGACAAGTCTCTTCCAGTACGTCCAAGCTTATGAACATGAATGGATACTCATCACGTTCATCTCCCCCTCGTTGTCTATCTCCATTGAATTCTCATCCTTCTCTTCCATACCATAAAATCTCCGACCAATTGACCACTCCGATCTGTACCAAAACTATGGTACGTAGGAATAGGCAACGTACTTAATGTGTGCGTGGGTAGGGGAGTGCAAGCATGATTCAAAGGTGGAGAGAGCCTTTACACATAGAGTTGATAAGCGGCTCAGAATCGCCTGAAACGGCTTGTAGGCCGCAAAAAAGGCGATAAACGAAAACATGCAATTTTTGGTCGAGACCAATGTTCTCTTGACCATGAAAATTCAAAAATGAGGCCCCGATTTTCGGACGGGGTCCACAATTTAGAGCATGCGTGACAGCCAATCATAGCAGCGCACTCCGATTGGATGATATTGGTTGATTATCTACCAATCGTGACTTGCCACATAGGGTGGTTTGACACGCGGCGAGCTGGTGGCTGGCATCCACATTGCGTTCCGACAGAGAGCCTACGCTCTCACTTCGCCTTTTTCCAACGCTACCCCGCAGACGCCACACGCTAAGCGTCCAGCCCGTCCATCCCGTACTGCGTTGTCAGCAGCCCTCACCACCCCGCAACCCACCAACCCACCTCCAACGGCGTAGCTCAACGGAAGAGCGCTGAGCTTTGCCTCAGGGATACCTGTTCGATCCAGGTCGTCGTTATTGATGAAGCACGAGGTGGTGCGGCTGCTGCTGTGTGTATTGAAGGTCCAAGGGTTGCTCCAGCATTGCCGCTGCTGCTGCTGCTGTTCGTACCACGGAGCGCCATGCTGCAGGATACGGTGCACGGTGAAGTATCTGTTGAAATTGGTGTGTAAATGCATTAACGTTTCGCCTACTGACTAACAATCTCTAGTATGTCTTGCGTGTATCCAGGGGCGGGGTCCTTGATGGACGGGGTTTGCAGCAGACATTGGTAGCGCACGATCATCGTGTTGAGCGCGCCGGAACGGTGTAGCGTGCGAAGGTGCTTAAGCACAGCACCAGACCCTCGCGAGGTAATGCCTCGCTTTTGGAGGAATGCAAACACAGCCCACTCAGCGCGCTTCCCAACCTCCAGCACGCGATCGCGGTAGTCAGGCGTTGTCGTATCCAGTACGAACCCGTCCACCAAGAAGAGCTTCAAGAAGGCTACGAGCAGCTTCGCGTTCGACTTTTGCTGCTTGGAGATAGGCGCCAGCCACATCGGTGGCTCGTGTGCGTACCACGCAAACCACGTCGCGTGCAGGTGAGTTACTGAACCTTGTCTGCGCTTGGGCTTCCCATGTTCTTGGATTGGATCACACTGACGTTTCTTGTTGGTGTCTTTTGTTCTTGTGCCTTCCATATTAGCTTCTAGATTGTCCATTCGCTCGTCTTGGCGCTTGATGTGCTGCATTAACTGGTCAATGACACTACGTTGATGGTCAACAATTGTGCTTTCACTGCTTGGATTCTTGAGGTGTGGTGAGTCTCCATTGTACTTTTGCGTTGTGCTTACCGTTTTACAGGCAGCAAGATGTGAAGACCACGCCAGCATCTCAGCGACGGACACACCTGCATTTGCAGCAGCGGTTTCCAAGCGCTGCACTGCGGCACCATCGGCTTGAGCGTTCTTCATCAAGGGGTAGTGCGCCAGGAGGTAAGCTGTGAGGACATCAGCTACACACTGACTGAGATTGTACTTGGTACTTTCCATTTTGAAGCAGGTTGTGAACAGCGAGCGCTGTACTTCAGCAATCTTGCCTTGCGTCTCAGCATCGAATGCGCTTAAGCCAAGCATCTTCACTTGGGTCTGCGTGTCGTATCCGCTGAGTGCCTTGCTAACCTTGTGATCTTCTCTGCTTGTATTGAAAATGTAGTTGAAGCCCTTGTTCGTTGTGCTCATGTTCCAGGCGCCTCGGTCGAAGATCCAGCGTTGCGTGAGTCCGTCGCAGCCGTTCACGTGCTGCGCGCCACCACGCCTAAACGAGTGGGATGTCAGCGAAGCAGTAACCCCAGCAGGGCCAGCAACACGATCGAGGAGGCGGTTGACGTGGGAGTAAATCGTAGGTGTGGTGCTCGCAGCTTTCGCGACAACGGGCGTGGCAGCAGACCCAAGAGCAGCAAACGCGTCGGGATGGTTCAGGACCTCCAGCAGTGGTGTTGCCGGAGCCAAGTTGACAGCGGCCGCAACCTGAATGTCAGGTAAGTTGTCGATCAAGGCGACGGACGGTGCAGCCTGTGTTATGAGCGCAACAGCAATCGCATGCAGTGGGCACGTGACGAAGTCGGTATCGGGAAAGAGCGAAAGGCCTTGTTCTTCAGAAGTCTTCATGCGGATGAAGCGCACGAAGAACACTTCCGCCGCGTCAACTGACAGGTTCTGCTTCCGTACAAGCGACAAGTCGGAAGCTCGCCCAAACAGGTACCACAGTAGGCACAGCAAAGCTGCGTCCTGGTAGTCGCTAGAGGAGCGAGCTGTTTGATACAAATACAACATCATTTTCCTTAAGTCAGTCTTTGAGCATGGCGGAGCTTTGTTCACTACCTTTCCATCTCGTTTCATACAGAAACTTTCGAGCGTCTTCCCCATGCTAAGCAACTTTGCTTCGACAATGTGCCGTTGCGAAGGAAAGAGGTCAAAAAGCCACATTTTACTTTGCCTATAGTATTGCATAGCGGTGTTTCGCGCCAGCGGATTGCCCTTCTTACCCTCATTAAACGCAAGATACATACCAAACTTATCTAGTACAGACACTAAACATTTACCTGTCTCGTCTTCCTGAATGCATTGCTTAACGTAGTCAAGTTCAACATGTTCACTTTTAACAAAGGCCTTGAAGGCGCTTTTGGCAGTTTCCTGGGCACGCTTGGTGTTGCCAGGTTTGAGCTCAGCTAAGCCCATCCTTGGCGCCGGTCGGATTCGTAGCAAATATGCAAGTGATATGCTTAAAACGGTTTGTTTGTATTGAAATGTACATATTTCTCGTATCTCTCCGACCCGATACGTCGGAACGGCTGGAGCAGAGGACCTACCTTCCGTGCACGCTGGCTCAGAGCGTTGATGTGGGAGGCAGACTACAGGAGCTGGACTTTGATCCTTGGATCCGTCGCGTTTTCGACGTTGAGGTGGTGAAAGCGCCAATTGCTTTCGTCTATCTACCACGAGCTCAATCCAATACACTAGAAAGAGTCTTGGATCGCCCGGGTAGTTTATGGGGACATTAGGCATCATCAGTGTGGGGAGACTGAGATTCGTTTTGCAAGGAATCCCTCCAAATGCTGGACAAGTCTCTTCCAGTACGTCCAAGCTTATGAACATGAATGGATACTCATCACGTTCATCTCCCCCTCGTTGTCTATCTCCATTGAATTCTCATCCTTCTCTTCCATACCATAAAATCTCCGACCAATTGACCACTCCGATCTGTACCAAAACTATGGTACGTAGGGATAGGCAACGTACTTAATGTGTGCGTGGGTAGGGGAGTGCAAGCATGATTCAAAGGTGGAGAGAGCTTTTACACATAGAGTTGATAAGCGGCTCAGAATCGCCTGAAACGGCTTGTAGGCCGCAAAAAAGGCGATAAACGAAAACATGCAATTTTTGGTCGAGACCAATGTTCTCTTGACCATGAAAATTCAAAAATGAGGCCCCGATTTTCGGACGGGGTCCACAATTTAGAGCATGCGTGACAGCCAATCATAGCAGCGCACTCCGATTGGATGATATTGGTTGATTATCTACCAATCGTGACTTGCCACATAGGGTGGTTTGACACGCGGCGAGCTGGTGGCTGGCATCCACATTGCGTTCCGACAGAGAGCCTACGCTCTCACTTCGCCTTTTTCCAACGCTACCCCGCAGACGCCACACGCTAAGCGTCCAGCCCGTCCATCCCGTACTGCGTTGTCAGCAGCCCTCACCACCCCGCAACCCACCAACCCACCTCCAACGGCGTAGCTCAACGGAAGAGCGCTGAGCTTTGCCTCAGGGATACCTGTTCGATCCAGGTCGTCGTTATTGATGAAGCACGAGGTGGTGCGGCTGCTGCTGTGTGTATTGAAGGTCCAAGGGTTGCTCCAGCATTGCCGCTGCTGCTGCTGCTGTTCGTACCACGGAGCGCCATGCTGCAGGATACGGTGCACGGTGAAGTATCTGTTGAAATTGGTGTGTAAATGCATTAACGTTTCGCCTACTGACTAACAATCTCTAGTATGTCTTGCGTGTATCCAGGGGCGGGGTCCTTGATGGACGGGGTTTGCAGCAGACATTGGTAGCGCACGATCATCGTGTTGAGCGCGCCGGAACGGTGTAGCGTGCGAAGGTGCTTAAGCACAGCACCAGACCCTCGCGAGGTAATGCCTCGCTTTTGGAGGAATGCAAACACAGCCCACTCAGCGCGCTTCCCAACCTCCAGCACGCGATCGCGGTAGTCAGGCGTTGTCGTATCCAGTACGAACCCGTCCACCAAGAAGAGCTTCAAGAAGGCTACGAGCAGCTTCGCGTTCGACTTTTGCTGCTTGGAGATAGGCGCCAGCCACATCGGTGGCTCGTGTGCGTACCACGCAAACCACGTCGCGTGCAGGTGAGTTACTGAACCTTGTCTGCGCTTGGGCTTCCCATGTTCTTGGATTGGATCACACTGACGTTTCTTGTTGGTGTCTTTTGTTCTTGTGCCTTCCATATTAGCTTCTAGATTGTCCATTCGCTCGTCTTGGCGCTTGATGTGCTGCATTAACTGGTCAATGACACTACGTTGATGGTCAACAATTGTGCTTTCACTGCTTGGATTCTTGAGGTGTGGTGAGTCTCCATTGTACTTTTGCGTTGTGCTTACCGTTTTACAGGCAGCAAGATGTGAAGACCACGCCAGCATCTCAGCGACGGACACACCTGCATTTGCAGCAGCGGTTTCCAAGCGCTGCACTGCGGCACCATCGGCTTGGGCGTTCTTCATCAAGGGGTAGTGCGCCAGGAGGTAAGCTGTGAGGACATCAGCTACACACTGACTGAGATTGTACTTGGTACTTTCCATTTTGAAGCAGGTTGTGAACAGCGAGCGCTGTACTTCAGCAATCTTGCCTTGCGTCTCAGCATCGAATGCGCTTAAGCCAAGCATCTTCACTTGGGTCTGCGTGTCGTATCCGCTGAGTGCCTTGCTAACCTTGTGATCTTCTCTGCTTGTATTGAAAATGTAGTTGAAGCCCTTGTTCGTTGTGCTCATGTTCCAGGCGCCTCGGTCGAAGATCCAGCGTTGCGTGAGTCCGTCGCAGCCGTTCACGTGCTGCGCGCCACCACGCCTAAACGAGTGGGATGTCAGCGAAGCAGTAACCCCAGCAGGGCCAGCAACACGATCGAGGAGGCGGTTGACGTGGGAGTAAATCGTAGGTGTGGTGCTCGCAGCTTTCGCGACAACGGGCGTGGCAGCAGACCCAAGAGCAGCAAACGCGTCGGGATGGTTCAGGACCTCCAGCAGTGGTGTTGCCGGAGCCAAGTTGACAGCGGCCGCAACCTGAATGTCAGGTAAGTTGTCGATCAAGGCGACGGACGGTGCAGCCTGTGTTATGAGCGCAACAGCAATCGCATGCAGTGGGCACGTGACGAAGTCGGTATCGGGAAAGAGCGAAAGGCCTTGTTCTTCAGAAGTCTTCATGCGGATGAAGCGCACGAAGAACACTTCCGCCGCGTCAACTGACAGGTTCTGCTTCCGTACAAGCGACAAGTCGGAAGCTCGCCCAAACAGGTACCACAGTAGGCACAGCAAAGCTGCGTCCTGGTAGTCGCTAGAGGAGCGAGCTGTTTGATACAAATACAACATCATTTTCCTTAAGTCAGTCTTTGAGCATGGCGGAGCTTTGTTCACTACCTTTCCATCTCGTTTCATACAGAAACTTTCGAGCGTCTCCCCCATGCTAAGCAACTTTGCTTCGACAATGTGCCGTTGCGAAGGAAAGAGGTCAAAAAGCCACATTTTACTTTGCCTATAGTATTGCATAGCGGTGTTTCGCGCCAGCGGATTGCCCTTCTTACCCTCATTAAACGCAAGATACATACCAAACTTATCTAGTACAGACACTAAACATTTACCTGTCTCGTCTTCCTGAATGCATTGCTTAACGTAGTCAAGTTCAACATGTTCACTTTTAACAAAGGCCTTGAAGGCGCTTTTGGCAGTTTCCTGGGCACGCTTGGTGTTGCCAGGTTTGAGCTCAGCTAAGCCCATCCTTGGCGCCGGTCGGATTCGTAGCAAATACCGAATTATCGTAGTCCTAGGCGTCACTTCAATAGCAAAGGATGCAAATCATGAGCATCGACATATGAATGCAAATCATAGTTTTACTGAAGCATTCACTACAAATTACTGTATTTAGAATTCGCTTTCACTATCACTACCGATACCAGCTTCAGACTCGATATCATCGTCAGAGTCGACATGACCATCAGTTAAATTGCATTTTTCCAGCTCTTGGACAATGTCGCTATCAATATTCCCCAGATATGAGTCAAAATCTTGCTCAGCGCGGCGAGTATCAGCCAAGATGCCTACTTTGGCAAATCCACTAACAATTGTCGCTTCCGAAAGCTCGTTCCAGCTTTTTGATATCCACTCCGTAATGTCTTCTCTTTTTGGGGGCTCCAATTTAAAGGGCTCTTCTGTATGCTGTTTTCGAAGGCGTTCAACTTCAGACTCTGCTTCCTCTTGCACTAGATCCTTGTACACACGAATAATCTCTCTCTGGAGTATGTCCCTTTTCTCCTGGCGCTGCATCTCCTTGGCTCGATATGCAACAAGTTTGTCTCTCAGCCGGTTGATCCACAGACCTCGCAACCTGGTTTTGAGGGGGTTATTCCACGAAATATCTGCCGGTTGGCATACGTACGTGTAACGCGGCGGTACCTTTAGTAGGATAACGTTGATAGACGCTGCATATTCTTCAACTTCAGGGGTCCAATGCCCGCTGAAATCGTCCCAGATGAGTAAAATGTTGTCATCTCGGTTCGTGCGCTCAGCAAAGTGATGTTTAAGAAATCTCAGAGACAAATCAGAATTCCACCATGCGCACTGGTTCCCATAAATTTGACAATTGTAGCGCTCTTGAAGTGGATTAACTTCGCGGGTCCACGTAGTCGGGCTGAATCCATGACGCAGAGTGTGGTTCTCTTCCCGTTTTTGCTTAAGTTTTGACGGTTGACACTTGAACACTATGAATGGAGCCAATTTAGTGCCTTTCCAGTCCGCCAAAAGCATAGCTGTAGCTCGAGCCTTCTGTTTATTTGCACATTTTACCCAAACAGTTTTCACTCCACGTTGAGATATGGTTTGTTTTGGTAAATACTCAAAATTCACACCTACAAGAAGAAAAAAGTCATTAAACATATTTTAAGATAAAAATAAAAAAATATTACCCGTCTGATCAGCATTGTATACTTGTACACACTTCTTTTCGACGATTGTCTGCAGCACCAGCGCTCGAAATTTCGAAGCTGCGTCTTGAGCATCCTGTGGCGTCGTCTGCCCCTGTCTGGTACGTGCACGGAGCGCTAATTTATGGCGACGAAGAAATAGCTTAACCCATGTTGATGTGGCTGCAAATTTGCCTTCAAGGCCAATGTCTGCAGCTGCTTCTTTTGCCTGCAGTTGAAGCATGAGACGGGAGACCGGGGCACCATCCTTCCGCAGCGAATTCACCCACACTACGATAGCGCGTTCAGCCTCCTTGGTGAGCACAGTCGCTTCACCAAGTCCGCGTAGATTTCGGTGGCATCCCCGCCCAGAATCACATGCAGCACGTATAGTTAGAGCCTGCTTCCTCCACTTGTGAATTTGTTTTTTCTTAGCGCGAATTTCCGAGCCACTTAAGTCGCCGTAGAAGTGTGAAATTGTCTCGTCAAGACTGTGACCGTTGTCAATGTAGTCGAGGATGTCTCTCTTATGCGCATACTCTACAGCCATACGTTGATAAGTCTTCCGCTTCTTTCCTGGTCCATTGATGCGAGGGCGAGCCATACTTTTCGACGAGTGGTGGTGCCTTCCGTTTGCTTTGTGGTGTTGCGTTCCGTTCTTTTAGCTTCAGCCGAAGTAAAATTAGAATGAACCTTATCGTAAGTAATGGAGCCATCTGTACTAAAATCGAAGGATCCGATTGGTTGGTTCGTTGGTGACCCTTAGGAATAAACGTCCCCTAGGACTACGATAATTCGGTATGCAAGTGATATGCTTAAAACTGTTTGTTTGTATTGAAATGTACATATTTCTCGTATCTCTCCGACCCGATACGTCGGAACGGCTGGAGCAGAGGACCTATCTAACCCTCTTCAAATGTATTGGCCAAAATTACCCAGTCCCTTAGATTTGATTGGTCGTTTATAAATGGAGACAGACAATTGGTAGTTGGAGAGCCTCTGATCCCCATACAAAAATTAAGTATGGTCGGAAACACAACCATATTCATCCATATCACCACCTTAGTCATAATGTAGAATACCCGTAGTGTAACGGGGTTACCCGGGGTTACACCTGGTGTGTCCCACACATGGATACACTTTGTGTAAGGTACATATTTGATGTACAGACACTCGAGGGAGTGTGTGTGGCTGAGAGCCACACGTTATGCATTTGAAGTAGGATTTCACTTGGTTTTACTATGTTAGATAGTTAACCACATACATTTACCCCTAGGCGGCTAGCCGCAATAAAAGATAAATAAACAGTTTGGATTTGGAACACTAAGAGTAAAGTCCTTTTATTAAGGTCGTAGTTAGTAGGTGCCTTCGGATATTAAGGCCTATTAACCCTTAATAAGGTGTGTGTTAATCCTTAACTCGTTGAGTTAACCGTCTTCCTCTGACGCTAAGCTACGGCAGCCCCGCTGCACTTGGTAGCACTAGTAGTCAATCCTGCGACTGAGTCTTTTGACTGATCCCTCTGAGAGGATGGAACACGCTGTGTTCGCGAGCTTGCCGCCAGGCCAGCAAGAGACGCTTAAAAAGCTTATGTCTCTGTTGGGCCCCGAGGGCATTGCTCATCTTGCTTCGCAAGGGCCAGAGGCGGTGTCCGCCAGACTGGAGGCTTTTGCAAGCTACGAGAAGGCGCTCTTAGAGCATGTACAAGAGCGCGTGAGCGCAACGGCGTCCGCCGCATCGTCCGCGACCGCGTCGTCGACGCACGAGTGGTCTAATAGGCCGAAACCGCTCATGTTGAGCGTGAAGACCTTCGAGGGGAAGGAGGGGGGGGAACCTTCTTCTCTGGACCCGACAGGTCGAGATGGCCATGGGATCGGCCCTGCTCCAGACTGAGCAACAGCGCGTAGCGCTGGCGATCTCGAAGCTCGGTGGCCGAGCTAAAGAATGGGCACTAACGTGCGGCACGTCTGTGGACGCTGCTTTCCCGACCTGGGATCAGCTGAATTAGCAACTAGTGCGCGTATTCGCGCCGCCTAACCAGGCGTACCGTATACGGTCGAAGTTCCTTGCTACCCGCCAGGGTAAAAAGGAGTTGATGGACTATGTCCAAGAGTTGAGAACTCTGATCGCTGGTATGGCGTCGAGCCCTCTCCCCGAGGCGGTCGCAGTGACCGTGTTTATGGAGGGCCTGCGCACGGGCGCTGCCCGAACGGAAGTTTTCCGTGTTTACCCTGCCTCATTCGAGGAGGCCGTGAACGTGGCATTGAATGCCGACTATAACTTCCAGGCTGCGAGGCATGGTTCGAGCGCTGGTAGCGCGAGCTCTTCGAGCGGTCCTGAACCGATGGACCTCAGCCACGCTGAAGACGAGGCTGGCCTCTATGCTGCTGAGCAGCGCTCCAGCATCCGTCGATGCTATACGTGCGGAAGCACCCGCCATTTGAGGCCTAGTTGCCCGTTGCGCAACAAGGCCCAGGCTCCATCGAGCCGAAGCACCGCTTCGAACCCTCAACCAGGGTCGTCGCGGGGAAACGACGGAACCCAGTAGGCGCGGGGCGCCCTACTGGGGAAGAACTGAGTTCTGTTGGGCCTCTGGGAGGCAGGAGAGAACGGGACTCAGCCCCGCAGAGAGCTAAGCTCTCTTACTCACGTGGTGAGTGCAAGCCCGGCTTGCTAGTCGTTCAAGCGAACGTGAAAGGCTTCGACAAGCCGTGGAGAGTCTTGATCGACTCGGGAGCGTCCGGCAACTATGTCCGGCGCTCCACTGTTGACGGTTTTAAACCGTACGCGGAGGCTCTGAAGGAGCCTCGAAGAGATAAGATCTCTGTCCGTCTTGCGACGGGGACACTAGTGACAGTGTCGAAGGTCTCTATTGACCTTAACGTGAAGTTCTTAGACTTCGATAGCGTGGAACGCTGCTTGGTCTTAGACCTGGATGAGAGGTATGACCTCATCCTTGGTATGACGTGGCTCGAGAGCCACGAGCCATGGATCGACTGGAAGTCGAAGACATTGGGCGCTACGCGCCCGTCTCCTAGTGGAGCATTGGCGAGTCATGAACCCACCTCTGCTCGGAGACAGAAGCGCTATTGGCGCGAGCACGAGACCGAATCGGTCATGGTGCTGGACATTGGAATGTCAGAGTTAGTGAGCAACGAAGTTGCTGTTTGCCGTGAGTGTGACTCACAGGGCGTGCGCGGGGTGGCGCGTTATCCGCCGAGCGGTGTTTGTAGGGTCGCTCACCCGCCGCTGTGTCCTATGGACAAATGTGTAACGGCACGTACTCCGTTGAGCGGTACTTGTAGGGTCGCTGACCCGCCGCTGAGTGTCTCGAACGACACTGTTCCCTCTCCGAGGAGCCATAGTGCGTTGGCACCTAGGCAGCGCGACGGTGATGTCGCCCTGCAGCCCTCATCCGGCCGTGCGCGGGCGAGGAGGGAGAGGAGGAAGAGACGCAGAGCGTCTGTGACGTCTTTGACGTCGGACGAGGTGTCCAGCGTGTTGAGCGGTGAGGCTCCACGCGACTGCAGTGAGCAGTTGTACACACTCGTCAATGGAGTGACAGGGGATGTCGACGGAGACATAAGTCTCGAGCGACTCCCGTCGGTTGATGCTCTGTTAGAGCTGGACGAGATGTCCGTCGCCGAGTTTGGCGAGGCCTTAAAGGCCGGCGAGCTTGCCGAGGTGGTCATGATACGACCCGAGGAGGAGTTGAACTCCTCGTCCGTCGTCGACGAAGCTGTCCTGGAGGACACGAAGCGAGCGCTGAGCGCTAGGAGTGGATCTTCGATCCTCAAGGATCCCTCGGATCCGTTTTATCCTTTGATCAAGGAATACCACGATGTGGTGTCGAAGGACCCGCCGTCAGGGTTGCCTCCGGATCGAGGCGTACGTCATGAGATTGACTTGGTTCCTGGAACCAAATACTGCGTAACACGGCAGTGGCCCTTACCAAGGGAGCAATGTGACGTCATCGACGCGTTCTTCCGTGCTAAGCACGAAGCCGGCTTGGTGCGTGAGAGCAAGTCTCCGCACTCGACACCCACGTTCTGTGTCAGAAAGCCTAATGGCAAGTGGCGCATAGTGCATGCTTTTAATAAGCTGAATGCAGCCACCATTCCGGCGCAGACGCCAATTCCTCGAAAGGATGTTCTGCAGAACAACATGGTAGGATGTACGTTGTACAGTGCACTCGACTTGGTCGACGGGTATTATCAGTTGCTCATGAGAGCTAGCGATATACCCCTCACGGCTGTGAGTACTCCGAGCGGTATGCTCTGGGAGTGGTTGGTGATGCCCCAAGGGCTGTCGAACGCGCCTGCGACGTTCAATCGTCTGGTGACGCAGGTTGTTTAGGCCCCATCGGGCGTACGCTCAGACGTACTTCGACGACATCTTCGTCCATAGTCGTGCGGAGCACGGGAGGTCTGATGTGGAGAACCACCTTGACCATTTGCGAGCGGTGCTCGAGTGCATGCGCACGAATAAGTTGTATGCCAACTTAGATAAATGCGTCTTTGGCGCGGAGGAAATTCCTTTCCTCGGATGCTTCATTGGGAAGCGAGGCCTTAGGGCAGATCCTGCCAAGGTTAAGGCCATTGTGGACTGGCCGGTTCCATCGAACCCGAAAGACTTGCGTAAGTGGCTTGGCTTAGCCAATTACTTGCACAAATACAGCGAGAACTACGCTGATATGGTTCGGCCATTGTCCAATCTCCTTAAGAAGGATGCACCTTGGTGCTGGGACGTCGTTCACGACGAAGCCTTTAAGGCTGTTAAGGAGAGTCTCCTTCACGCGCCCATCTTGGCGCTTCCGGACCCGGATCGTCCGTTTAGCGTCGTCTGCGACGCCTCCGATTTTGCAATCGGTTGTGCTTTATTACAAGCAGACGCCGAAGGGCGTGAACGCGTTATCGCGTTTGAATCTCGGCAGCTTAAAGCTGCTGAGAAGAACTATCCAGTTCATGACAAAGAGCTACTTGCAATGAAGTATGCTCTAGTCAAATTTAGAGTACATTTACTCGGCTCTAAGCCCTTTGTGATCTATACAGATCATGCGTCTTTACGCACTGCGACTCAGTCGCCTCACCTCTCACAGAGAATGGCAAGATGGCTCTCATTCTTTGCCGAATACAACTTCGAGGTGAAGTATAAGCCGGGACGGCTAAACGTAGTGGCCGATGCGCTATCGCGCAGGCCAGACTACGAGTTGACTCATGTCACTACTGTGACGTCGTCGGTCCCCGACCTTATACGGAGGGCATACGCCCAAGACGACACGTGTGTAGCTCTGCTACGTGCTCTTGGGAGCGAAGAGTTTAAAGACTCTGACAAGGAATTGTCACCGCGCTTACGCGCGAGGCTGCAGCGTTATACGCTTGACCATGGCCTGCTGTACTACAGCACTGACCCTGAGGACACTCCTCGAGTGGTCGTCCCTCATGATGAGGATCTTAAGTATCGCATCCTCTATGAGGTGCATGATACGCCAGTCGGTGGACATCTTGGTCGTGAGAAGACCTATGGCTCGGTGAGCAAGATGTACTGGTGGCCCAAGATGTACAAGTGGGCAAGCACCTATGTGCGTACATGCGAGACATGTCAACGGACCAAGTCCGCGCCGCATGCGGCTGCGCCGTTGGCGAGTTTGCCAGTCCCTTCGGGATGTTGGCAGTCCATTAGTATGGACTTTGTGTTTGGCCTTCCTAAGGATAAGGCGGGCAACACGGGTGTCGTGGTCTTTGTTGACCGACTGAGCAAGATGGCTCATCTTTCGGCTGTGCCGGACACCGTGGACGGTGAGGATACAGCTAAGCTGTTCTTAGACAGAGTCTTTCGCCAACATGGCTTGCCTGAGGCAATTGTCTCTGATAGAGACCCTAGCTTTACAGCGAAGTTCTGGACGTCCTTGTTCAGGGTGCTCGGCACCAAGTTGGACATGTCCACGGCGGATCATCCACAGACCGATGGTCAAACTGAACGCGTGAATCGCGTTGTGGAGGATATTCTCCGAAGCGTCTGCGCTGAAGCGCCACGACGCTGGAGCGAGATGCTTCCCCTTGTTGAGTTCGCTATGAACAATGCGGTGCATGCCTCGACAGGCTTCACCCCGTTCTATGTGAACGGTTTGGTCGACCCTCGCGTCCCTCTAACGCCGCCACGGTGTGGCTCTGGGCTTGATGGGGGAGGGTTAGCCGATCGGCTTGCTGATGTCAGCCCAGTTGCGGTTCGCAAGCAAGTCGATGACTTTGTCTCTTTGAGACTGAGCGTCATGCGCCAGGTGCGCGACGCGATGGCTGAAAGCCAGGATCTCCAAAAGAAGTATGCAGATGCCAAAGGCAGGAAGAACATGGAAAGGTTTGAGATCGGGGATCTTGTTTTATTAAACGCTAAAAACCTACCTACACATGCAGTGTCTGCGGTCTTTAAGACCAAGTTGAGACCTAGGTTCATCGGACCGTTCAAGGTCGTGGCCAAGAAGGGTCTAGCGTACACGCTCAATCTTCCGAAGAAGATGCGTACGCACCCGGTATTCTACGTGGGCTTGCTTAAGCCATACCGGGACCCTGCTCGGGTGAGTTCTGAGGCGCTAGCGCCGGGTCGGACGAGGGCTGCGAAGCAGCGAGAGGCTGCGAGGCAGCAGGAGAGTCCATCGGCCGCTCGGCCTCCTCCAGCTCTGCTCGATGAGCATGGTGATCTCCACTATCACGTGGAGCGCCTGATGGCGCGGCGCAGGCGCCAGGGTCATAACCAGTATCTGGTAAAATGGCGGGGTTACCCTCATTCCCAGAACTCATGGGAGTTTGAGGTGCCCCTGAGGCAAGATTGCCCTGACGTCGTTGACGCTTATGATCGACGTCACCCGGTGACGGACCGCCCGCAGGGCGTGCGACGGAGTCGCCGGGCGCGCCGCGCTTCCCACTACTAGAGTGGGGCGACGACAGGTCAAGAGTCGAGCTCAGGCTCTGACCAGTGGCTGTGACAGCCGACCCATGGCTATGGGTAGGACTGCTCACAGCGGGAGCAGGAGGCCGGGGTGCCTCGTAGCGTGAGGGACGTTGTCCCGGTACACGCCGTCTTGCTTGTCGCTTCGCGAAGTCGAGGCGTAAGCGCCGCTCTAAGCGGATATCTGTTTCCGAGAAACTAGCTCGGAGAGCATCGAAGGAGTGGAGCCGTCGGGATAGCTCCACCCAGTTCTGAAACTGCGCTTCATAAGCGGCCATAGTTTCCCCCTCTGAGAGGACCACCGGCACCGTCCGCATGGCCGGCACGGCCTCACCGTTGAGCTGCTGACGCAGGCGCTCACGGTACTCCGAAGGAGTTGTGACTTGCGGAGTCAAGAAGCGCTCGCGGAGCGATTGTCGTTGGACGACTTCATCAGTTGTCTGGGGCGCGGGCCCACACGTATACGTGTTCAAGAGCTGCGAAGCAGCGCGCCGAACGACCTCGGCAGGGGAGGCACGGTCGAAACCGTAGTCGCGACGCGACGTGCCCACAATGGGGCGGGCTACAGGTCTGTTAGACCGTACGCGAGATGCAGCCTCAAGCTGCCGGCTTTGAGCGCCGTCCACGTCGTTGGAGACCACACCTGGCTCAGGGAGCTCGTCCTCGTACCTCGAGGAGAGAGGAGGCGCATTGCGCAGGGCGTTCGCCGAACCATCACGGTTCGGGAACGGATTAGGCGTGTGGAGCTCGCGAGAGCGCATCGCCGGGCTTGAAGGCCTCCGAGAGGCAGCCTCCTGACGTGTTGGAGACACCTCGTCGTCGTCTGGGACGATCTCGCCCTGCTCAAGCTCGTCGAGCCAGGCGTTCTGACGCATACGCGGTGTATATGGCTCGGGAGAGCTAGGAGCTTCGCTCTCACCGGGATGTTGGCTCGCGGAGCCGGAGCCATGACGACGTCGGTACTCATCATGGTACTGTCGTACACTGAGTCGCTGCGGAGCAGCTTCCCTGTCGGGACTACGGCCTGTGGCCTGTGGCGATCGTGGGCTGTCACGCCCCGACATGCGGCCACTAGAAGATGGCGACGAAGGGTCAGATGACCGTGGCGAGAGGGGAAGCATTTAGAATGCAGTTTCGATAATGGGCTCTGGGAGCCGAAGTTCTTTGAACTTGTGATGAGGTAAAGTGACCTCTAACGTCTTGAGAAGACAAGACCTCACTGAGAAAGTGTCGTGGACACGGGTGTCCACATCTTGGTGGGGGGTGGTGTAACGGGGTTACACGGGTTTACACCTGGTGTGTCCCACACATGGATACACTTTGTGTAAGGTACATATTTGATGTACAGACACTCGAGGGAGTGTGTGTGGCTGAGAGCCACACGTTATGCATTTGAAGTAGGATTTCACTTGGTTTTACTATGTTAGATAGTTAACCACATACATTTACCCCTAGGCGGCTAGCCGCAATAAAAGATAAATAAACAGTTTGGATTTGGAACACTAAGAGTAAAGTCCTTTTATTAAGGTCGTAGTTAGTAGGTGCCTTCGGATATTAAGGCCTATTAACCCTTAATAAGGTGTGTGTTAATCCTTAACTCGTTGAGTTAACCGTCTTCCTCTGACGCTAAGCTACGGCAGCCCCGCTGCACGTAGAGCTTTGAGGTCTGTATAGAAACCAAATTGGTTGAACACTACTACGATCTCCAGCAAATACAGAACTCCGGTTCGATTCGGCTGGTATTCTACATTCATGACCAAGGTGCTGATATGGAAGAGAAGGATGAGAATTCAATGGGGATAGACAACGAGGGGGAGGATGAACGTGAGAGTGCCCATTCATGTTCATAAGCTTGGACGTACTGGAAGAGGCTTGCCCAGCATTTGGAGGAATTCCTTGCAAAACGAATCACAGTCTCCCCACACTGATGATGCCTAATGTCCCCACAAACTACCCGGGCGATCCAAGACTCTTTCTAGTGTATTGGATTGAGCTCGTGGTAGATAGACGAAAGCAATTGGCGCTTTCACCACCTCAACGTCGAAAACGCGACGGATCCAAGGATCAAAGTCCAGCTCCTGTAGTCTGCCTCCCACATCAACGCTCTGAGCCAGCGTGCACGGAAGGCAGGTGGTTTCAAGACGAGCTTCAGCTTCTGGGATCCTTACAAAATCAAGCACAGCCTCCTTGAAGCTCTTCACCGTCACTGAAGCATGAAGACGAAATGGAGAAGGTGGCAGTGGCTCACTATCCGGCTCCCCTGCTAACGCGTGGGCCTTCTCAATAGCTTGAACAAATTCTTCCACGTGCTGCCAGCCAAATATTATTGGAGGGTTCTCTTCCACATGCACTGAAAGCTCCATGATCTTGTCGTAAAGATGTTCTTCTCCATTGGACGTCTACCAAAAATGCATTATGTACCCACCATATTTGCATCTCTAAATTTGTCTCTAAATATAAATTGTCTAGAGGTCTCGATATGTGAAAGGTTTTCCAAGGTATAACAAATCACACATAAAAAGTGCTCCACATACTAAAACCAAGTGACTGGATAAGTCGATCGACGGAAGCGACCCTTCATCTCGTGAGACGAAAAAACCGTCTCACGACGATATCAAGTTTATTAGTTGTATTTATGCTAGGTACATAATGCATTTTTGGTAGACGTCCATTGGGCGCCTGCCATATATCGCTTAAAACTGTCTTAAACGGAGAGTCTAAATTTGTCTCTAAATATAAATTGTTTAGAGGTCGAAATATGTGAGAGGTCGCTAGAAATGCTGGTCAGTTGCCAATTAAGAGATGGCCATACTGAAGCTAAGTTAAATTTATGTTGTTGCAAAATAAAGGTGCGAAGTGACTCTTCATCTGCTGACACGATATCTACGCCTCACGAGTATTAAGTCTCTTAAATATTCTAAGAAGTTGGATTAAGCAGTATTTGGAAGGCGTCCATTGGCCCGCAACACGTCCATAAGTGAAGGGGTATTCTTAAATGCCCGCAGTTTGAAGCGTGATTTAGTTCTGCAGAAATGCCATTCACCACTTCTTCAGCACTTCCAACGCCATTCAGAATGAAATCCCTGCACTGCGTCGAGCCTAAGACAATCGGAAGGCAAACGTTTCTCCCGTCACACAAATCTTTGACGTCGTTAAAGCGCGGATACCACTGCATTGGACCTTCCATCCTCAAGTCCTTGTAGACTCTGGTTTTCGCTAAACGAGCCGATACCGAAGGCAAACCCGGGTCAAAATTTGACACACGATTCGCAAGAAAATCGCAGAACTCCTTCTTTCGACTCTTTGCGATTTCAGCTTTCTTCCATTGAGTGCGCACCTTGACGACACGTCTCAGCAATTCCTTCTTTGACCCACTGAAGTTGAGAACAAATTTGTCCAGAGTAGCTCGTTCATACAGACAAATGCCCCCACGCTCTTCGTAAGGAAGTGTCTTAAAATCTTTCTCTGTCATTCCGTAGATGATTTTTGCCTCCTTTTTCCTTAAAAGAACCCGATTGTAGTATCTTTGTGATAAACATTGCCGACAACTATAGCCGACGTTGAAATTGTCGTTCTCACATTTACAGCAGATCTTGGCCAGCTCCGGCTCACAACCTTTGTAATGATCTCCAGTAATCAGCTGCAACTTCGTGACGGTCTGGTTACTCAAGAAGGACAGGATTTCCTCGTGAATATACTCGTTCAAAATACAAAACTTGTAGACTCTCGTCTTCTTGGCTTCGGCTTTGTCGCGAGCGAGTTTCGTACTGCATTTTCTTTGGTGGAGAGACAACCCTCGGGAAGTAAACGTCTTGTTGCAATACTCGCAAATTGAAGTGGGCTTAGTGGTTTTTGCTGGGGGTGAATCTTCGTCTCCAGACGTTTCCTCGTAGTGAACGCGCTTCGACATAGTTGTAGTGTTGACTAATAAAGAAATCACTATTTGCTTCACAGTAAAACCCTTTCTGGCGCGGAATTTTCCTTCTCTTACTTGCTCTTACCTTTCCCAAAACTGACTGCAAACCCCCTAGAAAACAATCACCCAACGTTGGTGGAGATTTTCGATCAAACCGAGTGAATTCGGTGTCATCGTAGAGAAAATGAGCGACATATTGATCACCCGTAGAGCTTTGGCGTCTATAACCAACCTGGTTGAACACTACTTCGATCTCCAGCAAATACAGAACTCCGGTTCGATTCGACTGCTAATCACGTCTGCCGCACATTTTCTCTTCGATGACACCGAATTCACTCGTTTTAGTCGAAGATCTCTGTCGAGGCACTGCAACCTGTACGTTCACTAACTTGATATAATGTTTCCAACGGGTTCTAATGTCGTGTCTCTCTTTCGTGCAGCTGAATGCTGGTACCGATTTTTTGGAGAGTCTTGGGAAAGGTAGCAAATAAGAGAAGGAAACTTCCGCGTCAGAAAGGGTTTTACTGTGAAGCAAATAGTAATTTCTTTATCAGTCAACACTCAACTATGTCGAAGCGCGTTCACTCCGAGGAAACGTCTGGAGACGAAGATTCACCTCCAGCAAAAACCACTAAGCCCATTTCAATTTGCGAGTATTGCAACAAGACGTTTACTTCCCGAGGGTTGTCTCTCCACCAAAGAAAATGCAGTACGAAACTCGCTCGCGACAAAGCCGAAGCCAAGAAGACGAGAGTCTACAAGTTTTGTATTTTGAACGAGTATATTCACGAGGAAATCCTGTCCTTCTTGAGTAACCAGACCGTCACGAAGTTGCAGCTGATTACTGGAGATCATTACAAAGGTTGTGAGCCGGAGCTGGCCAAGATCTGCTGTAAATGTGAGAACGACAATTTCAACGTCGGCTACAGTTGTCGGCAATGTTTATCACAAACATATGCCTACACCAGACGGAATCTTTTAAGGAAAAAGGAGGCAAAAGTCATCTACGGAATGACAGAGAAAGATTTTAAGACACTTCCTTACGAAGAGCGTGGGGGCATTTGTCTGTATGAACGAGCTACTCTGGACAAATTTGTTCTCAACTTCAGTGGGTCAAAGAAGGAATGGCTGAGACGTGTCATTAAGGTGCGCACTCAACGGAAGAAAGCTGAAGTCGCAAAGAGTCGAAAGAAAGAGTTCTGCGATTTTCGTTCAAATCGTGTGCCACTATTTGACCCGGGTTTGCCTTCGGTATCGGCTCGTTTAGCGAAAACCAGCGTCTACATGGACTTGAAGACGAATGATGATCAGTGGTATCCGCGCTTTAACGACGTCAAAGATTTGTGTGACGGGAGAAACGTTTGCCTTCCGATTGTCTTAGGCTCGACGCAGTGCAGGGATTTCATTCTGAATGGGGTTGGAAGTGCTGAAGAAGTGGTGAATGGCATTTCTGCAGAACTAAACCACGCTTCAAAACTGCAGGCATTTGAGATACGATCCTGGCTCTGATCACGAAAATATCCTGTCGTTTTGAGTAGGCGAAAGACAATCGGTAGTTAAGGACGTCAACGTTTCTAGTGATAACCCTACAGAACAACCGCCAGTTTTAAAAAGACTCCCTTGTTCCTCGTTCCAGCTCATACAGGCAGTAGGCGATTCTCCAACAAGCGATGGCTTGGAAATGGCTCCAGCTCGTAGGCAAGGACGGCAACGCGCTGACATCGGCGACTGCTGTTGCTGTCGATGTTGAAGATGTGGATACGTTTCGAAAGGAAGTGACGAAGGTGTACAAGGACAGCCACCTCGCAGGAATAGCTTCATCGGACCTCACAGTGTTCGACGCGAATGGTGTAGCGTTGGAGGAAGATTCACCAATTGGGTCGCTTGGTGGTTTAAAGAAGGATGCGATCATCAAGCGCCACAACGCGCCGGTGCTATAGAAGTTCGCTGTAATCTGAACCGAGTTCAAGTGCAGTTCGCCACTAGAGAACTGAATTATTTACTTAAGAACGACATGGCAAGGTATAGTTTCCTACAGTCGCCAGCTTTGACGTCCGCAGAAGCGCGTCAGATCCGTGCAAGTGTTCGATCAGCGATCAAGTCTGCGACGCGAGATGCCATTCAAAGCCGTGAAGGGGTTCTACTGGATGGTCCGCTCAATTTGAGCCAAGGTCAAGCAAAATCTGCTTTCTACTATGCATATTCCAGGTTTAGTGGCATTTTGGCTGCGAAAGTGTATGGTGCGATGCACAAGGAGAGTTTTCAGAGAGAAGTTGATGTCAATTTCGCGCTGGGATACCACAAGAATATCGTTCAGTTTGTCAAGTCATTTTCGATAGGAAATGCCGAGAACGAGCAGCGCCATATTATTGTGATGCCGTTCTTCGCTCGGTGTGCGGATGACTTATTGGCGCTAAGTTCTCCGGTTGAACTGCGAGCATTGATCAGCATTGCTCACGATTGCTTCGAAGCGCTTTGTCATATTCATTCCAAGAAGTATTGCTTTGCTGATATGAAACCCGCAAACATTATGCTCCATTGTGGAGAACAAGGAGGCGCCACGCTGGTAGATTTTGGTGCTGCGGTGAGACTCGGAGATCCCATTGTCGAGATGACCGATCCATTTTGCTTGGATGTGGCTAATTTGCAAGGCTCGGAGCTGCTTGATTGGACATGTTTGGGAACGACGTTGGCGCAAATGGCGGGTATCGGCATTACCAATTACTACTCGAGGCAGGATCTTGTCTGGTCCTTGAAAGACGGAGATGAAGAGGTGGATCATCTCGTTGGCCAATTCATCATTAGCTGCCTCGAGAACCCAAGTGAAAGTCGAATCAAAGCAGCGTTGGATGCTTTGCCCGTCTCGTTCTGAAAAATATGTCAGTGCTCAGTCACGAGCGCCATCATTATCGAAAATGTAGCTATTCAGTCTCGGTGACCATTCTAGTTCGCTGTTTGCGATGCTTTTAGTCGGAGGACAACAATTTCAATAAAAGCACCTTCAGTATTTCTTTTCCTAACGTCTACTGCCTGTATGAGCTGGGACGATCGACTGCGTAGTGGACAAGTACGTGGCTCGCTGCTCTCGTGCTTCTCGAAGTCTCTTCAACTCCATTGCCTTGCGCCTCTCAGACTCACTACTCGGAGTAGAACTGCCTTTTAAATTGGCAGGTAAAGAGCTGCCGTAGTCGCGAGATGTCGGAGTAAACTTGGTGATTTGTTCTGCTGGAGTTGGGATATGTGCTCGCCCGTGCTCAAAAATGAGGTCGTAAGAAAGTCCTTGACGGAGCATATTCCGTTCCACGAGGTTTTCCGCCGGAGCGTGTGCACACTTGTCCGGCATTTCACGAGGTTCAATGAAGCTCGCTAAGTACTCGGATTTCTTGTTGATTGGCTTGGACGAACTGCTGCGCGCTAATTCAGCGCCGATTCGGTCTTCCACATAGTTCCCAATCTTCACGCCAGTACTGAACGAGTTCTTGTGGCCGCAGATTCCGTACCCAATGTCCATGTTAGCGATTTTGATACTGGTTTGTAGGTAGGAAACGATTCCCCAATGCGTCTTCACAATCCAGAAATATCGGCAAGATGTTCAAGGCAGCAATACCTGAAATAGTTGTGCTTTTCCACCCTATATGCTTCTTATCTTAAGCAGATTTAGATGAACTTGGCACTCGGTACAAGTAAATCGACGATGATCCTTTCTCCGTCATGAAGGGTACAGTCGGAATGGTCTTCTCGGGTTTCCACTGGGCAATCTGGAACACGTACGTAATAACACGCGTTCCAGGACGTAATTTCTGTTGCAACAATTCCGCAATCTCGTCATGAGGTAAGAAAAACATCACCACGACGTCAGCATTGCTCATGTCGACCTCCATGAAGTCTGCATAAACAATCACGACACGCTCCCTTAATGCTGTGGCTGTACCAGATCTTTTCTCACGCGTTTCGTCTCTCTCTAGGCCTTCATTCCTTTTTTCCTCTTCGTAATGGGCTCTTTCAATTACTCGACGTCTTGACAGTCTCACAAGAGCCTCATCCAATTCAATCCCAACAGCTTTTCCGATGTCTGGGCACCGCACCGCTGCTTCGATGACGATGCGACCGTCACCACTGCCAACGTCCACTAATACTTCTCCAGACTGTAGATCTGCCACTTGCAGCATTGCGTGAACTGCCTGCAGCTTAGCTGGTACAAACGGGGACCAAGCTTCAATATGACAATAGAACAAAACAAATAATTGTGAAAAACACGCTCGAATAGAGATAAACAAGCGGAAAAACGCACGTAAATTGTTCCGAGCACGCTCCACATGCACTTGACGGCATTTATTGCCACGAAACAAAGCTTGGAGCTTGGTTAAACCGCGTACAGCGCTACACACATCCATTCCGATCTTCGTCCGGTGCTTTTTTCGACTAATGGAGAATTTATCAGAATTAATCACCCAATCAGAATCAAATGTCAAATGTTACACTGTAGCTCCTCGATTTCAACCAATCACAGAAAGACTGAGGTGCACATGCTGGCCATTCGTGAATTGTGTCCGTAATGCACGCTGAGGCGTGGCTCGCTCTTCATCTGCCGCAATTAGCGCACTATAACGCCCCGCAGCATCTCCACCAGCAGATTTATGACTGTGTGCACGAAAATGAGGGCGATTGGTGCAATTTTGACGCTGTAGCGTCGTTTACAATGATCCCTGATGGCTGTCGGACTGGTACTAGTCGCCGTAAGTTGTGTGTGGAGGCTATAATGCCCCTCCCAGCAGAGGAAAAAGTGCTGCGGATACCTCACGAATGGAATTTCCAGTCAGTTTCGGACGCGCAAACGAAATTGAAGCAGAATTCAGCTTTACGTAGCGAAATGACAAGAATGGTCGAGGAATTATTCGAGGAAAGCACAGAGCTGGAGATAGAGGAGGAGAGCAATGTGGAGAAGGAAGTGGAGAATATCGTCCGTCATTTGCACTTGTTAGCATTCTCTGTTAGATTTGGAACGACGTCGGACGATATGTTGTATTATGTGCTGAATACCCTTGGGTCCAGGTATGTTAACGATAATTTGTATTATTTACTTGTGTAATGTTGCTCATTCTATCGATGATGTATGTAGCTTACGGGAGAATGATTCTACCAGTAATATTAAAGTGATGCCGATCTACTGTATGGAACAGCAGAAGCTCTTCTCTGTTGCGTGGACAACGAAGGATGTTCCATCAGGAACGGAACTGATCCGACCGTACGCAGGCAAAATCTCGTTGATGGGGCTGTGCAAAAAGAGCTACTGGGAGGCAAGGTTTGAAGGAGAAGCAGAATTTGACTGGTATTGTGAATATTCTCATATTCGTGAGCTTCTCACGTCTTATATCTCCAAAACTCATCAAGTATTGATTACGGGAACTGGTACAAGTCGTCTACCAGCTGAAATGGCGCTGGACGGCTATTCGAATGTGGTTGCTATGGACTACGCTGCGAATGTAATCGAGAAAATGCAGAGTCGGTCAAAGGAAAATGCGTGGGGTGTGCGCTTTGTAGAGGCAGATCTGACCCAAATGAACGGCTGGAAGTCCAGTTCCGTGGATTGTGTGATTGATAAAGGGTGTTTGGATGCGATGCTGTTGAAGCCTGAGACGGAATCTGTTGAATCGAATTGGAAACTCGTGACACCGGATTCGCCTGACGACCTTAGCGACGCGAAAAGCAGCATGAAACAGTTGGCTCGCATCCTAAAACCCGACGGACTTCTTTTCTTCATGACGTTCGGAAGTCCGAGCAACCGAGTGAACATGTTTGAATGGGCTACAAGTGACAATGAAATCCCGATGGAGTGGGAAATCCTGCAGTGTTTGGAAATGTCTCCAACAGAAAATACTTTCGCGACCCGCTTCTACGTGTTTGTAGCAAGGAAAAAACTCCAATAGAGATTGTATCAACTCAATGCGGACTTTCTAGCTTTATTGCAGCTCAAAACGGAACTTACCCTTACTCGTCCACTCCCTCAATGCGTTTGATCGGAGGCATACTGCTCATTTCCGCGTACTCACCTCCTAAAGTTCGCATGAGATCCTGCCACAATTCAGCTGGAGCATTAAGCGCAAGAGACACGGGAGCCTTCACAACCACCCAGGAGCCTTCCTTCAACTCGTTATCCAATTGCCCAGGAGACCAAGCAGACACTCCACTGATGAACACCACGTCCGTCTGTTTAGCAGTCTCATCGTAAATGGCTCTAGCGGCAGCATCCAGATCTACACCCACAAAGAGACTCGGGTCATTACGCATAGGGAAATTGGTAGTCGACACCCGTTGACCACCGAAATCCGCTCTGCCATGCAGCACCTCTGCATTCCTCGTGAACACTGGCCCTCCTTTGCGTACTGTACTGGTCCCGAAAGCTCTCTTGACCCTGGACGGCACCTCGAACAAACTTCCCAGTGGCTTCTCTGATACTTTATTGACGATAAACCCCTTGGACCCTTCGGACGTGTGCTCAGTCAAGATCACCACCGAGCGACTGAAGATTCCCTCTTGAAGTGGATGAGCCAGCAGAAACACACCCGATGCGACGTCCCTGTAGCGACAAAGCCACAGTATATATTAGAACCTTTTCACCTTCATCTTTACAGTGTAATAAACTGTTCATACTCCGCCAATTGCACACCGTCGAGTTTCCACGTCTCTTGCTTCTGTTTGGATGGCAACTCGAGAGCTTTTGCCTTTGCTAACGTGTTATTTAACGCTCGCAATGCCACAAAAGCAGCATCAATGCCATCCGAGTCAACAAAAGACTCTTGAGGCTTGCGGAACTCCTCACGAACGAGTTGAAGCATTGTGGGGCGTCTATTGTCCGGCACGTAGAAGTATCGACCACCGAGATATCGTCGTAAGGAGCGGTTAAAGGCCTCTACATGCGGCAGACGCGTCCGAGAGCCAGAGACGAAAGGCGATTCGCGTAGACCATTGGAGACCAACGCACGTAGAGACGCGTGGCTGTCCAGGACGTTCGCAGCGGCCACGAGCTCCCGGTACAGCAGCTTGGTCAAGCCCATTTTAGGGTAGATAGTGACAGTGTGGTGCACATAAATTCTACAATACGATGCTTAGTCAGTTTAAGACTATAAATGACTGAGATGACCAGGATTGTTGGCTGCAGGTTCTGGATGCAGTGCGACACAGTCGATAGAGCAAGTGCATGCAGGTGTCTGCTACTTGTATCTTGCCCACCGGCTTCTGAATGCACGGTCGGCACAATAAGTTATTGTCAATAACTGTTTTATTAGTGGCGAGTGAAGCGTTCTTCGTAGACCAGAAAGTTCTGTGTTCCGGCAGAAGATCGAAGTTTTCCTTCTCAAGTAAAGTCTTCTACATCAGGAAAACGTTAAACGACCACGGTCACGTTGAATAGAGCGGAGTCTCAGGCTGAGACTCCGCGTGAGACCAAGTCTGCGACGATTGACGGTCAGCGGCATGGCAGCCAGCGTGATTACGCGGATGACATGGAATAATTGCCAGAATGAGCACTATGCAACCCGGCAGAGTCACACACCTCGACGCTTGACAGGAAGGTTGGCTTTGTAAACCTGGAACAGCATTTGTATAGGCAGCATTTGGTTTGGCTCTCACTGTCAGCTTGTACCTTGAAGTGCGAAGTGACAAATCTCAGACTGTGTAAAACACTCCTGTTTTGTCAAAGCTGCCGGTATTCACCTGGTTTCTGTTTGATAGGGTGGAATAGGGCGTGCTTTTCCGCCCTTTCTGCCCTCATTTTTAACCAATCGCTAGTCTTTCTCGTAATCATAAATCGTATTTAAGCCAATTGACAGTCGATGGACTCCACCATGGAGCGCAATCGGAGGCCATCATCAGCCTTCAGCTCATTTTCGGAAGAGCTGCATAACTATCAACTGCTATGCGAGAGGAGACGCGCATTGCTACACTTCCCCCCATGGAGATCGATGACGAGCCCATTGAGTTCTACCCGTTAGATAGTCAGCAGCAAGAGGAGGGAACGCCCGTGACGACAAGCCGTCAGCAAAGCCGCGTCGAGCAGCCGTCTGTAGAGACTGTGAACCATGGCACTTGGACGACATCCCGTGACCACATCGCCCTGCAGCTCTTCTGGCAGGGTTACGACGCCTACGTGACGTGCAAGGACAAGGAGAGTGTGGCTCCGTGCTTTTACAACGCGCAATGTGCCGGTCAAGCTGCAGATAATGAATTTGTGCAGATCGTTCCAGTGGAAGAGGTCCGGGAGCGCCACATTCTGGACGAAATGCGCGTGCAGCTGGTGTCCGTCAGCTCAGGGAAGTATCTGCGTGCTACTCACGTGTCTAAGTATCTCAAGTGGTCGCGCACCCGCGACGAGCAGACTGTGTTTGTCATTCAGATTGGAGACCGCAAGCCTCTCACTTCAAGTTCCAAGTTCACACTTACGAGTTGTTTTTGGCCCGACCGTGCGGTCGGTTTCACGCAGACTTTCCCACTTGGAGGAGGTCGTGAGGTCAACAAGGCAATTGGCTTTTTAACACTTGAAAAGAGGAAGAACCAGGCGCCTTTGCTGTTCCCGATCAGATTCAGAGCTGTACTGCGTTCCGAGCGAGATGACCGAGCTTCCATGGTGTCCAGATTCCGACGTCCTACAGCATTTGTGACGGCCACTGAAATGCTTTTCATTGGAGAGGAGGACGCAGACAGAGTGCGTGACATCCCGTTGGCTCGGGTGCCAACACCACCGTCGTCGGGTACCGGGAGCCGTACATCAATCAATGGCCGAATGTCAGGACCTGAGGATGAAGTCTGGGAGAACTGTTCATTCTGTGGCGTGCTGTTTCGTGCTCGCGGTGATCTCATTGCACACATTCGCGATACGCACGGCGAGATTTTGCATCGCGAGTCTGTTCCAGGGACGTTTTGCACTCATTGCGGTACTCGGCGAGTCGACGGACGCTGCACGCGTTGCAACCAGAATGCCTAGAAGCAGGAGTTGTGATATTTAAGCTGAGGTGATTTCCTCTTGTTCATGTTTTTTTGTATTGCCGATAAATGGAAAGTAAAGTCTCTTCGCGGCAGTCTTCACTTGCTTGCAGCTTTTCAACAATATTTTGACCGTACAACTTTGTTATTTTGCTGACACGAACCTCACAGGCATTCTCATTGAACGAAGGTCTCCATCGCAATTCGCTAACTCGTCGGCACCTTCACCCAACATGTCAAACGGAATTTAAAACTCAAATACCGGAATTTAATGAACTCTATTATAGAGGTATTTACAAACGTTTTTTAAACAAAATTTCCAGTATATCAACCGGTAATGCATGATATTCATTTATACAGTCTTCTTCCTGATTACGTAAGTGTTGGGCGTAACTTTTGTCGCATTTGGTACTCCACTTTCTGAGGCCAGGCTTGCTTGGTCACACAGACGCGCTGGTTCCTCGTCGACATCGACCATCAGACCTGAAAACTCACTCGAAGGAACAAGCTGCAATGGCAGAGAAGGAATGCACCGCAAAAGTGACTGAAGGCCCCGTGCTGGGCAAGTCCGGTAAGAAGATCTGCTGTTCGTGTCCGACCACCAAGCAGGCGCGTGATCTGTGCATCGTCAACAATGGCGAGGAGAACTGCAAGGACATTATCGAGAAGCACAAGGCCTGTCTGCGCAGTGAAGGCTTCACGATTAAGTAAACGCCAGCTCTCCACATCAACGTGTACGATGGAAGACTGCACGTATATATGAAGACGACATCGTCAATAATAAAAAAACAACAGAGAAAATCACACACGAGTCTTGCATTGGGATGAAGTTGTCCTTGATGGTGTCTATAGATCTTCTTCTTCGAGTGGGATGTAGCCTCGGGTCACGTGGAGAACCATGCGATGCCGGTGGAATGGGATGTCCTTCTGCTTGAAAGTAAGTGGCTGCAGATATTGACATTCATTAATGTTGGGATCAAGGTGAAAGACAGCAAAGTAAACCACGCACCCTGTTCTGAGAGAGGTAGTCTGCAAACATGCACGAGAAGACACCGCAGTCGGAGCCATTGGTCTGCTGAGGCGTGTCAGGGGTGGTGCCCACCAGCTCCCAGCCTTCGTCGTTGAACTTTTGCTTCTTCTTGTGTTCAGACTCGTCATGTAAATATCTGAAATGGAAGACGCAATGTCTGTGGTTAGATGAGATCAATTACAAGATCAATGACTGGCATTTACCTAAGCAGCACTTTAAGACATGCAGCACCGCTGCCCATCATCGAGTCGTAGTATTGAATCCGCTTCTCCGTCATGTAGATCACAGCCATGCACCAGTGCATCTATAAAAACAAGTAAAACCAATGAAAAGTTAGCGATCTTAGTGCTGGACCAGTGTGTCGAGTACAGTACGTACGTTGCCGACGTTCACGGGCATAAAGATCTTGTCCATCGCAAACAAATCGATCTAGCCAGGCAGACACAAACCCGATCAGAATCTTGGCAACACCAAAGATATCAAATACCAGTCTTACCTTTCTTGTCCATCGGCGAACGTTAACAAAGTTATAGCCATTCTCCGACACTTTCGTATAGAAAAACGAGTTGAAGAAATGGCTTCGTTTTGACAAAACGCCAGCTTCAACAAGTGCCGCATCGCGATCGCTCATCATTTGGAAATAAAAGTTAATCACCTGGAATAGCAGCCAACAGTGAAAACAGCTTAGTACCACCACTTGATATGCTTCGTACAGCATTTACACAGCACTGACCTCGTCGTTCAGCCAGGTTGCAGGCAGCAAACATTGTAAGTGACGGCGCGTGATGTCCACGTTGTACTTCTGGATAAGGACCTCCTCCATGGGGCCTTCGTGCAGCGCATCTTCGACAATTTCAAGTAGATCCGGCGGTAACTCCTTGTTACGAGCTTTCTCTTCTTCCTCATCAAAGACGTCTTCGGCGATATCGTAGATGTCGTCAAGTAGAACTTCCGACAAAAGCGTCTGTATAATAAGAGCAAACGTTAATATGACACCATTGTAAGTGAAATGGGGCACCTACGTCCAACTCCCGGTCTGCAAAACGTTTAGAAAACAGTCGATCTGCCTGGGATTGTCGCGACAGAGTCTGATCTCGGATTCGTTCTGTAAACAACATCGTCAAGAAACACACATCTCGAGCTTAGTGAAAAATACAACACAAACAGATAACACACGAGAGCACCCACGTTCCAGCTCGGCGATTTCTTCGAGCAAAGCCATCGTTGTGATCCTGGTTTCATGTTTACTGCCATTGGCAACCGGCACTGGGGCTTCCTTTGTGTCGTCGCCGTCACTAAGCTGCGAAGGCTCAGACTCCTCCTATCATACCACAAAACAATCACAAAACATCAGTTCAATGCAATAGAAGTACATCTGCTACGAACTCGTACCTTCGTCTCACTGTCACTCGCAGTATCAACTTGCTTGTCCTTCCCAACACTCTCACTACACTTGTGTTCCCCAACAACAGGCCTCTTCTCCACCTTAATGACACCACCACATGGTTGATCTTTCCTTCCTCCGAAAATGTTCTTCATCTTCTCAAAAAGGTCCTGATTTCTCTCGTTTTGAGCGCGTAGGTTGTTCTCCTTTTCGATCACAACTTTCTGCTTCTTAGCTGGTGATTGAAAGTACTCCGCAGGGTTAAACTCCTCTAAACGTCGGCGAAACTTTTCACGGCTGAGTTCCTCGGGGCTTGAAACCTCCTCACGCACGTTCTGGCCCGTATAATACCCTTGTAAGCGATATGAAGGCTTGGGCAGATCCACAGGGTTGTCCCTCAACAAGTTAAGACTGTGACGACACGCGTCCCTACGGCGTTGATTCTGGCGCCTGTCGTCAAACGACGCTTGTATATGGTGCTATAGAGACAGCGTACACGGCAAGTGAGTCCATATAACAGCGTCAGGATGAATGAACACCTACGCACCATTTAGACAGTCTCCCCTTTGCCCAATGACGAATATTAGGTTATGTCAACGAATTATTTATTAACCCCTTGAGCGCGACGGCCTGTATTCTCCGGGATTAGAAAAAAAAGATTAACCTGTATGGTCCAGGATAAGAAATTTTGACTGGGAATTTGTATTGACACATACTTTATTTAGGTCAATCCGGGATAGGGTTAAAAGATCATCAACCCGACCCCTCTCGGTCGTCGCTCCATGCACGCCGTATGTAAATAAATAAATAGAGGTATAGATGGATGTGAAGCACACATATAATATTGTACAGTTTGAAAGCCGACCGCCACACATTCCGTTCATTCAAGAATCGGTTGCGTGGAAGAAAGATGTCGGGTTTTAGATTACGCTGGGCTGAACTAACCAAGGAGGGGTGGCGCTCGAGACCACCAACGGGCCTTTCGAACGACTACACGTACCTCAAGCCTGGGAAGACCAAGAAAGACGTGCGAGGTGCGGATTATTTTGTGGGCGAGGAGGAACTGATGAAGTATTTGGACCGGGTGGACTTAGGTGGGTGCAAGCTGCATTACAACGAATTTGTAGTGTCCTAACATGTGCGTTGATAGCAGAAGCAGCGAGGGAGTCTCTAGCAGACGCTGGCAGTGCTACAGTCAACCAAGACATCCCAAATCCTTCGAACGGCGTCCAGCGTACGTTATCCTGTATAGTTCACGGTACAATTCGCTTAACCCTGTATCTCTGATTTATACTGTATGTACCAGCAGCAGCGTGTGCATCAACGTCAGCAGAAGGTCAACTCCCTGGTTGTCTAACTACGGTCGCTAATGAAGAAGAAACAACCGCTGTTACTACTGGAGCTTCAATCGCGGTCGGCACCAACTTGGACGGTATGTTCTGTACCATACCCGATATTCGGTACTGTTAACCTGTATCTAATCTATCCTGTATGCTGATGAGCAGAAGAGGGCCAAGCTGCCTCTGAGGGCGAGTCCGTGTCTTCTACTCTTCGGTATGAGTCTCCTCATATGACTAATCGACAGTCACGATCGTCAGTGGTTTCGTCGGGCTCGGAGTTTTCTCCGTCACCTCGCCGCAATCTAAGAGAAGAGTTTGAGACTGAAGAGAAGGAGAACAGTGAAGAGCTGGATGCCAACAGAACCAATGAGCCTGTACTTGTGGAAAGTGATCTTCATCCATCAGCAAGAATGTCTTCTGCTCAGTCAGGTTGGTTACATTGTATATACAGGATAATGATACTGGCTATTGATACAATCCTGTATGTATGCTTGTATATTGATAGATGTGAATATCTGTCAAGATACGGACAACCCCGATGACTTTACCGCAATGGAGTCTGATGCAGAGAACGACGACGGTGCCTCTGGCGATGAACAGTGTGTGGAGGAAGAAGACACCTCACTTGTTGAAAGCGACGACAACGAAGACGAAACGTTTGAAGACGCAGTGTTCGACAAAGATTTTCTTGAAGCTGCTGGTGGTATTGATGTTGTTGCTGGAGGCACCGTGAGTGCTGCCACACTGGCGGATATGTCGCTGAATGGTTGGACGGAGCCAGTATCATTTACACCCTATCCTTACTTAGACGAGCCGTATGAGGCTCGCAGCAGTGACGCCATGAGTAGCGACTTTCCGAAGCTCTATGGAGGCGATTATGGACCGTCGAGCCGAGCACTCGAAGCAGCTTCTACGGTGATGGGGAGTTTCTTCTACTTCGTTCAACCGCAGTTGTGGAATGATATTGCTGAGGCATCCACTGAATACTTCAGGGAGAAGATTGATGAAAGAGTGGAGGGGCAGTACGAAAAACAGCTAGTTCGTGAGAGGAAACAGCCACGGTATCGAAAAAGTACACGGGAAGAGATAAAGGCATCTCTTTTGACAACACCGGACGTCTCAGCTCGAGAGCTGTGCATATTTATCGGTCTTTTGATTGCTCGAACAATATCGCCCAACAAGGAGAAATTGGAACATCACTGGAAAACTACAGACGAAGGCGCAATTCCGCGCGGTCGCTTCGGTCTCTACATGACAAGAGATCGCTTCATGCACATCTCTCGAAACCTGCACTTCAGCAGCAACGCGGATCCTCGAGCCCTAAGCGACCGGGCCTGGAAGCTCCGTCCCGTGATAGATGCGCTCCAAGAACGGTTCAAGTCCGGATACAGGCCGCCACCCGTGATGGCCTTTGATGAGGCAATGCTGCCGTCGAGGTCTTCGTTTAACCGCATGCGGGTGTACATGAAAGACAAACCCCATAAGTGGGGAACTAAGCTATTTATGTTGTGTTGCTCTTCCTCAGCTTACTGCATTCGGTACGTGAGATAATGTTTTTTGCCTAAGTTCTCTTATCCTGTATCATACAAATGTCTTATTGTTTTATCTTGTATTGTACAGGTTCGAGGTATACTGTGGGAAAAAGCAAACCGGTGCGAGCACCGCTGGAACTGACGCGAAGTCAGGACCGGCCGCTGTCGTTCGAAACCTAAAGGAGGTGTTTGGCCGTGGTGGGTCGAGCGAAAAGCGATTAGTTGTAACTGATCGCTTCTACACGTCCCCTACACTGGCTATGCAGCTTCTGACGCTCGGGTTCTACACAATTGGTACTGTCATGACCAACCGGCAGGGCTTTTGCAAGGAAATCGTGGAGAAGAAGAAAAAGAGGCCTGTTAACGTGGTGAGGGGCACGTACACTGTTGCAGAGTCTACCGTAGTACCAGGCATGAAGGCGGTTTGTTGGTGGGACAACCGTCCTGTGCATTTGCTTAGTACTGGAGGCAGTACTGAGCAGGATCGCGTAGTGCGACGAGAGAAATCGGGAGAACAGACAGAAGTCGCATGTCCAAAGATCCTGAAAGACTATCAGACTTTCATGGGCGGAGTTGATGTGCACGACCAACTCCGCCTTCAAAGGTAAGGGCTCATATCCTGTATGTACCTGTTTGGAAGCTGACATAACCTGTTATATTCATGATAGGTACTCCCTACAGCTTGCATTGAAATACAAGAAGTACTACAAAAGCCTTTTTCTTGGGTTCATCGATTTAGCAATTGTGAACGCATTCATCGTACACAACCAGCGTCGAGTTGCCGAAGGAAAAAGAAAGATCTCGCACATCAAGTTCCTCAAGCAGCTTCACTTGGAGCTCGTTCAAATTCAAGACGCGGATTGGGGAATGATATGCACTACCCAGCAGACACCGACGAAGTCCCGGTCGCGCGGTCCAGCACCGCATCGTGTGCATGAACTCGTCCAAGTGGATGAGTGGCGGGATGGCAATAATGGGCAAGGGCGGAAACGGCGTCAACGCACCTGTAAGGTGTGCTCAAAACTGAAACGGTCGGGCGGACCAAAAGGTGGCGAGACATCGTACTATTGCAGAGCGTGTAAGCTCCCAACTTCTTCGGAGAAGCCGCTAGCTGCGCGTGTGTATCTCTGCAACAAGATCAAGCACAAGATAGATGGTAAGGAGCTGTCATGTTACGATATTTGGCATTCAAGTTGGCAGAACGGGACCAGCGTACCTCCATCAGTGAAGATGAACCGGATTCGAGCGCGCACTCCAGGAAGCGCTACAGGCGCGGATGCAAGTGCAGACGGAAGTGACGCAGAGCGGCAGCACGACAAGCGTCAGCGCGTAGAGACGACTAGCTGAGCTATAGTAAATCGTATGTAGATACATCTTAGTTTCGGTATGGTAAATTCTGTTCGGTTTTCCAGATGTCGTTGACGTCTGTCTTTGAACAGATTTTGCTACACTTGAGGATTGTGTGCGTTGGATTTTTGTACGGCAGTGTACACGATAAAGTATTATCTTGTATTTCTTGAGGGTGGTCTTCGGTATTATACAGGATACCACATTTTCACCATCTGAGGGGTTGGGTTACGGTGAGCCTATCCATATACAGGGTATCAATTTATGTTAAATTAACTATTGTAACCCTTCCCTGAAGATACAAGATAAAGGAGATAGGGTTTAGGTAAATGAGTGCGCTGAGAATCGCTCGCGCTCAAGGGGTTAACTTTCAGACAAAAGCGAATATTTATTATGAAACCAAAATATTACGTTACAGGCTTATTGTCATGTTCGTCACTACTTGCACCTTTGGCTCTGATGCCTACCTGATAGATAAAAAGCGTGTACATATACACGCACGTTACGACATTCTGCTACTTGGATGTAGCTATTACTTCACAATTGCTTGGTGGCCTCGACGATGGCCGGATGTTCCAGTACTTGGTCGGCAGACAGTCGATGACGTGGGTCCTTCTCCAACAGTCCACGAATCAACTCCTTGGTTTCCACGGGGATATCGTGCCACACAGGGAGAAGAAACGACACCGGCTCCGTCTTGACACGGTGTAGGACTTCATCCTCGGTAGAGCAACCAGTGAGGTCGAACGGGTGACGGCCTGAAATGAGGATGTACAGAATGCACCCGAGCGCCCACATGTCCATCGCTGCCGTCATACCTTGACGCTGGAGAACTTCAGGGGGCCAGTAGCAACGCGTTCCTGACAGAGTCGTCGTGCCTGCCTTGTCAGCTGCCTCAGGCTCCGAAGCTCTTCCAGCCGATCCGAAATCGATTATCTTGAGTGTGACGTCGTCGTTCTCTTTCGCGTCTCCACGGCCTTTGACAAGAGTCATGACGTTTTCAGGCTTGAGATCGCGGTGGACGACATCTGCCTCGTGCATGAACTGCAAAGCACTGGCCAACTGCGAAACGAGCTGCAGCGACCACGTGGCGTCAAGTGTGTGGTGCTTTTCCACGAACGAGTGGAGCGAGATACCTGGTACGTACTCGAGCACAAGGTAGTGGAAGTCGTTGTGGTAATACGACCCGTCAAAGCTGATAATGCTGTCATGACCACCGGCACGCTCCAAACACTCCAGGGCCACCTTTTCGCGCTCCACCTCCTTCTGGTTCCCAGCAATATCATGCACCATCTTCACCGCTGCTACCCGTCCAGTCTGCTTGTGCACACACTGCATAACAACACCAAAGGAGCCGCAGCCCAAGAGCTTTTTCGGCTCGTACTCAGCGTCAAAGTAGAGCGACATGTTGTCACCGTCGTCACACAAGTTACAAGCGTTCTCACCGCTCTCCGTGTCATCTCTTAATGCTTCACACAACGTTTCTCCACTTGCAATTGTTGATATCGCTGCCAGTGTCGCCCCAACAGCCAACAACCTCTTGTTGCCAGAACTCTCTCCTCCTGCCGCGTGGCGCCACGGACACACATGAACCTGCGTCATATTGCCTTGATTTGCACTTTGCAATGGCTGGAAACTCACTGCCAGGTGCAATGCATTGCGCGTCAGTGCGGGCGTTCGCATGCCGCTGCCACCCAGTCGCAGAGCCCCTCGGATGCCCACCAAAGCCTGCATCATGATTTGTAGTTGCTTGTGCCTCTCGGTGTCTCAATTGGCGAATGGCCTCGCGACCGCCTTAACGTTTGTTGTCTTCTATCCTTTGGGTAAAGAGTCTCGAGCAGCTCGCACTTCCCATCAAGAGGTGGAAATGCAGTGTGTATCTGGAAGCAGGAACGGTTCAGCCATTCCCCTTTTCCAGCAACTGTAACGGCTGTTTGAATGAAAACAACTTGAGAGCTGCACCCTGCTGCTGCAACTGGTCGAAAAAAACGGTGAAGGTGCATCTTGACGCAAGTCTTGAAAGCCTTCACTCTGCGAAGGCAAGCTCTGATGTACAGATACGCATTATGCTTTCAGTGTTATTCTTAATGCGTGGTGATGGCACCACTGATGCCGACGTACAGAATCTCGCAGTCGAAACTGTAAATTACTTACTGGCCGTAAAGTACGGTAATGCAATGCATAGAAACGGCGTTACAAAAAGTCGGGTCACTCTTTTGAAGGAGTCAAGTGACTCATGGCGGACGGTGAGTTGCGTGTGCGCTCGGCCAAGTTGAATGGCTTTCCGCCCTTCCCAGCGTGGAATGGGACGATCGCTGCACCACAAGAGGGCACCAGAGGTCTCTTCAGTGTGCTTGGGGCGGATGGGGAGCTGGTGGTGCTGCAGAACAGCTGGAACGACGTCGAAAATGACATCTGCTTGCGAGTGGTGAAGGTGCTGCCTTCTGGAGTGGAGAAATCTTCGAGCTTTTGCCAGTGCTGGACGAAAGATGGAGGGATCGTTGCCACTGCGCATGATCGGAACGTGGTGGTTTACAGTAGCCAGGACTTCATTGTATTGGCGAAGCTGCGAATACAGTTCAGTGCGACGTCCATGGATATCACCAAGCGATCTACTAATAACGACAAGGAATTTCTGCTGATGATCGGAACTGCGTTCGGAGCCTTCTTGTATAAATTAGTGCTGGATAATGATTGGGTAGAGAGCGATACAGCAGAACAAATGCCGAAGCCTCTGACAAGAATATGCGATGGCATTGCAGTTTGCATGGTCAAATTCTCGGGAGATGGATGCTCTGCTGCATTGGGCTCAATGGATGGGAGGCTCTTCTTACGAAGATTGCACTCGCATGAGGATGATGTGCTGGCATCTTTTGGAGTCGGTGTTCTCTCCCGAGTACTGATAGCTCCACGGATCACAAGCATGAGTTTCTCTACTTGCAGTACGAAGCTCGTGGTAGCTACGAGGAAGGGCAACGTCTACGTGTTCTACTGTACATCGGATACAAAGGAATGGCGAATCATGCCTAGTTTCAAGGATCTCAGTGCGAACCCCAAACCGAAAGGAGTTGGCACAGCTGGCGTTAACAAAGCAGCCACTGCGGCCCAGACACTCGTGGCCTGTTGGGGCCCTGTATTCGTGGTGTGCTCTCGAGCCATCGAATCATTACTGGAAGTGTATGATTTTGCGTCGGGAAGGCTTTTGCACTCGTTGGAATACGCTCCGACTGCCAGACAAAACCAACTGGTCCAACAACAGTTAATCACTGGGGTGTGTTGCGTTCAGCTATCTGGAGGCACTGGGTCGAGGTTGTTGTGTCATGATAGCACCACTACCGTAACCGTCGTTGAGTGGCCCTTCCTGGAAATGATTAAAGAACGGTAGTTTACATGTACAGGATCTGTAAAGCGATGTGAGCAGTCAACAATGCCTCAGCGGTGACGTTTCGGAGATACCTCAATGGGTTCATCGGTATGCTTAGTACATTCGCACCACAGACTAGATATCTGGTCGGAAACTAGTTACGGTACACTCACAAATGATATTGAAGCACGCAGTGTCGACAGTGTCGGACACTGTAGCAATCTCCTAATAGCATCACCGACAGTGATTCGCTGTCCGCAGCGCGTTGGGTCCAGGCATATATGTACGTATAATTCTATAGATGGATCTTCGGGCGATCTGGAGCATAATACTCGAGCATCATCGTCTTTAGGTTAACGACCTGGGAGTTGATTCGCGCACTACTGCCACAAAACTATGGATTTTTTCCAGATTCTAGGTGCGATCCTTCGTTTTTCCAACCAATCATCATCTTTCCTTAGAAATTTTCCGCCAATCCCCATCTCTCGCGTCTTCTTTGCGTCTGTCTTACTTGCGACAGGCCGTCTTGACTGGGCGTCTGTATGATGAACAGGTACAGCTACTATCCAATACTCCGCCGCGACACCATGGAGGCCTTGAAGCGCCCCGTTCTGCTGCTCGTAGGCGGCGTGGCGCTGTCTTCGCTTGGTGCATTACCGCTACTAGAGGTCGGCTATGCGGTACGACAGGCCAGCGCGTCCCCGGATAAAATGCAGATTCTATTGGGCCTCACAGCGCTGGACAAGAGCGCCATCGCACTTAGTGCTCTTCTCGCGGCTCTAGGAGGCGTTCTCCTCGCTCTTCATTGGATAGAATTACCGCTTAATGCAGCTGTAAAAGCTACAAAAGTGTTGTCTACAGCTCTGGCAGTTGCGGCGCTGGCAGACGCCGCTCTGCTGACGTCGGTGGCGTCACACCGAGGACCTGATACCTCCTGGAAAGCGGAGCTCTACGCCGAGCATGAAGGACTATACGAACAGCAAGTGAATGATGTTTTCTGCCACGCTAAAGGCCTGCAAGTGTGTGAACTTGGTAGCGTCGCGGAAGCGAGACAGGTTTTTCCACTGCAGAATTGGCCTGTGGACTCAGATCGAGCTCCGGGCAGGAGGATAGCGACTATTTGCGAAGGATTTAAGGACAATGTGCAGTTGTGGGACTACCAGAGCAAGATGGAGCTGTGCAGACTGTGCGGGAATATTACGACGGAGGAGCAACAGTTGCAGACGCAGTTTGGAACTGACCATACCGCTAAAATGCTGGCGGCTGTGGAGCTACTGAGCTTCGGAGAGCTGCAGTGGTGTGGGGAGTACTTAGCTGATAGACGTCCAGATCATGATGTGGGCCATTCACCGTACTGGAAACATCGGAGGGAGTTTCAGTCGCTATTGGAGTATGATACACCGCCCTGCAGTTTGTTCTTCACGGTGAAAATACTGCAACTACTGGAGGTGGTGGCGAGCTTGTGCTGCTTAGCTCTCGTGCGGTGGACGTGGGCCTTGCAATCGTTCAAGATGGCACAGTATAAAGACGGAGGCAAGGTTGACGCCATGTAGATAGGAGCAGTAAGTGTAAATAGGAGACGACATGGTCGCTGGTTGCTAACTGAATGTAATTTATCAAAAATTGTCAGCTAAGTTGTGGCGCTACGACTGAACGTTAACTGGCACAAGCTGAAGGATGTGGCAATCCGCTTCAACTAGGCGAAATGACCCACTGATGAGGCTAAATGAAGCGGTCCAGGTGATGGATTCCCATTATTTCATTCGTTAGACATGGAGAAGGCCGGCACTTTTGAGCTTCGAGTAGTTTTCGATAGCGGGAATTACTTTGCCTACCAGAATCCATCCGACACGATCTGCTATCAACTTGCTGGCTGTCCGGATTGGGAACCTGCAATGACCGTCGTGTGGAGAAACCTTCCAGCACATTGGCACGCCAATTTCTTCCAGGAGAACGACTGCACGAACCGAGCTGGGGATGTTCATGTCGTGGCGAATTCGACTTCGGTTCTTGTTGGTGCGAATGGATTCAAACCGACACGAGCCATCAGATCCATACATGCTCGACGAGCGCTAGGAACGGTTCGGGGAAAGGTAACTCAGAAATGTGTACAACTGCGTCACCCCATGAAAGAAGCACTGGGAAGCAACACAACACAATATAACTCTGGAGCCGGCGTGTCGTCGAACTGGTTCGAATCGATTAAAGGTGAAGACTAAAGACCAGGGTTCTTCTCCCCCCACAATACGAAGTAAAAACTATCTGGATTATCCTTTTCTTTTCATTACGGAGTTTAACCAAAACCCATAGCATTTTCAATCGGTGCGCCGTATTGAAGCTCGCTCCATTGGTGATGACATTCTATTAACGCATGTACCTCCCATGAGCAAGATTAATGCGTGTACCTCCCATGAGAAGAGCAATTCAAGACTCATTTAAAATAATTCCATTTTTTGGCTAGAAGAATGTAAATTGGCCGCTGATGAGGTGGTTCGTACGAGGACATTGGATTAGTCACTCATTCTTGCTTTTCCTCAACATGGAGAAGTCCTCCAACTCCGACTTTTTAGTCAATATTGTTTTCCAAAACGACAACTTTTTTACTTACAAGAATCCCTCCGATACTCGCTGCATTCAGTTTTCAGGCTGCACGTACTGGGAGACTGCGAAGATCGTCAGGTGGCAAAACCTTCCTTCACACTGGCGCATCGACTTCTACCAGAACAAGGACTGTACCAGCAAAGACGGCGATGTTCATTATGAGGCTGATTCGACAGCCATAACCGGGCTTCATACCTTCGAAACCGCACGACCTATCCGATCGATACACGCTCGACCAGCGCTTGGGAAGTCGTCGTTCAAGGTGACTGAGCGGTGTGTCATACTTCGCAAACACGGGGGGATATATGAGTCTGAGAACAGAACGGAGAGCAACTATGGAGTCTGGTTGAACGACAGCTCTGAAGCTGCTGGGGCATCTTCTTCGAACTGGTTTGACCCGATTGAACATTAGATATGGCCCCGTGCGTATCGTACTTTCAAGAAGCTATTGTATTGTAGTTACAGGTTGCAATTACTCCAGTGTTATCAGCAACAATTTTTCTAAATACTGCTTACTAGTTGTAAATATTTCAAAATACAACAACGTGCAAGAAGTAATAGGGTTTACAGGCGACAACTGCTATGCCAACGATAGCGACGTCAACGCCTACACTGGGAAGAAGCCGGAACTGGCCAACACACTTTCAAGAACCTCAAGTGAAAATGTCACTCATGTTACCAAATAGGCAGAGTTGATGACGCTAAACAATGGGACCTTTAGTGGAAGTGAGGACGCTTTTTACGATACAACAATTAAAGGCTCAATGAGAAACAGCACCTCATCCAGTTAAAATCTGGACAAATGGGAGTTAGTTCTTTCACGAATATTGCAGACTCTTCAAAGTGGTTGACTTGAGCATGACTGTCTCTACAGTATTTTTCGTACATTCGCCGTTTATGAAGGAAGGTCGGCGCATATCGTGGTATTTATCCAATAGATCGCACGGAGCTTCTCAAATGTATGGGTCCCGGCACTTTCACCAATGTCTGAGATGTAAAAGAACATTTGTGGCGTTGACATGGCTGTGAAACACTTGGTCAGTACAAAATATCGCTTTCATAACACCGGCCACTGCCGTCCAACTTGCCGTTAGTGTTGTACGTTAACACTTCGATTTCCGTAAACAGTAGGAGCTATTCTTCACTCGGACAATTGTTAACATAGATGATGTGTTGGCGGAACTTATCAGAGGACCATTGATTTCAGGTTTATTAACCCTATCGTGGTACGAGGTAGCAAATTGCTGCCTTCAACTACTTTGTCGAAAGTTGGTACTCAAAAAGGCCCTTAAAAGGAAGCAGAATGCTTCCTTTTTTACTTTTGACCAATCATTTGCAGGTGTGATGAGGCTAGGGGTAATCGAGAGGTGAAATACGCGCGACTAGTGAAATGATAATGAGAATTTTGTCGGAAAACGGACTTTTTCCACCCCTACTAACGTCTTTTTTGCTTTAGGATACTAAGTTTGATGATAAATCCGGCGTGCACATCTCGACGTCTATCATTTATCGTGTGGAGGACGGGCGCCCGACGGAGGGATCTACTTAGCAAAAATACAGCCATACATACTGAACCATTGACATATTCATACATCCATTGATCTCGCCGCTATGCGAACAAACTTTCTCAACGGGGAGGACAAACAGCTTCTATCCCTCGCCTATGAGTATGAGGCTGCGGGGAAGCGAATCTCGTGGAAACACCTTGCGAGCAGGATGCGGAGGAAACGTCACCCTGGTGAACTGGAGCAGAGGCTACGAGCGTTGAAGCGCACCTACGGGAAAGACATTGCGCGCTTTCCACGGTGTTTACGACCCAGAGCGGCGGTTGAAGACGCCCAGTCCGTTAAGCCTCCTACATGTACTCCCCTACTTGCTAGTCAAGCTGAATTGGCCATCCAAGACATCTACCGTAGTGTTTCTGCAGCCGACATTCGCCAAGAAGCTGGAAAGACGGACGAGAATGCTGGTGAAATGTTGCCCACGGCAGTCACAAGTATCTTACAGATGATTGGAGAGGTGCGGCAGGAAGATGTGTTTCTTGATGTGGGGGCAGGACTTGGCCATGTTGTCGCGCAGGTTGCGCTTCAGACAAACGCTCATCGTTGTCTAGGGATCGAGAAACGGCAAGACGTTGTTAGCGCTGGAGAAAAATGCGTACGGTCGCATGCGGCTCTGTTTGGCCATCTACGGAAAGCACTAGTTCTCACTGGAGATGTACTTGACACTCCACTTTCGACGCGCGCGCCATTCAAAGCAGCAACACTTATTTTCTTGAATGATTTTCTATTCACTGAAGAGGCGAAGCTTGTTGTTCAAGAGGAGCTCAGTGGTATGCCGAACGCACGAGTAATAGTGTCGACGTCGTTGTATTGTCCTCGTCACAGAGATTCTTGCCGGAATTTATTTTGTGGAAGATGGAAGCGAGCTGGAACTACGTATGGTCATTGTAGCTGGAAGTCTCAACAAGTTCCCATTTACCTATATGCGCCTCGTAATGTTGAGAGCGTGCCGGAGGTGCAAGTATAAGCACGATCGCTGCGAATAAAGGCCGCAGACATCTTCCAGCGTGGTGGTGAGTGAGCCCTGGGCATCGAAGAAGCCGAACGCGGCCATGAACGAGCCTTCACAAGCAGATGACCCCGTGGTGATTGAATCCATGCTCAAAGCGTTGAAGGAATCGGAGAAGAACGACCCAGAGCGCCTAGTAAACTGGTTCAGTGAGCTCCCAGGAGTCCTGCGAGTTTCAACAGAGCCACAGCAGCTGAAAGTACGAGTAGCAGAGTTGAAGACTGCACTCCGAGCCACGTTAGGCGGTCTGTCGGTCTCGTTGCAGACGATTGATCGGGTTGTACGGGGTCTCGATAGCGACAGTAGCGGCTGGATAACAACCAGCGAGTTGAGCGCCTGGGCGTATCCACCCTGAGATCTGGAGGAGCTTCTTCGTCTTGTCAAGAAATGCTGGCAATCTGAGTACGAATTGAGTCGCGAAGACTTGGCTGCGACTTTGTACCAGAGCTTCGACGTTGATGGGAATGGGAGTCTTGCAGTGCGTGAGTTGCGTGAAGGTTTCATGGCGTTCGGATTGAGTTTGTCCGAGAACGAAGCTCGCGTTGTGTTGATCTCCTTCGACTTGGATGGAGATGGTTGTTGGAGTAAAGCGGAGTTCCTGGCTTTTGTGATGAAGTTGTTCCCAGCAGAAGAACATGCTGTTGTAACTTAAAAACTCAAAAGTGAAGACGGAAATGGCTTCGAAGACAGCGACGATCTGCTCGAATCCGAGTCCGACGCATCATTGAACACTTCGGACGTTGGTACACACCACGTTGAGTACAACCAAAGACTTTGTGGAGGACTGAATCGACAAGAGCTTGGTGTTCTCGTCCAGCGAATCTCTCACTGACTCGGTCTTGGCTTAGGTGTGGCACTGTGTGATGTTCACACCCTTGCACCACGTTGATCAAGCCATAAAACAACGTCGTTGGTAGTCCAAGAAGCAGTGAAACGACAGTGTAGTTGCCGTCGAAGTACAATTGCGTCCAGGGGTTGAGCACGTAGTTCAACAGGCCAAAGGAGAACGAGACCGACGCGAGGAACGCTTGAAGAGTACCGTAGAGTTCAGCTGGGAAGCACATGACTACAGCAGAGAAGTTAGCACCGGAAATAACGACTTTAACATGAACTACTTACTGATGTAGGCGAATTGGAGCGCATACAGACACGTCTGGGCCATCGGGTAGACGACGAACATGACGAGTTGCACGTGAAGCGAAGGCACCAGTAAAAGCGCGATGAAGAGCTGCACGTGTTGCCTTCACTGGACAGAGGCCACGCCGTCCCGATCGCCACCAGCCATTGGCTCACGAAGCTCAGCGAGTGCGTCACCAGAACCACCACCTTGCTCTTCAGTAACTTCTTAATGCACTCGTTGAAGATGTCAGCACCGATATGGCTGTCCACCGCTGACAGAATGTCGTCCAGCAGGTAGATGTCCGCATCTTGGTACACGGCGCGAGCAATGGCAACGCGCATGCGTTGGCCTCCACTGAGGTTGATGCCCTTCTCACCGATCTCGGTGCGGTCATCCGCCGTCAGAATACGCAGGTCCTTCTTCAGCGAACTCACGCGCAGAGCCTCTTCATACTTGTCGGCGTTGAACGGCAGTCCGAACGTGATGTTATCGCGCACCGCCGCGTTCTGGATGAAGGGCTGCTGCGAGACTTGCCGCGGTACGCAATTGAGCCGGAATCGCCACGTGCGTCGCCCAGGAAACCGGAAATTCGATAGAGGGGGCCGGAGCAGACACGAGCGCAGCCGGTATTCAAGCACTACTGTGCTTGGTATCACACGCCCAATTTCAGAAGTGCCGCACGCGGTGCAATGATCATTGAAATGTATAGGGTATATGTTATCTAAGTCTTTTACGTGGTACATTACTTATAATAATAATATAGCATGTATAATTTAGTTAAGTCATATTCGTGGTACACTTACTATTACGTTAGGCAAGAAAATTGTAATTTTTAATTATGCAATTAGACAAACAACTGAGATAGTCTAGTCAGAATAGTTTAGGCAAGATATATACACGGAACAATAAATGTTTTGAATTGGCCACAAAAATGATATAATGTATTCAATATAGCTGAGTCAAGATAATAGGAACTTTTATTCTGCAATTTGCCACACAACTGAGAGTCTAGTCCGAATAGTGAAGGCAAGATATATACACGGAACAATAAATGTTTTGAATTTGCTACAATAACGGTATAATGAATTCAATATAGCTGAGTCAAGATAATCGGAACTTTTCATTCTCCAATTTGCCACACAACTGAGAGACTAGTCCGAATAGTGAAGGCAAGATATATACACGGAACAATAAATGTTTTGAATTTGCTACAATAACGGTATAATGAATTCAATATAGCTGAGTCAAGACAATAGGAGCTTTTCATTCTGCAATTTACCACACAACTGAGAGACTAGTCTGAATAGTGAAGGCAAGATATATACACGGGACGATATATGTTCTGAATATGCCACAAAAATATTAGAATGACGTTTGCAGTTTAATGATATATTTTACTTGTTTATTCAAATAGAGCAATGCTGTACCTTCAACTTTGCAAGTTGCGACGTCCTCCGTACATTGCCTTTGTCGGTGAATAGACCGTTTGGTAGGTAAAATCGATGGAATTTATCCCAGCACGTCCAGGTACTCTGCGGGCAAATGTATGGCTTCTCAACATGATCATGCATAATTCGACATAGACACACTGAGTGAGTGTGACAGTAGTCAGTTACCTCAGTAGGATATCTTTCTTCGTAACGACAGACGACGCACTGTCGTTTCTTTCTGCCAGCGTCTCGAAATAATTGCTTTGACGATACCGATTCACATTGACTATGCAGGATTCCAACATGTAACAGCGGGGGTTCTCTCCTCGGAATTGTGCTAGGTAATTCATCTGCCACTTCAGGTAAATTGTGACTTGTATATACCATCCTGTTGTTGCTGGGGGCATTTTTCCATTTTCCCGAAATCAGCTCCGATATCAGTTCAATCAAAAATATTCTGTGCGAATCTCGATCTTTTGAAGTGCCAATTGCCAATTTCCGTGTCGAGTATGCATTCACCCGTGCAATATCAATGAGAGATAAAGCTAGTTTCTTATGCAAGAAATCTGCGAGCGAGAACCTAGATCTGAGCTGATCCAAGCGATCAACACCTTGCATGTGCTGGTTATACTGTAATATACAAGTAGGGGCTGAAAAACTCCTGCTCTCATCTCGAACTCGGCGGGTAACGGTGGTAGGTTTAGAACCGTCTGCGTTGGTGACCATCGTCACGATGTTGCCATCGCACCAGGATGCTGCGAGAATACCATGGTCTTCAGCGACGGACTGCTGGAAATCCCCTCGAGATGAGCTGTCTTTGTCGAGAATAGTATGCTTTGGGTAGTGCTTGCTTCCGCTTCTGACTGTTCCTCTTGCGTACAATCCCTTCAGTTTAAGCTCCAGCAGCAACTGCACACTGGTATAGTAATTATCCATGTTTATAATTCGGCGAGTGTGAAAGTAAGGCCTCACCACCTCGAGAACGTGCTTCCGTACTTGACTGACTTTTTCGAACTCCTCTCGAAGCTGTTGAACCTCTTCTAGACTCGCCACATCTTGTAGCCTATCCGAAATATCACTGTTGTTGCAGTGGAGACGATAATTTAAAGCGATCCATGTGGTAGCGCAGCATACCACGTACATTCGGAAATGATATTTGCCACCGGGCTTTTGTGGATTGTATACGATGAGATGTCGACCTTGTCGAGATCGACAGGCAACACTGGCCTCGTCCAAAGCAAGATTCCGGCCAACGTCGACGTATCGTCCACCTGTACACTTCAGTAGATTCAACAGCGGACGAATTCTGGCAGCAGGATCACGTTCTATCGCGGCTCCGGGATCTGCCCGGAAAGAGAAACAGCGGCGTAGTAGTTTGAACCGGTTCAAACTCATGATGTTGTCGAGACTTGTCGATGTACCACCAAAGATAGAGTCCTCCGTTTGTGGTCCCCAGTAATTCGAATACTCCCCTTTGTCAGTCAGAGTCATGTAAAACATGATACCGAGAAATATCATGAGTTCATCGATCGTAAACGGTGTAGTGATTCGAACAGTTTTGATGGCAGCGTATTGATTTGTCTCCATCACCACTTGCTTCCAAAAGTAGAGAGGCAAGTAGGCTAAGAAGCTGGACGAGGCTGAATGGGCAAACAGGTGGCGATACTCTGGCAGCAGCCGAGTCTCCGTAGTTTTGTCAATGCGCTCATACAGATCGTTGGGAGGTGCCATCTCAATGTCAGGTTGGAAATGCATGCTTTTCACCGCTTCAACTTCTGCGAGGCTTGCAGGCAGGAACCGTTCAGGGTCATACAGTTCGTAGGGATCGTGCTGCGTCGAAACTTCGAGCTCATCAACAGGTGTATCTATCCCCAGCTCCCCACCGCCCACGTTGTCAGTCAGATCACGCCACGCCGGGTTACTGGACAATTGCCCCAGTGACCGGTAATTCTCGAGGCCACGTTGTACTACTGGTACGCTCAGATTCACCACTGCGTTCTGGAACTGCGTGTCAAGCCACATTACTTGCAGGATGTGTCCATTCGAAGCTCGCTTCACACGCCGAACGACTCGCCCCACAATGTATGCGGTGCCCACACAGCCAAAAATCTTTTTACTCATCCACGGCTCCTTGGTTGGCGCAAAGGCTACCAATCGCTTTAGAAAGAGCTCTTCCACCATTGGCGCCGGCAGGGTACGTGGTGTGCCGTTTTGATCCGGTAAATTGTCACTGCGTGCAATATTTGTAGTCGCCAACCTTTCCAGTGTCCTATTGTTCATACCACCGCCGGCATTTGCTTCGCCAGTAGCCTGAACTCGGACGCGACCACGCCCTCGACCACGCCCTCGGCTACGGCCACGACCACGACCACTAAGATCTGCACTTCCGCGACCGTGTGAATCGGTATCATGAGCAGCGGCATGTTCGTCAACCTGCTCGGCAACTGAAGACCTAACATCATCACCAACCCCAACGATGTCACAATCGCCACCCCAACCAGTGGCAACACCACAAGTGTCAAGGCCAGCCTCAACACTGGAGGCAACGCGGTTCCCAACTCGATCGGCACCACCTCCACGAAACAGTTCGCCGCCATCACCAGCATGGACTCCCTCGCCGCCATCAGCACAGACCAGATCGTCGCCACCACCAAGGACCAGTTCGCCACCACCACCACGGACCAGTTCGCCATCGCCAGCATGAACACGTTCGCCGCCACCACCAAGGACCAGTTCGCCACCACCACCACGGACCAGTTCGCCATCACCAGCATGAACACGTTCGCCGCCAGTAGCGCGGACCGGTTCACCACCACCACCACGGACCGGTTCGTCACTACCACCAGCATGGGCCAGCTTTCCACCACCACGGGCCTGTTCATCACTAGCACCACGGACAAGTTCGCCGCCATCAGCACGGACCAGCTCGCCGTTATCACCACGGGCACGCACACCACCACCTACTCGGACACAGCAACGTCAGTCAGCACAACACGAAACACGACCAGCCATCCAGCACCACGGCCACACATACCAGCACGAAGTTCATCGCCACCATCAACTATCACGCCGCCACCACCACGGACATGTTCATCACCACCAGCACGGGCACCTTCGCCGCCATCAGCACGGACCAGCTCGCCGTCATCACCACGGGCACGCACACCACCACCTACTCGGACACAGCAACGTCAGTCAGCACAACACGAAACACGACCAGCCATCCAGCGCCACGGCCACACATACCAGCACGAAGTTCATCGCCACCATCAACTATCACGCCGCCGCCACCACGGACATGTTCATCACCACCAGCACTGGCACCTTCGCCGCCATCAGCACGGACCAGCTCGCCGTTATCACCACGGGCACGCACACCACCACCTACTCGGACACAGCAACGTCAGTCAGCACTACACGAAACACGACCAGCCATCCAGCACCACGGCCACACATACCAGCACGAAGTTCATCGCCACCATCAACTATCACGCCGCCACCACCACGGACATGTTCATCACCACCAGCACGGACCAGCTCGCCGTCATCACCACGGGCACGCTCACCACCACCTACTCGGACACAACAACGCCAGTCAGCACAGCACGAAACACGGCCAACCATCCAGCGCCACACGTACCATCAAGTAGTTCACCGTCGCCGTCCACTTGCTCACTAATTCCAACCATGAAATACTGCAGAACAGCTTCTTCTCCAAGAAGATAGTCTTCACCCGCTTTCCCACTTGCCGGTCGACCAGGGAGCACGTAGCGAAACCTATTATCGAGGCCTCGAGGTGGTTTTGCCGTCCATCCTGAGGCTTTGAGCTCACGCCACACGCCATGAAAGTCAAGTCTCGCTGCCAACCCCCGCGTATCTACGTTGGTTGATGTCTGCCGTATCCGTCGCCGCTTCGGCCGCATTGACTGCGTGTGCTTCACCGCGCGCTTTCCTGGCATGGAAGAGGGGGGAATCTGGAAATGAGCTGCTTCGTCAACGGTCGGTTTTCCAAATTAATTTTAGCAGTTCACACATTTGGGTTAGTTGCACTATTTACAAGTATCATATGTATTAAATATGACAGTCTATCGTTTTCTGCAAGAAGAAATCACTCTATCCATACCAAAAATAAGAGAGATACATGGCAAAGGAGATGCGAGCCTGATTTTTTTGGGAAACGAGTGCACGAAGATAGCAGATGGAGATGGGAAATTCACCTTAGACAAGTTCATCATTCCTCCGATCTAATTGGCTATTCGCCAGCCAATCAGCAAATACACTCATTTTTGGCTAATTAGAATCGAGATATGATAGTACCGTACTTTTAAAAAAGGAAGCAGAATGCTTCCTTTTTTACGTCATGCGTTCGTGCGGGAATCACGCAAACAAAACCGTACCTAGCCGGAATGGCCCATCACCGGCCTAAAAAGAAGCAGAATGCTTCCTTGAAAAATCGATAATGCTAACGTTGTATAGTATAGTGAAGGAAGGTGGCTCGCGATAGGGTTAAGCGGTTTAACCCCTGCTCAAGCACGATAGGTAGTGGGCCGGAGATGCACTTGTCAGATGGCGCGCTGCTTTTGGTCCGAGTTGACCAACGCCAGTAAGAGCAGCTGCTGAACTTCAATCACGTCCAAGGTTTGGGATTCGTGTACATCATAATGTTTCCTCCCATAACTCCCATAAGAATCACTTGCAGGTAGGGCACCGTAATAGCATTTTAGCACAACGCTGCCTTGTAGCGCTTCAAATGTAGAATATTGTTTGAAGCTCTGACATCATGATTCCAATACTCTGGTATGGTACACCCTTTGATGATCCTATTTTCAATAATAAATGGCCTGTTGATGGTTGAAATTGAAGCCCTCTGTTTGCCACACCTGACAAAGATCCTGAAAATTATCACTTCGTATTGTGTGCTAACATTTTATCAGATCGATAACGGCTGACATTTGGTTTAGTAAAACATTTTACTACTACCGAACAGCCCAGCTCAATGTCGTTTTCAAGCAAGTGAGTCCTTCCAATTCGATGACAGACCTCCATCAGTGGAGGATCCATCTTCTCCGGCCGAGGTCACGTAAACCTTGGTTTCGTTTAGCACTGCGTTCTCCCTGTCATTCGGGCAATTATCCACGAACTCGAGTGGTCGCTCTGCATATAATTCGGCGAGAATTACGGAGGTAAAGGATTCATGGGTCTTAAACGTGTGGTTCCCAGTCCCACCCATATCCCCGAAATATTCATAGCTGTACATCGGGTCGCAGTTGGTCGTCTCGTAGAACGCGCCGTACTGATTTCTGTTGAGGTTTCCCCAGCTGACACTGGCGGTGCGGTGCCAGTAGGAGCAAGTGTCGATCCGTACACATGTCCAAGGCCTTAGATTCGGGAAAGTCAATACGATTCCTCCCGCCAGGTGCACACGAAGGTATGGGACCGGCAGCGCTGGAGATGGCATGACGAGGTGAGTGCGTATTAAGGAGCGGATTGGAGAATGAAAATGAAGTTAGGAACAATTGCAGCGACAAGAATTCAAAATCAAGTTGCTAACAGTTCTGGAATCTGTGTTCCCGCGTGACCTTCGATGTTGAAATCGTTATCATTTAGCCATATATGACTTGTGGTTGATGACATTGATAAACGCCAACGCATTCCGAGAAGATTCCATCTTCATGTGGCATTTCCAAGGGAATTATGGCTATCCAGCATTGCGATATCAGCTTGGAGCATTGTTTACCTTCCACTTTAGTAGTGCTTGTTGAGGAGAACGGGATATCATGTCACTTATTACGCTGCAGCTGCTGGTAATTCGGCAAAGCTTGACATACGATTAAGGGTGGCGTTTTCTTGGTTCTGTTTTTAGGTCTACTTCGAAGTACTACGTAGTGAAAACAAAAGTTCCGCTACGATTCAGGCTGCGCCAATTCATGGATGCTTTGATTCCGGAATTGTGAACCACGTAACATCAATTTTTACCAACTAAGGATAACGATACCGTACGTTCAAGTATCCACCCCTGGACGTCCTAGCAATTTATGGTACAAATCAAGTACAAGTATGACTCATTTTTAGTAAAAAAGAATTACACTCAGTAGAGGCTTTCAGAAGCACCGTTATTTGAGTTGAACGGTACATAAAAATATATGGTGTGGTCCACTTTGAGGTTTTGGCCGCAACTTACGTGATTTCAGCTTCCGTCGATCGGTAACTGAGGGCTAGCTTACCGACCTGGAAATTTCAAAGCAACGCAAACGGCCAAGGTGCAATTCCTGTCGATGAGAGGCAAATGCTCGTTCTCAGACTGCGATTCCACGGAGGCGGACAATGTAGACGCGACCAAGTGTTCGTCCTGTTCCAAGATGGTACATCACATATGCTCTAACGCCGTCTACGAAGGAGAACTATCTGTCCGAGTGTGTTCGCAGACCTGCTGCGTTGCCCTTGGATTGAAGAAGCAGTCGAATGCCTTGGGAGCTTCGACTAGAGGGTAGTAGCTGCCACACAGACGGCGCAGAAGCTCGAGATAGAGCCGCACGAAAGCGTAGCCAGGCCAAGAACAAGCTCAGCAACGACAACATCAAGTCCAAGCAAGTAAAAGCTGATGATAACAAGAAACAAGGTCAACGAAGTGGAAGAGGCGTCAAATTCAGCGCTAGTACTACTGCCAAGAAGGTTAACCCCGGTAAGAAGTCGTCTGGTGGCAAGTCCTCGTCGATGACAGCCCGCGCGACCAGCACAACCCCTGCAAAACACTCCACCACCGACGAGGATGTCCAAACAAAAATCAGGGACAAGGGTGCGCTCTCGGTACGGCAGGGACGCTGTTCGTATCAACCAGAGTAGTAGAACTTCGTCATTCGACCGGGACCGCTTCATTAGATCGGACGCTTTAGTGCGGTGTCAATGTTAATGTTGTGAGTTGAACATTCACTCTAGCTAGTACGTAAGTTTCTACGTGTTTTACTTGAACGGTAGTTCTGAAGCACCACGGCAAATTTAAAACACGTATATAAAGCCGGTATCGATGATACGTGTTTCCAACTTACGGGATTTTGTTGATCGGTGCTTCTGAAAGCCTCTAGTATCAATGACGGACTACAGTTCGTGTAGTGTAGTTCACCGCTTCAGTTGCTCAGAACTGTAGCAAAGAGGGCACTTGAATTGCATCGACAGCGGCTAAAGGCGATTCTTCCCGAAAAACACTCCAGGAAAGTAGTAAAACGTTTTCTTAAGTTAACGAGTAACTCGAATGGAGCAGTAACTGTTGTATTCAAGATAATGCAGTACTGAAATACAGCACTGTGTTAAACCCTTCTGCTCTCATCAATTCGTCCAGCCTGTCGCCGTCTTCGACTTACGGGGAATCGTCCAACAGATCCGGTAGAGCATCGCTCCAGTTGGCCGAAAGCCCACCAGAGGCGTCTTCATCGATGACGTCAGCCTCATAAGGCAAGTTGGCCACAGTCGCGTTCACATCAAATTTCTCCTTGGTCTTTTTCAGGTTGCAGGTGCGCTTGATGTTAATCTTTTTCTTTTTCTTCTTCTCTTGGTCGTTCAATTCAGTACTTTCGGTCCCTCCCAGCATAACGGACCGAATGTGCTTGGCACCACCTGTGAAGTAGTGCATTCCAGTGACCGTGGACCTCGTCGACCCGGTGTTGAAGGTGAACTTTTTGCGCTTGTACGTGCAGTCCGCAGTTTCGTAAAACGCAGCAGTTTTGTGGAGTGGAAGATCCCACCAGGCTACGAACTGAGACTTGGGCAGAGTGGGGCAGGTGAACGAGACGCACGTGTACTCTGAAGGGTTGGGCCATTCGAAGTGGACTCCACCTTCGAAAAACACGTCGAGCTTGGGTAATTTCACGGCTGCGGCGGACGTTGGCATTGCTTTGGTGGTGTTGAGTAGCTTATGTCGTTGCGCGAAGAATTCGAAATGGCAACTCTTTTCCAAGCTCGGATTGAACTGTTCATCATCAGTGTTGACGACCACAAATTTATTCTGAATAGTGTCCATTGTTTTAAGGTGGTGCGAATCATAGATATCAACATGTAAGCACAGTCTTGATGGATGGGTTTACCGCAAGTACGGACCTTCCGTAGATGGCATGAATTGTCAGTAGGTAAGATCAATGACAGAAGCAACGGGAATCGATCCAATACTTCGACGTATTTCGTGGTTGAGCTACGTTAAGGTACTATAGTCTTTTGGAAAAAAAAAACGTTGAAGCAAATGGTGATATCATCGTTTTGTTATCCAGTATGTACATGCATTCCATAACAGAATCACGCGTTTACCGGATTCTATTTGAATGTATTTTACCATGACTGGCATTGTTCAATTGGCCGAGCGTCGCAATGGTCAGCTCGTTTCTCCGTGTGACCTTCCCCAAGATGGACAACCTGAAGTACAATAACACTGGCAGTTGGCGTTGCTTGGAGTTCCAAAACTGCGACTTCTGGCAACCAGCGCGATCCGTATCCTGGGTGAATCTCCCGACCAACAAGTTCGCCATGTTCTTTGAGACGAGGAATTGCAGGGCAGGGGACAAATATGTCTTCATCTCGAAACAAGGCCTTCGATCTGGAATCAACAAGTTTAAAAGCTTTCAGCCGATACGGTCCATGATGATCGGAGAGAACCACAACTACACTCGTCGCCCGTTGTCGACGCAGTTCAAGTGTCCTGTTCGCTACGAAAGTTCCAGTATTGAAGCAGCTGAAGCGATTTACTACTTGAATACTAGCACGACATCTATCGAGAACTGCACTGATGATGACTCAATCGTTTATATGGAGAGTAACCTGTCGTCAAACTGGCACGGGGACCTTCCTGACGAAGCCAGTAATTGCTCATACGTTGTGTAAAATAATATTCAGGAATTACTTTTTATAAGACAGAATGGTCAACCAGTTCATGTTATTTATCCTCTAATCACTGACAAGACATAGGGACCAGTATTCGAGATTTCGACCTCGTCTATCTCCAGATATCAGCTCGTATCCTTTCTCCATCCTCAATGTTTCGTCTAGTCCTGGAGAATTACGAGGTTTCTCCAAAAGATTTGAACCGTACGTGGCAGCAGCTTGGCCTGATAATTTTTTCTCGTCATTTCCTGTTCTGCTCAGAACCCACTACCCAAAGCAAACAATGCTCCAAGGTGACATCGCGATGCTGAATAGCCATAATTACGCTTTGTTCACTCTCACCCCATGGAAATGCGTAACGATTGAGAGTTGCAAATACTGGCAACCTGCAAAGTCCGTTCACTGGTGGGAGCTCCCAGACTCCAACTTCGTCATGTTTTACGAGACCAACACGTGCCGCGTTGGGAATGAATCCTACGCTTTCTCGAAGTATCGCGAGACGTCTGGAAAACGCGAGTTCAAAACCCCACGACCCGTTCGATCGATGATGATAGGGCAAGGACACAGCAACTTCAACCTCTATCAGCGCCGTCCAGAGATCATCACCGCAGCTTGCAATCCCACAGCAGAAGAAATACGGTCCGAGCCGGCCAAGAATCCTGGTGGGATCCAGGTGCACTGGTAAAACTTTCGTCAGTTTTATCTGAATATAACAGTACTCCGATGAATACATGTAATTTTTCTCTTATTATACGAATAAATTTTCAGCTTACTAGTTCACATACTCACCATCAGGAGTCATGCATAACTAAATGAAAGAGCTTTCATTATCGACGGTCACGGTGAGAACACAGATTGAAATATTGGCACTAAATTCTGTCATCCTGGTTGTTCCTAACTTCATTTTCAACTTCATTCTCCAATCCGATCCTTACGACGCATTCACTTAATCATGGCTTCTCCAGTACTGTCGATCCCCTACTTGCGTTTGGCCCTGGCTGGAGGAACCGTGTTGACGTACACGAACCCGAAGCCTTGGGCTTGTTTAAAGATCAGCGGTTGCTCGTACTGGCATCGCACCTCCACTCTCTTCTGGAAGAACCTGGCCACAAACCACTACGGCATCTTCTACGAGAACGACAACTGCAACACAGATAGCGAGTATTTCTTCGCCTCGGACATCGCCAATCCTGCGGGTGGGAGCTACAAGTTTAAGACCCACCAAGCGTTTGGATCATTGTCGGTTGGCATATTCAAAGCTATGCCATCATTCACCTACGTTAATAATTGTCCGAAGGACAAAGAGAACGCTGTGCTGAATGAAACTGGTGTTTACCTGATCTCGAATAGTGAAGATGGTTTCACCAATGATGGAGGCCTATCGTCGAATTGGAACGACTCTCTCTCTTGAAAACGGCGTTAAGGTCGACCCTTTTCACTCGTTTGGTAGTAAAAGGCTATATTAAACAAAATTTCAGGCCATCAAGAAAGCTATCGATCTGATAAAATCTTAAGAGCATTAGGGAAGTCATAGCAATGGACCTATTCAAAATAAAATTGTGGTCGTCTTGAGACTGGTGTAATCGATAAAGCCGTCTATAGCGGTATTTCAGCCAACTGGAGCAATGTTCTACTGGATCTATCGGAAGCTTTATGAAGTTCACCGTTAGCCAATGGTGACGACGAGACTCGATGGCTGGATGAGTTGATGAAAGCAGAAGGAATTGAGTACACCACGCTTTAACTTAAATACAATAGTTACTCCATTTCATGTTACTCGACAACTACTTACTTCTTTCGCTACATTGAGTGTTTTTCGGGAATAGGAATTGTAGTTAACAACGCCTTTATCTCAAGGCTTTCGTTGTCGATGTAGTTCAAGTGTCCTGCTTACAGTAAACTTTACTGCCAGTACTGGAGCAGCTTAGGTGTACTACACGCATCGTGTCGACAAAGATACTTCTAAAATATCAGACTTAACATCTACAGAATCAAGAAAACGCCATCCTAAATAATATGCCTTGCTGAATTAATTTTCAGCAACTGCAGCGTAAAAAGGGGTGTTATATCCGTTCAAGCGAACTACATAATTGCCAGCAACTTGATTGTTGTCATCTTCTTATTATGCGCAGTTTCTACCGTAGTTTCATTCTCCAATCCGATACAAACTACGCACTCACCTCGTCATGGCATCACCAGCTCTGTCGATCCCTTACCTTCGTCTGGTCCTGGCGGGAGGAACCGTATTAACGTACACGAATCCAAAACCTTGGACATGCCTACAGATCCACACCTGCTCCTACTGGCATCGCACCGTCAGTATTCACTGGAAGCACATCACGAAAAACCAGTACGGCATCTTTTACACGAGTAACAGATGCAGTACGAAACAGGAATATTACCGTGCCAAGGGTATTTACGGTCATAGGGGTGGAAACTACACGTTTGAGACCCCTAGAGCGTTTGGTTCGATAGCTATCGGCGTATACGAGAAGGAAGAAGCATTCACCAACGTGGATAATTGTCCAAAGGACAAAGAGAACGTTGTGCTGAACGAATCTGGTGTTTATGTGACCTCGGCCAGTGAAGATGGTTCCTTCGTTGATGGAGGTCTGTCGTCGAATTGGAACGACTCTCTTTCTTGAAAATGGAGAGCTTGCGCTTGGTAGCAGGAAGTACTTTACTAAGCCAAATTTTAGAAGTTATCGATCGGATATAATAGGGGGAGTCAAACCTTGGCTAAAATCCGAAATATCACACTTTCATTTCGAAAAAATCACTGTGAAATCTGAGCATGATATCCAGCATGCCATTTCGAATATCACCCACCTTCCGAGGTGGTTGATGTTTCAAATGACATTTTGTTTTCCTCAAAAAGATACATGTGATTTTTATAATTGACATGTCATTTTGTGAAAGTTTACGTCAGGTTTGACTCCCCCTAATGTTAGCACATTTAAGAAAGCTTATTAATACATCGTGAATCTTTCAGGATAGCGTTCCGAACGTGGAAGTAGCTCTCACTGCCAGGTTTCAATCGTCTGGTTTGATGGCACACCCTTTGATGGTCCCATATTTTATAAAATACTTAGACTACCGCGGGTGATGCTTGAACTTCGTTAAAAAAAATCGAAGCCCTCTTGTTGCCAAAACGTTTGGTACTACATGTACGACCTGATAAATAATAATCCGAGTGAAGAATAGCTTTAACTGTTTACCGAGTCGAACGTGTTGGTAACGTACAACACTAAAGCAAGCTGGATGGCAGTGGTGGTCCGTTGTCGAACTGGAATACTGGCCTTCCGTGATGTAATTCCGACTTGATTATGAAAACTCATGTTATGAAAGCGCTGTTTTGTTCATTTTCGATTTCGCTGAGAACTGACCAAGTGTTTCACTGCCATGCCAACGCCACAAATGTCGGTCTCTTACTCTGGAGGGTATTTCGTTAATTACACCGCTCCCGGGGTCTTCAAGTGTATGTCGTTCTCGACTTGCCCCCACTGGAACACTGCGACTTCCATTACCTGGGGCGATCTCCCGAAAGGCCAATTCGCGATGTTTTACGAGACCGAAACCTGTCGGACCGGGGGAAAGTTCTTTTACATCTCGGACATTGGTGAAAGTGTCGGGGCCCATACATTTGAGAAGCCCCAGGCTATCCGGTCGTTCATGTTCGGCAAAGACCACGACTACATGCGTCGGCCTACTTTCATCAACACCAAGTGCACCGATAATACGAAGGGATAGCCACGACCAAGTCGAGAAACACAACCGAGACGAACGAATAAGCCGAGCGATTAAGGTTTTCTGCGAACCGAAGTTTAATTGATCCTTCACTACTAGCACAACACCAGGTTTGGTCCCTTTAACCCCCTCCTTCCATCAGAAATCGGCATAAAACACATTCCACTAGTTATTATGGGCCTTGCGTACATTGATATAGAGGATTCTAGCAAATGTGTATGCCTGCTCCCACTTGTTTCGCGCAGTTGCAAGTTGATCCGGGAGATTCCGTAAAAGACCGTCCTGGCTGGTTTCCAGCGGGTTTATGTTGGATTTCTCCATTGTAGGTATTTAGTGTTGACTGAACACAGCTGAGAAGCAGATAGACTGAAAAACTTGGCTAATTAGAAAAATGTCGAACCGATTTTGATTGTGGCATCTGCGGTAGTTTTCTCTTTTGGAAAAGGTTCCTTCGAAGTATTACTTCTACCACGTAGTACTATTATGAGAATATTTACTGCTGCAAGTAGCGAGCAGTACTTAGAAAACTTGCTGCTAGCAACTTGTAACCACAATGCAATAGCTATTAGATTCTTGGAAGTGGGTCATATTTAATCTTCAATCAGATCAAACTACATGTAGTACGAAGATAACCTGTCGTTCGACTAGACTCTCTACTTCAGAGTCATATCTTCCCCCGTATGATACACCTCGAACGAAGACTTCCCAAGCCGACTATCGATCCGATGGATGTGCAGCTTCGAAGGTATAAAGCCGGGTTATGACTGTCGAATCACCCTCATCAGCTCTAGTTTCATTCTCCAATCCGATACAAACTACGCACTCACCTCGTCATGGCATCACCAGCGCTGTCGATCCCTTACCTTCGTCTCGGCCTGGCGGGAGGAACCGTATTGACGTACACGAATCCAAAGCCTTGGACATGTCTACAGATCCGCACCTGCTCCTACTGGCACCGTACCGTCAGTATCCACTGGAATTACCTCACGACAAACCAGTATGGCATCTTTTACACAAGCAACAGATGCAGCACGGACTTGGATTATTACTATGTCTCGGATTTCGTCGATCCGAGGGGTGGAAACTACACGTTTAAGACCCATCAAGCCTTTGGCTCCATAGCTCTCGGCGTATTCAAGATGAACCGATCATTTACTTTCGTGGATAATTGTCCGAACGACAGAGAGAACGCTGTGCTGAACGAAACCAGCGTTTACGTGTCGTCGAGTGAAGATGGTTCCTCCAACGAAGGAGGTCTGTCGTCGAATTGGAACGACTCTCTTTGTTGAAAATGCCTTTGGGCTCGATCCTGCTTCACTGGATTAAGATATAAAAAAAACAACTCACATAATCGAAAAGATACATCACGGTAGTTCCGTTTTTGAAACAGTTCTGAGTTTATAGGAATGCTAGTTCCAATTGTGTATGAAGAATACTCGTCGGCGCTCAATCGCGCGTAAAACTTTCATTTTGTCTCGTTAATCTGCTCGGCCTGCATCTACGAGTTATATCTTAAACATTTTGTACCTTCCAAGTGGAGTTTATATGCGATTTCCGTCAATACTAATGGATTAGCATTTTGTAACCTAAAAGATCACAACCAGTTCGACAATCTACCAAAAATTTTTGGGCCGGCAGAGATTTCATATGTGAAGGTTCGGCATCAACCGCGGTAGTCAAAGTCTTTTATCGAGAATGGGATGATCACAGGATGTGCCATTACACCAGACGATTGAAACCTGGCAGTGTGAGCTTCGAGCCCCATTCCACATTTTCAGCACTACGAGGCATCGTTGTGGTAAAATGATCCGCCCTGCTATTACGGTGCCCTACCTGCAAGTGATTCTTATGGGAGGAAACATTATGACGTACACGAATCCCAAACCTTGGACGTGTTTGAAGTTCAGTACCTGCTCTTACTGGCATCGCACGGAAAGCGCCTATTGGTATCAGCTCGGATCCAAGCAGTTCGCCGTCTTCTACGAGAGTGACAAGTGCGTCTCTGGTGGTTTATACCACTACCTATCGGACTTGAGCAGCCCTCAAGGTGGGGCTAAACTGCTTAATAAACCCCAGCCGATCCAGTCGATGATGGTGGGAGTGTCCTCTGACGAGTTCCGCCAACCCAACATCACCTATGTGGACAATTGTCCGAGTGAGGAGAAGCTCCAACTGGTGACCGAATCGAACGTGTTGATAACGTACAACACTAGCGACGATTTGGACGGCAGTGGTGGTCTGTCGTCGAACTGGAATGTCGGCCTCCCATAATACAGCAATGAACAATCATTTTGTGAAATGGACAAACGTGTCGACCCCACTTGAAGAACTCAATGAGTGAAAAGAGGCCAAGAGCTACCGGTAGACCACTGCATAAGAGTATCATCGATAGCCCTCACAGGTGTATGGACATGTACTGTTCCTCCGACGTGGCGAGACGAGTTGAACAACACAAACCACGACAAGCTAATGATTTTGGCAGGCACAGCACTGAAGATGCTGCTCTATTGACTGTAGACGGACGCGCTTTCGTCGTTGCATCTCCTGTCTCTACCTCGTCTCTACGCGTAGGTATCCGCACCAGCTTCACCGCGCAACGTCCACGCCTCAAAACAAAGAGTCGAACCTCTATTTCGTCAGCTCCGCCTTCTTCTCGTTGATGACCTTAAGCACGACCGGGTTTGTCACCTGCTTCACCTCCTCCAGGAACAGAGTGCGACGTGAGCTCAACTCCTTCTTGGCCTCCGCTGAGATGTTCTCCAGCTTCTGTGCCTTCAAAAGCGCCTGCAAACACAACAGGAACTTCTTCTTGCGGAGAGCGAGGTCGAACGAGGCCAGGTGCGTTTTCACGTCCTCCGACGCGTACTGTTGCAGGATGGACACGAAGCGCCACGCCTCCTCCAAAGCGGGCTTCTCAGCCAGCTTCTCACCAAACGGATCATCGTCCTTGGGGCGGGTGGGGCCCGGGTTCGCCTTTGCCTTGCCGTTCTTGGACGCGTCACGCTCCTTCTCCTCAACCTCCTTGTGTAGCTTCGCGTTGAGCTCTTCCTCTTCTTTCCTCTTGAACTCGGCCTTTCGCGCCTTGGCAAGAGCACGCTTTGCCTTCTTCTTCTCAGCAGCCGACATGTTGGCGTTAGCAGCAGCGACCTTGGCCTCCTCCTTAGCCTTGGCCTCCTCTTTCTCGGCTAAAGCCTCGTAACAAGTGATGGCACCGTGGGCAGCTTCAACGAAGAATGGGCGGCCGTAGATCTCATCGCACAGACGCAGCATCTGGATGTAAGAACGCAGCGTCATCTTGCGGATGCAGTACGTGTGGAAGTCGAACTGGTCCTCCACAAAGTCGTTAAAATGCTTCTCAACGGCAAAGAAGCGCTTCAATGCAAGGCCGTACTTCTTCTGGCGCAGTTGACTCTTGCCACACTCGATCTCGTACCACATACACTGCATGTCGAACAGATTCTGCTGCGGGTCGCCTTCGTGGCGAGTAAAAAGGGCGATGGTAGCATCGGCTTCCTCCACTCGGTCAGCGTGCAGCAGATACTCCGTGGCCTTGTTATTAATGTAGCGATCTGCCAGGTCAAGCTTCCGGCCTTCAACCATCACGTCTGCGGCCTTGTTCAGGTCGCCCATGTGCTTTAGAATACGAGCCTTACGCTGGTAGAAGTCTAACAGAGTAGGCTCCTGCTTAATGCACTTCTCAATATATTCCATGGCCTTGCTGTGGTTTCCCAAGCGGTCGTAGTGCTGCGTTGCCAAGTAGTTAGCCCACAACAGCACCTTCTCCGTCGAGTTGGCAGCAATCGAATTGTCCCCCATATCAAGAGGCTTCTTCGCCTCCAAAGTCTTAAGGTATCCAAGAATCAGCTCCTCCAGCACCTTAACCTTCTCCTTGTCCGCATACAAGGGCTTCAAGTCCGACCCCAGCGATGGTACGTTCTTGTTCAGCTGTTTCTTTAAGTACACGTCCGCGTACTTCTTAAATTCCGCTCCCCGGGTAAAATCGAGTGGGAACCGCAACGAAATCAAAGACTGAGCACCGATCGTCGTCTTCGTCTTGGCGTAAAAGTCCGCTAGTGCCTTCTCAAACTCCGCTCCATTTTTTTCCTTAGAAAAATCGATCACCTCAGATGGTAGCGGCGACTTCTTCTGCTGCGTAGGCTTGACCACGAACAGGTCTTTGCGCTTCAGGATAGCGCACTGCACACCTCGGTGGAACTCGTAGTTGTCGAAGTTGATCTCGAGCAGCTCCTCAAACAGCTCACGGGCTTCGTCGTATCGCTCGAGCTGCAGCAAAAACTGTCCCTTCTTCTGGCGCCAAACGAGCGTATCCGTAATCTGGTCCTTGTTTTCCTCAAGGTTTGCCAGTGCCTTCTCGATGTCGCCAGACTCTTCGATCAGCTGGTTCTGGTACAGATAGATCTCGCTGTCTTCGTAATTCGCTATGTGCTCTCCGTCCAGAGTACTGAAGTACTTCTCGATGATGTCAATAGCCATCTGGTAGTTGCCAACAAGGTGGTGAGCAATAGCAAAGCCGATCCAGTTGTTGCGGTTGTTGGGCTTGAGCGTGAGCATGGTACGACGCGTCTCGGCGAAGCCCTTGAGGTCTCGCATCTGCACCTGCAGTAGGTACAAGTCACGCAGGATCTGCAGGTTCTCCGGATCGATCCTGATAGCGTTACGGTAGCACTTAATGGCCTCGTTGTAGTTGCGGTCGGAGCGGTACAGTAGACCGAAGACATGCCAGCAGACGTGCGAGCGCAGGTCGTGGCGTAGGCCATTCTTGACGAACTCGTAGGCCTCTTCCTTGCGTCCCATACAGTTGAGCGTCAGGCCCTTCATAGCCAGCGTTTCACCATGGTCCGGATACTTCTTGAGAATGGCATCAGCAGCCTTCAGCCCCTTCTTGTATTGCTTGATCTCGTAACATTTCTAAAGGAGTAGAATAAAATAAACAATATTAAGATCTGCATTTTGTATATTCCCAAGTAGAAGGCGTTGAAGCATGAAAATAACATGGGTAGAAAGCTAATAGGCCAGGGAATGCAGGAGGGTACATGGGTATTAATGTACGCACCACAATGGAGCGGAAGAGCGCGCTCTCCTTCGCGGGCAACTGCTTGCTAGCGACCGCCATCGCCTCCACCCACTTTGCGCCTCTGATTGGGATTTCAACTGAGCGGGTTGGGTAAAAAACACCATATCCAACTGCTTTTTTAGTCAATAAGAAGAGGCTTGACAAACCATATTTTAGCGAATTGTTAGCTTGATAGAGGTAATTACGTTGAGCTGCTCGTAAAATCAATTCTGACGACCGATCTTTCTCGAAGTGACAGCTGCAACGACTAATGGCTGCAGAGTCTGCCGTGAGAGAAGCCTCTACGCTGTATACACTGCCAATTACGGTGGTGCATTCATTCGTCTGCATCTACCAGGGGTGCATCTAATAAACTCACCCATATTTCACAGAGCAGAGCAGTGTATTCTTCGCCATGTAAAAAATGGATTATCCGGAAAAACAACAGCCTTCTTGTGGATTGCTCACCGCGCCGGCGGCGAAAGACTCGGCCACCTCAACGGGCAGCTAATACCGGACTGCCGCTAGAGCAGGAGAGCGTCGCTACTAGTTGACCACAAATGTTGAACTGCAAAGCACCCAGTAAATGGGGCAACTGCTGCAACAGCATGTTGATCGTTGTGCCTTGCTTACTGGGACTTCTCCTCGATCTTGGCCGCAAGCTTCTTGGCCGCATCCTCGCCACGCTTGAGTGCCGAGTCAATGTTTCCGACGTGCGGAGCCACGTACGGCTTGATCAGCGTGTTGTAGATAACGTTCGAGCCCTGTACCATAAAAAATTGATATGACCGTTAGATCGAGAGTTCCACCAATTATTGAAAAAAACACGATTAAGTACCTGAGTAGCAGGGTGGTAGGTCCAGACGAGGAAAGCAATCTTAAAGAAGAAGTAGAAAGGAATCCACGAGAGAACTAGGTCCGTGACGGACTCCGTGAGGTTGAAGAAGGCGTAAACCACCCAGTAGGTAAGCCACTGCGTGTCATCACCCGTGCCGGGCGTATTAATGGCCTTGAAAGACATGTACGCCGGGTAGATGAAGCCCACAAGGCCCACCACCAGCTCCTCTCCGCCCACAACGAACAGTAGGATGCCCGCCAGCAGAGCACCCACCAGGAAGATGTAGAACTTGTCCACACCCGTCTGCTTCTCCAGCTCCACGATCTTCTCGTACCGCTCCAGCTTGGCCGAGATCTTGTCCTTGTACTCCATCAACTTGTCCATGCTTGCTTTTAAGTGTTAAAGGGTTAAACCTTACAGGATGTGCGTGCGGGTCCCAGGCTTCTTTCGAAAGTGACCAATGCGGATTTCCTCCCCCTTCCGATCAGCTTTGACCGCAGGTTTTCACGGAAAGCAATTTTCAGCCAATGAAAAAAGGATCGCATTCATGTTGAAGTCCTTTCATTGGCTGAAACAATCCTTCTTTCAGGAGTGATGGTCGCGCCGCTTCGGTGGCAGCCAACTGAAGCCAAATCAGTTTTTCAGCCAATGGATTTCTTCCACCGTCAGTTCTGATTTGCTGAAATAAACCAGACCCTCTTCAACCGATTCATTAAGTTTGTCAGGTCCTTTGCAGACGAAGAAAAGCACAAAAGGGCAAGTACAGGGTGTCGCGCGACCGTTTTAGCTACGTCTTACGTTCTTACGGCGCATAACGCTCGTTTCTCCGCGTCTTATCTGCTTTGCCGTTATCTCCGCTTCAATTGCCTGCAAGTTTCACCTCTTAATTCCCCCTACAAGCTTCAGAATCGTGATATGGACGGCGCCAAAGCCTCTCGAGACGCTGCAGCCGTCGATCTGAGCTTCTCGCAGATCCTGGAAGTCCGCAGTACATTGCACCAACAGCAAAGAAGACGTCACAAGCCGCCAGGGGTCAATGGAAGGCTGCCAAGGCCCCCACCACAGCAGGTTCGACGGTTTCCTCCTCCGCCTCCTGGAACTCCATCAACCTTCTTAGAAAACGAAAAGGACGGACCCCCCGCGTATGGCAATGGAATGCTGGATTCCGTTTACGAGGGCAGTGAGGATATGCTGGAGGAAAGTGAAGAAGAAGCAAGAGGGGGAACCTCCATCGACATGGACAGCACTACGTCAGATGAAGATTGGACCAATGGAGACGACGGACAGCTCGGACAGGACATGTACAGGTTTGTGCAACCTCGGAGGCTGTCCTCCTGGGTACAGGACGACGCAGTTTTTGCCTGCTTCAAGTGTCACACAGTGTTCTCGATGTTGATCCGCAAACACCATTGCCGTGCGTGCGGACGCATCTTCTGCTCGGCGTGCTCGAGCCAACGAGTGGTGATTCCAGGTGACTATGAGGCGACCCCGGTATCTCCGGCATACAATTCGCTGACGACCAATGCTAGCGATCTCATTGGCAATATTAGCTGGTATTTAACCTCATACTCAAGCCCGAACGCAGCGGCGGCGGGAACTGATTTAAGTGGAAGCTCAGTGATAAGACGCTCCCAGTCGTTTATAGACTCAGGAACGCTGACGGTGGAGGAGCAGCAGGAGAAGTTCTTGAAGGGCGTGCAGAGGTTGCAGGAGAACAACGTCATCACCAAGTTTACACCAGGAAGATCGAGGTCGGGCAGCTCTTCGTCGTCATTATCGAGCAGTGGGGCGTCAACTGCTCCAACTCACAGGTCCATTCCTGTGCCCGAGGGGAGTGTTATGCAACGTGTTTGTGACGACTGCGCGTGTTCCCTGCAGCAGCGAAGGCATCACTACAATACGGTCAAGGTGTTCGAGCTATGTGAATTTGACCTGCAGGAACTGCGGACGCTGGGCCAAGTGTGTCGGAAGTGGCACCGCGCGACCATCATGTGTCTGTCCATGTTCCGACAGATCCAGTACTATTTGCCTACGCATCGATTGTCAGAGCGAGAGAAGAAAATGTTGATCATCAATCGCAAGTTCCTTGGTGGTCATACCAAGTGGCTGTTACAGCTCGTGAAAGCCGTGGACTTCTCCGAAGAGGACGAGGCAGAGCATTTCATTGCCAATTTGACTGAGAGTGAAGTTGACGGCCCTTGCTCTGTTCAGCGAAGACTCGAAAGAAACTCGAAACTGGTTGACGAAGTGCTGGAGTTACTACAGCAGGAACGCAAGCATAAATGCATGTTGACGATGTGCTCGCGCCTCTGCAAACCTCAAATTGGCAGCGTAGACGCTCTCGAGATCTTAGCTGATGAAACAATCTACAACCATCGACTACGTGCACTGGCGGTCGATGCGCTGCTGAAGACTGCGTCGGAGAACGAATGGTGGAGCTACCTGCATGTTTTGCTGCACAGTCTCAGCGTAGAGACGAATGCTTCTGGAAGTAAATTGGGCCAGGCACTAATTCGCCAGGCTCAGTGTGATATTCGATTCTGCTACGACTTGTATTGGGGGCTTACAGTTATGGCAGAGGACCCGAGCTGTCGTCGCAAGTTCGATGGGATGAAGCAGCGGCTTTTGTTGACTCTGGCGCAGTTTAAGGATAAGTCTTCGAATGGACGGGTGATGGAATCGCGAGAGTGTGATAGTGACGATATTGCGGAGCAACTCCTCCGCGGTCAAGAGTTGATTGATTTGATGTGGAAGATCCCGCCGCGGATTCCAGTTGAAGATGCGCGTCGAATCTTGGAAGCGTCCGTCCAGAAGTCATCTCTTGGTACATCTACTGATACGAAAGCAGACAGCAACAGCGAAACTTCTACACCTGGTGAATGGCCGCTGCTACGACTACCGGTGGACCCGCAAGTCAAGGTTAGTGGAATTGACTACAAGAAAACGGAGGTGAAGCGGAGCGCGGAGGCACCAATGATCATAACGTGTACAGGTGTCAATTGCGAGGAAGACGATAGTGAAGATTCTACTGATGCTAGCAAGTCTCAGCGAAACACTTGGAGCCGCCGTACGCACAAACTTCCGCATTATCGACTCATGTACAAGCGTGACGATCTGAGGAAGGACTCAATCGTGCAGAACATCATCAACGTCATGTATCTGATCTTGAAGCAAGAGACCAAGTTAGATATCCCGTTAGTGACATATCGTGTGCTCCCGACGAGCAGCTTCGATGGACTTATTGAAATCGTCGAGAACGCACACACGCTGTACTCTATCATCCGTGACCACGAGAAAATCATGAATTTCCTGCACCACCACAACGGGCACCGTACTCTCTTAGACATATCTTCGTCGTTTCGAGAAAGCCTGGCTGCGTACACAGTGATCACGTTCCTACTTGGTGTGGGAGATCGCCATGCAGACAATGTGATGCTTACGAAGGACGGTATTTTGTTCCATATCGACTACGGCTTCATCTTAGGCAAGGACCCGAAGCCGTTGCAACCTCCGATGCGACTCGACCACTATATGATCGAGGCTTTAGGGGGCACCCAAACACCGCAATTCGAGCAATTTAAGCAGCTGTGCGTGATCGCGTTCAACTGTCTGAGGCGGCATGTCAGTTTGTTCATGATTATGTTGACGCTGGTCGTGAAGGCGCTCCCGGAGATCACGGATTTCGGTGTGAACTACACTCAGAGCGACCTTGAGGCCTTTGTTATTGAGCGATTCCTGCCTGGTCAGTCCGATGAAGAGGCGGCCACGGCGCTCATGCTTCGGATGGAAGGCAAACTCAACGAACGCATCGGACTGAAGCTCAACGACTTTGTCCACGCTCATGCGAACGAGAAAACGGTGTCTAAGGGCATGACTTCTGTGGGATCGTCCGTCAAAATTGGTGTTGAAGCTGTGGAGGCTACAGTCTCCACCGTCGCGAGTTCGCTTACTAGTGGTGCTTCATCCATATATAAGTACATGTGGGGTGAGCCGCAACGGTAAGCTGTAATCTGTTGATCCAGGGTTGTTGGTGGCGGAGGTTGCGTGCTGAGGGATAACTGTACTTCGATGTGGTGAGTTGTGTGAAGAAGACCTAATACATTTTTTTCTGATAAAGTTGCTTTTCTTACATGCTCTTCTACTGCTCTTCTACTTACGATGCGATAGATCTCCGTCACTTGGCGTGTCGTTGAGCACTACTTTCTCGGAGGTTCCTCTCGACACGACGTCTTGTGCAGCACAAGATAGAAAGCAAAGAGTGTCTTGTGGGGACGCCAACTTGAAAGCTCGAGCACTTGAATGGTTCACAGCAGAAAAATAGTGCGAGTTTTTACGCACGGAATGATAAGAGACATCGTCCAGCAATATTGGTACTTCATCTCTGGAAATTGATCCACTTGATCAACGGGAACGACGAACGTAGATGGTATTCTACATGTACGTGCATTGTGGCAAATAGATTCAAGATTGTTTCAAGGCAACCTTGAAGCATTTCGCTTGGTGCGATCAATTATTTTTGAAGTTAAAATGAACTTCCCGGCCACTACGAAAGTAGAGAGATGATGCTGCATGACTCGCCAAAGTTCAGGTTGGAGAGCGATCCGCTGCTGGACGGTACGCTCATGTTCACATTGTTTAAAGCTTCAACAAACTGGCCATGGTTCGTCACGTACGGGTTGTTGCCAACGATGTAAAACTGCGTGCTACCAGCTAATGCCGATATGAGCATACTCGTAATAGAGACAGCATTCGCATCCACCGTGATAAGGTAAGACTGGTCACTTACTCCACGGGGAATACCCAGCTCGGGTTTCTGCGATAGAGCATAGCCCAAATACTGCTGCCCATAGTACATACTCATGTTTAGCGCACCAATACCATCCAGTCCCATTCGTGCTGTGTTGTTCAAGGTCACGTTAATATTGATCAGATACTCCGAGGAAGAGCAAGAAGTGAGCTCGATGTTCTCAATAACTGGCTCCGGATCGCTGAAACCCGTGAAGCCTTGAATTGGCAAGTCTCGTTTAAAATGAATCTCGTCAAACTCCATCCCCCACGCACGAGCTGTTAACAAGGCAGTAGAAGTCATCGTGATCTCCGCTTCGTTCACGAGCGCCTTCGACATGGTGTTGAACGCAGTTAAATTCGTAAGTGGCATGTCGGCGTTGATGGTGATGTTATAATTCTGCGATCCAGTATGGATCTTAAGGCCAGGGAACGGCAGTGTAGCGAACTCAAAGCCACCATAGAGGAGAGAAACGGTCGTTTTCTTCGTCGTGGCACCAATCCCCACATTGTGCTGGATGTTCACGTTTACATCGACTGAAAGGGTCTTGTTGTCCGGGATTTCCACGACGTCCATGTAGTTGAGCTTCATCTGTACGCTGCTGGCGTAGTGCTGGATGATAGCGGGGACGACAGCGAACCACGCTATAAGTATGACAATGAACAACAGCAAAAGCGCGAGTCCAACGATGACGAGGATTCGCTGCTTCTTCGTCATGTGCCACCACAGGAATCTCTTGAGCGGTTTGCCGTCCAAAATGCCGTCGTTAATACTCTCCTTCGTGCTGTTATCATCGGCGTTAAGGCGCACGGACGACAGATCACGGTACGCCACCATATTGGGCGAGGAGACCTCCATGATCTCGTTTTCTTTCGACATGGCAAGTTATTATCTGGAAGTTTTAGAGAAACTAAAGAAAAATGTTTAGAATCTTTTTAAAAATGCTGTTCACATCCTATTCCTTGGAGTAGCTGGTGATGTTGGAGGTCTCGAGCGATTTCTCCCAGTTCTGGCCATCGAAGGTCTCGGTGGTGATGCTGGTGATAGTCGCTGGGTCCACACAAGACAAAGTGATGGCGTATCCGTCTGGGTTGCTACGGGGGATGTAGAAGGCCTGGACGCCGCACTTCTTGCAGAACAGGTGCTTGGCCTCGTGCGTGTTGAACGTGTAGAGCGTCAGCATCTCTTCACCCTGCAGCAGACGGAAGCGGGACTTGGGCACAATAGCGTGTGCGTTCTGCTTCATGATGCAGATGGAGCAGTTGCATTTCGTCTGCACCAGGTCGCTGGGCGCGTCAAAATCGAACAGCACCGCTTTACAGTGGCAGGAACCGTGGTGGACGACGTACTCAGTGGTCATGACGGGCAGATTTGCAGAGTGAAGTGCACTACTGACTACTGTGGACCTTCACCAGCGGAATGATTTCACGAGTGATGGTCATTGCGCATGAAACGACGTGAAGAGGCTACGGACCAACTGCAGCTGAGTTATCCTCCAGGCCTGGCACAGACATGTACGTAGAGTTAGAAAGGAAGGATTTAAACGTGTTTAAACGACTGCTAGCCTCTCGACAGGAACTTGGGCGACTAAGGAAGAGGTTTGCACAGCTGATACCGGCAGAAGAAACGAGTCACGAGCTCCGAATTCCTTTAGCAAATCTACTGCAGATGCCGGAGTTGAGACTGCAACCGTTTGTGCCGCTGGTTGCTCGGTTGATACTGAATCGACAGGTGGCGGATGATAGCGCAAGTGGAGAGCTCGTGTCGTTTGATGTGTTTATGACGATTCTGTCCGTCTTCAATGTCAAGCAGTCACTTGAGTTTAAACGACGAGGTTAGTAAGACTAACACTGTCCTTTATCACCTCTGCTTACACGTTGGAATCGTAGTTCTCTTCGACATCTACGACCAAGAGAGCAAGGGATACACCACAGTCGACGACTTCCTCCGAGTCATATCGGAAGTATCTCGACCAAATGCCGCACAGAAGAAGATAATCTGTAGTGAGTTGGAGCTCTATCTCGCACCTTTTGTAAAGAAAAGCAACGAAGGCGTCAGTGGAGTTTTATTCAGCGACTTCAACCAGGTAATTATCAACCTTCACCTGCCTTATCTTATTTAATAATGCAAAATATCTGTAGGTTGTGAGCGATGAAGAAGTTTTCAGTATCCTCACCATATCGTACTAGGTCCATTTCCAAATATCCAAATGAAGCTCAGCTAAAATTACTTTTCAGCTCTTACTTTCGGCTGAGAAACGTCATTCACAGCGTTGGTGTCAGGTGGATTAGAATGGTCAAGTGGCACATTGGCACCTACGCTCGTTTGCGGCCTCCTCGGCGTGGTCACGAATGTGCCAAGTTCGATCTTGGTTTGTACTTCTAATGGTTGGTATTTCTACCACCAACTAATCAGTTTATTTTTTTCAGAACGAGTCGATGATGGTCGGTTCAATCGGACAATAATTGCGTTTCCTCCACCGGACGACGATGGCTCTCGGATGCATCTCAAGCAACGAGATGGTCTCGACTTCCACTTCAGCGACGTTTTTGATCCCAGCGTCTCCCAAGAGCAAGTATTTAACGCTGTCTGCCTGGTAAGCCCCAATTTTTGGCTACTGCTCTCAATTTTTGTAAACTCATGTGGCTTGTAGGATATTGTGCACAGCGCTTTGGACGGATACAACGGGACAATTCTCGCGTACGGCCAGACTGGCTCCGGCAAAACTTACACGATCACAGGGGGTGAGCACTACGCAGATCGTGGTATCATTCCTCGCGTTCTTTCGACCATTTTTGAGGAGTTTGAGAAGAAGCCAAACATGGGCTACTCGTGCTACATATCATACCTTGAGATCTACAACGAAAATGTCTACGACTTGCTTGATCGGTAAGCTACCACAGATCATTTCAGATAGTAATGCTAAAAGTATTATTTGCAGGTCCCATACTGATCGGCCGATTGAAGAGTGGACGAAAGTTCTGCTTATGGACGATGATGAGGGAGATATGCACTTCCGAAACCTGGGGTATGTCTGCACGGATAGTAATGGAGCGTTTGTATTCACTCAATGAATTGGTTGTAGTGTCTTTGAGGCAGTATCGGAAGAGGAGGCACTCAATCTACTTTTTCTTGGGAATATGAATCGAGTGACGAGCGATACGCCCATGAACCAGGTAAATTAAAAGAAAAAGAGCAACGGCACTTTATTTCACTGGTAACCTTGATATCCTTTTAGGCGTCATCGCGTTCTCATTCGATTTTCAGCGTCATGATCGAATCCCGACCAGTTGATTCCGACATGATCGTGACGTCAAAACTCCACTTGGTCGATCTTGCAGGGTCCGAACGAGTTTACAAACGTGACGTCACCCAGCGGATGCGATCAGAGGGGAAACATATCAACCTTTCCTTACACCACCTCGAACAGGTAAGTTGTACGCTCTGTCTTTGATCCCTTCTACGACCTGATAACACTCTCTTCTTTAGGTCATCTTGTCCCTGCGAAACAAGCGAAATACAGTTTCGAAAGCATACCACATCCCTTACCGCAACTCCATGCTCACATCCGTGCTGCGGGGTAGTCTTGGAGGCAATTGCAAGTCAGTGTTCATCGCTACGGTCAATCCTGAGAGCGATTTCCTAGATGAGTCCATTTCGACTTGCCGATTCATGCAAAGGTGCTCCGAAGTGGCAGTAGAAATCGCAGTGAACACGGAAGTGGATACTGAGAAGCGCTTGGAGGCGGTAGAAAAGCTCAATACAGAGCTGGAGGCTACCAATTTCGAGTTACAACAACGGACAGTGCAGTTGGAGAAAAACATTGAAGCTCAAGCGCTTCAGTTTGCCAAGAAGGAGCAAGAATGGGAACGGCGTCTAGCTGCAGCCCAAACTGAGACCCAGACAGCTTTAACCGCAGCGAAAACTGCGCGTGATCGGGACCAAGCCAACAAAAAGATTGACTGGATGCAATGCGAGGAAATGGTAGAGCGACTTCTTCTCACTGGGGATTTGCCGCGCGAAGAACTTGATAAGCCAAGGAGTGAAGGCGAGTTTCAAGAAGCGAGGCGGCTGTACGATGCGGTGGCTCAAAGTATCCGGGAGCTTGGGATGGCTACAGCTCTTGGCTGCCTTGTTGTCCTCAAGGAAAATACGTTCTTCGCATCCAACACTGCAGCAGAAATCCAGGAGCTCATGAGCAAGCAAACCCGAACGGTAGAGCTTCTTGAACAGCGACTACTGGAACAGAAGAGTGAGGCCGAACTTTTGAAAGAGCAGATTCAAAGCATAACGGAGTCTCAAACACCCGAAGGTGAACCAAAGACGTCCATTTGTCGATCGAAATCTCACACTGGAGCTCTAAGAAGACACCGTTCGTCACGTCGGCAATTTGAAAATGGAAGAGATGTCAGTACAGGAGGAGCTTCCAACAGCGGCAGTGATAGTGAAAACGATAGTGAGGCGTCCACTGCTTATGAATATGACCATCCAGTCACAACTCGATTGGCAGCAAAGCAACGTGATCGCAAAGCCTCCAAGAGATCCGAATACAGTAACCCAAGCTCAGAGGATTTTTCTAATGAAGACAAACAGATTACGCTTCGAGGTGCTACTACTACGACGGAAGACCCTGTTCCCCCTCCTCGACAATCAGGCAGTGACTTGATTCGTATGCGCATGGAACTTTTACGCATTGGGAGTTTATTCGTCAAGTACGGGCGCTTCGGAAAGCCTCATGTCCGATTTGTTTGGTGCTCGGCTGATCTTGAGTATCTAAACTACCGAAAGGTAAACAGTAAAGTTCCGAAAGCCACAATTCCGACACGTTCCATCGTGCGGATTTCTATTGGTCAAGATACGCGAGTTTTTGAACGAGCAAAGCAACGGGAAAGAGCACCACATTGCTTCTCAGTGGAGTACGAAGAGAATCGTACACTTGATCTCGAGGTACGCGATTTTGATACGGAGAATATTGGACATGAATTCATTTTTTGTTTCGTTTAGATCGCAGATGGTGAGAGCCCAGAAGTGAAGAAGATCAAGCGTAACGAGTGGGTGGATGCACTTCAGTTCCTTCTTAAGCTGAAAGCCACCCCTTCCCGGCAGACACAGCCACGTAATGATTCATCAGAATCAACCACCTCATAGGAGTAAACACTCCTGTTTCTGGGTGATTTCTCATTGAAATGCTCGTATTTCGGCACTAGTCTTTATCCCTAGCGTAAGAATTTCCACGCTAACAATCAGCATTTCTCAGATCTTTCGTAGATTAAGTTGCCCTCCGAAACAAACAAAGGCGATCTGTTGTCATTGGTCAATTGAACCCCAAGTACTCAAGTCGGCCACCACCACTACCCACCCAACCATAATGAAGACATCTTTCGCTGTCATCGCTCTCGCTCTTGTCTACCTGGTGTCTTTCGTCATTGCCGACCACCAACCAAATACGATGGTTGACCGCCAACCAAGTAACTTGGGATCGGCCGACGACTCATCCGATGTGGCCTCAGACCAAGATGACCAAGCTATGACCACAGCCTCTGGTCTTCCTCGCTCTTTCGGAGTCGTCGCCACCAGGATTAACGCCAAGAACAACACTGTTGTCATCAAGAACAGCAACATTTTCCTTTCGAAGAGCGACCTCAAGGTTCTCGCCAAGTCTATCCACAAGATGCTGTCGAACAAACAGGAGGCTGGTGTGGCTGCCTCCATGACGACCGAGGACCTCTTCGGTCTCCTGTCGAATGTCGCTACCAACCCGGCCGCTCTGTCCAATGCTGTGGGTATCATTTCAGCTGCAAAAAGCGGTGACACGAGTGCGCTGGCTGGTCACGTGGTGGGTCTGCTGGGTGCTGCTCTTCCAGCTGAAACTCCCGCTCCTGATGCAGGAGCGATGTCGTCTCCTGAGGTCCCCAACACGTCAGCTTAATGACCTCAGCACAATGATCGTCGATGTGGATGCCCGCAGCAATCCTGAATGAAGATTCCTGATCAGAAGAACTTTCATCCTACAATTTCTTAAAAACATGTCAATGTGAAACGGTTATTGGCTTCTTCTTTCTCAACGTTTACTCTTATTATTTGTTCGGTGTTCGGCTTCTTCTTTCTCAACGTTTACTTTTATGAAATGGGCACGCTGAAAAACACGTTGGAATACTTATTCATCAAAATTATGAAAATAATTTGGAAGTGTGATACTGAAAATGCTTAGTTTTAAATAAGCAAATAATGGCAAACCATTATTGACATTTTTGAGGAAGCACCTTTCACCCTTGTGACGGGTGAAACGTGGATTAAAAGAAATTAATTGGAATACAAGTGTACATGTACATGTACATTGCAAGTTAACCCCTTGGTTCCCAACGTCGTAAGTTACGACGAAACAGAATTTTTCGTCGTAACTTACGATGAAAATCTTCGAACAATAGAGATTGGCTCGAAGACAAAAAGCAATACTTTAATCAAGTTATTTTCCACTCGAGATTAATATAAGCTCATGAAGGTCACACAGGAAATGGCAGAAACTAGACAGGGATAGGGTCTGTAAAGGTGTGGCGCAGGTTGCGCAGCTGGGAAGATCCCTCATTTGAAAATTTTCCTGCTGGCGCGTATTCGATCGACTGGACGCACGAAACCTGACACGCTTCCTGAGGACGTCGACTTCCGGCACTTGTGGCGACAGCTACGAGAGGCTGGCTGGAGTTCCAGACGTCCTAAAGGTCTAGAGACTAACTGGACATACGTCAAACCAGGAGCGCCTGCTAACGGCGATAGAGGCGTCGACGTTTTTATCGGCGAGGCAGCCGTAGTGGCTCATATCATTGAGTCCGGACTGCTACGGACCGAGAACGAGGTGAGGTTGACGTTTATGCAGGAAATACCATCAGAACTAACGCATGTATACAGGGAGATGCGTCTGTAGAGCACGAGGAGCGCAAAGCTGAGGACCAGGTCAACCATGAAGCTGCTGTGCAAGACGGCGAAGATCGCAGCGAAGCGGAGGTCATTGTGCGTGCGTCCCAGATCGACACCAGTGTTCAGTTGTCCCAGGGCACTATGCAAGACTTGTTCGGTTCGCCTACGCCGAGCGAAGTGGAGCTGTCGCAAGGAGCTGTAAATCGCGCATTTGACCTTCCGCAAGACGACGCTCAGGATGGCATTCCAGAGCGGGATATCATTGAAGGGGCGGCTCAATTACAACATCTCTCGGGGGCTTCTGGAGCCGAAAGCTTGGACTCCGATGCACCTGTCCCTAGGCGAGTTCAGCCACGACGTGAATTCAAGCGCGACGTAAACTTTGTGGAGGCCAACGAGAACTCGAGTGACTACGAGCAGTTGAGCTCGGGAGATAGCGATGGCGGTGCACTGAGATACAATGAGGAGGCCTTTGTGGAGCTTCGTGACCTGGACGATGATGACGACGTCATTTCGGAGACGGATGCTGTCCAGATGGATGAGGCGTTTATCGCTTCACTAAGTATCGGGGACGACGATCAACTAAGCCGACCGGCGCTGGAAAGGCGACAGCAAACGCTTCGGACAATGCAATGGAGTCAACCATCGTCCAATTTCGAATTGTCTGACGAATATCCTGGCCTCGTCACCGAAGAAGCACATCCTGTTGTTGAGCTACGGAACCTGTGTGATTCACCACTGGATACATTCTTCTACTTTGCTCCGAAGTCTTTGTGGGTCAGTATCTGTGAAGAAACCAACCGCTACCGCAATCAGCAGATCCTCCCAAGAGCCGAGCGATTGCGTGCAAAACAGACTGAGCGGCGCGGGGCGCCAACCGAGACGCTGAAACAAATACGACGACGCCTTCGAATGAAGCCAGCGTATGACACGTGTGAGATTCTTCATGTGCTGGGTCTCTTGGTAGCACACATGTTGTGCCCGCAGCAACGGCGCTTTGCTCAACACTGGTCGATGACAGAATACGGAGCGGTCCCCGCTGGAACCTTCGGCAGGTTTATGCCACGCAATCGCTGCCAGGATATCCTGAGAGATCTACATTTTGTGGATAACGAAAGTGAGCCTACCCGTGACAAGTTGCGAAAGCTTCGTCCTGTGGTTGATAAATTGCAAAAGCGCTTCCTTGCCGGGTGGACGCTACCTACTGTGTTCTCTTTTGACGAAGGGGTTCTCCCAGCGACATCTAGACGAAACACCACGAGAATGTTCATGCCGGACAAGCCGCACCGATACGGCTCCAAAATGTTTATGACGTGTGATGCCAGAACTGCGTATTGCCACAGGTGAGCCCGTGCTTTTTTTCTTCAAATCGTAATGACGTAACTTACGACTTTGCAATTGACCGTGTTTTATTTTGTCGTAACTTTGGAGATTCGAGATTTACGTGGGCAAGGTGAAGGCTCGTGAAGATCAGGCGAGCGCATTTGACCATAAGACCGGAGCTGCAGCGGTGGTCCGCAACCTCAAAGTTGTACTTGCCTCAGGACGCCAAGCGTTTCACGCAGTCACGATTGACCGCTTTTATTCGTCCATCCCGTTGGCAATTGAGTTGCTGTCTATGTGTGTGTACGTCGTGGGCACTATCATGACAGGACGTCTTGGATATGATCGCAATGTTGTGGAGTCTCGGAAAACCAGACCAAGCACCATACCGCGTGGGTCGTTCACATTTTCGCGGTCATTATCAGTGCCAAGTCTGATCGCATTCCACTGGTGGGACCGTAAACCGGTCCATTACCTATGCACAGGGTCAGTGATGAATGCGTCAATGATCAACCGCAACGTGAAGGGTGCCGGGCCGACGACAGTGCCGTGTCCAAAGGCAGTAAACGACTACCAGGAGTGGATGGGCGGAGTGGATGTTCACGACCAACTCCGCCTCCAAACCTTCTCCATTCAGACATCCGTTCGTTTTGCTAAGTATTACAAGAGCCTATTTTTAGGTCTCATGGATCTCGTTATGGTGAACGCTTATATATCGCACAAAGAGGCGTGCAAATTCACGAATACCCCGGCGTTGAAGCGTGGAGAATGGTATGCCGTATTACACAAGCAGTTACTGCAGCTAAAGGAGCAGGATTTTGCTGGAGTGACGTCTACACCTTCTCCTGGAGGCAAGAAACGCAGACGAAGACGCGCTGGCCACTCTCTCATCCAGTTTGACGACTGGGTGACGGTCTCGGGCGTTCAGAAACGACGCCAACGTTCTTGTAAGGTATGCGCGCTGCTTCGTGGAGAGCGAAAGAAGTCGTTTCAGACCACCTTCTACTGTGATCAGTGCTCTATCGATGACGCAAAGTGCTACCTGTGTCCGAAGGCTAGGCGTGAGTACAGGGGCGTGATGAAAACGTGCTTTCAGATTTGGCACGATGACTTCGAGTGTGGACTCGCCATTCCGACTTCGCTGGGCAAGCGCGTTGTCCTGAGGCGACCTGGAAAGAAGACCGGTGAGCGGAAGAAGACCAGAAGAGAGCTGCTACGTGAAGAAGAGTGTGAAGCAGACGACGAGCAACGCCGTCGTAGTGACGATGGTAGTGAGGACGACAGTGAGTTTGATCTGTAGAAACGCAATAGTCAAATCCCTTGTGAGTAGCTATAAAACAAGCTTTCTTGAGTCATCGTACCTTCTGTCTAGCAAATTCTGGACTGATCAGGTTCCTAATCCAACTGTGCTCAGCTGTGGGTCTTCTGCAATGCACAAAGTTACGACTTTGCATATTTTCAACAACAAACGAAGCAGTGTAACTTACGACTTAATAAAAATTTCACCTGTGAAAACCTATGCTCCTAGCCCGATGTGGATAGTACACGGCTATACAAAGGACATGATACAATGAAGGTCGTAAGTTACGACTTTCTCTTAGCGGTTCGGAGGTCCAAATCCTGGGAACCAAGGGGTTAATTGTGGCTCAACGTGAATGTGCAGCTCAGTTGAAGTTACGTTCATCCTGACGTGCCAAGAAGAGATTTCCCAATAAATCTGCAAAAACTCTTTTGTAGTGGTATTTCCTGCGAGTTTCTGCGATTTCGACATAGGGGTCACACAAACCACTCCTCTGGGTATCCATGGCAGTGTTCAATTGGACTCCAAGAACTCAAGTCGGCTACCACCACTACCAACCCCAACGACCATGAAGACGTTTTCTGCTGCCATCGCTCTCGCCCTCCTCTGCCTGGTGTCGTTCGTGACGGCTGACCATCAACCAAATGCCGCGGGTTTATCGGCTGATGATTCCTCCGATATGAGCTTAACTCAATCCGGTCTGCGTGGCCACAGTGCTGTCGGACTCGTCTCGAACACGATCACCGCGAATGACAACAAGATCCTCGTCAAGAACAGCAACATCGTCCTGTCCAAGAGCGACCGCGTGCAGCTCGCCAAGACCATCGAGGAGATGCTAGCGAATAGCCCCGAGGCTGCCTCCTTTTCGACGAAGGGTTTGTTCGGTCTTCTGACCCGTGTCGCCACGACCCCAGGAGTCCTCTCCAATGCTGCGGGTATCATTTCGGCTGCCAGAAGCGGTGACACTGGCGCATTGGCTGGTCACGTCGTGGGTCTGCTGGGTGCTGCTATCCCGCCCGCCACTCCTGCTCCTGTGGTTCCGCTGCCTGGTCCTGTGGTTCCGCTGCCTGGTCCTGTGGCTCCGATGGTTCCTCCCGTGTCGACCCCGATCGATACTCCCGCTACCCCTTCCATCCCAATGGCCCCTATTTACGCCACTTCTCCAGTGTCACCCCAGGTTGCTCCTGCTGCAGCGATGACACCACCTGCGGTTCCGACCATGTCGACCTAACTGAAGACCGACATTTGTGTCAACGGCAAGGAGTTAGCTGTTCTTGCTAACTAATTGAAAATCGAAGCCAATATGCGTTAATCGTTTAAAAAAACATCAACTTTTGTTGAATCCGAATTCGTTTGTAGTAAATTTTTATAGTGCAGCATGCAAGTACCTACTCGGCGACTTCAGGAACCTGCACCTCTACGGTTTCTGGGGTCACCGGATCGATAGGCTCTTTCTTCTCTGCTGTCTCATCCCTCGCTGCCTCGTCCTTCGCATCAGTATCAGCACCTTCGGGCTCTCCCGATACGCAATGCGCTCCAAGTCTCTGAGTGATTGATGCTCTGTGGGTCTTACCCGGAAGCTTCATCATCTTACAAAAGTCGTCAAAGTTGAGTTTGCCGTCTTTGTCTGCATCAGCCCTTTTGATCATTTCCTGGCACTCTGCAACGGTAAAGTACTGCCCTAGAAGAGATTTGAGGTCTTCTTTCGTGATGGCTCCGCGGTGGGAGCGATCCAGCACGTGGAAGGTAGAAAGAAGCAGCTCTTCACCCGCTGCATCTGCGGGGCTGATGGTAGCAGCAACAAACTCGAGCAGGTTGATTCCATTTTCATTCTGTTGGTCGAGACTGCAAATGCAAATGTTAAGTTAGTATCAAAAGTAAAATACAAACACGGTTTGACACTTACGCTGCGAAGATCTTCTCTATGTCGAGCTGGAAGCGCATGAGAGGAGAAGCCATGTGTAGCTCTTGTAATGAGAGCTGGCCGTTATGAGCGACATTAAGCTCATTATACACTGCTGCATGTACAGCGACCTCCTGGGACGACATACAAAAGGCCATGGCCACGAGAGCCGCTCGCTTGAGCGGCGTATAGTTGCAGAACGATTTAATTCGCGGAACGAACTCGTCATACACTTCAGGAGCAATGGCTCGCTCCGTTGACTTGATCCATGGATGTTGGAGCACTTGGGCAGCCGTGAAGCGATTCGTTGGTTTGACCTGTCGGTAGAAATTAACGTAAGGGAAAAGAAGAATTCTCAAAACGTTAACAACGTACGTGGAGAAGCTTTTTCAGCAGCGCCTTCGCTTCGGGGGAAATTGTTTCCCAGTCTTTACCTGCGTACGACACTTCGCCTGCGAAGATACTTTCCACAAGATCATCCTCGGTATCCCCATAAAACGGAGCCTTGTTGCTCAGCAGCATGTACATGATGACACCCAAGCTCCACATATCGCACGTTTCCTTGTAGTTGCCTTCTAGTACCTCCGGCTGTAAGAAGCATCTTGAGTTAGTGATTGTTGCAGTTTTTTTGGTGGAGTTAACTTACAGCCATGTAGACGACTGAGCCCAGAACCTTGCGCATACTGGCTCCAATCTTGAACAGCGTACTAGCACCAAAGCTGCAACAAGAGTTAATTACGAGAATAATAATGATTATCATCATGTCGTACTCGCAAAGTTTGATATGACCACCACTGTCCAGTGTCTCGACGAGAATATTCTCGAGCTTCAGGTCACGGTGCTGTAGATACATCAAGTTAGGACACTGTCACAGTATCTAGTTTAGCACTGCAACACGTACACAAATACTACGCGAGTGCAAGTACTGTACAACTGAGGCCAGATTCCGGATAATGTCCTTGACCTCATCCTCTGGGAATTTCTTGTTACGCGCCTTCACGCGGTCTAGTAGCTGCAAAACGACGGATAATATGAAGATCCGGTACAAACTACTGTAGAATATCTATGAAAACGCATACCGTTCCCCCAGGGCTGAGCTCCATGATGATGTAGAAGTGATGTTCATCCTGGAAAGTTTCAAGCATTTGCACAATGTTGGGGTGGTGCAGGACACGGAGGAGATCGATCTCCTTCTCGAACTCGTGGCGTTTGCTGCCAGACTGGAAGCGAACGGTCTTCATAGCGTAGTGTTTGTGGGTCTTCAAGTGCTCCACCTTTTCCACCACACCGAAAGCTCCTCGACCCAACTCTCCTAAGCTGCGGTACACATCAGTCACTGGGGATTTATGGTGCATACAGAGTTTGGTCTGGAACATATTCGCACGGATCGTGTCGGTCGATTGACTCTGAGTGCAACCCATATTGACGTGGTGAAATCGACAATGAGCAGACTAACGACCTCAAGAATAGGCAGGAGGTTTAATTCTGCGAATAAGTTCAACGGAAACAAGCGTCTAAATACGAGCTACAAGGTCATGAATTTCGAAAGTAGTTTAGACATCTGATGCTGCTGGGCATTCTCCACAAGTTGAAGTGATTTTGGCAACGGAACGTTACCTGATGGTTTGGGTAAGTTGTCGGTAGTTTTAATGCTTGGAAGCGCCACTGCGTTGGGAGAACTTGGAGAAAAAGGAGTACATTGTTCCCAAGTGCGAAACTTTGCGCCAACTTCTTCGATTTGCGTCACGATCTCAATAAACGCCGCTTTCTGGATCTCCTCCCTGTCGTTGACAGTGTAGTATCGGAAAAATGACAGCAAGAGGTCTTCATGTTGGTAGCTGAATAATGGACCGTATAAATCACTCATAGCACTGCAGAATCCTCCTTTCCAATCCATCACATGCTTCCGTACGCGGTTATTTGGCTCATACACCTGTAGCCCCCATTTCTGGAAAGCTTCTTCCACAGCAACCAGGCCGGAGGCTGGGGAGACCACTCGATTATACTTTTTAACAGTAGCTTGGCCAGGTTGAAGTGGAAAAAGCCTCCACTGATTTCGGAGACGCAGACATATGCGGCGGAAGAATCGGCAAGCCAAACGCAAGTGCAGAGCATCGTTGTAGGTCAAATAACACACGATTTCGACTGTGGAATGGTTCGGAATTGCCTCAAACTGCCCAGCACGCACTCGCTTCGGCGGTGGAAAAGCCACGAGAAGGCTCAAACCCTCGCGAGTCTCAACTTCCGGTCTAGTAGCTGTCACGAGCATATTGGAACAAATTGCCAATGCGGTTGGAACGTTCATTTCGGTAGTAAAACTGTGGACGATGTGGAGACAAGCTCCAACGTCCGAGAAAATAAGCAATTGACGTCGTCCGACGTCACAAACGATAACCTCTCCGTGAATTCCAATGGAAATATCACAGGGAGAGGCAAAGACAGAGTAAATGACTGGTCGGATTTCCTCCGTAGTCTCCATCGTTAACAGGTTCGGTACTGGTTCACGACGACTACCCCACTCCAGTATTGGTTTTCCTCTCTCTGAAATCCTTTGAATTCGTTTATTCCCTTCGTCACAAACGAAAAACTCGCCTTTGCCATTGATGGCCAGAGCACAGGGGTTGATGAATTCTCCACGTTTCCAGCCGTACCGACCAATCACTTGGACAATGACCCCAGTTACAGTGATCACTTGAATCCGATGGTTCCCAGTGTCCACAACAGCAAGATACCCTCTTGACGTGAATTTTAAGTCGCTGATCCCTTTAAATTCACCTTTAGCAGTCCCAGGACGTCCAAAACAATGCTCCAAGTCTCCACTTCCAGAGAAAACCTGAACCCGATGTAGTTTCCCGTCTGCTACAGCAATTTCCCCTCGGAGATTTACCGCTACAGCGACCGGTTGCGTGAACTGATCAGGACCTGACCCGCGACTTCTGATCGTAGCAACTGCTTCCTTTCTCTTCAATACCATCATGATCTCTCCAGAACCATCGGAAAGGAAGCTTGCACTGTAAGAAAAGACGCAGCATTGGACTGTGTCACACGCTAACAAGCACCTGGTCAAAGGGTTCCAACGAATGCCTCGAGATGGAGGTAAATTGCAGTCCAAACACTCCACTACCTCGCTCTGCTTGTCCAGAACGTTATACTCTCGTCCACAGATCGGTGTGACCTTCAACTCCATGCTCGAAACCACCGGTTTTCTCGATATTTATGCCTGCTCTCGTCCATCGGAGTGCAGTTGAACACTGTCGTATTTTACCGTATTTTTCTCCGCATTTGCACGTTGTCTGGAGAGGAATCCAAGATATAGGGAGAGAACGACAAGACAGATCCCACACAGCGTCATACTCACGAGGAAGAGCAGAGCCCAAGACGCCACTAAACTTGGTAAAAATGGCATCACCATTCGAGCTACCGAAGCAGAAGCGCCAAAGACCCCCATCAACAGACCTTGAGGACGCGAACCCAGCACTTTGGAGAAGGCGGACACAACCACAGCCGAAGTGAGCGGGCAACCCACGCTCCACACGAAGATCTCAGCAAGCACGAACGTGTTAAATTGCGACTGACTGTGGGCTTCGTCGATGTCGTCGCTTCGCTCATTGTTGACGTGCATGTGTGCGCACAGGTAGAGGAGAATGGCGTTGCCCACGAGTAACGTGGAGAAGCCGAAGAGCAGGAAACTCACGTCGGATACCTTGTTACGCAGACCTTGGACTGATCCGTACGAGATCAAGCCGAGAAGCCCCACAACGAGGTAGAACGTGGATGCTTGATCTGTCGCCTCAACTGATTTCTGCTCTGCCGTCGTATTCCGGTTCGTCATCTCCAGGAAAAGCGGTACATTAACCGTCTCGAAGATTGAGAGGATCCCTCGCGCGTTGAAATTGACGAAGATGAAGACCAGCATACCCACTGTCACTGCATCGTCGGACAGAATCGGCTGCGCGATGTCGAATTCTTCCTTTTCCAAGTCGATTCTGAGCTCTTTTCCCTTAGATTTAGCGGAGGAAGTTCCAGTGTTAGATACTGGAGCGTCGTCACGTGAGATGGAGTCGTCAAAGATCAAGTTGTTGAACAGAATCGTTAGCAAATTGAGTACGACAAGCAGGAAACCTGGTGCAGTGAAGCGGTTGAACTGAATTAAACTCCCCACCACGTCAACTTGCGTGTCTCCAATGATACTTCCCAGTCCAGGCGTCAGTGCGTAGGCTAGAAACACCACCGTCGCAAAGAGTGTAAAGTACTGCAGTCTCTGGTCAACGCGAGTGAGCATCGCGATATTAGCCCGACAAACGCTTCTATTACCAGCACCAAAGCCAATGACAAAGCGACTCAACGCGAGTACAGTCCTGCTGTGCACCGACGGACTGTAGGGTAAAATATACAAGACGTTCCCCACCACAGCGCAAACCCCTGCCAAGTTGTACAGAACTCGGAACGACGTCCGATCGCAGAGCCATCCGAACAGAAGCGACGAGAAGAACCGACCAACGCTGAACAACGCAGTGAGTAGACCAACGTCCTCCAGTCCACCGCCCAATTCCTGAACGTACGTAAACAAAGTCGGTAGTACGAGCCCTCGCGCAGCTTCAGCTCCGAATTCAGACAAGTGGATCAGCACCATATGCCTGTACCAGGACTGTACTCGACGGTTAGAAACTACGTCATCCTCTCGCTTAGGTTCCTCCACTTTATCAATACATTCTTCAGTTATTTCAAGCGTAGACGTTGATGTTGCTCCCATTCTACCAGTTCTACAAGTGTTGCAACAATTGACACGGTGTCAAAACTTCAGCCAGCTACGTCAGATATCCCACTGTGTGTATTTTAATCCAATCAAGTAACTGCTATCCATCACGATGAACCAATGAGATTGCTACGTTTGTGACTCCAGTCATTCACGAACGGACCCCCTCGACCAGAAATGGACTGTACGTCACCGTCGATGCTCATCGGCGCCAATTGGCCTAAGGAGGTACTGGAGAACCCTCTGTCTCTAGACACTGATAACTTGTCACTTGGAGCTTCGGTGAGCCATTTGGACCATCGAAATGGACAGCGAAACGTGTACAAATTCGGTGGCACATCGGTCGGGAGCCCTGCGAGACTCTGTGGCCTTGTACGCATCATCCGGGAAGAAAGGGAACGAGTTTTGGCTGTGGTCGTGTCGGCAATGGGCCATTCTACTGATTATCTCTTGGAAGCAGTGGCTCTCGCTGCTAAAGGGGACGCTGAAGGTGCCTTGAAGGTTGTGGATAAACTTCAGGAGCTGACGATCACGAACGCGCATGAGACACAGAAGGAGCTCCAAGTGGAGAATGTGGAAGATATGACGACACTTATTGTGGACCACTTCAAGCCTCTGCGTGAGCTGCTGTTCGGGATCTGTTTGTTACAGGAACAGACTGCTGCTGCGACCGATACGGTGCTGTCGTTCGGTGAACGGATCAGTGCGACGATCGTGGCGAAGCTCCTGACTAAAGCAGGCGTTGAAGCGTTCTTCCTGGATGCGAGAGACTGGTTAACTACGGACGACACGCACGGGTGTGCGAAGGTCTTCTTCGACGAGTCCAAGGAGAAGCTGCAGGAACTGGCCAAGCTCTGGAAGCCCAACACGTTGCCAGTGATCACGGGATTTATTGCCAAGACCCACAGTGGACGGACGACCACCTTGGGACGCAATGGGTCGGACTACACTGCTACGCTGGTGGGCTCCTCGCTTGGTGCTGACTACGTGCTCATCAATACAGATATCTCCGGCGTCATGACGGCCGACCCGAGGATCGTGGACCGCGCCGTTGCACTTTCTCATTTAAACCACCACGAAGCTCTGGAACTTGCAGTCTACGGTACGCGTATGTTCCACGCGCGTACGATGGTGCCGCTCATCAAAGGTGACGTGACCATGCTCATTCGAAACACCATGGATCCGGACGGCCACGGGACGTACATCAGTGGCGTGGGCCGTTCCGGTACCCGTGAGACGTGCACGACTTCTCTGGAGAATCTGGCCATCATTGAGGCCCGCACGCGTATTCTACAGGACGGCAGCAGTGACCCCCATCAACAGGGAAATATTGGTGCTCGTGTTACCAAAGTTCTGGAAGAGCTTAAGATTCCAGTGTGGCTTTCGATCCGTGGAGCTCACGGCCAAGCTATTAGCGTTGTGGTGCCGCGTAGTGCTGAAGAAATTGCTTGTGCGGCTATCAACGCTGAGTTGAGCGCTGAAATTGCGTCTCATGAAGTGGATCCGCTCAATTCTGAATCCCCTGTGACGATGCTGTCCGTCGTGGCTGAAGATTTGTCGAAGATTCCGTACAACCAGACTAAGTTTTTCGGAGCCCTCGCTGACGCTGGTATCGAGGTGTTGGCTGTCGGTCAAGGAACGAGCTCACGGTCACTGAGTTGCGTCATTCGTGGCAACGACACTAAGGTGGCTGTGCGTCGCGTACATGACGCTTTCAACGTGGACTACCTGGTCACCAATGTTGTACTGTTGGGTTGCAACCACATCACTTTGGGCGTCGTTCGTCAGCTCCAGAAGCAGCAGGAGTTGTACCGTTATCAACACAAAGCGCGCGTCAACATCGTCGGCTTTGGCTCCAACTGCTGCGATTTCCTGTACAACCCGAAGGGTTTTACATTCGACGAACTGATTACGCGTCTGGAAAGCTGTAAGAGCACCAATGCGGTCGTGTCCGCTTCATCTGCTCCCAGTGCATCCACTCCGTACGCTGGAGCTCCTTCAGTGGAGCAGTTAGACGAGTTACAAGACCTGGCCATTCCCATCTTGATTGACTGTTCCGGCCAGGGCAACACGCAAGATTTGTACTCGGCCTGCATTGAGCGAGGCATTCACGTCGTCGCGTCCAATGCACGCTCAGTATGTCGGTTACCTCCGACGTCCTCGCGTGAAAGTGTTGCCACAACACGCGCCAAGACAGGTCGTACGTTCTTCATGTACACATCCACGATCGGCGCCAGTTTACCGGTCGTTGACACGCTCGGCAACATTCTACGCACGGGTGACCGCGTTCTCGGTATTGAGACGTCGCTCAGCGGCTCGATGAACTACGTCGCTAACGAGGTGATGAAGGGCAAGAAGTTGTCGGAAGCCGTCGGGGAGGTGATCCGTCTGGGCTACTGTGAGCGGGACCCTCGCGAAGACTTCACCGGAACGGATATGGTGGCCAAGATTGTGGTACTTGCCCGTGCTCTCGGCGTTCACGTGAACCCGAGTTCTGTAGAGTTGGAGCCCCTGATTCCACAGAGTGTGCTGGATACCATCGCCTGGTCTAACGATATGGAGGTGGAGGATATCGTGTCTGGCCTTGAGACGCACGATGAAATCTTCCGTGAGAAGTACTACGTACCGGCCATGGCGGAGAACAAACGTCTTCACTATGTAGCATCGATCGACCTGTCCAAGTTCCCCTCCATCCAGGCCAAGATCCGACCTGTGCTCATCAGCGAGGATCACCCGGCGTTCTACACGAAGGAGAACGAGATCGCGTTCGGCTTTTCTTCGGTGCAGTACCCCAACCCGCTGGTTCTTAAGGGCTCTGGCTCTGGTGCCGCTGCTAGTGCCACTGGAGTCCTACGCGACGTCCTCACTATCCTCAACTCACTCAACGGCAAAAGCGTCCACGTCTAAGTGATCTCTGGACAGGAAGGAGTGCAGTACGAGTGCAAGCCAATTCTCAAGTGGCAACTCCCATCGACCGACTACTTCCGCTCGATGAGAGTTAGCTGTCGTATTCCATTTCAATTTGCATCCATGAAATAAACAGAAGTTTGAGTTCATGCTATTTTTTTTGCACTTTGCAACTGCGAAGTGCTCGAAAGGATACATGTACTGTATGAGAGGTATAAGTGATTCTATTTCTATTCGTTTGTCTTTTCTCGAAAAGCGAAACGCGCTTTAAAAGAAGTGACGCATCGAGTGGTGGGCCACCACTGCAAAAAAACTACGGAGTCAAACAGAGAGAAAAGTACTTCCTCCTACCCGAGTTTGTCGTTATCACCGCAGACACAGCCGACAAAGAACTGTACTGTCCAGATGCCCGCGTGCTGGATAACTCCCACTAAAACGAACTCAAAATTGGGGAAGTTGGTTGTTTTTTTGTTTTTACGAATAAACGCATATCGGCTTCGATTCTCAACTAGTTAGCAAGAACAGCTAACTTCTTGCCGCTGACACAAATGTCGGTCTTCAGTTAGGTCGACATGGTCGGAACCGCAGGTGGTGTCATCGCTGCAGCAGGGGCAACCTGGGGTGACACTGGAGAAGTGGCGTAAATAGGGGCCATTGGGATGGAAGGGGTAGCGGGGGTATCGATCGGGGTCGACACGGGAGGAACCATCGGAGCCACAGGACCAGGCATCGGAGCCGCAGGAGCAGGCAGCGGAGCCGCAGGAGCAGGAGTGGCGGGCGGGATAGCAGCACCCAGCAGACCCACGACGTGACCAGCCAATGCGCCAGTGTCACCGCTTCTGGCAGCCGAAATGATACCCGCAGCATTGGAGAGGACTCCCGGGGTCGTGGCGACACGGGTCAGAAGACCGAACAAACCCTTGGTCGAAAAGGAGGCAGCCTCGGGGCTGTTCGCTAGCATCTCCTCGATGGTCTTGGCGAGCTGCACGCGGTCGCTCTTGGACAGGACGATGTTGCTGTTCTTGACGAGGATCTTGTTGTCATTCGCGGTGATCGTGTTCGAGACGAGCCCGACAGCACTGTGGCCACGCAGACCGGATTGAGTTAAGCTCATATCGGAGGAATCATCAGCCGATAAACCCGCGGCATTTGGTTGGTGGTCCGCCGTCACGAACGACACCAGGCAGAGGAGGGCGAGAGCGATGGCAGCAGAAAACGTCTTCATGGTCGTTGGGGTTGGTAGTGGTGGTAGCCGACTTGAGTTCTTGCAGTCCAATTGAACACTGCCATGGATACCCAGAGGAGTGGTTTGTGTGATCCCTATGTCGAAATCGCAGAAACTCGGAGGAAATACCACTACAAAAGAGTTTTTGCAGATTTATTGGGAAATCTCTTCTTTGGTACGTCAGGATGAACAACTGTGCAGGAGCCAACAATTCGCTCTTACTCTGCTGCTGTAACTTGTAATGTACACTTGCATTTCACTTTAATTTCTTTGAAAATTGCTTTCTAAAAAAATTCTTTGAAAAATGCTTTCTCAAAAATGTCAATAATGGTTTGCCATTATTTGCTTATTTAAAACTAAGCATTTTCGGAATCACACTTCCAAATTATTTTCATAATTTTGATGAATAAGTATTTCAACGTAGCGGGTGTCCATTTCATAAAAAAGAAAAAGAGTAAACCTTGGGAAGAAGAATCCAAACTCCGAACAAATAATAATAGTAAACGTTGAGAAAGAAGAAGCCGATAACCGTTTCACATTGACATGTTTTTAAGAAATTGTAGGATGAAAGTTCATCTGATCAGGAATCTTCATTCAGGATTGCTGCGGGCATCCACATCGACGGTCATTGTGTGATGTCATTAAGCTGACGTGTTGGGGACTTCAGGAGACGACATCGCTCCTGCATCAGGAGCAGGAGTTTCAGCTGGAAGAGCAGCACCCAGCAGACCCACCACGTGACCAGCCAGCGCACTCGTGTCACCGCTTTTTGCAGCTGAAATGATACCCACAGCATTGGACAGAGCGGCCGGGTTGGTAGCGACATTCGACAGGAGACCGAAGAGGTCCTCGGTCGTCATGGAGGCAGCCACACCAGCCTCCTGTTTGTTCGACAGCATCTTGTGGATAGTCTTGGCGAGAAGCTTGAGGTCGCTCTTCGAAAGGAAAATGTTGCTGTTCTTGATGACAACAGTGTTGTTCTTGGCGTTGATCCTGGTGGCGACGACTCCGAAAGAGCGAGGAAGACCAGAGGCCGTGGTCATAGCTTGGTCATCTTGGTCAGAGGCCACATCGGATGAGTCGTCGGCCGACCCCGACCCCAAGTTGCTTGGTTGGCGGTCAACCATTGTATTTGGTTGGTGGTCGGCAATGACGAAAGACACCAGGTAGACAAGAGCGAGAGCGATGACAGCGAAAGACGTCTTCATTATCGTTGGGGTGGGTAGTGGTGATGGCCGACTTGAGTACTTGGGGTTCAATTGAACAATGGCAACAGATCACCTTTGTTTTGGAGAGCAACTCAATCTACGAAACCCCTAAGAATTACTGAATGTTAGTGTTGAAAGTCTGGAGAAAGCGACAAATTAGAAAGTAAAATCTTGTAAACAAAAGAGACTTCTCCATTTTATCTGATAGCACACGGAGAAAAGAGCGCAATTTGACCCTAAACGCTTTGCACATTGTTCAGCTTGAGATCAACCCCATCAGTATTCGCAACGTCAGGACTCTTCTCTTCCTCATCAGGTGTAACGGGTGATGCGACACCCAGTGGGGAGCTATGAAGAGCATTGGACCTTGGTGTGAACTCGAACGTCGTCTCCTTGGACCCATCTTCCTGCACCTTCTCCTCCGTCGGCAACTTGCCCTTCAAGTACAAGTAGTCGTTGTATGCATTGCGGTACTTGCGGTGAATGATGAGGATCCCCATCAGCAGCAGGAGGACCACAAAACCGATCACAACAATAGCCACGTAGACTGAGTAAAGCGCCTTCGTGTCCAGTACAACCGCGCTCTCCGTGCACGTGGAGATAGTATCGGTGCTTTCTGACTCGGAACCTCCGTAACACGCCAGCTTGCGAGCGTACGACACCAACTGCTCTCCACCATTGCAAGTTGACCGAAGCTCGTTGAAGTAGTCGTCATCGCACACAGGACAAGCGTACGCAGTCTTCCAGACAATATCCCAATTGCACTGGTCATCGTCCTGCGAGGCGGACGCTGGCTTGCTCGTAGTACCTAACAAACAAAAGCAATTTGTCACCTCTTTGCCTAAAAATTCACTGATCCTCATTACCTACCGCTGTTGAGATCGCATTCGAAGTTGAAGGTCGTTGACATCGTCTTGCCGTTGACGCAGGGAGATCCATTAGTGAACGAGACCTTGACGCCAGCTCCATACTCCAACGGTAAGATATCCATGTGACTGCCACCATTAATGAGTCTCCATTGCTGCAACAAAGAACTTTCGAGATTAGTGCCACAAATAAAATCCTGCTAAGAAAGAGAGTACGTACCGCTGGAGCAGAGCACATGACGTTGCCGTACACGCCACTGTTCTGTTGGAAGTAGTTGCCTGCTTCCCGAGGGTTTACCATACTGGCAAATACAACGTAGGCTACCTCCTTGGTCGTATCAACTTCCTGGTCCACAACTTGACCTGGCACCTGCTCCAACCAGCCACTTCCAAGAGGCCGGAAAAGCCCTGCAAACCAATAGTTCTGGTTGTCGGCTTGGAAGGCCATGGACGACTCCACCGGTTTCATCGACTGCAGACTCGTCGAGTTGCCGTACACGGTATCATCCAGAATCCAGCTTTCGTTGCCCCATACTAGCTTCTCCAACAGCGAGAGGTTGTACGTCACTTGCAAGCCATCGAGCGCTGAAGACACGACATCCGACGATGCTGACGATGACAGCATCACGGTCTCCGAGGATGCACTTGCGTTTAATGTGAGAGCCTGAGGAGCAGCGCAACTCACTGCCCCGGGACTACTGTACGTGTTCTCGCCGCACGGGGTACACTTGGAGGCGCCCTCCTTCGAGTACGTATTGGCTGGACACTCACCACAAGCGACAATCCCCGTTGAGTCCCCAGCTTCAGCGAACGAACCAGCCGGGCAAATACGGCACCCGTAAGCCTGCGAGTCGTCATCTGGGTTAACCGGTTCATATCCGGACGGACAACTATCACAGCTCACGCCGGCGCCATCTTCTGTTCCTGTAAAGCCTAGATACGTCACCTTGGCCTCAATCGCACGCTTGGCTTCCGCACTAGTGGCCCGTACCACAAAGGCAAACATCTTGACAGTTGTGGTAGTAACGTTGATCTGGATAATCTCACTGAATGTGCCGTTCTCACCGCCATGAAGCAGGTGGACGAAGCTTCTATCGTCGCTTGCTCTACTGCTGTCACTGCCATCGGAGCTGCTCGGACCGCTTGAAAGGTCCATCACCTTCTTGGACTTCTTGTTTACACCAGCATCGCGGATCTCCAGCTCTACCCACGCGCGCGAGCCGTCGACTTCAAATGTAGGGACACCACTCAACTTGTACGTCAGATTGAACGAACCAGAATGGACAAATGGGACGTTGAACGAAAGAGCTGAACGACTTGGCCGACTCCAGTCGTCACCATCATCGTCACTACTAGTGTGCTTGGCAAACTGTAGCCCGCTCTTCGTCAGCTTCCAGCCAGCGTGCTCTGCAGCTTCGGTGTTGAAGATCTGTGGCCAAGAGTTCCACGCGTCCGGAGTACCTACTCCGTACTCCAGCGCATTGACCACTACTGTGCCAGCAGGACACTGCTCGCACTTCCCTGAGGCGCCTAGAGCTTCACCAGTTCCACAAGCTTCACAGTCTCCCGATTCCGCAACTGCGTAGCCACGTGCACAGCTCGCACACTCGACACCCTTCTGCGGTGCCGGCAGTTTAATGCTGCTCTTCAGCTTCGTATTACACGTCTGCGGTTCACTCCACGAGTACGTCACATCCCTAGCTCCATTCTTACAGACAGTGTACGTCTCCTCCACGTCGTCCATCGAGCATGCACGTTGCTCCACACACGAGGATATACCGATAGATCCTTTGGGTGCGTAAGTGTTCTTTGGGCACGCATAACAGGTAAAATCCAGTTCACTGTTCGACTTGGCTGCAGCGTACTCGTTTGGACCACAGAAAGCGCATAGCGATCCACCGCTGTTGGTCATATCTCCTCCGCACGTATGGCAATGCAGATCGGACCACGCAGTTCCTACCAACTCGATCACTTTCAGATATGCCTTGTCCTCTCCAGCATCTCCAGCATAGTCCTTCATATAGTTCCAAGCTAACGTATGAGCACCAGGCGAGACCTGTACTACAGCTTCCTTCCAGCCGTCTGACTGAGAGACCAAGCCCGCACCTTGATCATCGTCAATTTGGAACATAAGACCGTCATACGGCTGCTCAGCATCCACCCGGTACTTGTACGTCACAGTTCCTTCCCGCACGAAAGTGGCGCTAACACGTAGCGTGGAGTAAAGCCTCGTGCCTTCAAAGTTCTGCATCACTCCTGAATTTTGACCCGACGAGATGTAGGAACCATCGGCCGAAGGCTCCCAAGGGTTACAGTTATGCTGCCATTGACCTGTGTACATATTTTGGGTCATACAGTCCGTCTGGAGCTCAGCAGATAGAGGAGAACTCCACGCATCTGTGCGTTGGGAGAACAATTGACCTCCTCCTAAGGAGTATTTGCCCTGTGGACAGCGCTCACAGCCAGATACAGGCACAGGACCAGAAAAACTGTATCATATCATATCATATGAGAAAATACGAATGTCATATAGATAAAAAGTTTGCTGACGTACTTGGCGCCGAGATAATATCCACGGTCACATTGCACGTCACAGCGAAGGCCATGCACAGGAGCTACAAGCCGAGGAAGATGTTAGTGAGTTTCCATGTCTCTCCGAGGGGTTTTCCTTACGTTTAGCGAGCACTTGGTTCGTCATATTCGCTGCACAAGTGGCTTCGTTCTTCAAGTAATAGAAGAGCGTGCGCTCGTCGTCCACGCAGTCACTGAAGCCATAATGAAACTTGGGACCTGCCGCTAGCGCTGAGGCAGCGGAACTCGCCGCTAATAGCCACGCAAGCGTCCGCATCCCGTACGAACGTCAGATCTGGAGATGTGGGGACTGACACGCGTGGAAGTGTACCCAACCTTTACACCAGAATCAGATGCCTGCATAGCGCTGCATTGTAGCCATTTGTCTGATTCTAAAGAAATACAACAATAACGGAATTCCATCTGATAAAAGACAATTCATTCTCTTATAGGCGATGCTAAACTTAAGTAAAAATTGAGAAGAGAGTTACGGCACTTGGTGCTACTAAAGCTTGTGGTAGCGTGGTTCAATTTGACTTAGTGGTGGCCACCAAAGTCTCCGCCGGTGCGACGTCCACCGTAGTTCCCTCCGCGGTATCCGTAGTTCCCGCCACGGTGGCTAAAGCGGTGAAATTCCGGTTCAGTATCATCGGCCTTGATCTCAGCAGCGTTGTCCTTGGCAACAGGATCTTCAGCAGCGACAAAAGCGGCCACAAAGGCGAGAGCGGCAACGATCGCGAAAACAGTCTTCATAGCTGCGGCTTGAGCGGTAGGAGTCCAATTGAACACTGGGATTCCAAGACTTGGGAAAAGAAAAACATGGTAGGACAACGCTCGAGTTTTTCGTGGATTCTTTTGACGATGGGAATTGACACTTAACGGTTGCATCACTTTCCCAGAACTACCTCAGCTCAATTTGTTGCGAGACCATTCGGCAATTGGATACCAACTCAAGAAGCCAAGACAACCTCCAACCGAAATGAAGACTTTCCTCGCGATCGTTGCTGCTTTTGCCATTGTGGGTGCGTTAGCTGCTGCTGAGGAGCCTGTGAAGAACACCGAGGTTGGACCGGATTCAATCGATGAGGACTCGCCAGAAAACCATGAGTACCATGGCGGCGGCTTTCGTGGTGGATATGGAGGAGGCGGATACGGTTATCGTCGTGGTTGGGGAGGTGGCTACCGCCGCTACGGGTACCGTGGTTGGTAAACTTCTGTAGGTGTACAGGATGAAGCCACCAGTAACGGAACACATTTGACACTTTTCACTAGCCATTTTTTTTAGTTGAATGCAATTTTCAACGTGAACTCAGAAGGTGCCACCTCAGTTTTTGTTTTACTGTTGATATCCTTTCCACTGCGTATACCGTTTGGGAAAATTTCACGGAAACTACCATTTCAAAGGGTGTATTGAGTGTTAACACCGATACTGCGGCCATTTGAGTCCCAAAGCTGCGGTTTGGCCGTCATTTCGATCTTCGAACTCGGTGGAGTAGATCCGTTGTGTGTAAAACCAGACGGCACATCGCTCGGAGGTGCTTTGAATTCAAACTCATGTACTAGACACTGTCGCTGCTTTATCCAGTGGCACAGGATCGTCATATCATCGTAGGCATTTTGCGTCACACAGAGGGTGTCGCCGTCTGTTACATTTTCCAGAGTTGAGATCCGCTTCAAACGCTTAACAGTTCGTAGGTTGTTGGATCGCCTTCGAGTATATTCAGGCAAAACTTCCGTCACTTCTCGGTAAATTCCTGCAATTTGTCCAACTGAAAACCTCGCTCGGATGCGCTGCTCCAGCTGGTAGAGTGAACTGAACGTAATATAGGTCGTTCCAAGACGCCGATTGCCGTACAAATAGACCGCACAGAGATACCGAGGCTCGTATTCGCTAAATGGCGGTGGATTTGCCTTGAATTGGCTCAGATATGTTGGAGGTTGAGTAGCTTGGTGACTACATTTACTTGAATCTTTGGGCCTTGGCCCCTTCAAGCGAGCCGATTCAACAAGACGCTGTGCTTCTTTAATTTGTTGCAGCCGTCGACGAGCATAGTTTTGACGGATAATATGCTGTTGGAAGCTCGTGTTTTGATAGCTGGACCAAACCACTTTGCCCCCAGGTTGAGTCTGTTGCTTTGGTGCTTCTACATCTTTCACGCCTGTTGAAACCCGAAATCGACCTCCGATTCCATGTCGACGTTGCTTTCGAAGCGCTTGTCTTTTGATGTGCAAAGCGATCGCTTTCTTCGTTCGCTCACTAAACACTCCGTTTGAACTCTTTTCATCACCACCTTGAGTTTGACTGGCAGTGGCAGGGGCAGTTTCAGTCTGTTGTGTTTGATTTTCTTCTAGAGTCTGGTTCAACTCGTTCAATTCGCTCGCGAAGCTATCAAGCTCGTGCGCAAGGTCTGTTTCAGGTCGAGTTGACTCAACCTTAGCCTGCTGTGTTTGATTTTCCTCTAGAAACTCGTTCAATTCGCTCGCGAAGCTGTCAAGCTCGTGTGCAAGCTCTGTTTTAGGTCTAGGTGACTCCTGTTGTGATTGATTTCCCTCCCTATCCGGAATTTTGTTTGTTTGGTCATCTTCTTCATCGAAACTATCCGATCAAAACGTTATAAGAATAACTACATCTCAATCAACTCCCACGTACCCGTGATTATCAGCTTCTAGACACGCCAACAAAGTGGTGCAGTCCTCCGTAATCTCCTCCAGTGAGGAAAGTATGTCCAGCCCAGCACCGACAACCTCCTCGAGGTCATCATCTTCTGCCTCAATTGGCTGCAACTCGAATCCACGACACAACGCGTCCAATTCTCGCGTGCAGCTTTCCAATGTATCCGCTAAATCTTCCTCTTCGTCATGCAGTACTAACGGTATGTCTGCCATGTAGCTATAGCTTGCGTCCGTTGCCTGCCAAATTTACATCCAAGTGTCCCTTATATTTAATATCGAAGAGACATGCATTTTATATTTTATATCGAAGAGACACGTCTAATATCGTTTTTATAGTGAAGTGGCACACTCAAGAAGTATCTAATCTAGCCGTCGCTTCGTCCTCAACCAGAAAGGAAATGGACCCGGCAGTCGGTGATACTCGGCGCAGTTACCTGTCGGGGCTGCTGCGCGGTCTTTGGACGCCGCGCAACACCCGTCTGAGTGAGGACAAGGGCTCACAGCAGGCGTTGACTCAGTTTCTCGACGAATTGCAGTGCAATGTGCTGTATGCACGACTAGCAAGTGGAAGTGACGACGTTCTACTGTCCAACACGTTGCAAGACGAGGAAGTAGGCAACAATGACGAGTCTGCGGCTTTCCTTAAGCTGCAGAGCTCGGAGCCGCTGACTCCTCAGAATATGAGCACGAGCGTACAGCTTACTTCAGCACTACAAACGCCACTTCAGAGTCTATACCAAACGCTGCACCAAGTGTACGCACCTCTGCTGCTTCGAGACGATGCGAAAGCGAGTTTATTGCCACAGAAGCTTAAGGATGTTCTACTGGAACTTGACGCGGGCTTAGGCGCTTCTGTCTTGCTGCAAGGAGGGAAGAGTGCTATGGCTGCAGGGAACGACGACGGCCTTATGAGCATCGCTACTATGCGCGATGAGTTCGCGTACTGGGAAGCGATGCAGGACGACGCTCGACAAGCACGACGAGCAAAGAAGTTCAGTGCTGTGTTCGATACTGTACACCAGAGATTCACAGCCCCTCTTGGAGACTTGAGCTTCGACGAAATGGGAGATCTCTTAGACGATGCGTTGAACGTCGCTGATGATCTGTGGCGTCTTGATCTGGCGAGGGATCAACTCTATCCCCAACGTCGGATGGACCACCTACTTGGTCTAGTAACGAGCGCTATCAACACGTTCATACTGGAAAAAGCTAAGACTCTTTATGAAGACGGGAAGGAAGGCAGCGTGTGGCAAGCTCCTTTTCATTCTGTCCATCATTTGCTACAGCAAGGCGTAGCTCTGTGTGAGAAGTGGAGGAACAGCATCGAGTCTCTGACTGGGACGTTGTGGCCGGCACACAGTGAACACGCGTGGGAAGGCCCCGTGTCCACTCAAGTGGAGCGTGTCCAGCTTCTAAGCGCTCGACTAGATCAAGTTCTTCGTGTACGTACAACATACGAGGAGCTTCACGCGTTGCTACCGTCAAGAGGAGGTAAGAACCAAGAAGAAGAGCTGGCTCAGTCGTGTTTCCGACCTTTTGAACGTCTGCGTCCGCTATACTACAACGCGTACACGGAGCCTGCGTGGCAACGCGCGTTGAGTGAATTCGATCGGTCTCTCACTCCTATGGAGACACAAGTGGCTGTCGTTCTACGGGAACAACTTCGTGCTGTTACATCCAAGCCGAGTGCAGCCGCACGACTGCTTCAACGCTACCAGCACCTCCTACAACGTCCTACATTGGCCCAAGCTCTTGCCGGTGAACGGGATGCTCTTCTCGCACAGCTTTTGGCTCACGTGGATCAACTGGACAGCGACTTTGAGACTCGCAGGCAGAATCTTGGGACCAGCAGCGCTGGCTCAAGAGAGAAGAAGAGCGGGATGCACGTGGGGAAAACCCTGAGTAGTGACGTCAACGTCATCGTGTGGGCTCACGCTTTGGGCCGACGTGTAGCTGACATGCAACGTCTAGCGAAAGGAGTGTTGGTGGACTTACCTGCACTCCCTCGTTTATCGCAGCAGTGCGATAAATTAGCAGCGAAAGCCAGTGGTCTCGTACTGGATCGCGTTCGGGATTGGCAGGAGGCAATGCTACGCTCACTGGATGAAGACGATGATGGAGGACAATCGCTTCGTCTTCGAGGAAGACTCATGCAGATCGACAAGCAGAGCGGAGATCTGGTCGTGAACTTCAGTGAATTCCTCGTCACGTTGCTACGAGATGTCCGTCAGCTCACGGAGCTTTCGTCCACACAGACTGGAGATGCCTGGGTACCTGCTCGAGTGCGTCAAGTTGCCGAGGAGGCGGAGAAGTACTACCGCTTTGGCGTTACCTTGCAGAAAGTAGCGAACTTCTACAACAGCATCGAAGCGCAGATCATCGACGAGCAGAAACCGATGCTGTTGGACTCGTTATTAGCTTTCGAAGACGCCGTTCAGCGTCCAGGCATCGCACAGAGCCAAAACCAGAAGACAAAGAGCAAAGACGTCACGTGGGCTAACTTGGATGAGTGCGACGAGTACGTGAGTCAACTCCAGAGTGCCGCAGACAGATTAGCAGCCGAGAACCGACGATTTAAGCGAGCGCATGAGAAATTAGGCGAAGAACTTTTAGCTCTTATGGACGTGGATCTGCTACGGTACCCGCAGAAGTGGAAGGAACGTTGGGACGAGATCAAGAAAAGCACACAGCTCACCACACGGAAACAAGACCCTGCACGCACGGCCAAGTGGTTTCTTTACTGGGACCATCAGCTGTACAAAGTATTCGAGTCCGGCTACCAACTCGGTCTGGAAATGCTCAACGAGAACCTCCCGGAGATCAAAGAGATCAAAACGGAGTTGCATTTCCCCACTGCATCAGCTGCACTCGCTTCTTCAGCCTCTGGAGGCTCCATTTTAGTGCTAAAACCACCCGTGGAAGAGCTTCGTACTACGTACTACAAGGCGATGAAGAAATTCGTAGCAAGACCCACCAAGTTCGGAGGTTTTGCCAACTCGCAAGTGTTTTCTGCCATGTGTGACGCCAATGCACGGAACCTCGTGCGTGTGTACGAAGCCTGCGAGCGGTTATTCACTCGTCTGGAAGGGATTTTGTTCGAGTACGAACACTGGGGCTTTCTAGCTCGAATCGGAGGCGGAGGAAGCATTGATCTGGACGCTGTGATGGAGTCGACGCTCCAAGAACCCGCTGATTGGGAAGTGAACTTTAAAACGATCCGTGCCAAGCGTAAAGAGAGCGACAAGATCCCGGATTCCGCCAAAGTGGACTGTATCAACTTGTCGTTTGTACCGTTTAAACGGACATTAGACGAGTACATGCAGCGGTTCACAGACGCTTTGCTGCTTTCTCTCCGGAAAAGCACGTTGAACCACATCCGGATCGTCGAGGACTTCGTTGAAGCCTCTATGGAGAGTTTGAACAAGCGTCCGCACTCTATTGACGAGATCAGTACGGCTCAATTGGAGTGGAAGGACATCGACGCGCGTAAAGGGGACGTCCAGGCTCAGTTTGACAAGGCGAACAAGAAGAAAACCCTTCTTTTAGCTGTTCTTGGAGGGGGAAGTAGTGCTGGAATGAGTGGGGCGAGTCTCGATACAACGGAAGTGGAAACTCGTCTCTCTCAGCTCCCGACACGCTGGGAGAACTTCGAAATCGCTCTGGAAGCCTTCAACGACATGATCGAGGAGCAACGGGAGAGTTTAAAAGGCGAAATCGAAGCGCAAGTGGTCGAATGCAACATCGACGTGGATAAATTACGCGAGCAGTGGCGTGCTAAACGTCCAGTGGAGGTTCCGTCATGGGAAGATGAAGTGCTTGCCAAAGTTTATACTGCGATGAGTGAATGGAGACACAAGATGGACGAATTGAAGGCTCGAAGTGTCACGTTGACGTCGAACTGCGCCGCTTTCTCCATGACCGAGCCGGTATTTGACGGTTTACCGGCCCTCGATGATGATATCACCAAGTTGCAAACGAATTGGGCCACTTATCGCCAATTCCGAGAGGAAGTACAAGCTCTGGCTGCTCAAGACTGGTTCGCCTTTTGTACTAATATGTTCGCACTAGCTGATACAGCTCAGAAATGGGCAGACGCAGTGAAAGAACAGGCGTCTCACGGCTCGGAGCGTACTGCAGTCGTGGACAAGATCGTGGACTTCAATACGAACGTGAAGCGAGCCATGCCGACTCTGAAACTTTGTCGAGGAGAGCCCTTTAAAGATGATCATTGGACGCAGCTCTTCCGGAAGTTGGGCTTCCCTCGTGGGGTGGAGAAGAACAACCTGATCGTTCAGCATTTTATTGATGTTTTCCCAGTATTGGAGCTCCCTGCTACTCTGCAATTCGTTAAAGTGCTTCACGCTCGAGCACAAGGCGAAGTGACGATCCGAGACGCTTTGCAGGAGCTTCGAGCGTGGACAGAAACCGCAGAACTCGCCTTGTTAGTGCACGAACATGACGGACGTCGTGTAGCCATCATCAAAGACTGGAAGGACTTAACGCTCGCATTAGGAGACAATCAGTCGCTCTTGGCTTCACTGAAGGAATCCCAGTTCTTCAAGCCATTCGAGGTCGAAGCGAGTCAATATGAGATCAAGATGAGCATTCTTGACCAAGTCCTGACCCAATTGAATATTATCCAGCGGAAATGGGTCTTCCTCGAACCGATTTTCTCCAAAGGAGCGTTACCTTCCGAACAAAGTCGCTTCCGACGTGTTGATGAAGAATTTACGGATATTATGGGCGCGGTTGAACGAGATCCGAAGCTGTTTAATCTAGCGGACGAACTCATGTTCCCTCAACTGGTTGAACGTCTGACCACGATGGTGGACCAACTGGAACGTTGTCAGAAAGCTTTGGCCGATTTCTTGGAGGAAAAACGCTCACGAATGCCTCGATTTTACTTTATTGGCGACGAAGATTTACTGGAGATTCTAGGACAGGCTCAAAACCCAGCGGTGATTCAAAGTCACCTGAAAAAACTCTACCAAGGTGTCTACCGGGTCGAGTTTTCCGAAAAGCAAGACCAGATTGTAGCCATGTTGAGTTCTGCCGGTGAACGTGTAGAGCTCCATACCCCCGTGGAAGTAACAATCAACGTCGAAGAATGGCTGGAAACCTTTACGGAAGAGATGCGACGTACAATTCGAGCTCTCACCGCTCAATGTGTGAGTGTAAACGCTCCAGATTACCACGCTTTCCCGTCTCAAGTGCTTTGTCTGACCGAGCAGATCCGATTCTGTTCACAAGCTGAAGAGGCTATCAAAAACGGACATGTTCAAGATCTGAAGCGAAGTTTACAGGATACTTTACGAGAATTGACGTCGTTGGATCTCAGTACGGAACTTCTCATGAGTCTCAAGGTTAAAGCGCTGGTTCTAGACCTCGTTCATCATATTGACGTGTGTGACCAGCTTTTAGCAGCTAATTGTCGCTCGATCACGGACTGGATCTGGCAGAAACAACTTCGGTTCTATCTCGACAGTCGAAGAAGTGGGAAGGAAGCTGCTCCCTGTTTAATCCGGATGAATGACGCGGAATTCGCCTATACGTACGAGTATCAAGGCAATGCACCGAAGTTAGTGCACACTCCACTGACAGACAAGTGCTATTTAACCCTTACGCAAGGAATGCACATGGGTTTCGGTGGCAATCCGTACGGACCTGCAGGCACGGGGAAGACCGAGTCTGTTAAGGCTTTAGGTGGTCAATTCGGACGTCAAGTACTGGTGTTTAACTGTGATGAAGGCATTGATTTCCAGTCAATGGGACGGATTTTCATCGGGTTAGTGAAATGTGGAGCTTGGGGTTGTTTTGACGAGTTTAATCGACTCAAAGAGGATCAACTTTCGGCCATTTCGCAGCAGATTCAAGTGATTCAAGACGCGATTAAGGAGAAAACAGGGACGATTAATCTGCTTAATCGCACAGTAGATGTGGATTTCAACGCTGGTATCTTCGTGACGCTCAATCCAGCTGGAAAAGGTTACGGTGGACGGTCGAAGCTTCCGGATAACCTCAAAGCTTTATTCCGTCCTGTTGCTATGGGTCGGCCGGATAATAATCTCATCGCAGAGGTTATTCTGTACTCGGAGGGGTTCAGTGAAGCCAAGGACATCGCGTCGAAGGTTGTGTCGCTCTACTCGTTATCTGGTCAGTTGTTGTCCCGCCAGCAGCATTATGACTGGGGTTTGAGAGCTCTAAAAGCGGTGTTAAACACTGCCGGGAAGCTTTTACAAGCTGAGAAGAAGGACCGAGCTACACGGAAAGCTTCGAATGAAGAAGAGTCTAAAACGGATAGTCAAAACTTGAGAATGACTACAGCGGAAGAGACCGAGATCCTCATCAAAGCTGTACGGATCAATACTCTATCCAAGCTCACTTTTGTAGACTCAACCCGGTTCTTGGCGTTAATCGGAGATGTTTTCCCTGGTGTCGAATCGGCTGATCTAGCCGGAGGAGCTTTGGGGGACGCTATTCGAGACGTTATGACCAGTAAACCGTTCTTCTTGCAGGTGGACGACTTACAAATACGTAAAATGCTTCAATTGAAGGAATCTCTCGACCAACGCATGGGCTGTGTAGTGGTAGGGCCCTCCGGTAGTGGCAAATCTACCGTCTGGCAAGTCCTGCAACAAGCGTTGATACGTTGTGGTCAATTGGTGAAAACTCACGTCATGAATCCGAAATCCATGCCACGTGAACGTTTACTGGGACACATGGACCTGGACACTCGCGAGTGGGAAGACGGAGTGCTCACTGCTGCTGCTCGACAGGTGGTTAAAGAGCCCGAGAACGTTCGATCGTGGATCATTTGCGATGGAGATGTAGATCCCGAGTGGATTGAGTCACTTAATTCCGTTCTGGACGACAATCACCTGCTCACTCTACCCAACGGAGAGCGAATTAACTTCGGTCCGAATGTGAATTTCGTGTTCGAGACACACGATCTCCGGTTCGCTTCTCCTGCTACGATCTCCCGAATGGGAATGATCTTCCTTTCGGATGAGGATATGGCGATTGAGAGGTTGGTAAGTAAATGGCTACTCACTCTTCCACCCCCTACAGATTCAAGCTCCAGTAGTACTCGAGACGCATTGAAACAATGGATTGACGAATTATTTACAAGGGGATTGGAAGAACTCCACAAGTACGAGGCTATCGTCGCTACTACGACAGTTGGGACAATTATGAACGGATTGAGTCATGTTGCTACTGCTACAAGCCGCTCGGAGTTTGTATGTGCTATGATCCGAGGTTTGGGGGCGAATTTGGCTATGGGGCCACGAAGTTCATTCGCTAAATCCCTCTTTATGATGTCGAGCGAACGTCCACCCGATGTGAACGCTCCATTGGATTGTTATTGCCAAGGATCAACCTTCTACACTTACGAGACCAAGAGGGACACGTACGGGGCGATGGATGGGAAAATGGACCGGAAAGATTTGGTCGTGAGTGGAATGGATGCAGTAGTGCCTACAGTGAGCGTTCAACGGGGTTTAAAGCTCATTGAGCCGTGGGTGGACAAAATGGAGCCTTTTATCCTCGTTGGACCAGAAGGAAGCGGCAAGAACATGCTGATCCGTCAAGCTTTCAAGAACCTCAAGAGCGTTACCGTCTCTGTTCTTCATTGTAACGCGCAGACAACTGCAGACCACGTGATTCACAAAATTGCACAATGTTGTTCACTGTTTTCCACTCCAACTGGACGAGTTTATCGACCTCGAGACGCTGAAAGGCTCGTGCTTTATCTCAAGGATATTAACCTGCCAAAACCTGACCAATACGACACGTGTATGCTCATCGCCTTCCTGCAGCAATTGATCACATTCAACGGCTTCTACGATCAACATTTGGAGTTCCTCGGCGTCGAGAAGATCCAGTTGGTAGCGTCCATGAACGCAGCTACAACAGTCGGAAGACATCCGCTCTCCACACGCTTCACAGCAATTGTGAAAGTCGCGTACATGGATTACCCGTCCACTGAGGAGCTCTCGGTAGTTTATTCTACCTTCCTCGAAGGCGTCTTTGACTCGTCTAGTACTTTAAACCTACCAGCTACATGGAAAGACTCTGCGAATCGAGATCGACTGGCGAAGAGTATGGTAGAAGTCTACGATACGGTCAAGACGAAGTTCTCGGTGGACGAACAGCGGCACTACCTCTTCACCCCTCGAGATCTGACCAAATGGGTCTTCGCTCTTGTTCGGTATGACCTGGAACACGAAGATGTACTGGACGCTCTGGCTCACGAAGCACGTCGGCTATTCCGTGATCGTTTGGTGGATAACGAGGCGAAATCCAAGTTTGATGGCATTTTAAACAGCGTCTGGAAGCAACAATGGCGTCACGCTATCAAACTACAAGATGTGTACTTCAGCTCTCTTCATTGCCGATCTGGTGGGGCTGAAGGAGGTTCTACTGGTTCTACCGTTCTCCAACGCATCGCTAGTGACGAGTTCTCCCAAGTTGTAACCCAAGGCATGGTACTCTACGAACGCGAAGAGAAGGACCTACACATGGTACTTTTCGACGAGATCCTTGAGCATTTAACCGTCGTAGAACGTGTGCTGTCTGAACCCGGTGGATCTATGTTACTAGTGGGGAATTCAGGTGTCGGACGACGTTCAGCTACGACTCTACTCTCGTATATGCTGAACTACACCCTGTTCTCCCCCAGCATCACTCGGAACTACGACGCGGGTAGTTTCCGTACAGATCTCAAGAGTTTACTGGTGAAAGCTGGTGTCGAAGGGCAACACTACGTGCTCTACCTGGAGGACCATCACTTCACTCAAGATGCAATTCTAGAACTCACTAACTCACTTCTAAGCTCGGGTGAAGTGCCTGGATTGTACACACACGAAGAGATTGAGCCACAGATAGCTCCACTAAAGGAACTCATGCTCGAAAGTATCGGTGCCAGTGGACAGGAGCATATCCGTACAGTCTACGACTTTTTCGTGTCTCGAGTTCGCCAGTTTGTACACGTAGTTCTGGCCATGGATGCTCGAAACCCTCAGTTCGTTCTACGTTGTGAGAGCAACCCCGCACTCTACACTCACTGTGCGATCGTGTGGATGGGAGAATGGAACACCAGTAGTATGGCTCGCTTACCTGAGCTGCTATTAAACGGTTCGGAACTGGTAGACAGTTTGATCAAGACGACTCCATTGATCACGAATTTGTATGCCAGTTGCAAGGAATTCGGCGCTACTCCTCGGGAATTTATCTGCTTTTTAGGCACTTGGCGTTCTCTCTTTGAGGTCAAATGCAAGCAGATTGTACAGGAGATCCGACACCTTAAAAGCGGTTTAAGCAAACTGGAAGAGGCCAGTGTGACAGTGGACGAACTCAGTCGAAACGCTGTTTTGAAGAAGAAAGACCTAAGCGCAGCTCAAGTGTCAGCTGATGAGGCGATGAAAGAGATCACGAACGCTCTGGATCGTGCAGCTACGAACCGTCGAGAAGTGGAAGACCTGAAGAAGCAGTTGGCTAAGGCTGAGACAGCTACGAACGCCCGAAAGCGAGAAATTGAGCAGGAGCTGAGTGAAATCACGCCCATTCTACAGACTGCAATGGAGGCAGTAGGTAACATCAAGAGCGACAATCTGAACGAGATCCGGTCACTTAAAATGCCACCAGAACCTATTCACGACGTGCTTTCAGCGGTTTTAATGCTGTTGGGAATCCAAGATACGTCCTGGAACTCCATGAAGAAATTCCTCGGGAATCGAGGGGTGAAGGAGGATATTCTCAACTATGACGCTCATCGGATCACGCCGGAAATCTCCAAGGCCGTGACGAAACTTGTCAAGAGTAAAACATCGTCGTTCGACCATGAAACCATTTACCGTGTGAGCGTGGCTGCTGCACCGTTAGCGACGTGGGTTAAGGCCAATCTCAAGTACTCGATGGTACTCAACAAGATTGAGCCGCTGGAAACAGATCTCGCAGAGGCTAAGAGGTCCCTTGAAGCTTCCCAACAACGCCTTCTTCAATGTGAAAGCGAATTAAAGAAGATCGACGTGACAGTGGATCAGATGAAGGTGCAGTTCGGCGAAAAGACCAAGGAAGCTGAGATCTTACGGGTGAATCTGGAACAAGCTCAAAGTACACTTAACAAGGCGCAAGGTCTACTTGGGAAATTAGGTGGGGAGAAGCAGCGTTGGTCGGAACAAGTGAAAGAGCTCGAGAACCGACTCACCGATTTACCAGTACGGATGTTACTGGCTTCAGCGTTTACTACTTTCCTCGGGAAATGCTCAGAGGATGCTCGGAAGCGGGTTGTTAAAGGATGGGAGCGAGATATTCTGGAGAGTATCAATCCCACTGGACCAACGAGTAGTCTACACTTCGACTACCGGAAATTATTGAGTACTGAGAGCGAATTGCTCACGTGGAAGGCGATGGGACTACCTTCGGATAATTTATCCATGGAGAACGCACTGATAGTGGCGAATTCCAGTGGCGAACGTTGTCCGTTCATCATCGACCCAGCAAGTGCGAGCACCACTTGGCTTCAAGCTGAACTGGCTAAAGACACAACGCGTCCTCTGTCCGTTGTCCAGTCCCAAGACGCTCGATTTGTGAACCTGGTGGAACAAGCTGTTCGCTTTGGAAAGACTCTGGTGATCCTGGAAGTTGACAATGTGGAACCTTATCTGTACCCGTTGATTCGGAAGGATTTAATCCATCAAGGACCTCGATTTGTCGTTGCTTTAGGCGACAAGGTGATTGACTACAACGAGAACTTCCGACTGTACCTGGTTACACGGAACCCAGCTCCTCCGTTGGCTCCTGACGCGTTGGCTATTGTCAATGTGGTCAATTTCACAGTCACAAAGTCTGGACTAGAAGGACAACTTCTTGGAGTTACTATCCAACACGAACAACCGGAACTGGAGCAGGAGAAGAGCGAGTTACTTCGACAAGAAGAAGAGTGTAAAGTGCAGCTTGCAGCGCTGGAGAAGCAGCTGGTGGAAGCTCTCGCTACTTCCGAAGGTGATATCCTCGAGAACACCATCCTAGTGGAATCTCTAACGAAGACGAAGGCTACAAGTGCCGAGATCGAGAACGCACTGGAACGAAGTGCGAAGAAATCCGAGGAGCTGGATGAAAAGCGAGACACTTACTCGCCGTTTGCCCGTGAAGGAGCGAAAATGTTCTTCTTGGTGAAACAATTGAGCGCTGTGAACCACATGTATCGGTTCTCCTTGGCTTCGTTCTTGGGGTTGTTCAAAGGCACTTTAGCGACCAAAATGGAGTCTTCTAGTACAAAAGACCGGATATTGCGTCTGATTCCCATTCTAGAGCATAAAGTGCTTATGTTTGTCGGCCGTGCGCTGTTCAAAGAGCACAGACCGATGTTCGGGATGCACTTGGTGCATGGGATGCATCCCGAGTGTTTCGACAAGAACGAGTACGAGTTTTTCTGTGGCGAAGTGGTGGAGCTTGAAAGAGGCTCAGGAGGACACTCGACACTGCCGGAATGGGCTTCTCCAGAGCGAAAAGAAGCTTTTACGCAGTTTGTCGAGACTTTGCCGAGACTAACTCAACTGTGTAAGTTCGAGAGCCACGATATGTGGATCCGTTGGTCCAAATCGATGGAGTGCGAGCAGAATTTCCACCCGAAAATGGACAAGTCCGGGTCTGCTGGAGGCCTCTCACCGTTCCAGAAGCTTCTCGTTGTCCAAGCTCTTCGTCCAGATCGACTACAAAGCGCCATCATCCAGTTTATCTGCGGTGTCATGCAACTCAAGTCTTTGACCCCTCCATCACTCGACTTTAAGGTCATTGGTACGGAGGAAGCTACCAACACGACACCGGTTCTTCTGCTTACAACTGCAGGTGCTGATCCTTCAAAGGAACTGGAAGAAGTGGCGACTTCAGTTGTTGGAAAAGGCCACTACTTTGAGGTTGCAATGGGTGGTGGGCAGCAAGAAAAGGCCTTGAACCTATTGAAGTCCACAGCTGAACATGGCGAGTGGCTGTGTCTGCAGAATCTCCACCTGGTGGTCGCGTGGCTTCCGGTGCTTGAGAAGGAGTTTAGTGCACTTAACGCCAGTCACAAGTTCCGTCTGTGGCTTACAACGGAACCCCACGACGCTTTCCCTCTCGTTCTACTCGAGCAGAGCTTGAAAATCACGTTCGAGTCTCCTCCAGGGATGAAGAAGAACCTGCAACGCACATACGCGGCATGGAACCCGGCCTTTATCGCCAAGGGGAACTCTGCACGTGCTCAGCTTCTCTTCTTGTTGGCTTTCTTCCACGCTCTACTACAAGAGAGACGGACGTACATCCCGCAAGGTTGGACCAAGTTCTACGAGTTCTCGTTCGGTGATTTCCGTGCAGGTTCGAACGTTATGGAGCTCGCGTGCCAGACCAGTGGAGCCGCAATTGACTGGCAAACACTACATGGTCTGATGGAGAACGCAATATACGGTGGGCGGATCGACAATCCGTACGATCTGCGAGTTCTGCGCTGTAACTTGACCGAGTACTTCAGTCAGGATCTGCTTTCGGGTCACAAGAGCTTGACACGTGGTGTGAAGCTGCCTCAAAGCACGCAACACGCCGATTTCCTCGACATAATTGACCGGTTCCCTGACATCGATGCCCCCGCGATGTTTGGCCTTCCAGACAACATCGAGCGCTCCATGCAGCGGTCTCTTTCTGGCCAAGTGATCGCACAGTTGAAGGCTCTTTCATCCAACGAAGCCGAAGCCACCACTTTCGACCGGGAGAAGTGGAGAGCGCAGCTTGGACCGTTGCTGGAGACGTGGAGCAAGCTCACAACTGGTTTCCAGCTAGAAGGGACGTCTTTATCGTCCAGTAGCGGGAAGAACCTGCAAGCGATGACTCCAGCGGACGCGTTCGTGGCTCTGGAGAACGAGTACGCACTGGATCTGGTACAGCAGGTGAACTCCATCCTTCAGGCTCTGAAGAAGGTGATTTACGGGACTGGACTGCTCACTCCCGCCATCCAGACGGTCGCAAAGGCTCTACTGAAGGGTATTGTGCCTACGGAGTGGGCTGCTCAATGGGAGGGCAATGAGAATGTGGCCACTTGGCTGCGTGGTCTCGCCATGCGAAAGCGAGCGCTCTCGGAGTGGCAAGAAGCTGTGGGAACTGGCCAGCTGCTCTCAAAAGGTCTGGATTTGTCGGAGTTGCTGCATCCAGGCACGTTTCTTAATGCTCTGAGGCAGCAAAGCGCTCGGGAACAGAAGTGCTCGATGGACGGCATGAAGTTGTTGTCTTGTTGGGAGCGGGAGAAGCTCAGCGGGACGAAGGTAGAGTGGTTCGAACTCACGAGACTCTTGTTGCAAGGCGCTTCTTTCGAGGGAGGGACATTGCTTGAGGCTGTGTCGGACGCTCAAGAGCTGGTAGCGGTGCCGTCCTGCTATGTGGCGTTTGTACGCGAAGACGCTCAAGAAATGTACGAGAAAGAAAACTGCATCAAGACCCCGTTGTACTACGCCACAGACAGAGAGCGAATGCTGGTGGAGATATCCATGCCAATCGCAGGAGATAGAGCGCGTTGGGTGCTGGCAGGTGTGGCGCTCTTCCTAGGCGAATGAGTATCTTTACTGAGGTCAAGTTGAAGTTGATGCAATTGGATAGGAACAATATATGCATTTTCATAGGGAATCTATCTAAATACGTCTTCTTCAGCCGACATTTGAGTAATTTAAGCGGTTGAGTATGGGCTGCTGTCCGTCCAAGCCCCCTGCTCTAGGCAAGGACTATGCTGTCATCGCGGCCGAAGTTTCCCCTATCCTACCGTCAACTGCGAGTGCAAACCCAGCGAAAATGGTACTTGACGATGCAGTGGGTGATATGACCATGGATCGAGGTGATGAAGCATTATTAATAATGGACAAATTAGACGATGAAGAGCCAGGACCTGAAGAAGAAGAGTTCAAACTACATGTACATGCACCGGTCGAGACCGTCCTGGATGAAGTGTTGGTTCGCAATCCAGAGACGACTACAACAGTGCAGTGTCCACCGCAGAAAACGCCCCGCAATGCTGATGATATTCCAATCTCGTCCACATACCACCGCGTACACAGTGCCGAGGTAGCCAAGCAAGAGGCGATGCGTCAGGAAGAGCTACGACTGGAAGCGGAGCACCGAGAACAGGAAATACGTGAGTACAAGGCTGCAATTGGACTTTCGTACTGATGCACTCATTTCGCTGAGGGTCACGTTGCGCGTTGCCCGAGCTCAGCACGATGAAGTTGACCTATGGCTGGGGACACTCGTTGCATTGTGGACCACGTTGACATCTTGGCAAACTTTGCAGGAATCCCACTGTCGTACGTTGCCTCGAATCGAGGCTCGATAGACCGGCCAGCAGCGACGCGTAACCAGGCAGCGTTGCCAGCTTATCTTCCGCCCCCTGCATGAGTTGACCTAGCCATGACGTCGTCCCAATTGCCGAAGGAAAGCCAATGCTAAGAACACCATGCAGCTACGACACTGACAAGTGCTGTTGAGTCCGCGACGTGATGAAACCTCTGCTGCAAGCGGACGATGTTGCTACCACAGAATTTAGAATGCCATTATTTGACATTTTACGGTATTTGAGGATGGATGTCATCGCACCCAAATCTCGAAAGAAGCACATTTTCAAAGTTCTAAAACCTCTAGCTGCGTCAAAATGGAGCGTATTCGGACAGCTCGGACCTCATTAGAATGCTCTAGCCAGCAGGCACAATCCGAAGGGACTGAAAAAATGCTATAGCGGCGTGATCTTGAGATCTCGAAGGAAAGCTTGGCTTGAATTCCAGAGCTCGAATTCACCCCCTTCCTGAACCCTAACCACTGTCAAATACATATTGGCCTCGAACAGAATTTACACCAAAAGTAACCATATCCACACAGAATTTGAGGTCTAAATTCTGTGGTAGCAGCGTGTTCCGCTGCAAGCCCAGCTGCTGAATTGGCGTGCAATCGAGAGTCTCGCCCTCGTCCGCTCCTCCAACGCCAAACGTGAGCTAATGAAGAGGCTGTGTCAGCCGGGGCAAGCCGCACATCCTGATGGCAGCAGAGACCATCCTGGCTGGAGATCGGCGATGCTGGCAGCATTGCTGCATCGAGTGATTTTAGACCCCTTGTCTGCACGGATACATAAAGCGTAGCTGTGAATCTATACATGACCAGCTACATGCACATTATCACTTGCCCATGGCAGTTTTTACTTGGCTCTTGACCGACTTAAACGTCGTGTTTGCGTGGGCTTCGAGCTTTTACCTGTAAACGAGGACAGTGTAGCTCGCTAAAATGCACGGGTGGGACGATGGGGGCGACTATCACGAGCATAGTGCAGCCAAGTCAAAGCCCAAAAGCTGAACTCCCACTGGAGGCAGGAGCTACGGTAACAAACATGCACGTAAGCCATGATATTATCATTGATAACCAGCGCTGCCCGTGAGTAGTGACAGCAGCACCTTGAGGCTCTACAGCCGACCGAGTCGGTGACCGACGGCAGCCTTCACTGGATTATCGAAGCCATGGCGACTCGACGGCGGGCTCAAATCCAGCAAAGGCTGGTCGAAATCATCTTCTCGAGCCCCTTTCTTGCATGCTGTGGAGCTCGACTTCCCTCCCTGTCAGGTTGAAGCTGGCTGTACCGTACGAAAGGCCTCGAGGTCGACACGTGCTCTTTGCCAAGCCGCTCGCGTGACGTGAACCCCCTCATCAAATCGCGGCGGAGTTCGGCCGGGTACGTGGCGGGTGGTTGCGAAGACGGCAGACGTGGGTTTTGCTTGGCATTTTGTGGCGGGCGATTCACAGCGTGCCACCAAAAGGCAACACGTTTAGTCCGCTGCGAATTCATGGCGGTGTCGACCATCGCGACCGGCGACGACGCTTACCTGTGTCAACCGATCCCACTGTAATTCGGTAGCTGCGGATCTGACTCTCTGGCCTACTCTCACCAGTGATCATGGCAAGAAGCTACAGTTGACGCGCTTCCGCCGCTGCGCATGCAATCGGAGCAGAGCGACAACAAGCCCAGCACGCAGCACTTGGCGTTAGCAAATTCTCCACATCAACGAGCACAGTCCACGTAGCGACACTCACACAGCAAAAGCATACTGGAGGGCCTGTAAAAGCCCTGCTTTCGAATCACATGTGGCACTTCTGCGGCCGCAGTTGGCCGCGACGAGTCACCACTGTTGTCAAAGAATCGAACCTTTTTCTTGAAATTCTTCAATCTATCAGTGTCACTTCGCGCACAGCGACGGGACGGCTGCGCGCACGCCACACAGTGGCGCCTGCGCGCTACAGACGAGACCGAAGTACCCAATTAGGCATCCAATTTCGCTCCCAAAACACCCATTAAACGTGCAGAAGTCTGCGGTAAGCAGCATTACACTGCCGCGAGCTCATACGGTGCACATTCAACTCTTGTTTGTTTGCCTGCATGCCTGATAAAAATGAATGCAAAAAGTGTCCCCTTGTTCATGAATTCTTATTCAACGGCACTGAAAACAAAAATGTAACAAAGGTGCTAGAATGAACCGTCCGTCAGAGTGAAGTGAAGTCGTGGTTAATGATTTCTACTAACGATACTGCGGCAGCACTGTACAAATAATTCTTGTTTGTTCGCTACGTCCAGTCGAAACTAGACCAGTTCTGTCCATATCTCTTATTCTCCAGTCTCAGAAAACAAAATGGGTGTTTCTATATCTTATTTGGTCCTCCAAGCATCACACACATTTAGCACTAGCACTTTGTCCGTGACTGCCTCGAATTCAGCGACGTTCGCTCTAATACGTTTTTCCTCTCCAAAGTCTTCACTGAAGAAGAGTCTTCACCAAAAAAGCAACAACAACCTGCGGCTGTCGCTCGAGCGGCGCTTTACGCTCGTTCGGTCACACTTATTCATCCGAAAGTGCCCATTTCCGCGTCTGGGGGAGATGTGCCGACACACCCACTGTGTAATGCGCGCAGCAGCAGGGCGCCCTTCGACAGTAGACAAGGAGCGGCGCAAGTCCCCCTCGGTTCCGTTCGCTCATTTCCGCTTTGCACTCGTCTCGCTTAGGCGTCGCTGCTCCGTGTCACGTTGGCTCCTCGCTCCGTCGCTGGCCGAGCCGAATCCCACCCCACCACGTGCACTACTCAGCTCGGACACAGCTCCATGGCCGTCGGCATGACACTCAACCAGCTGTACGCGCCGTCGTCCTCCAGTGCCGGTTCCACTGGATCTGCACTCACGCCGCCGCAAGGTCGCAGTCCCAAGGGGCAGGAGGACCCCAAGTCCACGATGCCGATGGACCGCATCTACCAGATGCCGTTCCCCAACCAGCAGCCGCAGTTTGCGTCTCCGTATCCGACGTCATCTTCGTCGATGCAGTACCAACCTTTGTCCAAGCCGGGTCCAAGCACTTCGGAAGACTATGCAGCTGACCCCCTCCCGTTCGAGTACAGTCGCAAGTATACCCGGGATGATGGGACTCAACGGGCTACAACTATTGTCACAACGAGTGCAGCTCCTTCCCAGTACAACGACACGTACGGGTCCCAACAAGGCTATTCCCAGGCTTCTTCCAGTCAAAGAATGAGCCCCTATAACCAGTACTCGGAGCCTCGAAGCTATCACCACCCAGAGATGAGTTCACAGGTCCCTCAGCCTCATTTCCCAAGATCTACGAGCTCTCAAATGTACAACCCCATGTCAGGGAGTATGTTGCCGCTACCGAACCACCAGTTCCCTCCGTTGCTTGATAACCACTCGGTGATTACAAAGAAGGAGGTAGATACATACGCTCCGACTCAGGCTACGGTCTATGGTGATGTTAGAGGGCCTGTGAGTAGCACAGGCACTGCCCAAGAAGCGATGATCAAGGTCAAGACTCCACTCAAGCTTAAGTACTGGAGGAATGGACGACGCAATCTCCAGTGCTTCCCTAGCTGCAAAGTCTTCGGAGACTACTCGGCCATTAAAATTGAAGACCTTAAGCAGCACGACTTCATGTGGGGCAAGTGCCGCGGCAGTTTAGTCACGGAAGTCACGCTCAACAGTAACGTGACATTTGACGACCTCATCCTGCTAGGACGAGTCCATTCGCTCGAAAACATCCCAGTGGCCTTTGAGGAAGCTGTGATCCGAGAGTGCATGTTGGGACGCACCGTTGAGACCGAAGAGATGGACTCCATGAAGGACCAGTGGATCACGGGTGAGCGCCTTCCGGACTTTGTGCAGCAAGACAACAACGTCGCTTGCTTCGAGTTCAAACCCAAGGTCTGGAAATACACGGAGGACATGGCTCAGGGCAAGTGCAAGCGCCGCAACGTCAAGTACTACGTGCAGTTCGAGGCTTTTGTGCAGATGGTGGCAGGAGATCGCCGCTACTACGCGTGCATTGGCTCGGGTATGTCGACCTCTTTTGAGGTAGGTTCGAGTCGTGTGCTTGCTCGCCAAAAGCGGAAAGCTGCTTCCAGTGCTGCTGAAGCAGCCAAGAAGAACCCACAGCCCGACATGACGTCCCTGCAGCAGCCGCAGCAGCTCATGACCTCGAACCCGATCATGCACAATGTAATGGCAACACACCCCATGTCGAACCCCATGTACGCGACCCAGCCGGCGTATCACCACGATGGCCAAACCCGAAGCCTGCCACCAACTTTCCCACACCCGCAAGTGATGATGAACCAGATGCCTTCACAGCAGCAGATGCCACCGGAGATGCACTACTCGATGCCGCAGCAACAGCAACAGCAACAGCTACAGCAACAGCAGACCCCACCACCTTCCCAGCCTTCGGTTGGGGAAAAGCGCAAAATGAGTAGCGAACGCCCTGCGTTCCCTACAGACCGCTCAAGCAAGATGTTCAAGCCTACGAGTGGTGTCCCGCAATCCGTGCCCATCTAAAGGACGCGAGTGAAGCGAGTGCGTGATGTCTATTTCCCTGTAAGTTTTTTTATGAGCGTGCCGTTCGCTGCGCATGCTGCCGCAGTATGAAGCGCGTGCTCGGGGAGTAAGAGCACACGCTGGGCAGCGAAGTCGCAGCACCTTACCAGCGTCGTTGGCGTTGTGTAGATACGATTTTTTGAGTGATGAAAGCCAAGCCTAAGGTCCGCATGTAAGGACCCCGTCGTCAAATAAAGTCTCGGTATTTATTGTCAGGAATTCTTTTTGAAACATACTGTAGCATATCGGACAACCAATGCGAATAGATAAGGCAACGCCTCCGAATGATTTATCCTGGCCACGAGTCGTGGCCCGCACAGGAATCATCCATCGTAGACTACTACGATTCGTAGTACTACATGTAGTAGTACAGTAGTAGCCGTCTTGTATTAATATGTGTTCTAAATAAAATACGAGATTCGCTCGACATCTAAATATTTATCACGAGCGATCAATTTATCAGAAGAAGATACAATGAATCTGATTGGCCAGAATTAAAATGGCGAGGTCTCTATATTTGCACTACAGTCGTGCACCTCGTTTTCGGCCCCGGTATGGCTTAATAACCTGCACAATCTAATGATTGCGCCACATGCATTGCGCAAATGAGTCCTTTGGACCAAATAACTGTATCCCCCTCGTCGAGGAGGGATGAAACGCCGCACTTCCGCACAGCTCAGTCACATCACCATACAACAGCTCATTATAAATTTTGTCGCAAAACGCCATGGCACATCGCCCGTCCGCCTATTCTACGTTGAATCTCGCCAATAAGCAAACATTGTGCAGGAAGGCAGAGCCATCAGGCCACACAAGAGTTTCAAACGTGAAGCGCTCCACCCTCCAAGGCATTCTAAAGCGCAAGAGGGACTACGAAGACGTCCCGAATGCTCACTCTCTCCGCAAAAGGTTTTGCACGGCTTCGCAGCGCTCGTTTGACGAGTATCTCATGAAGATGGATTTGAGATTTGTACTTAATTAAGGTAATACTAGTACAAAGTAGTACATTTGGAGAGGAACAGATTCCATCTGTTCCTCTATAAAGATTCGCAGCTCGTAGACCCTATATGGTCCGCCGAATACGAGGTGCACGACTGTACATGTATTAATATTAATAGTTAAAATTAATCCTGTTTGGGTATTCTGAGGTATTCCCAGTATAAACCTTTTGTTAGTACGAAGGTTGGTAGAAAATCAACAACTACAGACATGCCGATTAGGATGAGTTCCTCAGAGGGTAAGGCGAATAAGTTTGATTTTTGAAAAAAATCTCGCTTTGGGTATGCAGAACCTGAGCAGCACATACAATTTGCGAGTTTGGAGACGCCCGGTTCTTTATTAAACACTCCGCCTTAAATAACATGAACAAAAGTGTCGAGAGAAAGAAAGGAGGTGGCGGAACCCTGTTGGAAGTGCAAGATGTGCACGTACATCGACTCCAGAGTAGTATCCTATGTTACGGCATATGGAAGGTTCTAGAAGAATCTAGGCATAGTGATAGGTCTTAGTTAGCGGATGGTTGGTTAGTTCTCACTTCGAGATTGGTAAAGCCACTGACGAGGCCCCGGCGGGGGCCGAAACGCGTCTGGCACGCGTTCAATCCAAGTCACCTACATCTACTCGATTCTACATTTCCTGTAAAATGGCTGTGTTGTGAGCACTAAAACGGTTGTAACTGGTTCATAGCTTTGTCACGCAAACGTCAATCGAAAATTACTGAAGAAGCGACCATGCAGCGTTGAAAAGGCCTACAACTAAACTCTCACATATTCCAAGTTGATCATGGTATATCTCTAAAATGGAGCTAAACCACGCACAATTTTGCCCTGGGATTGCTGTAATGACTACTGAATTTCTGTTAGAGCATCCTGTTTTTTTGGCGCTATTCTTCCTGGTCATAGCACTTCACTAGCGCAGGTAGTAAAGACAATGAGTGAAATTCACGGTGTCGACATTTCCAAGCAACCTGCAATGGCCTACCGTACCATTACACAAGCATAAAAACAGAACCCAATTGACCCGGTAGCTGAGTACGGACGCCTTCCTAGTTATCTACGGGAGTTTGGACGGAAAAACCCTGGTTCATGGGTTTCCTGTCAGTTGAACTTAGAGGGGAGGTTTTATAGAGCCTTCTTATCTAGTAGTAGTGATGTGAATGTGCAAGACGCATTTTACCTGTTTCGGAGTGCGATGGCACACATGAAGGGTCCGTCGTACAATGGCATTTGTTTGACAATTATTGGTAAAGACGGGAACAAGCCACATGTGCCTATTACAGTGGCCTACGTTCACAAAGAGACCATCGACAACTTTGCCTGTTTTTTCGGGAACTGTATTGTAGCTGGTATAAAGTTGAACATCTGGCCTACGCTTGCAACAAAGGAAAACAGCTAGCAGCTCAAGCCTTGTGCTTCGCATCAACATGAAAATACACTTGAAGTTCTGCACGCTGCATATTAGGTTTAACACCATGGACAAGTCAAGTCTCTGAGGTTAAACTTGAAGTCCGTAAACGACGATATCTTTTCGCTTCAAGGCGCTTTAAAAACCCAAAGGTATGAGCTCATCAAAAATAATATAGCATCCAAGTATCATGCCGGAATATCAAATGTTGTCGCGGAGAAGATCGTCGAGGAGCACGTTTGGAGCTACCTTTGCATTATTCATCCCACAGAATGGTGTGTTGTCAGTAATATGAAGGCAACAACAGAGGAAATAAAGTGGATAGGCGATAACTGATCGTCTGTCCCAAAGCACGGCGACGCTCTGCCTCTGTTTGGTATCCGCACTACGTGTGCTGTCGTAGGAGAGAACCGCGGTCATGGCGTACTGTAATAGAGCACTCAACGTTTTGGAGAAGCGTAAGGAACTCGCCCTGAAGTGGAATAGTGCAAGTTGTGATATCACTCCTCACGCTCTGAAGGAGTTCGAAAAGGAGAAAGAACTGGTAGCTCACCAGACAGTCGTGCAGGGAGATGAGTCTCTCTTCTACATTTTTGACGCCTTCGATAGGTGGGAACGCACATCTCTACGAAGTAAACATGGGCTGTGGAACTTCCACTTGATGCACCGTTGCTGAACAAATGCAAGTCCCTTGCCGTCACATGCAGGCAGTTGCTTTCAGGAGATCAAGGCAGACAAATAGTGGACTTCCGGTCTATGATATCAAGCACTACTTTCATGAAGCTTACACTGTGTTGAAAATGGTTAAGGCACCGTTATCAGTCTTCCTCTGTTTGACGAACTTGAGCAGACAAACGAAGTCAAGCTCCCACCGTTATATCGCCAAGCTGATCAATCACGCAAGCGTTCGAAAGAAGCCAGAGACTTTGCAACTAGTAAAAGAAGAACGCCAAACCGAGGTGAATGTGCTGGGTCACCGGCTCGAATAGTTCGTCAGTGTGTGCATAGTGATGTACACAGCGATGATGATAGCAAGGCAATTGCAAAGTTTTTCAACTCGCAAGTGAAGGGTGCGCGGAGAAGCAAACGAGAAACGTACACATGCGGCCGCTGTCCAAGAAACGTGAGGAGCTGCAGGACACCACTGATGGAGATAGAAGAAACTGGGATCGCTTCAGGTATTTACGTTGTTAGAGAATGTCCATTCCTCGTTGCCTGTGGAAAAGCGAAGAATATGAAAGAGAAATCAAACCTACAAGTAAACAACGGAATATACACATAATATGAAAAATAATTGGTGCCGTCAGTGTGAGAAGATTATCTTCAATATTCTGAAGGAACGTATAACAACACGGAGTATTGTAAGAGACGGCACCAGTGTGAACCGATGTGGACGATTACCTTGAAAGGCCTTGCACACGCTGCAATATATCCACCACCACCTCAGAGTCCACCAAAAGGTTAGAATTGGTTAGGTCGAACGAAACGAGTAATTCCTGTAACTAAAGCGCCATCTCCGGCTCCCACTTTTGACGGCTTTCTGCCTCGTCTTCGCAGCACCGGGCTTTATTACCACACCTCACACTGTTACTAGCTCAGTAGTAGCGAAAGCATTCTTAAGCAGTAGCTGGAGAATCTTTGAATAAATGGACGTCGAGAAAGAACGAGCCGAGAGCAACAACACCTTTCTCATATTGAAGTGTTGCTATTAGAGCTCACTATTTAATCAAATAGCAATAAACCGTATTATGAGGAGTGTGCATTTAGCAGCAACGCTAGGTAATGAATGCCATGTAATAAAGTTCTTCCATCCAAGGCTGTCAGTATCACATACCAATGTAGTAGAAATTTAATACAGTATCGTGTGCGAGAGATTAGAGTTGGCAACATAGAGATGCAGATTTGACGCGTACCTCTGTATGTGAGCGGGGTTAGAGCACTATCGGCCAAACTTGAGTGTCAATATGCTCGCTTCGGCACCAGTTATCAACACGTCAGAAACCAACAGCTGCATAACCATTGTTAGCAACAACGAAACGTTCAACACAACAAGTTGTCCGACGCACACAGCTGCGTTTTTATTTCCAGCTGAGTGGAATGCTGCTCTGGAAGATATTCACCCTGTTTAATGCCTGTTAAATAACGTCATTAGTAGTGCTTGTCAAAAAGATTAGTCACATTACACTCGCGCGAGAAGAACATCTTTTCCTCGAACCGCCCACGGAAATCTCTTCGTCCATAACTGGTGCAGTGTACAAGCTACCGCGATGCACATGTTGAGTGCGTGGTGGTGAACTGCGCGCGTGACGTCGAGGGGCCCATGCGTCGACAATAGTCCTTTGTTGATCGTGGCTTCTTGTTCCTGTTCCACAAATATATTTTATGATCCTACATGTCCTCGTGGTGTTATGGTCGACGTTAACCCTTTCGTTCTCAAAACCGTACTTCATGATATTTTTTGTTTATCTGATTTTTTAGTATAGTGAGTTCAAGATATACCAACATTTTTTGTATCTCAATATTTGTTGTTTGCGAAGAGGCGGTGGCAGATTTCTACCAATCACTACAATGCTCAGTTTGAAAAGTCCCCGTACGCTATTGTGTCTCTGGCAGTACATCTAGATCAACACTACATGTACAATACGATTTATTTCGGCTCTGCGTCGAAACATATATTGTGGGTCGTTCGATGTCTTTAAAAGCTTTTCTCACATTGATGAACGCAAAGCAGAGACGCTCGGCAGGACGATAGCCAATGTGTGGATTATGCAACGTGATATACTCTCCATTGGAGCTGAAATTTTGCCGTTGGTACACTAACCCCGTCAGCATTTATCAGGTTGTGATGGATATATCCCCCACACCACACACGTGTTTCCATATGAAAGCAGTTATGTCCTGGTTGTTGGTTAGATGTTAGTCCAAATTCCTCGCGAACATGTCCATCGACAAAGCGATTGTCTTCTTCGTCATTTCCGAGACTACTCTCTCCTGGAGGCAGCGTTGCCGTATCAGATGTTGCACTACGTATCTTGTTGTAGTGTCCAAGGAGAGCAGCTTCTCCCAGAAAATAGTCGAGACCTGCTACACCGTTTGGATCACAACCCGGCCTGACATACCGGTACATGTCGTTTAAACTTCTCCCTGGAGGCTTCTTGGAAAACCATCCATCGCGTCGCAAAACACTCCAAGCTGTCTTGAAAGCCGTGCGATCTAGATATGGCAAGATGATAAGCCAAAAACCAAAATATACAACTTGTCAGATTGTTCCTTACCACACATGGCGGGCGCGGCGTCATCTTCGCGGGACAACCTTCGCGTGACCGCTTTGTTTCCTACTGACTGCCGCCTTAGTCTATCTGTCATCACGACGATAGGGGCGAGACACAATTCGTTTTGGCACAGCTACTACCAAAGTGCCAGTCTAGCGCTACGACTTTGAATGGATCGAATATACTGATTTTTGTATGCAATACAGGGGAATGTCGAAATCATGTACCCTTGAAAGGTCGCGGAAGCACGCTTGGGTTTGGGTACCAATTCCTCATATTGGTGCAAGTACTCCCGCGAAGAGCTGTATTGTCCTTTGTTTGGTTGCACTTTGCCCCTGCTACTACTAGCGTCTTACACGAGCTGTGCGTGTGTATTAAGTTGAAGTGATGTGAATAATACACTCGAATGGCTGATTACATTATGTTTCTTTTTCTAGAGAAAAGAGTCATAACTGAACCCGATGATATGGTGGTATATATCCTGCAGCCTTTACGCCGTTTCTTCGCGTTAGGATGTGATATTTTGTGAGGATGTCACCAGGACGCATAGGGACAGTTTGGCCAGAGTCGCTAAACCTCAAACGATTTCAAGTTCACATCAATTACAACGCCTCATTCGCTAGGTGCATGCTCAATTATCGGTGCTCTTACGAGAGCTTCTAAACGATATATGAAAGAAAATGTCGGAATATAGTATTGTATTGTAATGCTAAGGTAGAATAATAGCAGGATCTATGGGGAACAACTAAATCGCAGTGCTGATAGGATTGATCAGCAGTTGCGTCTTGGAGGAACGAGAGAGAACGTGCCATAGGTATTCGAACACCCAGTAGTGTGTAATGCCGATTTCAGTCTGCATGGACCGTTTAGCCGAGACGGTAAGCACCACTATCGAATGGTGAACCAACCAGTACCAGGAAGTGACGTCCGATATGAAGACTAGCTGTGCTTGTCAATCAACGACATGGCAACTACTTTCCGCATACATATTCACCGCTCGTATCGGAATCAGCATGCCGTAGTGGTGTGGCAGGAGCCACAATAACTTGGTACTACCAGTATCAGAGTGATGGAATACAGGATAGCAGACACTCAGCACGGCAGCATAATAGTGTGGATTTCAGCACAGATGGGCTTCGATATATAACACGGGGACTGGGATGTATCGGCGGACGGGCACAGATTGCAGGGTTATAGCCTCCGAGCTCCGCGGCCGCGCTGGGTAGAGGGACCTTTAGGCTGGAATTGGGCGACGTCGAGGTCGCTCTCCTCGGTTTTCATATCCTCACGCGTTTCCGCCCCCACGAGCGTATCATTAGCGATAGACAGCGTATTCTTCGAGCATTGTCGAGCAGGATCAGGGTGTTTGGCCGCCAAAACTGGGGGTTGCGACTGGGCTGCCACAATACCAGGGCTTGACACATGTAAGTGGTGAGGGGAGCTTCGTCCATATAGCCACAGATGTCTACAACGTGGCGGCGGGCTCGCAGCATCCGTGAAAAGGGGGCACAACACCACGGACGGCGAGAGCGGCGGTGGTGGCAGCGGGGTGGGAAGGGATGTAGTGGCGTGGTCGGCATCGCTGCGAAGTAGCTCGTAGCCGGCAAGTTTGAGAATGAGATCGATTTGGATTTGATTTTGCGCGCGCGATCCAGCACCACTCTAGCCGTGTGGCTCATTTCGAATTGGATACGCGGGAAAGACAGCGATTGGTTAAATATGTTGAAGATCGTGTTCAAGATACCCATTCCGCCAATCATCGTGGGGGATAGGGAATAAAGAAATCGGATTGGTGGAACCGTAGAAAGTGAACCCGAAAGGGAAAAGTTGGCGTGTTGCACGAAGCTAGCGCTTGCCTTCACTGATATCTCCGGACGAAACAAACCTGCAAGTTCAACACCTAATAAAGGTTTGTACGAGTGGACCATTCGTATTAGTTTTATTATGTCCTCACTTTTAGTAACACTTGTTGAGTACGATGGCAGACTTTTCTGATGTGGAGGATCTACGGCTATTCCGACTTGCTAAGACTTACGTCGATTCACGCCAAAAGATCAATTGGAAGCAGGTGTCTCGAGCAATGACCTCGACGGGGAAAAGCCAACACCAGCTTCAGATCCGGCTCAAGACACTCAAGAAAACGTATGGAAACAACTTAAACCAATTTCCTAAACAGGTTTTCATCGACAGCCCCCGGTTGCTACGGGTTTCAGCCCACGAAGCAAGACGAACTTTCCGACAATCAGCAGTGATGCCCAGCAACAAGTGATCGAATTGTTTGCCAGCATTTCGCCGCAGCAAATTTGGCCAAAAGGCAGTTCACCCGATGCTCATCCTGGCGAGCTCACTCCGTCTGGTGTGGCCGCGCTATTGTCCGCATTACCTCCACTCGGATGTATTCCTTGATATAGGTTCAGGGATCGGAAACGTAATTGCGCAAGTGGCGTTAGCAACTCAAGTCGGAATGGCTATTGGAGTTGAGTTTCAAGACTCCCTTGTGCGGCTATCAAAGACGACAATATACAGTGCAACATCAAGACTTCCACGGCTGGCAAAGGTATTCGTTCACAATGACGACATCCGAACAGCGAGCTCCGCTACAGAACAGGCGATGTATTCAAGCACGGTCGTGTTCTCAAATAATCTTGTCTTCGACCCAACTAGCAATAACGCCCTGGAGAGTTTTGCTACGCATTCTCCAAACCTCGTGCATCTAGTTACGACGCAAAGAGTTTGTTGTCGCCACCGCGAAAGTTGCCAACGCGCTTTCTGCTCTGTGTGGAAACTCCATCGTGAAATTCCGATAACTGCGTCTTGGTCTGCAAAAGATCGCCACGCATTCTGGTACACCCGCCAGCAGTATAAATGATAACCCACCAGTAAATCCAATACATAAAACGTTTCAATTGTTCTTCTCCTCAGTATCAGTAGTACGTAGCGCAGTAGACATTGTCGGATTCTTCTTGGTTACGACGATGCACTCTCCCTGTTGTCCACGATGTATTGCTTCTAATGTGTTTCGAAGGCCTTGTACTTGGCTCGCGATTGTACTTCTTGAAGGCACTCTGCGCAGCAATGCGTTCGAGAATCATGCACAGCCATCGAGACAGTGAAGCACTGCTTCTTATCGTGTCCAGCACTGGGTGAGATGTGGAGATCGCTGAGGGTTCCATGGAGCAGAATTTTCTCTGTGGCTTTAGATTGGCGGCTACTACATGTACTATCCAAAAGCGCGATCTCACTTTGGAATGGAGGCAGCGGTATAAGACGTTTCTCAATTTACATACTGCAATCATACTTCACGCAACGTGAAGGCGCTAACACGATATACACTCGCGAACATACGCGCAGTGAAACCGAGCACACCAGCAGTACTAGGTTCCTTCCGCAGGCATTGTCAGATTACCTACTCTCATGCAGATGGGATTAAAGTTGATAAGGCCGTAGTCGCCGAAACAACTCGACAACTTGGCTTTGATGCACCTAACGCGGAAGTTTTATCTCCACGTGAAATCTCTCCTCTGCATCTTTTTCACTGTGTATGTCGTTTGGTGAGCCCTTCGAAGAGACGATAACGGCATCCACTTGTGTTGGGCTAAATTATTTTATTTAAGAAACATGAGTGTTAATTTTTAGGGCCTCCCAGCAGTGAGCTCTGGCACATCTAATGGAAAAGGTAATAGGCAAGAGCTTGTGGTTGAGGAAGGGCCAGCACGCGGAAAGAAACTTGATGCAATCAGTGCCGTTGACAACGTCAAGGGATTTTCAAAGCCATATAAATATCCCCCTCAATGCACAACGTCATACTAACGGTTATTGGGCAATTCCTCCGAGCTCAACAGTGCAGCCTTTCAGACAAGTAACGAGCTGTAGATGTGAGTTAATTGTTTTGCTACCTTTTTTACTATTTGCAGATTTCTGTCAAACCAAATTTCACTTTTTGAGAACCCTCAAAGTAAGAACTTCATTCGTTCTCTGACTTTGTGCGTCTACCAGCCACTGCCCCTCTTTCTTTTGTGAGTAACCGCAATTATTACCTAAATCTACTGTCAACAGTACACCAATCTTAATCTGGTTCAACAGTGCGTTTATCCGAAGGATAGCTGCTGAATACATCGTTGTCCGCATTTCAAAAAACTGGTTGAAAGGTTAAGCAGCTCGAACGAAGCTTCAAGTTCACTATCACAGCTCTTAGCTGACACACTAGGAGGCAATTTCCTCACTCTTGCGCTGTTTGTTCTGAGCAGGACAACCAGTACTTCCACAGTAGCACTGACGACCTTCGAAACAAGGGTGGTTATCTATCGAGGTTTTGCCAATGAACACGCCGGAAAAGGCATAAAAAACATCACTACCCTTGAGAGCCCATTTAGCATCCTAATGAAACACTTGCCGCTGTAACGATCGTTGGTGAAAAACGTTAAAAGTCGATGAGAGTGGATTACGAGCTATACTAATTAGTACAGTACGCTTGCCCTTGTCTAGTGAATCATTTAGATTGCATTATCACAGTGTGATACATTATTACCATCTACATGTCATGTTGGTGGTAATAAAGTCCAACATGGCCACAGATACGTACCTGACGCAGCAATCAGGCTATGACAAAAAAAGCAACAGTCCTACACCTTTGATAATAATCAACACGTGTTTTGGTTGTAACTACAAAAATGCGATAGAATTAGGCGTCACGAATTTAAAAGTAGTACTCGCTTTCCAGCATACACATCTTTAAACGATATTGATAAGTCGGTACGTTCGGAATTCGCTATCGATGATAGCATTTGGTGTTTGATATATCTGGTAGGACCAACGATCTCAGTAAGACTTCCACACACCTGCGATCCCAACAAATTCTTGCACCCAAAAACAAACGTGTGTATTTTACGGTCTACATTATCCACCTTCTAGCTCAATCAATTTGAACCAACAACACTTTATTAGGTGTTGAACTTGCAGGTTTGTTTCGTCCGGAGATATCAGTGAAGGCAAGCGCTAGCTTCGTGCAACACGCCAACTTTTCCCTTTCGGGTTCACTTTCTACGGTTCCACCAATCCGATTTCTTTATTCCCTATCCCCCACGATGATTGGCGGAATGGGTATCTTGAACACGATCTTCAACATATTTAACCAATCGCTGTCTTTCCCGCGTATCCAATTCGAAATGAGCCACACGGCTAGAGTGGTGCTGGATCGCGCGCGCAAAATCAAATCCAAATCGATCTCATTCTCAAACTTGCCGGCTACGAGCTACTTCGCAGCGATGCCGACCACGCCACTACATCCCTTCCCACCCCGCTGCCACCACCGCCGCTCTCGCCGTCCGTGGTGTTGTGCCCCCTTTTCACGGATGCTGCGAACCCGCCGCCACGTTGTAGACATCTGTGGCTATATGGACGAAGCTCCCCTCACCACTTACATGTGTCAAGCCCTGGTATTGTGGCAGCCCAGTCGCAACCCCCAGTTTTGGCGGCCAAACACCCTGATCCTGCTCGACAATGCTCGAAGAATACGCTGTCTATCGCTAATGATACGCTCGTGGGGGCGGAAACGCGTGAGGATATGAAAACCGAGGAGAGCGACCTCGACGTCGCCCAATTCCAGCCTAAAGGTCCCTCTACCCAGCGCGGCCGCGGAGCTCGGAGGCTATAACCCTGCAATCTGTGCCCGTCCGCCGATACATCCCAGTCCCCGTGTTATATATCGAAGCCCATCTGTGCTGAAATCCACACTATTATGCTGCCGTGCTGAGTGTCTGCTATCCTGTATTCCATCACTCTGATACTGGTAGTACCAAGTTATTGTGGCTCCTGCCACACCACTACGGCATGCTGATTCCGATACGAGCGGTGAATATGTATGCGGAAAGTAGTTGCCATGTCGTTGATTGACAAGCACAGCTAGTCTTCATATCGGACGTCACTTCCTGGTACTGGTTGGTTCACCATTCGATAGTGGTGCTTACCGTCTCGGCTAAACGGTCCATGCAGACTGAAATCGGCATTACACACTACTGGGTGTTCGAATACCTATGGCACGTTCTCTCTCGTTCCTCCAAGACGCAACTGCTGATCAATCCTATCAGCACTGCGATTTAGTTGTTCCCCATAGATCCTGCTATTATTCTACCTTAGCATTACAATACAATACTATATTCCGACATTTTCTTTCATATATCGTTTAGAAGCTCTCGTAAGAGCACCGATAATTGAGCATGCACCTAGCGAATGAGGCGTTGTAATTGATGTGAACTTGAAATCGTTTGAGGTTTAGCGACTCTGGCCAAACTGTCCCTATGCGTCCTGGTGACATCCTCACAAAATATCACATCCTAACGCGAAGAAACGGCGTAAAGGCTGCAGGATATATACCACCATATCATCGGGTTCAGTTATGACTCTTTTCTCTAGAAAAAGAAACATAATGTAATCAGCCATTCGAGTGTATTATTCACATCACTTCAACTTATACACACGCACAGCTCGTGTAAGACGCTAGTAGTAGCAGGGGCAAAGTGCAACCAAACAAAGGACAATACAGCTCTTCGCGGGAGTACTTGCACCAATATGAGGAATTGGTACCCAAACCCAAGCGTGCTTCCGCGACCTTTCAAGGGTACATGATTTCGACATTCCCCTGTATTGCATACAAAAATCAGTATATTCGATCCATTCAAAGTCGTAGCGCTAGACTGGCACTTTGGTAGTAGCTGTGCCAAAACGAATTGTGTCTCGCCCCTATCGTCGTGATGACAGATAGACTAAGGCGGCAGTCAGTAGGAAACAAAGCGGTCACGCGAAGGTTGTCCCGCGAAGATGACGCCGCGCCCGCCATGTGTGGTAAGGAACAATCTGACAAGTTGTATATTTTGGTTTTTGGCTTATCATCTTGCCATATCTAGATCGCACGGCTTTCAAGACAGCTTGGAGTGTTTTGCGACGCGATGGATGGTTTTCCAAGAAGCCTCCAGGGAGAAGTTTAAACGACATGTACCGGTATGTCAGGCCGGGTTGTGACCCAAACGGTGTAGCAGGTCTCGACTATTTTCTGGGAGAAGCTGCTCTCCTTGGACACTACAACAAGATACGTAGTGCAACATCTGATACGGCAACGCTGCCTCCAGGAGAGAGTAGTCTCGGAAATGACGAAGAAGACAATCGCTTTGTCGATGGACATGTTCGCGAGGAATTTGGACTAACATCTAACCAACAACCAGGACATAACTGCTTTCATATGGAAACACATAAAACAAGCACGCGCATACCACAAGAGGTTAAGGAAGTTGGGGCTGGGCATGGTGATGTCAATGACATTTGTTGTGAATTCAGTGGTGGTATCAGTGATGTTATTGGAGATACGAATGAAATCGCTACAAGAGATGATGCTAGTGTATTTCGTGACAGTGCTATGACTGTGGGTCCTGATAATCCTTTCGTAATGGGTAGTGGCGCGATTACTTGCCGAACATCTGAAGAAGCAGCCCATCATGTGGCTTACAGCGGATCAAACTCCGAAGGAGACCCGAAATCATGTGGTGTGGTAACAGCGCCAGCTAACTGTGGTCATCTAGCGGTGGGAGCAACGACAAATACTGCGATGAGTGAGCCGATACTATGCGGTGTTTGTGGTGAATCGTGTACAACGGCACGATCATGCTCATGGTGTGGGGGATATATCCATCACTTCTGTTCTCACGACGTGTGCAAATCACTGAAGCTTCGTGGCCCGGATGGTGAAGAAATTGAAGACTTTGGTGAGAGCTGCTGCTGTAGTAAGTTGTGCTACTCACAGGCAACTGGTTCAAAACCTGGAAGCGGTGACCACGCCGGTGTTATTACTACGCACCATGAAGGCGAAATACCGTTTTTGAATCTTGACAACATTCCACCAGGGCTTCCACCCCGTTCAGTCTCCCTCGACCGTTTACCGACTACCGCCCGTGTGGCAGGAGTGAAGAACAATATTCCAATTCAAAACCACGAGGCAGAAAGTTGGAAGACGACGGCGAATCCGATTATACTAACGGGCGAACAAACACCAAGCAAGAGTGTACATATTCAGACTCCAAAACGCAGAAACACATCCATGTCGAAGGTACCAGCAAAACGACAGAAGAACGTCAGCAACCACGCCAAGGAAAAACGAAAACATTGGCGGATTGTATGAAGGATGAGTTGTTGCGCAGAACACGAAATTCAGCAGAAAAATTCGTGGATGCTAATGTTGCCTTTAGCCCGTCGAAGAAAACTGGATGAGCGCAAGTGTTTACAGTGATGTTGGAGCGTCTTATCTGATTGGAATTGTGACGCGTTACGTTATCGGTAACCTGATAAATGCAGACGGGGTTAGTGTACCAACGGCAAAATTTCAGCTCCAATGGACGAACACGGCTTTCCAGTCTAAAGCTCATATCCAGTTTGTTTCCGAGCCTGATCTGCTCCGCGGGATTAAACAATATGTCAGAATGCAGAAAAGCGAATTACAGCTTGGTGAGACCTGGCAATCCCTCTGTAACGTGATTCCTCAACTTTCAAACGTTCCAGCGCTGACCGATGAGTTTGAAGAGCTGGATGATAGCGCCTACCGTGAATGGTCGGTTTTCCGTAGTAATACGGAGCTTCAGATTCCACTAAGCCCAGGGGAAGCGGAACAAATTAAGTCGATGACGTTTTCGCGAACTGGCACGGTGGGGACACCTCTGGGGTTGTTCGCTCATGGCGATGGAGCAACAACTAGCGAGATACGACGAGAAAGCCGACAGCACTTTGGTCATTCCGCAACTTCCTCATTTTTTGCGTTTGTACCTCTCACATTCTGGAACCAAGTCGTTGTATTCTCGAAGGAATATGCGATTGCTTCTGGAAATCACTCCCCAAAAGAGATCAGTTTGGAAGAACTTATGCAGTTTTTAGGGATACTTTGGTACATGACGCTGTTTGATAAGGGCGAGATGAGAAATTACTGGTACGACACAGAGGAGGCGACAATCTTCCCTGGCGCGCAATCTCGAAGCCTTGGAACTATTATGACATGGAGGCGATTCCTGTATATACGGCAGAATCTGTGCTTTCGAACAAAAGTGACAACGGATGAAATTAAACGAGATCCTGCTGCTAGAATTCGGCCTCTAATAAGCATTTTAAAATCGCGTTGCTCACGCCACATCATTGTTGGACGAAATGTGGCTGTGGACGAAGCAAGTGTCGCGTGCAGGTCAAGGTATGCGCGCCACATAATTGTATACAACCCGCGAAAACCTACTGGAAAGTATCACTTCAAGTTATATATGTGTTGCTGTTCGTCGACTTGGTACGCTGTGAACTTCAAGCTACATTGTTCGAGTGGTTTGTCCGATCGTTTAGATGGAGGCGCTTCAAGTGAAGAAAAGACACAACTTGAGCTAATGATGACACAGTCTTCTGAAGTCAAATGGCACGTAATTGAAGTGACAGCATCGTTGCAAGGGTCCAGTCGAATTGTCAACACAGATAATTTCTATACGTCATGTTTGCTTCTGGAGAGTTTACGCGCGGTTGGATTATATGGCCGCGGTACTGTTCGTGCGTCTAGCAAGCACTTCCCACAGTTTACCATGATCCAAAATTCCGACCACAAACCACGAGGTTTTATGAAGCAAGGTGTCTGTACTGATAAACACATCGTGGCCGCTAGCTGGGTAGACGGTTCGATAGTCAACATTGTATCGAATGCAGACGCTTCGAACACAACCCAAGTATACAGACGAATCAAGGAAACTCGTGAAGCTTTTTCCGCTCCTACCTGCATTAGCGAATATAATAGTGCGATGCAAGGGGTGGATCGGCACGACCAACTCCGCTCGCGCTTCTCATTGTCGGGGGGGGGGGGGGGAGTTCTTTCAAGAAATGGCATAAGAAACTTGCCATGGCGTTTCTGGATATTGCTCGATGCAACGCATTTATCTGTGACGAATTAGCGCGTGGGAATGATTCCAACGTCGATGGTGATATCTCAAACTTGAGCAACGACCATTGTCCTGGTCGTGACAGACACCGTGCATTTGTCATAGCGCTCGTGCGAGAGCTGTTTAGTGGAGAGTGGAAACAATGGATTAGCAATGAGAATGGGATGGCTTATTCAAGCAACCCGATGCCTGGCACACGATCGGTCCCTAAAAGCCATCTAAATTCTCGTACTGTGCAACCAGGTCAGCCCGCGTTATGTGTGGCAAAAGAATCCTGGCTTGCTCTCGAAGGAAGGAGCAGGGCAATGCGTGAATGTACAATCTGCAAATTTGAATGCAGAGTCGCGACTCAAAAAACGGATTTCTGCCTAACGCACAAAGTTGCACTTTGTAAACGAACTTATCCTGTTGATCCTAGTAAAGCCCACTTGTGTCAGGAAGAAGATTGGACGTGTTGGCAGAAATTTCACTCGTTTTACATGCCCAAGGAGGTGTTTACGGCGGATGGAAACGTGAAGAGAACGTCACCAATCTACAGAGCTCAAGCGCCGTTCTTGGAAAAACTAAGGGAGGAAAAGAAGGCCCGTGCGCAAGCTAGACGCGGTAATTCCACCATAGTTACGTCGTAGGATTCGCAAATAGAAGCGTGTTTGTTTGATGCTTTATACACTTATCTATAATGCTACTTCATTGTCCCGCTCGTACATAAGTCTACCACCATTTGGTAAATGGAGCGATACCAGTCTTACTTAGCACCGCGTTTGTTTCGGATGTATATATTCCGACACACACTCTAGCTGGCCCGGACAAACGGCCCAACCAACGATCCGTTCTGACCGATTTAAAAACTCTTGATTTTCATGAGCAAACCGTCCACATTGGCCCAATTACGTCTCTAGTGCACATGCTTTCGCAGATAATTTGGTGGAAAGGAACCTTCATCACAGTAGCGGTAACCTCAGCCAGAAGAGCGTCCTCATTTTCGTCTTCCTCCTTCGAGGAACTCAGCGTCTCCCAGTCTTCCCAGTGACGTGTCTTCTTGGGCACCACATCATTCGCGCCGATAAGATTGCTCTCCAGCATCTCGATGCAACGAGCCTGCCTCTGCGCTTCTGCCGGCTTATAATCTCTTCACATTCACAGTCCGAATTCACTTCAATATCTTCCACGATATTCCCACGCCACCTCCTTCGGATTCCACTAAGCTGGCGCTTTGCCGTCAGCTAGATCGTCCTTCTTCGTCGAAGCTTCTTCATCCTCACTCAAGAAAACCCCATCATCTTCCACCAATGCCAAACTCTTCGTCAGCCTCGTAAAACGACGGAATCTTGGAGCCTTCTCTAACAACGACGCCAAATAATAGCACGCAGCCCTTGCCGCTCACAGCCCCGCGCTTCATAACCACATTTTCACACAGAACAGCGTTGGTCACCACTGCGCTATCTTTCACGACGATATTGCACCACCTGCCGTAACATAGTTAGGGTTCGGCACCATGGGAACTGCAGGATCGCCTGCGAGATCGCCAAGCCGGCATATAATTAGACCGCAGTCATCACCCCTCTGTTGTCCACGGTACTGCTGCAAGGCTCAATTTTTCAATAGGAGGAGCGGGCAGGCGGTATTTTAACAAATCAGAGGGCTGAAAATATCAGAAATCAAATCGTACATAAAGTAAGGTTTAGTCAGAAAACCTCCCAGTTTTTATAATTTGGGATGAAAAACCTCGAAGAAATTGTACTTGCCAACCGTACTTTAAGTACGGTTTTATCGCATCTTACTTGATATTTGTATGGTCCAGCTTAATATAGAAATGTATCGTGTGAACGAAAGGGTTAACCATACTAGAATGTGGAGTGCTCGTACAACATGCCCGCAAGGTGGTGTGCGGCCGAAGAGAGACGGAGCTTTACCGCAGTCCCGTGCTATACCTCGTCGACTTTTACGCGTGCCACGTGAAGATCGCTGATTCCAAGAAACTTGAAGTGTACAACGTTTTTGTACCTGTAGTACCACCGAATCTGACGAACCTTCTACAACCGCTCGACGTGGCAGTCAACCGTAGCTACCAAGAGTGCTTACAGAGGTCGTTATGATACCTATCTAGAGTAGGCGTTGGCGAACCCAATGCTCCAGACGAAGGCCGGCAACCCGAAGGTCCCTCGATATGACGTTGTGGCGTGGACGCTGGAATAGATTGCTACAAGAGATGCTTCTAGCACCATGAGAGCGTTCACGTTGTGTGGCTTTGTTCGCAAAGAAGACTTCAACGTGAAGGCACTCGATCCACCTCTGCGATATTTACCTGCTGCAGATGTAGACATGGATCGATGGCACCAGCAGTACAGTGATCTTATTGCCGCTGGCGACAGGGAGCAACTGGATATAGCAGCACCATCATTTTCCGGTCGGCAGCACATCCAGCCTAATCTGCTGCTTTCTATACGGCATTGGTACACACCGTTTGGACTACACAGAGCAACACACGATGGACATGGAGACACTAAAACATCTGGAAGGTCTTTTTGATGGCAGCTATTTAGATAGCATTCGAAACGGGACGGAAGAACCAGGTAAACTGGAGCTGTATGCTGCTGCACATATGCATTACTGGGACATTGAGGTAAGTACTGTTTGACAAGGGCAATAAGATGGTGTCCAAATTCTCGTACACAGTTAAAAATCCTCTGAAAACGGTGTGCTTGGTTCGCTCCGGATCATATTTCGCAGTGAAAGTACATGTAGATGGATACATAATATAATACATGTAATAAAAACAATAATATAATTTAAAATATTAACAAGCAAAACCTCCGTATACAACGCAGCCACCACAGAAAGAAAAGACCCGTTACCAATCGCAACATCATGTGAACTGCACGCAGGCGGGTTTGAACCTGCGCCGATCGCGTATGAGGGTCAAGCCTAAACGACCAAGCCAGATTCCACGGCCCACGACCTTGCTTCGTCAAAGTCAAGTCAAAGCATGTGTTCGTTGTACAACACATAGACTTTCTAAACGAATATAACACACAAGCAGTGTTGTATACATTTACATCACGTATGCCTTGTATGCGGGATAAGACGGTGATTTTCAAATTCTAAGATTTAAGTACCCTCTTTAAATAAAAAAGGTGTCTTTAAAGTCCGAGGGAGAATAGACAAAACGACTGAAAAGCACAATATCAGTACATGAAAGAATTATCATTAATACACGGGTTGCGGACAAAATCTAATTTGTGGTAAGAAAATACCATTTATTCATATTAATAAAATGCATTTTCCAGGCACTAAACTGAGGAAGTACCTGCACTCCTACATACTGAACATGTACCTACAGTACAATAGCGCCGCCAAACATATTAATTAAATACCAATCATTTACTTTGATTACATAAGCACAGCTGAAGCAGAAATTTGGCTATTGCATGTTGCTAAAGCCTACGTTAAATGCAGAGCATCTACTATCACATGTATTAGACTACTACTTAGAGCAATATGTAGATACCTTGTAAAGGGCAACCTTTGAGCGAAAAAAAAATCCCGATTGGCTGGTTCAAAGTCAACCAAAAGGCCCGCTTTGGCAGTACTTGGTAACCTACAAGAGACGGGCACTAAATCGTATTTCCCTGGTTCTAAATTCATGTGTATACTCTAACCCTTTTCATAAGAGATAGTTTTTACTTAAGAGTTTGCCAAAAGTGGTGAAAGGCACAATAACTTTAGCCATTGTAACGTGTCTCTTCAGCTCTGCAGGTCTAAGCGTCGTCGGCCGTAAACAGAACGTCTGCTACCCCACCGGCGTGTACCCAACTGGTACACAACCTATTTGTATTCCGTTCCTTATTCGACCTACAGATTAGAGTAGCTAGCGTAACCGTCAATAGACTACCTACTGCACTGCGTAGTCCGTCCTTCCGTTCCGTCAGTTGCTGTACAAGCACAAGTTGTCGCTGGATAACCTCTCGGACATTCCGCCGTTGCTTCCTGCCCTACTCGTCGCAGTCGTCCTTCGGCACGAAGGCCGTCGCCTTCTGTCCGCCCCTGCACTGCCCGTCCAAATCCAGTCCTACTGCCCGTCCACCGATGCGTCCGTAGCAATAGTCGTCCGTTCCGTTCTGCCAACCCTATCCAAGTCCTTCCTGTCCGTCCGTGCCCAACCCAGTGTCCAAGTCCGTGTCCAAGTTCAAGGTGACTCCCGCCGCTCGACTCGGAGGATCTTTGTCCGTCGTGCCAAATTTCGAAGTTCCTGCTGTCTTCCGGATCCAGTTCCGAAGTGAAACCTTCTTCCAGTGTGGCGCACGCCGGAGTATAAGTCAGCTACCACCATACGTCCGTTTACGGCTTTTAAACGAGGCCCATTACGTTATGTACAGACAATACTGCCTATATTGCCACCGGATGTTAGGCCAGGTCAGAGATTAGAGCGGTATTTGTCAGTAACCAAAAGCCGTGTTTGTACTCTTTTTCAAGTAAAAACAAAACTTGTTCAGGAAATTAAATAATGACATTAACGTCTCGTTTCGAAATAGTCACTTATGTTGTCAACCATCCGTTTCATTGCGCAAAACCTTTTGTGCTAAATATTTTTTTTCAAATTTGCTCACATCCCTAACGCCTATTTGACAAGTAATAACAGCGGATTCCACCTTTTTAAGTTGATATATGCAGATAACTGTTCATGATTTTTAAATCTATTTGTACAGAGAAACTGGTTTTTGGCTTTGCAAATCGGAGTTAGAGTCAGACAAATATAGAAATGTGAGCTCACATGGTCACGTTCGAAAACGACCTTCGTCGAAAGGTGAAGGCGCGTCAAGGTAAGAAGCCCAGTTTTGAGAATGAGGAAGCTGCTCGCGCCATGGACTTCGTCAAGTCGCAGCGGTGTGGACCGCTTACATCACATAAAAAATACGACAAGATAACCGGCCTGTTCCTCGCAAGGAATCTGTTACTAACAAATTTGCACGCTTACTTGGCCGGTCAAACAAGACCGTTGGTGAAGTTTGGTCTACATTTCGGTCTCATGGAACAGTGGTTGTCGCTTCCTCGGCTGCTAACCGTGACGAACGTGTTACGCGGCTGCCTCGGTCAATACAAATGGAGAAAATGGTCCGCGATTTCATTAGCAGCAGGTGTGAAACTAGGACAAGGAAACAGCTAAGGATGTAATGCATCTTCTTTTGGAGACATAATTTTTAGTGGTGGATACCACCGATTCAGACAATAAAGCCGCTGCAATGAGGGCAGTTCAGCGCCTTTGGCTTAAACATGGGTACACACGGGGCGGGCAGAAAGGCAAGACGTTGAAGTTGTCTCCTGCAAATGACTTGGCGAGAGCTCACTACGTACAAAAAATGACAGCTGGCGATATTGCTTCGAGGCGCATTGTTTATCTCGACGAAAGCTACATTCATCAACGCTATACTCGTCATAATGACTCACTAGTCGTACCGTTGATGACGAAAATTGCAGTACTGCACAACGCACACAATTGCTAGAGGGGACTGTTGACATTTTCAAAGAAGGAAAACAGACCGTGGATTTTCATGGCATGTTCTGCCATGAGTATTTTGTGCAGTGGATGGAGACTTTGCTAGCCGCTTTTTAGATTCGAGAAACCTGTCGAATTGCCTCATTGTTATGGATAACGCCAAGTATCACAAGGTATATCCAGACAAGACACCGAAAAAGGGTAGCAGGCGAGATGCGATGCTTGCTGCAATGACAGAGTACGGGCTTAAAGTTGCTACTAATACGACAAAAAATATTCTGTGGGAAGTACTATCAAAACACATCGAAGAGAATGTTGTTCCGGTGACCGTGGAAATGGCTAAGCTAAAAGGCCACGAGGTGGTCTACACCCCTCCTTTCCACTCTGATCTGCAGCCTGTGGGCGAACGTAAAAGGTGAAGTTGGGCAGCAATGCTCTACAGCTACGACTTTTGCCGACATTAGCCTACGACTAGAGTGAGCTTTCGCAAATCTTAAGTCTTCTAGTATTCAGGGGTGTATTGACTCCGCAAACAAACAACTGATGCGACTAAAGATGCATCTCGACGGCATGGACGCTCGCGATGAATCCTCATCTGGTGAAGAGGACAGTAGTGATTCAGAATACTAGAAATATTACAATGTAATCGATATGTGATTGGGCAATAAAATTCTCAATAAAAGAATACGACTGTAGATTTGCACCTTATGGGGAGTTGCATACCGCTATGAAGGGGTCAGCCTTTGAGGAAGTTTCCGAAAGAACGACTCGGCCGATTTTGATGAAAGTGTCACTAGCCAGCTCGAAATTTCGCGACAATTCGTTTGGTGTATTTTTATGCTAGGGTAAAAAAACGTCCTCGTTGCTGTCGACCACTGTCAAAACTTCTGCGTTTCATTCTCCTATTTGAATTCAACTCCTTGTCCTGCCCTTTTGCTCGTCATAATGGTCAAGAACGCTGATATCTGCCGCGCCCTGTCTGTACTGTACCTTTACAAAACCACTACTTTAAGTGCAAGTACTGCGATACTGCGCGCCGCCAGCTCCCCTCCAGCGGCTATGACAACCTCGTCCGCCACTTGAGGGACAAGTACACTAACTACGAGACGGACTTTCTAGAGCATACTAGCTCTCAAAACATTAATCTACACTCGTTTGGATTCGAGAGTACTCTGGTGTAGTGTACTGCGATTCGACACCACGCCGGGTCACTCACACATAGAGGGGCCGGACTGCCAAGTAATGGAGGGGGTACTCCGATCGACCGTGGGGTCTGAAGATCTTCTCATCTTGTGTACCCGTTGACCTGGCGCATGTCTCCCGCCGCTAGTGCCTCTTCCTCTGCTGATCACCAGGACGCCGCCGTCGGGCTCTTGGCAATATCCCGTCGCGCAGCCCAGGTGATTTCTGATCGTGCTGATTCCGCTGGGTCACGGTATTCTTACGTTTTTTCGAACTAGGGAGATATTCCGTTGGCCGACGCGAACATCGCTCCTCTTCCATTGGACATATGAGCTCTTCGTTCGAGTATCGCCGTCGTTGAGACCGCTCTAAATCGAGAAGGCGAGTCCCAGCAACTTCGTCAAGATTACGCTGATCTTCAACGGCAACTTCGACCAGCTGAAGATCACATCAGGGACTCGGAAAGTCAATTCCGCGAAGCTGTCCAGCTGGCTTCAGAAAAGAGCGGTATGACGTCGTCGTCAGGCCTTAAGTGACAGTTCGACGACGTTGTCAACGCGCTAGCTGGATACGAAGGTGATCGCATCTGGATCGCCGATCTCGAAGATCAGCTTCAACGTGTCCGGCAACAGCATGGCAACGTGGTTGTTGGCCTGAAGCGGACGACCAGCAACCTAACTGATCCGTTAGCGGCGGCACTACTGCAGACGACGACGGCTTCCTTCCTAGATCTCCAGCGAATACGGGGTGAAGTCAATTTGTTGATCGTTATCCATGGTGATCTAGGGCAAGCTCTGGCAAGTGCGATCGCCGCTCGTGATCGATTCCAAGCTCGGTTAGCTACCGAGGTCGATGATCACCTGCGCACCCGGCAAGCGTTGTCCGACACGCAAGACACGAATAGCGCAGTGGTAGCCTCCCATACTCAAGACCACCTCCCCAGCTTGAGATATAAGGAGTGCTTGCTGCTTCGCGAAGGTCGCAGGCAGGGCTTTGGTCGATCCATCCGCGAGCGTGATGTTCGTGGGGCAATGCTAGAGAACCAATTCAACAGAATGAACGGCATCCCGAATGGCAACTTGCTGAATTATTCCCGTTTGTGAAACGCTTGATTGTGGATTTGTTATCACTCGTCGTTGGAATTGGAATCATGGGGGGGAAAATTGTTGAAGTATCATCCAGCCTGAATAACAAGGTACAGTGGTACCCTCAAGATGACACTAGACAACACTAACAATTCACGCTAACTAAATAAAGCACTCCTTAATCTGCAGATGTCCTAACAGGACAACCGTTAGACTACGGTCGCTTGTCATACAGCTTCTACTTTCCTTTATCCAAAAGGCATGCCGATAAACTACAACAAAAAGAGGTTTGGCGGGTCGCTCTAGTCACTTGTGCTCTCAATAAGCACCAAGCCAACGACTTGCTGAAGAAGGACGTGCAAAATGATATGTGGAAAAATAAAAAAGCCTGTTGAAACTCAAATCCACCATGAATCAAAGTTTCCACAGATTAAGGCTGAAATGGAGGAGCCCAAGCAACGATTTGAATCCGAAATATTGCTTTCGTCGCATTTATCGGCACTGTTGACCACACCGCCAAGACACAATAAATAAGCCCACTTACGCTGCTCAATCAAAAACATAATACGCATTCCCCACAACATTTCGGACATTGTACCCATCTGATTGACTCGCGTCGGACCCTCTGTCTGATACTTTCTAAAGAAAAAGGTTTTTATCCTCTGTTTGAACGTATGGGAACAATCGCAAAGAGCGATTTGCACAGAATTTGTCAGATAAATGTCAAATCAGAATTGTTACTTAAAGTAAAATGAGCAAAACGTACTTTACAAATCCGATGCATTTGCTGGTGTTGACTGCAGCAGTCAGCAACTACTTTTGCTTTGTAGACTACATATATTATATGAGCTCTTGCTCGCAGCAGTCTCATACGACTTACTGTGGCGCTTTCCGAGCTCAAATATACGTATCATTATCCTGCTTACCACACTAGTTTCACAAGCTACTGTGATAGTCAACTTAACAATCACAGTAGCTTGTAGATGGCTTCTGTTTGCGCCGGTAGTTGCCCCCCGAGGACTAAAACGCTCAGTGCCCAAGAAATGCCTAGACGCCGCGCTGTCATCGCCGCACTTTGCCGTTATGGGATGCCACTAGCAACTTTTATACGTTTAGGCACAGCTATAGAATATTGTGCTGGTCACTCAGGTGCCTCTACGTGCTGAGCTGTCTGCCATAGCTTTATATGTGCGAGCACGGTTGTGTAGGCTACAAGGAAGCTTGTGCAACATGTTGAATGAAGCTATAGAGCACTAACTAACTGTATAACAACCAAGGAATAAAATAGACCGACAGAAGTCTTTAGTTGGGCACATTGTCGCCGTTAATACCAGCAATGCACGCCAAGCATGTGCCCCAATTCATACGGCCTTTTTGGTGTTCTCTAGTTAAACCTATCCGATTTCATAAGAATTCAGTTGTCCGATGAATATCCGACAGATTCCGTCTAAAACTCTTTCATATTGGGAAAGATAGACATGTTACATAATGCCAGTGTTAATTTGCAAATACATATACTGGTCATAATCGTAATTACATTCGGACCTCCATGAATGAAATCGACGCAAATTGGTGTTATTGATATTAACTTAGCCACGTTGTCGCCCTTCCTTCTCATTGCATCGACGTATAACCGTCCCACTATGACCCAGCAGCAATGAGAGCGACGTTAGCGGTGTTGATCATCTCCGTTCACGTCGCCTTCATGCAATTGAGGCTAATGTAAAAGCTACAACAGAGACCACTCGAGGCACAGTAACGCAACCCTGTCTCTTAAAGGGCGATGACACCGCTGTTGTCCGTGTAGAGGTCGACCTTCTGAGATTGATGGAGCAAGCTTTTGAAAGTCCCGACGCCACGTTCATACATATCGTACGTCCAGCTGTACACGACGAAAGTGTTTTTGGTCTACAAGGCCAAAAACAGCAACGTAGATGTGTTCTCTTTGATAGCTGAGAGCAGGCGTCGGTATAGTTATTCATAAAAGTATTCAAAATTTATAATTTGTTATTAATTGGACACATGTGATTCACTTTTCATTCTGATCAATTTAAAGTTGAATTGTATTCTTGTTTTTGCCTAGCTACCGCCCGTTTGTAATACTCGCACAACCACTGACATCAGCCAAGTTGCTGAATCTCATTGTGCAATTTGCACGGCCTTCACTCAACCAGAGCCTTCCCAGCTCCCTTTTTTTCCTATGACCTTGCCTCTCGCCAACCACCTCATATGCTCGCACCTGTTCCGCCCTTCGGGTCCGGGCGAGTACGTGTACAACTCCTGTAGCCGCCAGTACCGCAGCGCGCAAGGGGTTACAAACTTGATGAACCACTTGCGGCGCTTCTACCCAGCCAAGCCGATGGCAGCCTATGTGACCAAGCTGCACGAGCACATGCAAGGACGCGTTCGCGCTGAGCTCCCGGACAAGTTTGCGCTGGTTGTGGACGGATGGACAAGCGCAGGGCGGCGTTACGTCGCTATTTTTGCGGTCTTTGATGACACTTCTGATCGTGGTTTCACTCCTGTCACCGGGGAGGACTACGTTGACGATCTGGACTGTCTGTCGCGCCGGTTTCTACTCCTGGCGTTTTTGCCAGACGACGAGGAAGAAGATATCACCGCCTAAAATTTATTTGACATAATTGCTGACACTCTCTCCCTTTATGTGAGACCCTGGGATGTAGTACTGTGCATGATCGGAGACAACTGTTCTGTAAATAAGTACATTGGGCGACGTGGGGGAGCCATCCCCTTCATTAGCTGTGCTAGGGTTTAGGTTCAACTTAGTGATGAAGGATATGTTGGCCCCTGAGGAAACTGCGCTGAGCCAAATTCATTCGCTCACAAAGGCGCTGTCCAAGTTGAAGTGTCGCGCAAAGTTGCGCTAAAAAAAACGCATCTCGGCCATGTCGCGGAACGATACGCGCTGGTCAAGTTCCTATGAAATGGTTAGTCGTTATTGCTGGTTAGAGCCAGTCCTACGATCTCTTGACCATTGTACTACTACTGAGTATGTGCTCGACGAGCTTATGCGCGGTAAAAACGAGAAATTTTTCGCCCTCCGCGACGCTATGGAGAAGATGGAATGCGTTACACAAGCTCTACTACGCAGTACTCTCACGGTGTCAGGTGTCAGGCGGTTGTTTCATCGTGTTGTTGCGGAGTTTCCCGGCTTCGTAGTCGTCTGGCGCCGACAGCAGCCATCATCAACAACGCACCCCCGGAATCGGGTGTCGTCAAGCTTCAAGGCAAAGAGCAGCTCTCTGCTGCTGAGCGCTCAGCGTGTGCCCGTTTCCGCCTCTCCGACTCCAGTGACAACAGCACCGAGGGCGAAGTATCTCACCCTTCACTTGTGCGAGACGCTTTTAAGCGTCGAAAAGTGAGTCATCGCCAACGATACATAAATGTGGCAGTCATCCCACGTCCAACGAGTGTGAACAATTTTTTTCTGCTGCAACGATCGTGTTCGCTGACCTACGCAAACATTTCGAACGAGAAACGCTGGAAGCCCTGATGAGTCTATCCATTAATCGCGACCTATGGGATGTGCACTTTGTTGAAGATGTACGCAGAGAAATGGATGGCTAAAAAACTAAACAAAATGGACGGGATTCATGTAATAAAGAATTTCGCTCTGTTGGTTTCACCTATTAATATAAGAACTCCGTAGTACCGAATATTGGCTGAGAGACCTCGCGCGCGAATAGACTCGAACGAGGCTGGAACAGCTTAACCCTTTCTCGGAGCGGGGGTGCATTTTCCGCCCTTTGACGCATCTGCTCGGGTAGGTGCAAAATCAATCCTCGTAAAGTGCGTATTTTTCGCCCTTTAAGCAATTTTCGTTTATTTATGTCCCAACTGTATTTACAACCAATGAAAGCACTTTATGTCTTAGGAGCAAGGGGTGATTATCAGTCGTCCGGTTTTTTATTTCGAAGCGAGAATAATCTCAATCCATGTCTGCCATAAAAAAGGAGCTCTCGGCTTCCAGCCGCTGGAGTTCAGCTCTCTCTCTCTCTCCTCTGCGTATACAAAACAACAACTCTGTTCTATTATGGATCTCATTACAAAGAGCAAGACGAATGCGCACTTGGTTCACCGATGCAGAGGATACGCTACTCGTGCAGATTGCCTACCAGTCTGAAAAGGAAAGCCTCCGGGTGACATGGAGCTACGTGGTGCGGAGAATGCAAGCAAGGTGGTCTTCTAATGAGATCCGCAGAAGACTCGCCAGTTTTAAGCGGAATTATTACAAACTTTTCTACGATATTTCTTCGCAAGTGCTGACAGCGAAGGAATCAGCTCGGTTCTGAGAGGGAGAAGATGGAGCGGATTAGTAGACGGGTGCTAGGAGAACGGCTGATCGACATGTTCTTAGCGACATTGAAGGTTGAATTGGAGGTCGCTGTATTGCCTATATATCTTTCATGGTTCAGTTGTGCTGCCCCAGTTCTTGTACATGGAAGCGTGGCCGAAGGTACTGTGCTTGGTGGCAACAGCCACAGCGACGCAGACGAAGGTGGGCAAGGACGACATAGTGTCTCTGGACTTGGTGGCTTACGATGTTGTGTTGATGCTGCTTTTGAATGTTTGGAGTTTCTTGGGGGCGCTAAAGGAGGCGCCGTGGTTTCCGGTGTCGTGGAAGTTGATGATGAGCGAGGGCAATGATAGGCTCATTTTGTATGTGGCTAATGCTATGGCGTTACGTAGTATTAGAAGGTTGCGTCGGTGGTGTCATATATGGAGACCATGTAGTGGCTGTTCGTGATGGCCGCGGAGGTTGTGGAGACTCCGTTCGTGGTGGCCGTGTTGGCTTGTTACAGGGAGACGGCGTTGGCACTGCACATGGAGACCATGGGGACGTCGTGGTAATCGTGGAGCTGTTGTTCGTGGTGATCGTGTTAGTGCTGTAAGTGGAGATCGTGGAGCTGTTCTTTGTAGTTTCCTTGGGGGCTCCCTTAGTGATGGAAGTGAGGGCTGTGAACTTGTCGTCGGTGGTGACGGTGGGGGCCATGCAGGCACCCATGGACAAAATAAAGGTGTCCTTAATTGTGCTGAAACCGTTTACACAGTTGGACACTTATTCAGTACTATCACCATTACAGACGTGAGGCAGCAGTCGGGGCGTACACAAGACAATGCTGGCGAGTTTCTTCCAATTGGGGTGCTGCGTCTCATCGACGAGTTCGGCCCAGTGCGAGAAAGTGATTTATTTCTTCACATTGGAGCAGGGGTTGATAACATTCTCGCACAAGTTGCCCTGATGACCTGCAAGAATTTGTGTTGGACTCGAGACACGGGGTGATCTCTGCCGAGCTGGACTACGATGTTGCAAGATAATATCGAACAATACCGACTGCTTTACAAAGTGGTTCTCAAGATTGCAGATGTGAGTGATGTCCCCCTTTCAAAACAGTAGCTATTGCTTGACGCCACGTTGGCGTTCACAAACATCTTTCGGTGTGAAGAAGATGGTGGCTCGAGGGCTTCGAATGCACGCATTATTGTGTCGACATCTCGATTCTGTCCCAGACATCGGTCGTCGTGCGCAGAGCCATTTTGGATGCGGTGGAAACTAGTACGGAAACTGGAGGTGCCGTGTAGCTGGAAGCCCTCTCCTCACCGTGCCTTTCTTACTTTTGAATAATCCAATAATTATGTAGGCATAGCAAAATTTAATGTAATGCGTCCATTTGATACAGTATAAACAATAATATGTATTTACTAAACATTCAAAACTTTACGGTTTCCATACTTTAAACAAGTGATATATGTACATTAAATACATTGGAAGGTATAATAATATCAAGTAATATGTGCACACTAGTAGGAACATTTTCAAACCTGACTAAATCTGAATCTGGCTAACTACAGGAGCTCGGGTTTCCCCGTCTTTAGGTGTAGATGCTGCTTCAGTAGGACAAGCCTGGAGTGACACCGAGTGTTACCTTTTTCAGTGAACAAGGTTTCGCCCAGATAGAAGTTATGAAACTTGTCCCAGCACGTAGCTGTTGTGTTAGGACACATCCATGGCCTAGCAGGTGCGTCGTGCAATACTTGGTATAGGCACACCTCATGGGTATAGCAGTAGTTGGTAACTTCAGTAGGATATCTCCCCTCCCATCGACAGACAATGCAGCGGCGATGCATTCTATTCTTTCGGCGTGAATTGGTCTTGATGAAGTCGAGGTACATACAGCCGCTGCCCACTTTAGTTGGCAGCGCTTGATTAAGAACGTGGCATGCCAGACACTTCTCCGCCACAATCCCGATCGATCACCCCATTGTAAAGCATTCTATCATCCCTAGGGGCGGTTTTCCATTGTCCATTCAGCTATTCTGCGACAAGATCCAATACAAACTACCGATGTTGGTCTCTAATAAATAGCGCTTCTGTGCATACGTGTCGTCGTGGAAGATAGGCATTAGATCTTGCCACACAATTAGCGCTTCCTCTAACTATTTGTGCCATTGTGGTGTAGCGGGATCAGCCAAAATGTGATTAAGGGCAGATCCTGATACCACTTGCGCCCAGACACCGACTAACGGAGGGGGTGCTCCGATGATCCGTGATCTTGTGCTGAGTGTGTTCACCTTGTGTACCCGTCGGTGGGCGGGATCTGCTCTTCCAAGTTCCTTCGAAGAGGTCTTGGTGTGAAGGGTGACTGTCTTGGCGAGACGTGGGTCGTGGGGTAGCGTGGAAGTCTTCACTCTACCACCGGGTAGTAGATCTAGATCTAGAGCGACTTGGTCGAGCTCAGATCTAGCAGCCGGATCTGGATCCGGGCTGGTAGTTTTGCCTAGTGGCGGGGTGGTCCTTGTCCTTTCCGTTGCTTGCCGCGTCCGATAGCGGGGGTCTTGAGAGTTGAGAGTCGATGGATCTTCGGGCCATGCAATAAAGTCCCTTAGATCCGATATGCACTTACGGTAGATCACTAGTGTATGCAAAGGGCCGTTCTTAGCAAGACAAAAAGAGTGGATTTGGCTTTCATGGCCCAGTAATATTGCAGGGAAACAGATGGTAGTGGACGCTTCCGTAATCACTAAATTACCGTAAATCCACGTCCACTCGATAATCGCGGAGGGAGTGGACGCGGACGGAGAGTGGACGGGAGAGGAGACCCATCTGAAGCGCTGAGTGATGATATTGCCTTCCGAAGTTCAGTTCATTCCAGCATTCACCTGCATCCTACACACTGGTATACTTCGCTACAATCGCAACAATGTCTTCTACCCCATCAGAGGCTTCTACCGTCGCGACAACAAACACTCCAAGCATCACGGATCTACTTTTCGATGCGTCCAGATCATTGGAGGACACTGAGGCCACCTTGATGGCGTTTGGGGCAAAGCAACTGAGGACAGAGTGCTACTTAAATCAACTACGCATCGTGAAAAAAGGACCCAGTTGCAATGACCACAAGGTTGGCTATGTGACGCTACTCCTAGAGCACAAGAAAGGTCTGACTGAAATGCAACAGCGTCAAGTCGAGGACGGTCCTTCTAAGGGGTTGCCGAGCTCTGGGATTAAACGAAGAACCCGTCATTGCATGATACGACTTCTGAATGTAATGTTTTCGGATAGTTTTGCAAAAAGAGTTCATGAAATTGATGGTAAACCAACACGAAGCGAGTTGGATACAAGCCAAACCCATTCCAACTCATCATTTTGGACAGATTTTCACACCGCTTACCAAAGTGACCAAGCCGAATTCAGCAAACTCAACTCTTCGCTCCTTACTTTCGTGAAATGTAACCCCGGCATTATTATAGCACATGACGCGGCTAAACTACGGGAGATGTGGAAGGACGTTAGCAGTCGGTATACTACAGCTCTTGCCAACTCTCGAGTGTCGGGGACGCATGATAACGAATTTTTTTCTTTCTGTTCGGGAAAAATTGATGTGCTCTACATGCACGAGTGGCTCTGTTCCAAACCTGGTCTTTTGGAGACGGTAGAAGGCAAGTTGCCGAAGCGTGCGCGTTTACAGACCATGGATACATTCAGCGATAGTGATGGCGAGACCGAATGCTCAAATCGATCCAAGAAGCGCTGCAAGAAAAGTCCCAGCAAAGCGAACACCGACTTGATATCCGAAATTTTGACTACAATTCGAGATAATACGGCCTCGGGAGAAGCTCTCGAGCGAGATTGCCGCTTTGCTCAAATTGTATCGACATTGAACTTGCTACTATCGCGTCGAGAAATGATTGTGAATGCACGAGCAGGCAGCTATACCGACGAGGACCTACAGGAAGTAAACGAAGATATAGCACATGTACGTAGACGGAAAAAGGAATTGATGAGAGATTAAAAGATAATTCGAAGAACGATCGAAGTTGAATTTCTATTGCGTAATAGACTCTACAAATGATTGCGATTGATGTTGTACTGCGGTCGTAGAGAATTTGTTGATCGTAGTTCATTAACAATGATCTCTCTCATGTAGCTCCGTCCTTCGTAAACTGTAAGGTCACTGGACATGTAGCCCATCAAATTCGCAAAGTCGTTGACATGTCGATTTCCAGGAACACGTATAGAACGTATATACGAAGTCTCATCGTAGATGTTGTAGTCGTTGTCGGATCGCATTCGCATATTGATAATATAGTTGTGGAGTGTCATAGCGGTGTAAATAGTTTTTGATGCGTTCACCAATGTTCGTTGGATCGGACTGCGAAAAATTCTCCACTTGGTTGTAAGAATGCCAAATGCCATTTCAACTCGAATGCGCACCAGACTTAAATGGAAATTAAATGAATCATGATATTCATCTATAGTTTGGTTACGTGAATATGGAGTGAGCAAATGCTCACCCACAGGGTACGCGTTATCTCCAATAATGTACATACCGTATGGAAGTGATTCTAGCGATACCAGTATCACGAAATGCTCGTGCATCGTTGGTGCTTCCAGGAAAACTGGCATCTACCGCTGTAAAACGACAATGGGCATCACACACCGCTTGAACATTAATACCATAGCACGCGTAATGACCACTAAAGTAACGACCAACACCAACATCGCCGGCATCCACGAGAGTTGGAGTCTGGATTCGACATAGCCATCCATCGACGCACCCAAGACAACCTTTCATCACACTCCCAGCACTAATTTCTTTGAAATCATTCATAACAATTTCTCTGTCTGAATCACACTCTGGAAATTTAATATACAGCTCACGTAAAGAGAGAATCGAAGTCATTGTAGCATCAATAACCCTGTAATATGAGGCAGTACTGATTCCAACAGTGCGTCGAATATCGAGGTACGATCCTCCTGCTAAGTAACGCAGTGTTGTCATGAGCATGATAGTTGGGCAGATAGGACCCTCCCCACTAGAATTCATTGAGTGCTGATCAGATACAGCTAGTATAGGCGTCAATCGTCCAAGTAAAATCGAAAAACACGCCGCGTCCATGCGAAAAGTCCGTTCGAACATGTTTTCATTGAGCAACATCTCGATTTCAGCGTCTACGTCAACCCGTCGTCGAGACACCCTTCGACTCCGTGTACGTCTATGGAGTAGAGCATAAAGAAGAAGAGCTAGCTGTGTGTTCCGTTGCCGTCGAGTCTGACTCGCTATCGTGATCATGTCTTGAGAGGCCATGGCCCAGCGACACTGCATGTACAAGGATCGTAGAGGAGCGGTTTTCTACAAAGTATATGTAGTACATGTATCAGCTCGAACAAACACATTCTAAAATAGATGTCAACCATCCCGCCTCAACTCTTATCCACTACAGCCGTCCACTAACTTTCATGTTGTTCTTAGCGGAATGGTGTTTGGACCAGCATAAAAAGAGCGATCCACTAGACCTACCGTCCACTTTCAATTTTTTTGCTAAGAACGGCCCTAAGCTGGCCAATATATTATCCAGTCTTATACCTTACAGCTAGATCAACTACACTTAGCTTCCTAACACCTTTGAAGGCCAATATACGTTCCCGTTCCCTGGTGTAGCTAAGACACTTGCGTAGATCAAGGCAAATTCGAGTCTGATTTACAATTATACTAATCCCGTCCTAAGACTTACCATCTGGATCCTCGCCCTATGTAACATCTGGATCCTGCACCTTTTACACCGATAGTCATCACATGTTGTGTCCTCTCCTAGATCTTGGATTTTGGTGACTCGGATCTTAGGATCTGGATCTGGAAGATCTTGAATCTGGGGATCTTGGATCTGGAGGATCTGGATCTTAGGATCTTGGATCTTGAGGATCTTGGATCTTGAGGATCTTGGATCTTGAGGATCTTGGATCTGGAGGACCTGGATCTGGAGGGTCAGGATCTGGAGGATCTTGGATCTTAGCTTCCAGCTGGATCTCTCGGATCCCGGATCTTAGCCTTCAGCTGGATCCGGATCTTCACGGTGATCTTAGAGATCCTCGGGATCTGTGGTCATCCGTACCAGCCCTGTCCCATCTCACATACACTGGCCCACTTATCCGTACCAGCCCTGTCCTATCTCACGTATACCGGCCCACTTCAACCATATGGTATCAGCTCACGGTAACCGACTCAGATCGGATTCCTCGTACGGCAACCGGCTCAGATCGGATTCCGTCTACGCCTTTCTTGGAAAGCACTTCACCACACCATCGTTTGTACGAATGTCCATCTGCCGAGAAAAATAGTCCCTTATTTGATCGAGTCTGTCAACGCCTTGCTTGCATATTGGCGTTGTATTGAGCTAGACATACTTGCACATGGAATGACCGTTGCTCGCTTCCGATAAGGCGGGTTACCGTAGTAACTTATCATTCGAAATAATATACACTACGTTTCCTTCACACCACGATGTCGCTTGCATGCTATGATCTGGTGCCACAGCTTGCTGAAAGTCGCCACAGACCCTCTCATCTCTTTGAAGAATTGTACGGGCTGGAAAGGGTTTGCTATTTGCACGGATAGTTCCTCTTCCAAAAATACCTTTCAATCTCAGCTCTTGAAGAAGTTGCACAGATGTATAGTAGTTGTGCACGTTAATTATTCGGTTGGTACCAAATAGAGGCCGGTCCATCTCCAACACATGCCGTCTAACTTTAGAGACGTTTTCAGACTCTTCTCCCATGCCTTGTGTCTTTACTTGTCCAACAATTCCACGCAGATGGTCTAGAATGTCGCTTCCGTTGCAATGGGGCTTATAATTCAGTGCTATCCAGCAAAATACAATGTACAGTCGGAAGTGGTATTTACCAGTGGGCTTTGTAGGCTTTACACGATCATGTGTCGACCTTTGCGTGAGCGACATGCAACACACGTCTCGTCCAAAGTGACGTCGCGGCCAACACGAACGTATTACCCACCTGTGATCTTGAGTAAGTTTAGCAACGGTCTAATCCGGGCGGCGGTGTCTCTGTCTAGCGTTGTTGGTGCTGCATTGACACTAAAGCAGCGACGTAGTAACTTGAACCGATACAGCGACATTATCATGTCGAGGGATGTTGAGGGCCCACCCAATATAGTACTCAGTTTGAGTTTGCGTAGTCTCCCTTATCGTTCGTGGTCATGTAGAATAGTATCCCCAGAAATATCATCAGTTCGTCGAGCATGAATGGGTTCACAACGCGGATGTCGTTCACAATGGCATATAACGGATTTTCCCGAATAAAAGCCGTCTTGTAATCCCCATAAGCCCCTAAAAATCAATCAATTTTGACGAGGGGACTTGTAAACGGGTAAGGGCTTGTATTCAATGAAAGAAATTTTTTCATCAATGGTTGTTCAGTACTAAAAACGATATCTAAGCGTCTCCTAACTACGCATTAGTAATAATGCGTCGTATTACTCATCAACCAGGTCGACGTCATCCAATGCGTTAGCCAGCTCATCATCCACATCTGAATCCGTGTTCTCCTCTTTCTTCTCTTCTTCATTCTCCCATTCGCGCTAAAATCCTCTTCCGTAGACATCGTGACGCCAAATAAACCATTCCGATTCAATCGGAGAAAATTTGGCCGCAGCTACAGAGTTGTCAATAGTTTCTTGATCAGTGTCCTTCCAGGCCTTTCTCACCCACTGGCACGCGACTTCAGCGCTCGGTGGCTTCGGGTTTCCGGCGCGAGTGTATTCTACAGAGTTCTTCCACTCGTCGATATAGTTATACAGAATGTCCTTAAACTGCTTGTAGATGCCAATATCACCAGCTTGGAGGTATGCCGTCAGCCCACCTGGAATAGCACACATAGCAATATTACGGTCTTTGCATTTGGCCTTTACAACGCGGGATATGTGCGCGCGCATTGAGTCCCAGACAATGGTCTTTCCTTCCGCCTGCAACACCTTAGGAAAGACCATATCGATCCAATTGCATAGTAGTTCGGGGTCAACCCAAGCCTTTGGCTGGTAGGCTACATGCACTCCAGGAACTTTCTGAATGGTTCGAGATCCTTTCTTGTGCTTCCAAATTACGAGAGGGGGAAGATTGACCCCTGTGGCCGTAACCGCCTGTACCGCCGTCACTCGCATCGATGAGGATCCAGTCGACTTAACGACCACATGTCGTGCACCCCCGACCTCTACGGTTTGTTCGCGTGCGTCCTCAAAGTACACTGCCGTCTCATCCATTAGAATTGTGACGGAATTTAAAGATGCCCTTGTTTTCGCTAAGATAACGCATGTATGACACCGCACGACCGATAAGCTGTTCATCTGTAAGTGTCGTCAAGTTGGTGCGGCGACGAAGCGATAAGTCATTGCGCTTCATGAACTCGCTAACCCAGTGCGGTGAGGCTTCGAACAACCGGACTTGGTCTTCGGAAACTTCACTGTACAGCTGTAAAGCTTGTGCTGCAATCCACTCTCTGGTAACCTTCTCATTCTTTAGACGGCGCAGAACAATCATCTCAAGTAGTAAGTCTTCAAGAGCGCCTAGGGCTCGCTTGCGTCCTCCTCCAGCGACTCGCATTTGTGTCGGCTTGGCTGCCCAAATTTCGTCACGCTGGCGCCACCAGCTTTTGATTTGAGAAAGAACTAACGTTCAACGTGTAAGCTCTCTCTCGAGCAGAACAAGATCCGAGGACGGGGATGAGCGAGCAACGGCAGTGAACGCTAAAAAAATGAACATTTAAAATAAAAATGTTCGCTATACTACGGACTTCTATTTGATACAGGACTTCTATTATTAAACAGATTCTGTCATTTGTGAGCGGACTTGTATTTCATACAGGACTTGTATTCGGGAAAATCCATTATGTTGGTCTCATGCAGTACTTGGCGCCAGAAGTACAGCGGTATGTAGGCAAAGAAGCTTGCGCTGACCGAGTGTCCAAATAGGTGCTTACACTCAGGACGTACGTATGTCTTCGTTGTGCCTTCAGCATGCTCGTACAGGTAGGAACTGGCCCCCAACGTTCGGCATGAATCTCATGTTACGGACTGTTCCCACCTCTGTGAGACTAGATGGGATAACGCTACCTGGATCAAAGACTTCAATTTCGTCTTCTTCAAGGTCCGAATTTTCTGGGCTGACGTCGGTCACATCAGTGGGGTTATGTTCCACAAGTACACGCCAATTGGATTCTGCACCCGTATTATGGCGACATAGTTATTCGTTTCACGTTAAATGGCACCAACGCTGACAGTTTTGGCTGTGTTTTGAAATTGGCTGTCCAACCAGCGTACCTGGAAAAGTAAAACACTCTTTCCTTTTTTCACGTAGCGGTACACCCGCCCAACAATGTAAGACGTTCCAACCGACTGGTACGCTCTGGCTTTCATCCAGGTCTCCTTGTCAGGGGTAAACACGACCAACTTACCCATATACATGTCTTGAAGCATTACTGGAGGTGTCCGTTGAAACGTTTGAGTACAACCTGATGCCCGAGACGTTGGGGTGTTCAATCTGGAAACCGAAGAGCGCGTCGACAGTGAGTCAAGCACCACTGCCCCGCCCCCCCTTCCCCCCCAAATCACCAGTAGCTGCATACTACAACCAGGAGGCAAGCATATAGAGAAATTTTGTATGGGCATGTGTTTGTTATAAACATGTATCTAAACGAGGATAGAAGCCAGTGCACCTACCGAAACTGCCAGAACGGTAGCACTACTAGCAGGATAAGGCTTGTCCCTTTGTTCCGTAGAGACCATATCACACGCATGCACAAGCGCATTCACGAGGGATGCGTGTGGAGATGTCGGTGCTGTGTGGCGAAGCATCATCATTCGCAAAATAGTCGTTCATAAACAAGATCGCCCTGCAAAATAAAGTTTTATTACCAAATAAATGACCGTAAATTTCTTTCTGCCATCAACTTTTACCCAATCATCTTTCACTTCTTTCGATTTTAGCAGTCGACAAAAGTTTAACCAATGAAAAGGCAACCTAGAAGAGCGAATAAAAAAACGCCCTTAGACAACTACGGTACCGCTACTCAATTCCATTTCATGAGATGTGTACCAAAATCTTCCTATCCTTTCCATCTAAAAGGCGAAAAAATGGCGCTTTTAGAAGCGAATAATGTAATTTGTGGGAACTACTAAAGACCTGTGACAGAAGTACTAAAGCCCCGAGGCAGTACCCAGTATTGGTACCACTGGTCTCCAACAATCGGTTACACCACATCGTGCTGCACGGTTCGTGCCAACTTTTACTACAGACTGCTTATGACAGAGTAGCCGTCATTTAACTCTTAGAAATTGAACGTGCCAAGTGGTAAGCGGAAGGATTTGCTTGGGTCATGTTGGAATAAATTGATCTTAGCTCTGATACATCACCGGTGTCACAGTATGTCGATCCGCTTTCTTAAAGATTTCTAAGTTGATCAGCTCACTCAATGAGTACTACATTGTAAGAAAAAATATTACTAAAAACGCCAATGGATCACCTCGAGGTTCTGAGTCGAGTTGTCCTCTCCTTGAAATTGACTTGTCCCCGCAGCTGCTGATAATGGACGTGTCACGAGGATGCTGGTGTATACTCTTGATGTAGTAGCCATTTCACGCTCAAAGCCAGAGAGTTCGAAGGCGGATGGATTTCGTTTTGTACCCGATGTCCAGCATCCCTTTTTGAAAGTTGTCTTCTATTTTAACGTGCTGCCCGTTATGTCTTGATTTTGGGGGCGAAAACGACGCCTTTTGGCGGTGGTGGCTCGGAAAACCGATCAATATGCCAATGAACATGAAAATCATTTTTGGAGAGGTTTAGAATCTTGAAAAGGCGATAAAGACGGTGGACACACGGAAGGCCAGTAGAACGAGAAACGATGTCCTTGCACTAGGTAATTGGGCTCCCTCTGTGACTGTGAATTACGTTTAGCACATCCACAAACATACGACCCCGTAACAACTTGTGAGCTTTCAATTTTTCTGAAAGTGCGTCTTTGTGCTCCTTGATAGACCATATCCACCAGTTGTTCATTGCGTTGAAGGCATCGATGAAAGTTCCTTTTTCTTAAGCCACGTTTTAATGCTGCATGATAGCTCTCAACTCGTGACGTTGCATATATGTCAACGTGAACATGGTGATTTGTCCAGGAACGGACAAATCACATTTTCCATAACGAAAGCCAAGTAATGCCCACATAATCAGCTTTTGTGGGCGATAAAAACCGATGCAATGACCTGCGCACTTCGTATTCGGACGCTGTCCCAGTGCGAGTTAACATCTTGAAAACATCCATGTATTCTTTTAATCTGTTGGAGTCGACTCGTCTTTTCTTCGGTTGTTGAGGTTGTTTAGTTGTACCAGTTCCCGTATCCACTGTAGCTTCAGTATTGCCCTGTTCAATTAAAAATACAAAATTCTGAATTGTATGTTTCTTCACGTCTGATATTATATGCCAAACGCATAAAGTCACTGGATTATCTGGCATCACAACTTCAAGAAAATTCATTAGAGCCACATGACAATCGGGAAATACAACTTAGCGTAGGTCAATTTTTTCTTCAACAAAAATCTGTTTCAGTTGTGAGAGGATCCACAGAAAATTCTGTTCACAGGGTTTAATAGTATTTGGAATAAGTATTTTCAACTACTACTACTAGTAAGACGATAGTACTATTATTAATATCACATTGTATTGCACTTACTTATAGTAGTAGTAACCACTTTAGGCAGTAATAGAGTACTAAGTGAAGTACTATTGTTTTAATTAACTTCTGAACGAGCAAACCGTTCCTCATTTGATAACCGTATAATCTGTGGTTATCCTGCAACGGTCGCAGAAGGCCGCGAAAGCACGCCATTCTAAAAATCAACTGGAGATTGCCATTGATATCCTGAATCAGTGGCGTTCAAAAGATGCCTTGCGCGATTGTACAAGACCCTGAGCTTAAGACGGACCCGTGTAGCGTATGTGGAAATCCCACTCACCACATGGGTGCAATTGGCGTGTTCGAAAATTCGGCATTGAACGAAAGGTACTTTCGCTATTTTCTATAATTTATATCAGAGTTTGACACAGCCTTAACAATGTTCTACTGAGCCGCAGGTTCTGCAGCAAGCCATGTGTACTGAAGGTTTATCCAGATGCTGCAGAAATGAAGGTCGGTGCTTCGGATTCAGTGTAGGATCTTATCCATATTTTGGATAAACCTTACACAAAGCGGAATCCGTGGAAGCCCCCTTCCCAGGTTTACCGCAACATTTGTCTTCTTTGCTGTGAAGAAATTAAAGGCTGGGGACGAAAACCACGCCTTACAACTGGGAGCAAGAATTGCGAAGCACAATGGCAATCGAGGCGCCACGAGCGAAGGACGCAAACGAAACGAGACATCGCCGAGTGGTAAGAACGCTTGATGAAATTTTTGAAGCTGGTAAAACTTGCCTAATGCGTAATTACAAGATCGATTCCCTAAAGCGACGAAGGAAGCTATGACATGTATACTCCGTGACCCTCGAACCAAGTAAAGTGCCAAGAAAATTGGCGCGGTCGGCAATGTCCCACGCAAAGAGGAAAAGGCTATCTATAGAAACGGCCTCAACTTCCTTCGAGATGAGCATCGCAATGTGTTTGCCCAGATGGCCAAGCATATGGAACCTGAGTGGCTCGAGATCGCACAACGCCAAAGTCCAGACGAAAAGAAAGAGGATTTGTCTTCGGAGATGACGATGGACACCCGCAATGTCCTTGTTAGGGCTGTACATACATGTAGACGTCCTCCAGTGGTTCCTTGACGAATGAGAGGCCCAATATCCTTTAATGGCGCTTTTGGCTCGTATCCATCTGGGCAAGATATCATCTTCTGCGTTCCAAGAGCGAGTATTTTCCACGGGAGGCATCATCATGGGTCCACTGCGAACGAGGGCAGATAGCAGACGGTCAGAAAACCAGCTCTTTCTTAGGCACAACAGGGACGAAATTGTGAAGATGCACGCAGGCAAACTAGTAGAGTAGTAACTTGAATAGTAATAATAATTGTATTACTATTACTACCGTGTTGGGATTTCAAGTATAGTATTATTTGTACTGTAAAAGTTTTGGCTTGTAATACTGGTACTATTACTACCGTTTTTTTTTCTTGATACTATTAACCTCTGTCTGTTCAGTTTCCCCCACCATGAAAGCCTGCGCAAAATGTATAGTCGTGAACATTCCGGCGACACCAACCACATTTAGGAGCGGTATGTCAAACCCATTAGTTTTATACGTACAGTCCATGAGTAGGACGTCTGGGTTGGCTTTGAACATTGCCACAGCTTTTAGAAGAGCGAAAAAAGGGTGTGTAATTCGACGAGCTGAGTCAACTTTGTGCAAACAAAAATGGGTGTCGTAGAGAAGATCGAAAAGAGTAGTCACTTTTCGTGTCCAGATTTTCCATTTCTGCGTACAGTGTAACAGACATTGTTATTTGTATATTATAGTATAACGCTTCAAGAGTTGACTGTCACTAATCATAATATTGGATGATATCCTTGGACCGAAGAGTTTCCCAGCGAGAGATTGGGTTTATATCTAGAGATGTGAACCATCCGAAAAAACTTGACCAGATGGAAAATTGCTGTGCTCTTACGAGTGGGTTGTCTTCACGTGAATAACTATGTCTACTCTGAACATGTTAGCGTTTGCGGCTAGGAGCTGTTCATTTATCATTTTGCCTGATCTCTCTCGGGTACCTATACCAGACCAAGTCAAAAGAGGAACATGCCTCGCCAGCCGCCTCGACCGAGATCCAGTCGTCGTGCTTTGTCGCCTGAAGGGCGCCAACCCGCCGCTCATGCGCATGTCCAGCGTGTCGTCGATGCGTTGCAAGACCAACGTATTCAGCTCGACCAAGAGCTTAGCCAGTTCCCCACGACTACCCTTCATGTGCCCGACAACGACCTCACCGCTACGCCACATTTTGACAAGTTTAGGGACAATGGAGGGGATGCGACGATTGAAGAGATGACCAGCTTCACCATTCGGGAGTTCAACAAGTTATGGCTGAGTTTTCGCGACTATGTAGTGGTGAACTATCAGGTTGGTAGAGGACGACGTTCCGAGATCAGCGCGAAAGATGCGTTTTTTCTTAACGCTCATGACCCTCAAAACTGGCGGGACGTGGCAGAGTCTTTCCGATTTGGCTGAGATTGCGACGCCTACTTTTACCGACACGGTCACGAAATTCATTCAGTTGATATCCCCGAAACAGTACGGGGATCAGGTGGAGGGGAGATGTGACACCTTGACGATGAAGGAGTCTGCCACGTCGGGACGTACGCTCTCAAATATCCCATGCGCATTGTATGCAGTAGACGTCACGTTCCAACAAAGTTGGCGTCCCGGCGGATCCAACCAAGTGAACGTGAAATACTTCAGTGGGAAGCATCACCTGTATGGCCTCAAGGTTGAGGTGTCTGTTGACAACCGCGGATTCGCCATCAACTACTTTGAGTACGCCAAGGGGTCTACTCACGACATCAGCATGGTTCGGTCTGACCAGGAATTCCATCGATCCAAGATGTTGAAAGTTCCAGGCGATGAAAATCTGCAAAACGAAGGCCCAATGAAGGATAAATTTCCAAACGAATGGGCAATTCTTGCTGATAAAGGATATCAAGGTCTCGCCAACTTCATCCGATGCATCCATCCAAAAAAGGGCAACTCGTTAAGCCGCGCAGAAGCCGAGTGCAATGACAAAATTTCAAGCGATCGAGTTCTATTGGAGAACTATTATGGACGTCTTAACTCACTCTGCGTATAACAGCGCACAATTACAAATGGAGGGAGATGTACGACGACATATTTCATCTATGTGTTGCACTAACCAATTTCCACGTCGCGATCAACCCGCTACCAATGGAGAATGGTGACTGGTACAGACAGCGTCAGCACAAGTTGCTTCACATCGGTGAATCGATCAAAAACAAGAGGCGCCTCGCGCAAGAGAAGTATCGAGCCAAGAAACGAAGTCGTCGTTACTTTTCCAACCTCAGTGACTATAGAGGGGAAGACGATGCTAGTGAGGACGCGCTAACGCAAATGAGCCAGGGATACAAATCGCATGTCGTGCTAGAAATACACGTGTGAACGTCTAGTTGCACTGTGATTCATAAACCCAAGATAAACCAGTTTACACGTGAAAAACCAACGTTCCACGTTATTTCTCTGATCTATCATGCTTTTTCTGCTCTTTTTTGTACAATCAGCCGGATTAGTATAAGCGCTGGTTTCCGGTTTGATGCGATATTTTACTAGTAAATGGCGATATAGCCAAGTGATCTAGTATATCCCTGTGCTTCGCGAAAGGGTTAACCCCCCAGCGCCCATACGTTGTATCTGGCAGCATGAAACATGTTGTACGTACAACATGTTCTAACAGGGATTGGCTCTAAAAATGGCAAAAATATAGTGAAAGCAAGTATAAGCAAATCATGAACAAAACCGCTACTTTCCCGAAATGCACAGGGCTAGGTTATATTTGAGTTATAAACAATGCGCGAAACCGTACACTCTCCCCGGTCAGCGGTAGGGACGCCGCAACACTCATTTTCGAAAGAGCCAGGGTGGGAAACAAGCGAAAGGTAATCGGAAGAAGACGCGAAGCGAGCACCAACGCTTCCGGACAGGGCTAGAAGGAAGGAGCGTGGAGGTGAGGAAGCGGTTACAGATGGAGCACAAAGCTTATATAGCCGGGGAGCGCGACTAAGACGACGACTTTGATAAGGAGCCGGCACCAACGTTGCCGACACGACGACCAACGCTACATCGCCCCCTCCTCTCTGGAAAGACTTTGCCTATTTACAGTCTCAAAGGTGATTGATTTCCACAGCGCCGCGCTGTAGCTGCCAAGACGGTGGCTGGATCCGGAAGGAAGGCTCCAGTGGCCCGCAAAACCAAGGAACAAGATGAGGATGACTTGCCCGATAAAGAGAAAGGTTTCCCCTTTCGTAAGAAGCAAAAAGGCGCCAGAAACGCCGTGTCTAAGAGAAGGTGACCGCAAAGAAAAACCCGTTGCTAAAACGAATAGGGCCACAGCTGCTACCAAGAAAGCAGCTCGTAAGAAACAGCGTAACTCAAATAATGCCAAAGTATTCATGTTGTATGCCATGATGTTGTATCTCATGTTGCATGTATAATGTTGTATATGTTTACTTCACATGTTTGCAATTTTAGGCACTCCCAACCGACATCGACAGCGAAACGTTGGCCCCGATGGTGGGCCACGGAGCACAAGAAAGCCGAGATTATCAAATTGTCAATGGCGTTCGTGAACGGCGTCAGCTTCAATGCAAGGTGTGCTCCTTGCTGAAGCGACGCGTTGGTGAACGGCGTGCCACAAAGTACTACTGCCCCACATGCAGCCTGTCGGGAAAGGCTCGGTAGGGTTTCAGTTGCTGTCCCTATTGCACGTACAAACTGCTATTGCTTTACAGAACATACCTATGCCATAAAGTGTGGAAGCACTTTCCTGGCAACACCATGACGTGCAGCCAAATATGACACTACAAATGGGAAAACGGAACCAAACGGCCGGCCCCGCGATGTGGCCGTGGCATTCAAAGCAGAGTAGCGTACGGAGGCGGCGGAGCGAAGGCTGCAGGAAAGCGTAAGCGTTGGCGTCTGGTGGAAGAGAGCCATAGCGAAGATGAAGAGGGTACGGAGGGTCAGATCGAAGGTAAGCAGGGCGAGGAAGACCTAGAAGAAGAATGAGGAAGCTTGGTAGTGTCGAATGGTTACGACTCAACACAAAAGATAAAGATTCAAACGATGTGTCAAGTGTTTGTTTTGTTTATGTTGTGTTCATCAACAATTCAACAGTTCGTGGCTTGTCTCTGGATAAAAGGGTCACACGAATTACCGGTAATTACCGATAAGATGTTGTTTGGTACAACATGCCAACCTTTATCAGGTTGTATATACAACGTGATTAGAGATCTGTTGAGAAGAAGAATGTCGCGTTTTTCAGAAACAGTACTCGTACTTAAATGCGACTATAGTAAGACTAAGTGAACCGCGTCTCTTACAACCTGTATCTGACAACATGTGACGAAAAAATGAAAAGTAGCCAAAAACGGCTTGGGCGTTGGGGGGTTAACGCTATTTAAAACAGAATGTTTTATACAAACTTGGATCGCCAGCGGGTTTTTTTCAGCCTCATTAATTTTAAATAAAAGCCCAATCTGGGGGATTACTCCCAGCTTTAACATTTGCCAGAACTATTTAGTTTTTTTTCTTGAAAAATGATTTATTGAAATCAATTTACGCCTGAGTTTTTAGTTCAAAGGAACTTACTAAAGTCCCTAACCAAATTGCAGAAAACGGGCAGTCAACACCTAATAGCCAAACGTCACCTGCGAGACCAAGCGCAGCGTGTAGTGAGGCAAGACTAGGGTCAACCTCCCCGGACCAACGAGAACGAGTTAGCATCGACGTGCGAAGCGAAGCCTTCGCGCGGTGTGCTAAGTAAGTGACATTAGCCCCTCAAATGAGAGGTTGGTAGGGTTAGGGTTCGGATGTAAGTTGCTTTTGAGTTGCTATAAGTTGATGAGAGGTTGCTTTGGTTAGAGACTCGTAACGCGAGCCTGTTTTAAAACCCAAGAGCCAAGTCAAGGGGCTGGTCGCAGTGCTGGTAAAGACAGTCTGATTATAGACACATCAGACGTATAAACAGTAAATACGTTTTTTACAAACGTATATACAGTATTTACGTACAACCATGCGAAAAAACGTTGACTTGATTTTAGTAAGCTCTCTCAACCGCCTATGAGTCTTCTAATAAGCATAATGTTGTACTACTTCTGCGTTCACCACGATCTGTTCGATCTCTTCTTCCGCCTCCAATGCTTCCGGCGACCAAAGTCGGCACAACTGTGCAGAGTTTTACCAATAATGTTGTGGCCCCCAAGCAGGGATAAGGCGCCGGTGCGCGTGTGCATCGCTCCATCAGACCTCGTCGTCCGTACAACTTGGACCCGTCCCTGATGATGGACGAATTCAACGTGGGTCTTTCTTGCAGCTTCCCATGTTCGTGTCGCCCGGCAACCAAGGCCACATGTGCGACTAGACTTCCTCGCCAACAAGGGCGAGCTGAAGAGAAGAAACCTACAGTGGATGCCTCCTGGGTAGAGACATCATGTACCCGACATTAAAGTGCCAGCTCGCGACCAGCAATTGCGAACCGACCTGTCGATCAAGAGACGCATGGTGGAGACCAAAGTATTAGGGGATCAATAGCCGCGATACTTCAACAAGGACAAGAGCATCGAGGCCATCGTGTTAGCTGGAGATGTCTTCGACCAGCGAGGGCCCATTTAGACGACGGCGCCAGTCGCTTCATGCTGCAGCCGAGGGACAAGCTCAAGCCTTCCACCCCGAAGAGATTGTATATGCCGTATCGGGAAAGGACAAGTGCGTGGAGCACTTGATCCAGCTACACAAAGCTATTGTGGTGAAGATGAAGGGCGACGGAGTGCAAATGTAGGTTGACATGCTGGAGATTGCCAAACTGTTGTCCAAACGAGGAGTTCCGTTAGGTGTGTTCAACAGCTATGGCTGGAGTGCTTCCATGTATGCTGCGAATAGAAATTACGATTACCATTATTGGAGAATGGAACAGAGGGGAAGCATCCCTTTGTTTATCGTATCCTGAACTTGTACACTCGGATTCCAAGCTGGATTTGACAAACCGCGTATAAATCGTTTACAACTCGATCTATTCATCTCGGCAACGACACAAAGGAAAACATCCTGGAATAAACCCGCTTTATACTGAGCTTTGATGAACTCAACCTGAAGTACGTCGCTGAAGTTAAAACAACTGTAGATCTTGGCTAATTTTCGATGCCACGCTGGGAAGATAAAACAACTCCGTAAGCGTTGATTTCTTGCCAGGCAGGCCTGGAAGAGTTTTCTCTTGAGGAAAGTGTGGATCATTAAGCAGTGGAATGGGTCGTGAACGATGCCGAATTAAATCTTCTCCGGCGTCCAGCTCTATATCCGGTCGATCGATGTCCATAGCTTCATACTCATTGAAATCATGGTTCTGGTGTCGTGTGTGGTGGATTACCCTCGTTGGTACTGGTTTCAGCTTCGCTAATCTCCGCATCAGCATCAGGAAGTGCGTCAAGCATCCACCTCCAGTGCGCTAGGACGTCATCGTTGATGAGAGCGCTATTTGGTAATCCACTTGCGCACAATAACTCGACAGAATGTGGCCGAGTGGATTTCAGTAATTCCACTGAATTATTGTCCTCTCCAGAAAAGTTACTCCCAGATGTCATAACGGCGGGCGTATGTCGGGAGGCAACACTCGAACAGTGTAATGTCCGAGTTCGATCGAAGGGCTCAAATTCGTCTTGATTCACCGCTGAAGCAACAGCATCGCTACTGTTTTCCGATAAGTGAGTAGCAGCAACAAGTGGATAACTTGAAGATTGCTGATGAATGTCTTGGAGCAGAAGACTGACCGGGTGTATGAGGGCGATATGGAGTAGGAGATGGGCATCTTGCAGTCCCTGTTGGGCTGTTCAACGAGAAACAAAGCCGACGGGGTGTCACGTTTGAGCTGCCCTGCATTTGAATCGGAGACAACGGTTTGGAATCGACGGCAACGAATAAAGGACTGTCACGTAAAATGGACGCTTCGTCTGGCTAACGCGTCCCACATATTTGTTGCCTTCGCTGTCCTCTTCGGTGATCTCCTCGCCATTGGTTTCCTCAGGTTACGATGACGGTATCGAATAGCTTGGCGCATGGCAGCCGCCTTATTTGCTTTTTTCGGCTTCAGGCAGTTTCAGGTTGGTGTATGGATTCTGGCGACATCGCTGAAGTACCATTCGCATGGTGCTGTATTCGCCGCTATTGTCAGCACCCCAATAGAGAACTTTTGGAACGTCCAAATCGGTCCTATTTCAGCTTTCGAGCCTTATTTACCGGGCATAGCTGTCGAATCTTATCTTTACGGTGGTAAGGGTAGAGATAGACGGCGGCTATCTCTGACTAAAAAAAGCTGTAGTTTGGTGTGGCCTAAAGAAGCAGTCCAGCAATGGTATTCGTCGCGCCAAAGCTGTCGGCGGAGCAAGCGTTCCATGTACTAGCCTCTGTATGGGTGCTTTCGAAAAGAAACAGGAGGAGGTTCGCACGGGTAATGACGGTTTTACAGCAAAAAATTGCTTCCGACTAAGGGATGCCGCTCCTCCAGTGGACAGCAGTAGATGCTTTGACGTTATGCTCGGTGATTCTACGGCTAACGTTCGCTATCGTTTTACTGGCACAGAGCTGAGGAAGCAGGCGAAGAGACTCAAGCTGCCCGAGGACGGTGTTACAACTCCTTCGGGAGATCGAGTCGACCGCGTTGAGGCGCTAGCCATGCTGTGCCGTCGCCTTTCGGAGAATTCGAAGTTGTTGACTGTAGCAAGTGAATTCGGGCAAGGCACGGGTCCATACAGCCGTGTCGCGAAAAATAAAACGCTTAGCTTCTCGTTAGCCAGCATCGTGACTTAGTATACTTCAATTATCAATTGGTACATCTAAGAATTAACGAGTATGCAGCTGCTATTCACTCCAAAGGATCTCCGTTACGAATGTGCTGGCCTTTTATTGATGGAACGAAGGAGTCCGTGGCTAGACCAAGTGCACGAAAGAACCCTGCCTCTGAATATGAAAATCTGCAACGTGCTCTTTTCAAGGGCATCCACTCAGGCACTGTTTCAATTGGCAAAATCTTCAAGCCCAGACGGGAGTCTTTTTGGACCTTTAGAAAGGAGACAACATGATTCTACAATGTTAAATCTCAGTGGTCTGGTTGATTTAATGGAGAATAACCAGAGTGGAATATTTTGTGGAAAGCTAACTTATGGAGATCCAGCCTATGGCAGTAGATTTATTTGCTGTCCGTCTATTGACACGTCAACTACAGCGGTAATATTCAACCGCGAAATGAGCAGTGTCAGGTAAGCGTCGAGTGGGGATTTGGTCGTGTGAAGACACAATGGGAATTTCGGAATTGGGACAAGAAGAATTGTCTAGACATACTGCAGTTGGAAATCTCTTCTTTGTTGGGGTTTTATTAAGAAACTGCCATACATGCATGCAACCTTTAGGCAACCAAACCTCCAGGCTCTCCCCAAGCAGAGCTCCGTTTTTGGAACTCTGCATTTTTAAAAGTGTTTTTCTTCCTCAAAACCAAAAAGTCGACTTGTACTCATTAATGGTGTGGTCCACTCCCAAAGATCTGTCATGCTAGTGTTCGTGCCAAAGGCACTACACAGCTCCGCTTTTCGCGCGTATTGCGCGCGTCTGACATTTGGCCTCCCATACAAACATTTAGTATAAAGATTTGACAAGTCCGTTTTCGAGCTCTCTGCTCTATTAGATTTCTCTCATTGCAGAATTTGCCAACGGACCCACAGAGCATGGCCCACAACTACAACGTCTAGCAGCTCCACCTTTTCGACTTTAGTGCAGTCATGGAGGCGACCACCGATGAAGTCAAGGCGGCCGCCTGGGCCATGAAGGTGGGGCTGCTGGAGAATACGATGCTCTGTCCGGAGTGCGCTCGCCCGATGCGGCTGAACGCCCGGGAGCGCTACTGGCGCTGCTGCCGTAAGGCTCGCCACACCAACGCAAAACAGGTGCAGTTCAGCATTTTCGTGAACTCATGCTTCTCGAAGATGAAACTGACACTCTGTCAAGCGCTTCGCCTGATGTTCGCGTGGTGCATGCGCGCGCCCCAGCCCCAGGCAGCCCACATGGCTAAGGTGAGCTAGAACACGGCCTCCAGCCGGTACGCTGATTGCCGAATTCTCTGCTCAAAGGAGCTTCTAAGTGGGGTGTTCAAGGTATGACGTATGCTATTATGCTGTATAAATGTTATATGTCTAACGTTATTTGTTTAGATTGGAGGCGAAGGCCATATCGTCGAGATCGACGAAACCAGTCTCAAGAAGAAGTTCAAGTATGGCCGCGGCCGTACTTACAAGGAATTCTGGCTGTTTGGTGGGGTGGATAGGACTACGGGTCAGTGGTTTGGACGTACTGTGTACGACAAACGCACGAAGGCCACGCTACTGCCCATTATTAAGCAGTTCATCAAGCCTCGGTAAGTATATTAAACATATCTATGTAAGAATATTTTATAACTAATAGGAGGTATTGTACAGCACTCGCATTCACTCTGATATGTTTGCTACTTATGTTGCTGAGCGGGGATCCAAGGTTCACACACTGGCAAACAACCGAACGCTGGCCAGCATGCATTATGAACATAGTTGGGTGAACCACACGCTCAACTTTGTGGACCCTTTGACGGGTACCCACACGAATACTATCGAAGGCCTATGGGAAGTTCACATCAAGCGACATATTAAGGCAATGCGTGGGATGCCCAAGAACTATCTGGATGGCTACATCGACGAGTTTATGTGGCGGTCGTGGTTCTTTCCAACAAGGGCCTCGCCAGGTGAGTATATGTGCGGCCTAGTGCAAGCTGTAATGCGTCACCCACCGCAGGTTGAGTAGCTCGGTAAAATCTGAATTAAAGTGCTTTTTACGTTTCATTGTTGAAAATGCAGAGTTCCGAAAAACGGAGCTCTGCTTGGGGAGAGCCAACCTCCATGTTTTGGATTAATGCCTCCTACGCTAGATGTATATCTTGGCTCTCAGACTACATAAGCAGTTGTTCAATACAGAAAATTACTTTTTACTGTTGGTCTGGTTCAGCATTGTTCGAAAGAAATCGTACATGCACTTTTCGCGTTCCTCATACGCTTTTCGGCGTCGATCTTCGAGTTCTAACTCATGGTCGCGACGTTGTTCAGTTTCTTCTGCCTTATGCTTGAGTTGTAGCTCAGCTTGTTCTTTTTCAAACGCAAGTCGCTGCGTTTTGTAGTCGTACTTGGAGTTGTCTTCTCTGCTCGCTGACTTCAGGTTCTCTGTTAGAGCATAACGACAGCTAAGCGTTCACGTTTGGTTATTTTTCCTTTTTTGAGCACTCCCTGGTCAAATTAACCACTTCTTTCCAAGCTTTTGTTGAGCTTGGTTGTTTTTGCCGTCCGTAGAAAGGTCGTCATCCTCCGCATTCGTATCATCTTCGTCGGTTTCATTCATATCAAGACGACGAATGAGATCACCTGTGACATGGTGGAGCTGCTTCTTTTTGGTGCTTGATGGTACACTCTCATTGGTAAAGGCACCCTCTATAGCGTCTTGACTCATGCTGCAGCTAAGAATTCTCTGCGAAAGAAACTTCGAGTAAATTCTTGAAACAAACTGTATTCTTGTCGGTATCCCTAACCAAAAAGAACCGAAATATCTGTTTGAGAGTTTGTTTTCAGATTACATAGAACGTAGGTGTAGCGTTTGAAACTGAAACTAATATCGTCTCCGGAAGTTCTCTAATGGCAAGATCGGGTAGGTTGGAGCCTGCCCTGAGTTCTCGTGCGTACGTCCAGAATCGCGCTATATCATCACCAAAATTACTAAGCGAAAATTGTTCGTCGTCACTTTCGTACAGCTCACGATTACATCAACGGCTCATTTAATCTCGAAGTTGACCGGGATCGCGTTTCGGGGGAAAACGCTTAAAGTGTATGACAGCAAAATTGGAAGCGGCAGTAACAGAGGATATGAGCGTTCTTGGTAGTAGTGTCGATGTGCCATAAATGTAAGAATAGTGTTAACACGAACAGCGGCTGCTCATAGGCTTTCCAACGCTGCTCAACCAGTCGAACAAGTTACTCGGAGTGCGATACAGTCAAAAAGCCATAAAAAATATCTCGAAAGCACAAAACTACATCCACGACGTTGTTGCGTTGCAGGGCGTAAGATGCGTTACACAGAGGTTTTAACGTCCTTTCAGCGCCTTTAAGAGTTTCCAAAAGGTATCCTCTCCTCAAATGCGTACGTAATAAGGCAAGTCTTTGTTTGTTTGATACCGTACCACAAATTGCTTCAAAGCCGTCTTAACCCGGAGCAGAGATCCAAAGGACCCCTGCATCGAGTTCCATCTAGTATCGCAAAGTGTTAACAAAGCGAGAGAGCCACCATCTCTTATCTCGTATGTACTTGCAATGACTGCATCAACCCGTGGAAGGCATTTGTTGATGAAGCATTCAGTGCATTTACAGCGAATGCAGCTTGGTCTGCAACGCTATAGAAATTGGGTGTTCTCAAAACAGCTTTGACGAGATTACTAATATCGTGAGCAAAGCATTTTTGAAAGTAAATATTTGGCAATAGTAAAACTAAGATTCCTTGCGCTCGGCGACACTGACCAGCGTCATCAGTAATTGCAGATCCAATAGCCCATTCATCCCGTGATAGTTTAATCATCAACTTTTCCATTTGACGCGCGAGCGCACAACGGTGGTGATCGGAATCGACCTTTTGCATACCTTCAATGTATACATTTCCAAAAAACGCGTTAAATGAACACCCAGCAAATGTGTTTTAGCGATTTTCTGCCAAACGTCACTCAAAAAATTAATGCAGCCTCCAGTGGTGCCATGTACCTTGCGTAGCGCTGCAGCACTCTGCTCCTGATACGCTTTGGCGCATGCATCTAAGATTCGTCCACCAAGTACGCGTCGTGATGGTAGTAAACCCAAACAGGCTGGATTTAAAACCTTAAAAAGACGTAAGGTTGCCGGATGCTCCACAAACGTATCCGGTAATTCCAATGATACTTGAAATTCCAGCAACAGCCTTTCCAGCTGGCGCTGGCGGTGAGGTGAGCTAATAACGGGCCCCCTAGACTCAAATATATCGCCATCAAATGTGACACGGGATCGGCTTCGCTGTAACAGGGTTACACGTACAAGTGGTTACACCACTTGTAATTCTAACAGTTGCGCTAACTGCTAGAGGTTGGAAACGGACCTCAGACCTTGGTGTGTGGAGCACACCAATGGCTACATGGGCGGGCCATATCATTGGATGGCTCGCGTGCATTTACGCATGCAACAGGTAGAAAGTGACGTATTTTTACCAATCAATGCTCTTAGGAGAAATCAGAATTCTGTCAACCACACATTGACAAGAACCTTATGAAACGGATAGCAATCAGATTTAGGAGGTCGATAATTGGCTTATGCCAAATTTAATAACAGTTCTCATTTTACGGTATTTTGCAGTATAAATATTGTTATATTTAATTTAATTATATTTACGTAAATATAGTATACTTAATTTAAGTCTAACTCATTGAACGCTTCATCATACACGTAAGCGCACGTAGTACGCCACCTAATAGGTCTTAATAGACCTAATACAAAAACAAAGATACTGGGGAATACAGAATATCTGTTCCAATAGAACATATACATTATTACATGTAGTAACTTTATTTTTGCGGGCGTCTGTTTCTGTCATATACGGTATGTATGATAGAATCATTGTCAGAGTGTTGGTCGTAATGTCGCCCGAAAATGTACGTCCCGCACGGAGAATACTGATAATCAATTTCCTTCACGATATTGTAGTCGCGGAACTTCTGGAACGTGCTCTGAAGAATGTTCAGACTCATCGATAAATACGCCGAACTTGCACTAAGAACCGTCTATTAGACTATGGATCAGTTCCACTGGTTAGTGTGTCCACCAAATGAGAAAAGGAAAAGTGATTAAATTTGTTTAGCTAGCTTTCGTTCTCTTTCTCTCTTTCTGCAACTAAACTTTGGTCAACTACCTGTTAATATGCAAAGACTCGCAGCTCCCTGCTTCTCAGTCCTTCTTGGTCTCACGATGCGCGGGTCCCAATTTGACCTTCAACCTCCTTGGTCGTCTGGTCTCAATGTGCATCCTAACACGCCTCCCTCGAAGCACACGCTCCGCATTCCACTGATGCACTTCTTGCGTGCCAGTTCCTTACATAGCATTTCCAATGCCCATGAGCTGCAGTAACTTCTGCAGTCGTTGCTTGTCCAAAGGCTTCGTGAACATGTCCGCAGGGTTCACGTTGCCGTCCACCTTTTGTAACTCGATCACACCTTTAGACACTTGCTCTCGCACGTAGTGCCAGCGCAATTCAATGTGCCTAGTTCGCCGACTGTATGTAGGGTTTGTAGCTAGTACATGGGCGGCTTGATTGTCGATCCCTATCTGCTTTCGATCTCAGGATCTCCTGCAAAATGTTACTCTCAGCCTTAGCCTCCATAGCCGCCTCACAGGCTGCCACGTACTCAGCTTCCGCCGTTGAGAGCGCTACGATTGTCTGGCGTCTCGACATCCAAGACACAGCCCCACCTGCCAAGGTAAACACCATTCCTGTCGTGCTGTTCCTAGATGAGGGGTCATTGGCCCAATCGCTATCGCAGTAACCATCCAGAACTACCACCTCCGGTATCTCCTTGGCTCGGATGTACGTAATTCCAACATCCACTGTGCCAGCTAAGTACCTTAGTACTCGTTTTACTGCACCAACATGCTTCACAGACGGCTTTGAGACGAATCGGCTCAGCTGCCCAACCGCAAATGCCAAATCTGGCCGCGTTCCAGTGGCTAGATACATCAGCATTCCAATGGCTTGTCGGTAAGCGAAGCTTGTATCTGATTCCTCGTCTTCATTTAATGGAACTAACCGTGCATTTGTTTCCATAGGGTTCCCAACAGCATGCGCATTCTGGTATCCGAATGTCTCCAAAATCTCACGCGCGTACTTGCTCTGCCGGATAGTAACACCATCAGCAGTTTGTTCTACCTCAACACCTAAGTAGGATGTGAGTAGACCTTGATCTTTAATTCCATACGCCTGATCCAGTGCTTTGAATAACTCACACTTCTTGGCTTCGTCGTCCGTGGCGACTAAGATGTCATCTACGTACACGAGTACCAGCATGATACTGTCTTCATCCAACCTGTAGTAAAGACATGGCTCCGTCAGCGAACGCTGGTAGCCATTGTCTAATAGCCAGCGGTTTAACTCAGAGTTCCATTCTCTGCCTGACTGCTTCAAACCGTACAAAGCTTTCAATACCACATACATGTGGCCGTCAATCTCACAAGGGAAGCCATCAATTGACCTTAAGTACTGCCGAATCCCCAACAGTGCGTTCAAGTAGGCCGTGTTGATATCACCTCCGTATAACTTCAGATGTAACAGAGTTGCCAGCGCTACCATCAATCGGAAAGACGACATACGTGCAACAGGAGCGAAAGTCTCCACAAAGTCAATACCCGATCTTTGGTGGTTCCCCATAGCTACGATACGTGACTTGAAGCGGATCACATATCCCTGATGGTCTGACTTTACTGCGTATACCCACCGCGTGTTGATTGGCTTTGCGTCTTTCGGAACGGCTTCCTTGGGAATCTCCTCGATCACCCCCTTTGCTCTTAACGCCGCCATTTCTTCTAGCTCTGCTTCACGCCATAAGTCCCGAAACTCCGATCTCATTGCTTCACGGTGATTCCGTGGTATCCGCACGTTACTAGCTCTAATGGGTCTTCCATTCCTGTCGAGAATGCGTGACGTACTCTGCACCACATTAGCCACGTAGTCATTCAAGTAGTTCGGTCGTCTGCGCTCATGCGCCTCTCGCAATCCGGTTCGCTTCCTCTTGGGTTGTTGCTTGTCAGCGCTCAATTCAACACGCAATGCGGCCGAAGATGTCTCGCTCCGATGCGTTCTCTTCCCGGTTTGTTGTTGTGGCAATAGCGCACTAACATCGACTCGTTCAACAGGTTCAATATTAGGTTCGCCAGCTTCATCTTCATGTGTATCATCATCCGTCAGTAGATCGTCAGCATCATCATGTGGTGATCCACACACACTGGCCACTGTCATGTTCACATCGGCTTCATCACCGTCACTAGCAATGCTATCAGCATCACCGTTCTCCTCATCGTCTTCTCGAACCTCTGATCCTGCAGTAGATCCACACGTTCCAACCACAGTTTCGTTGTCCATATCTTCACTTCTCTTTAGAGAGGTTATTTCCTCACTATCGCTCTTGACATCATGTCCTGAGACTACAGTTGCGGTCAATTGTGAGCGAGATTTCCTCGATAAACCAGAAACAGATACTTCGTTGTCATCGGCATTCTTGTCATCGGCATCCTCTAGTTCAGTACAAGCTTCTCTGCCATCACCAACCCAGGCTGCCGCCCCCATAGTACCAGGTTCACTTGGAATGGCCACAGTGACACCTTCCACACTGGGAACTGCACTCACATCTTCCGGTTGGAATGCCGCCATGTGCTGTTTAGTCGAATCAACCTGATCCTGTGGCTCGTTACCCTCTGCACCACTCTCGCCTCCCTCGAGACACAACGTTTCAGTCATTGCCGAACTGTCAGCTTTTTCCACTGTCAAGTCGTCAACACTTGCTTGCTCGAAGTGCAGTGAGTCCAAGTCAGAGTCATCCACAGAAATTGCATGTCGATCGCGGTACATTACATCTTCAGTTACTCGCAGATCTGCTACGAACTTAGCAGTACGCTCTTCCGGGAAGTAGACCTTGCACCCAACCACATCCTCAGCATAGCCGAGAACAAAACCAACCTTAGCATTATCTTGGTGCTTGCGTCTTCCTGGCGTTACAGGGACGTGCACATATGCCAACGCGCCAAATTTTCTGATGTGGTGGATATCTGGTTTAACACCAAACATCATCTGGAAGGAATGCCTTGGGTCCCCTTGTTATACACCCGATTCTTCAGGTACACTGCATTCCGCAGCGCTTCCGGCCGCATAGTGGGTATCTGGTTTAACACCAAAACATCATCTGGAAAGGAATGCCTTGGGTCCCCTTGTTATACACCCGATTCTTCAGGTACACTGCATTCCGCAGCGCTTCCGGCCACAGGCTCCTTGGAAACCCAGCATCCCTCATGGTTGCCTTCGTCATCTCTACAAGAGATTGGTGTGTTCGCTCACACAAGTTGAGCTGTGAACTCTTTGGTCCGACCAATACATGCTCAATGCCTTGAGACTTATACCACTCCTTCATCTGTAGGTTTACAAACTCTCCACCTTTATCTGTTAACACCTGCCGGACACTGTGCGTCATCAGCACCTGCAGAACTTTGTGCTTCACAGTACTCGCTTTTGGCGAGTTTCTTCCTGCCTGGCGCTCAGCCCAAAGAATGTACTCCTTGATATGCTTGTTGATGACCTCGCTGGACTTGCTAGTCAACATGTGTACCGTGACGAAGCGCGAAAACCCGTCCATAATTACCAGCACTGCCTCGAACCGTGTTCCATTTTCCTTACTTGGTATCAGCAAGTCAGCATACACCACTTGGTTTGGTGCCTGCAATCCTCGATCAAGTTTCTTCCGATGTGGTGTCTTCTTTTGCTTACCAATGTGGCAGGCCTCACAATCATCCTGCACTTGCCGCTGGGTTAGCATCATTCCTTTGACCAAGTCTTTGTCTGCCATAGTTTTCACGTACTGTGGGCAAATATGGCCGAGTCTCTCATGCCACAATCGAAGTGATGCCACACCTTCTGCGGCAGTGAAATTTGCCTGCAGTCTGTTCGAAGGTGCAATGTCAAATCTGTCTGACGTTGGGTGTACTTGAAATCCCCAAGTAGCATCATGCGGCTTCGCTTCTGCCACCGTTCTACCTTCACGTTCCAGTTTAAAGGCCTTAGTCTCTCGATCATAATCGAACTCAAAGCCTTGTTCCATAGCTAAACCAGGAGAGAGAAGACCAGCCGCCGCTCCTGGGACATAGAATACGTCCTCCAGTTGAAGCTCAATGCGCTCTCCGTCAACCTCCGTCTCCAGAATCACCGTTCCAACACCCGCAATACGCGATGCTAACGCTGGAGTGACTCCATGTACGCTCTGCGACTCAGATGTATCTTCCGTGAACACGCAGTAGTCGTCTCTGTTACCAGTAGTGCTGAAAACGTACCGTCGGGAACGGCCCACGAACCCACACCCTACACCCATATCCTCCGAACACCCAGGACGTCCGCGAACCCCCCTCCGAACGCCTTTCATTTGAAAACACTATACTATATACAAACGGTAAATTAAAAATCCATTTCATGACAACGTATCAGTCCATAAGATGGTGTTTCCGCAGTACGTTGGCCACATCGCCGACAACGGACTCCAACGTAACGTTCTGTCACCTCGAGAACGCGGTTGCTATCCGCGTCCTCCGTCTACTCGTACGTCACCAGTCCAACAAACACCAGCGAAGATTCCAAGCAGATCCAGACTCGCGAAGCAGAGCTTCATATTCTTCTTCTCGCAAAAAATCCTCCTCAAGCCGACGATCACGTAGATCACGGCCCGGCCTGTATGAACACAGATCTATTTCCTTACCCGATGTCGACATTTTAGAAGCTCAAGCCAAGCGTGATACGTGTTTTCGGATCTACGCGATGAAACTTCAAAAATGAAAAGATGTTTGGCACTTTGCTCGTTTGATCCCGAGGGATGAATTTGGTCATGTTAGCGATATCGATTTGGCTAATGAGCACGCCGGCAAGGCTATTTGCCTTCTACGTAAGACGAAAATGCGTTTTCGTGTTGGAAAACACAAAATGGTGGATCCTATGAACACAAACCACAACGACGAGTTGGATCGTTTCCTACGAGAGCGAGAATTGGCCGTTACTACTGGTGGAGCCTTACAAAGCCAAAGTGTCACACGCAGACTAGATGGAGAATTTAACGAAGTAGTAGACTCGAGAAAAAGGACTCCTACCAGATCGGTTACGCCCCAAGAGCAAATCCAGGCGAACAAACTTCTTGCCAGGTGGATTGCAAGTCACTTTCGTCCTATGATCATCGTGGAAGACGAAGGTTTCAGAGAATTCATTTCGTTTATCACGCGTGAGCTGGGTCGTGTGGAGTTAGTTTTGCCAAACCGTTCACAATTGCGAAATGAAATCCAAGCCCTGGCAGTGTGCACTATCGCAAACGCGTAAAGGAAGACATCAAGCGTTTCTGTCTATACTTCTCACTAACTAGTGATATTTGGAGTGGTCGAGATGGGCGAAGTTATATATCTCTTACAATTCACTATTTAACGGAGGACTTTGAGATGAGAAACTGGACGCTGGAAGTCCGTGAATTTGCTGGAATTCATGACGGTCCAGCGATTTGTGCTGTTTTCAAAAAGATGATGGAACATGGTTACTACGCAGGCTTTACTGTGCTATGTTTCTGCGAGACGGAGGGGCCAACATCGTCAGTGCCGCTCGACTGTTGGGGGTGCCACATATGTCTTGTGTGGCTCACTCAGTTGTTGGTGGAGTGTTGATTAAAAAGAAGGGGGGGGTTGAATAGACCAGAGGCAGTTCTGCCGTGGAATGTGATTAACGAATCCTACGGTGAAATTACTGAGCATGATGAAGACGAGCTGCTGTCTGATGAAGACCGGCAAAACATGGACAATCTTCGTGATATTGCGGTTGAAGAAATGGATGCATATTTGGACGCTACCATAAACAACCTTAAGCGCGACGAGTTGGACGCTGCAAGAACGATAGTCCAGCACTTTCGAACTCTGGCGACTTACTTCAGGAAATCTCCAAAAGGTCAGCACCGGCTCGGCGAATGTCAAGCAAAGACTCGAGGAATTTCGGCAAGTAAGAGTTTGCGTGTGCAAGTCGATTGTCCTACTAGATGGAATTCCTGCTATGACATGCTACAGCGGTTCATTATTCTCGAGCAGAGCCTGGTTAGTTTCTTCGTGTACCTGAAAGGTTCAGAGGGACGCATCGAGTTTGCAGGTGTGGATGCGCAGCTGCGAAGACCGAAGGCATCGGACTGGCTCGCAATAAAGTGTTTATCTACACTACTGGCTCCTTTTGGGGAAGCTACAACAGTATTGAGCGGGCAGCAGTATCCAACAATGCCATTAGTTGTTACAATTCTCTACGGTCTTCGGAAACATTTAACCAGAACAGATTTGTTTTCGGTCCATGTTGCTGTGGTTGGTGAAGAGCCGTACGTGGCGGAGACTGAAGTGATGATGAACGACTGCCGAGGAATTCTATTGAAGTTGTTTGATGACCGCTTTTCGGATTTGGAGAATAGTGAGCTTCAGTGGGTTGCCTATCTTGATCCTCGAGTAGGGAAAAACATGTATCATCTCGTGCTGCAGACAAACTGAGTGCAGGTAATGATCTCGTGGCAGCTGCCTGCGAATTAGCCAGGGAATCTCAAAACGCTCTCATCCACGATATTCTAGTCCAGAATGTAAAACGATCTCACACCCCAGCGCCTCAACCCGAGGGTATAAGGTATATGCTTTTTGGATCGGACGAGGCTCCAGTACAGCAAACGAATCTGGAGAAGGCCTGCGCAGACGAGCTGTCAACGTATTTGAATGATATTAAGACTGTTATCAGCACTGCTGACCCGTTGATGTGGTGGAGCGTGAACCGTACGAAGTATCCAAACTTGAGTCGTGTCGCGAGGAAGTGGTTGGGAGTTGTTGCGACTAGCGTTCCGTCGGAGAGAGCTTTTTCTACAAGTGGCAACATTTTAACTGTTAGACGAAGTTCATTAAACCCTTCACTGGTACGAGACCTCGTGTTTATCGCTCAGAACCGGAGCGCCGATTATCCGTAAAGACTTGGTCTTGCGCGTCTTCGAACCCGTATTCTGCTCGATCGTCAGGATTTCCTCGTTACGACCAGAAGACAGCACGCGGTGCCAGCACACAGCGCGATCTTCTTACTACCCTCTCCCAGATCGTGCACCAGTAAGTGAAGTAGTACCAGACGTAGTGGGAAGTTCATGGACCGGATGGCAGCCCCTGGAATCCTCGAAGACACGATCGTTGGGATCTCTGGTGACCACGGACAAGGCCCGAAATTCGGGAATGACGTCCCTGAAGATCGCGATGTGTCGGCTACTCGAGTGTCTGGTGCAATTGTGGCTTAAGGTCGACTTGGAAATGCTGTGGGGATGGTCATGGACGACGCCACGGAGCGGTACGATATCTTGAATACCTTACCAGACATCACTGGCTGGAGTACCGGAAGGTGGTTTCGAGCAGGACGGAGTTGGCAGATCACTCAAAATTCCATGTCGGTAAAATACCGGATTTCGAGGTAGTTCTTGATGTTGTCGGCGTACTTTTGGTCCTTATACAAGGCGGAGAAGTCGGGTTTCTCAGCTTCGTTGTACCATTTCGGTCGCTGTTTGTAGTTTACGTGGCTGGAGATCGTGTAGTGCGTCAGGAAAAGCGGTTGCTTGGCTTCTCCCTTAGCTACACCGGCAGATTGTCCCTTCGTTTTGTTCACGAAGAGATTACCGAGAAGCTGGAATCTAAAGTCATCGTGTACGCCCCAGTTCAGACCTCGGTGTTCCGGTCCTTTCCAGCCTCCAGGTTTGATTCTTAAGGCACTCTGAGCGAGTTTCATCATTTCACCCTGACTCCAAACAGTGTCGAATACATTCGGCTGGAAAGCGTGACCGAATAGCTCGTTGACTATCGTGTTAAGTGCTGAATACGCGATGAGTGGGGAACAAGCGCAGCGTACAGCTACGACCACCATTGGGAAGCGAATTAGGCTAGTGCAAGCAATCATTCCTCGCTGGAGGAGCTGGCGTTTATCTGTTCTACCGCTTTCCTCTTTGTCCAGAGGCAGACACTGTGTCGTATCACTGTCATCATCCATGGAGGTTGTCGTCTCCACCTCGGAGCACTCGGAAGCGTCGTTAATATCGATAGTCACGTACTTGGAGTTTTTTTCTTTACTCTTTTCCGTTTCCTTCTCTTTCTCTCGGCTTCATTGGCAACAGGAGGTTCTTGAACGTCATTGGAGCTTTGTTGATTCTTGGTACTACTGGACAGACGTAAGATATCGTAAGCGTATAAACCTCCAAGTGCCACAGCTATATCGGTTGGATTCCACCTTCCAAGATCAGCCCATGGAGCTCTCGTACGAACAATAGCAAACGTCGTCGCTGCTAGGACAAGAGCGGAGGCCTTCGCACAGGCGTCAGTGATCTCTTGGCTTGAGACTTCGAAAGAACTGGCGTTGTCCTTCTCCTGATTTGCCATCACGATGATGTCGAAGGTGAATAGCATGTCCCTCAGCCGCACAATGAGAGCATCCGCCACTACTGGAATCGTGAAAATCACGAGCAGCAGCCACGTGACGGAGAGCGATAAAAACTTGCCAAAACTCCGAACAGCAGCTCTGAAGTTTCTGGCAACAACCGGTTTAAACTTGTCGAATAACCACAAAACACAGTCGAAATACGTGACGCAGACGAAATCCTCTAAGAATCCGAGCGTCAAGGCTCCAAGTACGAAACCAACAGTAGCGTACATAGAGCGCATGACCTGGTAGATACATCTACAGCGTGAAGAACGCGTGCGCCATGGAATCCGATAGTGGCGGTATCTCGACGTCGACGGAGTTGGATCCAACCGTGTTGATGCGATGTGTAGTCTCGACGTTGGACAAACTGCTGGCCTCCTGCGGAGTGTCGACGTATGTGAGTCCGAGTGTGACGGCATCAGGGACGGCCTTCGGTCTACTCGTACACGTATTGCTCATGCTGAAATTCGGCATGGGTGTGTCGTCTGTTGGCTATTTCATCGACTGCCCTCGGCCGGGTCTGCGAGGTGACGATCAACTCTTGTTAATCTCGTTTACCCAGTTGTTGACGTTCTGCGTTAAGTTCTTGAAGGCTTTCCAACCGCCGAGGACGATAAAGAAGGCCAGGTAGAGAAAGAAGACGATGACCAACGCCGTCTGTGGGGTAAGCCGCAGCCAACGACGAGGACATACAAGCCTTATTCAGATCAGCGTCGACCGTGCCGCCACTTCGCACAACACTGTCATACGTCGCGCCAAAACGGAATGAAGCGTTGTTGTTGTGCACATTAGCAGTGTAATTCCAGATGACGGTGAGCGAAAACTCTCTGGCAACGAATCGTTGCCAACGATTATAGCTTAGAAGCCTAGGAATGTTGTCGATCAGATTGTCAGATCATGTACAGAAAATATTATTGTATTCACCTCTCATGTTGAGCGGATTTTAACGTAGTCATCAGCTGTACGACTGGAACCTGGGCCTTGGCGTAGTGGTTCGTGGTTGACGAGTAGCACGGTCATGACGCAGCGTTTACTCTTCCGTGGCATGTAGTTGTTGCTGTCGGTCTAAAAGCTCGTTGGTGCTGTTTTATAATTTGGGAGTGGAGCTGTACCACATGTAGAATCCTTCTTTAATAAGTTCAAGTGAGCGGGGTTCGGCGGGGGTTCAGGGACGTTCATCTAGTCTGAATCCCCCGCGGACGCCCTAGGGTGTACGGAGGGGGGTTCGACGAACGTTCGCAGCTCTAGTTACCAGTAAGGTGTGTGTTAGATGCAGTATCAAAATACCACCAGTCACCGGCAACTTCACTCCCCACATGCTCATCAGAAGCTCTATCAACCTCATGATCCACGTTAAGATCATCCAAGTCAACATCAAGAATTTCCACGGGCATCTGTGGCGTTTCTGGAAGTTCTCCAAGCGTTCCTGCCACCACTCCGGCCATGGCCTCGACGGGATCTGGGTGTATTGCAGCCTGGTTGCTACGAAAAATGGTCATGTGTCCCTTCGGCTTCCGTTTCTGCTCCTCGGTGTCTGCCGCAGGTTTCACTTTCTGGGGACAATCAGCCACAAGATGTTCTGTGCTCTCACAGATGAAACATTTCTTCTGCTTCTTCTTAAGGCCACTGGACTTCTCCTGCTGTTGATTATCGCCCTTTCCACTCTTGGCTTTATTGCCTCCCTTCCTTTGTGGTTTCCGCGCTGATTTCCTCCACCCTTGGCTCTATATAGCTTTTGGCGCGAGTCAGCAACGCGAATCAGCTCTCGAACTCGTTCAGGTGATGTACCCCCAACACCTGTATTGTAACGAATCCCAGCTTTCAAACTCTCGAACTCGTGTTGACTTGGTAGACTGTCCAACAGCATCTCCACCATGTCAATGTCCTCAACGGTATACTTCAAAGACGTCAACTCAGTTCGCAGGTTAAACATTTTACTTAAATGTTCATTCACATCTCCACCTGGGGCTAGGCTTGCAGCTTCGAGCTCGTTACGCAGATATCTTGTCCTGTGCGCGATAGTAGTCTCGTTCTCCGTGCACTCGTAAATCTCGCACAACGCTCTCCACATCTCAGTCCCCGTAGTCTTGTGTCAAACTTGGTGTAGCTTCTCAGCAGGCAGTGACATTCCGATCAACTGCATAATCGTCACCTGCATGTCATCAAACTTGGTCTTGCCCTCGTCGGTTGTGAGTTGATCTCTCTTTGTCACCTCATACACAACGTCCGCAAGCTCCTTCTTCTTGAAGACAAGCTCCATGGCCCACTTGTACTGTTGCCAATCCCTTCCGTCCCAATTTTTAGGAACACCCTCATTTGTGTACTTCAAGGGCGGTGCCATCTTGAATGCCACACCTAGCTGGAAATCCGCCTTGGGCTCAGAACCCTGTTAGAGTATGGATCGGTTCCACTGGTTAGCGTGTCCACCAAATGAGAAAAGGAAAAGTGATTAAATTTGTTTAGCTAGCTTTCGTTCTCTTTCTCTCTTTCTGCAACTAAACTTTGGTCAACTACCTGTTAATATGCAAAGACCCGCAGCTCCCTGCTTCTCAGTCCTTCTTGGTCTCACGATGCGCGGGTCCCAATTTGACCTTCAACCTCCTTGGTCGTCTGGTCTCAATGTGCATCCTAACACCGTCCCAGTATTCGCTGTTGCAGCCAAGTCGACAAAGTGCTGCTGCCTTTGAACGACTCAAGCAACATGCATTGGATATTTATTAGATCTACACGGTGATTAATATTGACACGTCTCTTAAACCTTTCTAAATGGCGGGCGGTGAGAACAGCCCAAGCAACGAGCCTGAAGCGGAGATCCAGTCGCTTGCATGGAACCACCCCCAATGACGAGGCTGTCTCTAGCTACCTTCCTGACGATGAATCTGTCTCCAGCGGCAAGGGCTCCGGGAGCAATTGGTCCGGGGGCTCTCCGGTAGACTCTATTGCTATTATCTTTTTTAGTTAGCAATACAGTTTATATGTTCTCGCAGTGATTCGTATCGCCCCAACTACAGAAAACTCAAAAATTGTGCCTTTTTTTGCGAGTTGGGGTAATTTTTAGCGTCTTTTAGAAAGGGCTACTCCTGGGCCCTAAGGGCCAATCTCAACCACACCAGCACATCGCATTTTTATGCGCGTGTGCTCGTGGCGGTTGAGAACGCCCGTGCGCCCCTCCCAAGCGCTCTGACAGTTGGCACAAACACTTGTTGAAGAGACGTAGCATTCGCAGCATGTGCTCACAAGGCAGCTTCGCCGGTAGTGACCCTGCTCAGTTTACCCAGCTCGCCCAGCCTGGTAGTGACCCCGCTCAGTCCGCCCAGCTCACCAAGCTTTGGCAAGCGCATGCGCCAGCAACTATCGCATCCCCGTTTCTCCCAAGAGAGTTCATGCCGTTTGCTGCGGCGGGGAGTCAATATACCGAGACATTTAAACGCCAACTGCAAGTAGCTCAGTCATCTGTACCCCCCGCGTATGCAGTATCCGCGGCGCTTCCCCGAAGTGCTGTTCCTTTATCTCGCATACATCGGCAAGCTTGTCAGCCTGAAGCGGACTCGGATAGCTCTGAGGAAGGCATTATCGGGGTGCTGACCCCAGATATGATGGCAGCCGCACCTACTGAGGCTGCGACTTCATCTCAAGCGCCCGCGACCGTACCATCAATCGACTACAACGAGTGAAAGGCTGATGAAGTGCGAAACGATTGCACGAGGCGTAAAAATCGTCTTCCGAAAGGCACACTCAAGGAAGATCGGGTTAAAGCACTGCTGTACTACGACACAAAGAAAAAAAAAGTATGGTGGGGCTCTGCCCGGAGACAGCACGCAACTCGTAGAGCATGATGAGACCCGTAGCAAGCACTGCATGTTTCGACTGCTGAATGTCCTTTTCAGCGACGAATTTGCTGAACGCTTCAGCAGAACAGGTTTGTGGATAGCACCTAGGCTTGCATTCTAGTACCAATATTAACACCACATCCACGTCTGTCAGGCGATTCAGCGACACGGACGGAACTAGACGGAAAGCTACTGAATGAAAAGAGCGATATTTGGCTTGACGTTCGTACAGCCTTCGTTTACATTTGTCCTGAGGATGACGAGCGCAACGAAATGGTGTTCAACGATGATTCTTTCTTCAATGGCGTCAATCCCGCCTTAGCTAAGAAGGTTCACTCGGCTAAGAAGTTGCACAGCATGTGGAAAGAAGTAAACGGTAACTACTTCGAGGCACAAACGAAGTTTTCCTGCTCTGGTCAGAACGATAATGAGTTCCGTAACTTCGTCGGTGGTCGAGGAGATGCTCCCTAACCACAAGCATTTCACTTCCTTCATCCGCTAACTGAGCGACAGCACAAGTCAAAACTGGAACCAGCACAGCGACGAACGCTTCACTTTCCAGAGGTGAGACCATGACGTCGAGGGAGCCGTGGAATCCCTTTGTGACGATTTAAGATCCCAAAACAGCCAAGGGAAGAAAGTTGATTGGCTAGTGCTTCACACCTTACCCCACCTTGCCCTACGTGCCCAAGTGACCCCTAAAACGCATGCAACTTCAAAGTCGCATGACGCCTTTTTTATACTCTCAGGCGCATGCGCCCAAGTCAATAGCTAGCCAATCATATCCCTTTACTTGGGCGCATGGGAGCGCATGTGCCGGTTGAGAATGGCCCTACGCATTTTGCACATTACTTAGTAGAAATCTATATCGAATCCTAAATTAGGACAATGGATCGGGCTGTATTATTTGGGCAAAGGATGCACTGGTACATTATCGGCCATTTGCAACCAAGGTTGTATTCGCAGTTCGAAGAACTGTCGTTTGCCTAGTGTTTTCGGATGTCATCGAACGACATTCGAGCGACCTTACACATGCTCCACTCAGCGGATGTCATCGAACGACATTTTAGCGACCTTACACATGCTCCACTCAGCCGATGTCATCGAACGACATTTTAGCGACCGTACACATTGCTACACTCAGCGGATGTCATGAAACGACATTTGGGGTACATGCTGCACTTGTGTACACCACATCATATTGGCTATATAATAATAAATGTGTATTAATATTAATAAGTGATTCTACAATAGCCGGGGACTTTGTGGGCATCCTGACGCAGGTGTTCAAGTACCCAAAAAGAGCACCAGCGCCGGCGGCGGAGGCAACTTCCACCTCCACCTCATGACTGGCACCAACGACTTTGCTAGCCTCCATCTTCCTGTCCTGCCAGTCGTAATAGATCTTCATGCTAAACACCACGATCGCTGCGCATAACTCGATGGTGGCAGGGATGAGGCAATTCGCCTACCAGTGAGCTCAACGTCTCGTAAGGGCAGACCCGAGTATACAGACGGTGGACGGCGTCATCCGTAAGTTGCTCAGTGTACAGGACAAACCAACGCAGACGGAAGTCACGGACATCACCACCGACGAAATATTCTCCAAATTTTTCTAGAGCAACCGTCGCTTGCGGAAGTCCCAGCACCGATCAACATCTGCGGAGACACTCACGGACAGTACTCAGATCTACACAGACTATTCGAAATCGGAGGCTTTCCAGACGAACGACGGTACGTTTTCCTAGGGGACTACGTCGACCGCGCCATGCAGAGTATCGAGACGATCTGTCTGCTATTCGCGTATAAAATCAAACATTCAGAGCAGCTTTATCTGCTCCGAGGGAATCCCGAGTGTGCGTCAATCAACCGCATCTACGGCTTCTACGATGAGTGTAAACGGTGCTACTCTGTGAAAGTCTGGCGGACGTTTGGAGACTGCTTCAACTGTATGCCGATCTTGGCTGTCGTGGCAGGAAAGGTGGGATAAAATCTTGTTTTATCGGATATTTGTAACCAAAAATCCTCACATCTTTGTCAGATATTCTGTACAAACGGAGGATTATCCCCCGACCTGTATACACTCGAACAGATCAAAAACATCCGACGTCCCACAGATGTTCCGCATGAAGGACTGTTTTGCGATCTGCTCTGGTCAGACCCGGATCCAGACAGTCAAGGCTGGACGGAGAGCGACCGCAGAGTGTCCTAAATTTTCGGCACCGATGTAGTGGACCGATTCCTCAAAACTCACGATCTGGACCTTGTCTGTCGAGCGCATCAGGTCGTTTCGGACGGGTACGAATTCTTCGCTGGAAAGGACCCGATCGTGCCGATGGTTTGATAAGCGACGCCCGGCTCCTAGCATTTTACTCATTGATGATATTGAAGCAATCAACTGCATAAAGAATAACATTCAACTTTAAAAAAAGCAAATGGGAACATCAAATTTTTCAATTTTAAAAAGAAGCCTACAGGTCAAACATGTAACGCGGTGCAGGTCTGAGAAAGTTGTTAGCCGCTAGCAGCCTCCCCTTCAATGCTAATATTCGCCAGCCTGGTATTGAGCTGGCACGCTTTGCCCATGAAAAGATTCACCTTGCTTGGGTTCGTAATCGTCACGATTGCTCCATCGGGCGGAATCCCTGGTGATTTCGCTGTGCACCCGAAAATCGTTGCTGTTACCAGAAGCTGGTCCACCTCCGAGTAGTCACGGTCATAGTTGTCGCGAAACGCTTGCTGTAACTTTTGCAGCGATTCTGGGGCGTGGAGGTCAACGATATGAATACGGGCAATCTCCCCCGTCTTTACAATGTGTGTGGACGTCCAGACGACCCTGCCTCTGAACTGAAGGCGTACACGCACAGCCGGCTGGTTAACGTCATTGGCTCGAATAAAATCTTGCATTTGCTCCACCGTTGTCACAATTTCGCGGCTAGCTGACTGCTCTGAGCGGAGAAGACGATAGCGCTCAACAGGAGATACGTAGTGAGCAGGGAGGGGCTGCGCAGGTGTAATCTTCGCGGTTTCACTAGTCACGGAAGGATCAGTTGCTTCGGTCTCGGTGGTCGAAATTGCACTACCAGTCGCCGAGGGATCAGTTGCTTCGGTCTCGGTGGTCGAAATTGAAGTTGGTGCATAAGCTCCAATTTCGATAGTGGACGAAGAGATAAGGACATCAGTGGTGGCACCGTTTTGATCCTCAACGGAGTGTTTGCTTAGGTTGTAAGCCGATTTGTGCGAAGATGCGTCGGTTTCGGCGGCTTCGGACTGGGCAGATGTCTTGGTTTCTTCATTAGTTGAGGAGTCAGCGACGACAAGTACTTTGCCTACAGCTCGTCCCTCGACTTGGGTGGAGGCCCGCTTGTTTGTGTTGCGGAGCTTCCTAGGACCTTCCTGAGATGCCTCAGGCTTGGTCGATGAATCACGTTTCTTGGCAGATGGCATGTTTGCTTGTTTAAGAATTGTTTTGTGAAGAACACCATGCCAAGACCGCTAACCAAATTCCATCGACATGGTAATAACATTCGAGTTTCTTTCGTGTATAATTCTTTGTATCTTCCGATCTCCAACCGTTTACCTACGAAAAAGGTTTTGGAAGAAAGACCCATGAAGTCTCCTAAGCAAAATCCATAAACCTTAGTAGCAAATTAAGTTATATCTCCGAGTCGTTTGGCTACGTGCAACTAGAGAATGCATATCCATCTATCAGACGTGTCTAGGCAGGTTTATCCGATCTCGACGAGAAAATTTCTCTTTTCGTTGAAACAACAACCGTTTGCGCGACCATCAATCACATCGCGAGGCAACGGAATTTTTCTGACTTTGGAGAACCTGTGCTAACATTAATGGATGTACAATGACTACTTTCAGAAGCTACGGACATTGTCATCGGCATTTACACATTTTTGCTGACCCGAGAGCGTGGTTTTCGCTCCTCCATTGTGGTGTCAGCTACTATAACAACCTGCCCATTGTTGAAGAAATAATTTCGGTAGTCGCTGCCAACACTCAACAACATCCATTCCTGTGGTTTCCAAGCACGTGTTTGGCTTTACGTTTTGACTCACGACGGAAGTGTTTACGAGTGGATTGTGGTTAACGAGCATCAGTTTATTGCTTTACGTCTGCGCACTTCAGCTGCCTTGCTGTCTATTGGTGGGAACAGACCCGCCTATTTGAAATCCTCGCACAAGTCCGTCAGACGCGTTTACGAGATAGATTCAGTCGGCAGCTGAGCGATCAATTGGCCTCTGCTTCTGTCTTTGGATTGTATGGAGTTGAAGAAGCGTAAACGTAGTAGCAGCGCGACGTGTACACGCTGTGAAGGAAATTGTCCAGTTGGAGATCTCTGTTGTGAACACTGTATTAAGGAGAAAGGCGATTTTTCGAGTATTTTACTTTTTGACCCGGATAAAGGTGACAAAGGAAGATTGGACTTGGAGCAAACAATTTTGAAGTCTCTGCGCATTTCGGCACGTTTGCAGAAAATCGTCAAATCATCAGTGATCGAAGACTCGAGTGTTGTTACCAGTATTCTTCAACAAGTCGATACCAAATTACGGGAGGCAACGACGCTACTAGACTTGGATTTAGCTCGCGCTTTGAAAAACAGTGTTCCAAAACGAGACAGCCTTAGTCAAGACTAGGTTTTGTTTCATCATTTCCTGCTTTTGTAATGAGTTCTACCATTCGAAGACAAAAAAACCGAGCGGCAGCAAAACGGTACAGATCCCGTGAATCGGAGGAGCAGAGATTTAAGAGACTCCGAAAGACAAGGGAATATAAAGAGCTACAGCGGGGTGATGAACGAGTCCTAACTTAGTGCCGGAACCTATATCTGACGATATCCAGTGCGAGGTGTTGCGTCGCCTTCGTGTTACATTGAGCGCTGAAAAGTTGGACGAGTGCGTTTGCTCTGTTTGCGACCGGTTCGTTTTGAGAGACCAAGTTCTTCTTGTAACCACAGTAGACTAGACGACTCTTTTAAAAATATGTGCTCGCTTTTGAACTCAACGGGATTGGATTTACCCGAGAAGCTCATCCAGCATTATGACTGTGGCTACATTTACCCGGAGTTGCATGGTATTATGTTGTCGGCTAAAGGAATACTACCGGTTAAGGAGGATGGTGTTGCCCGTTTACGTGTTTGCAACGAATGTAATGGCCAAATTAAAAAAAAATCGCTCCCAAAATTCTCGATTCGAAATGGTTTTTTTATTGGCGAATTAAGCGAAGACCTAGTTGACACTACGATAGTGGAACGCATGATGACGCAGTTAGTGACCGTGGTTGCTTTCACCCGTGTAATGCGTGGTGGTGCTCATCGCTCAATTAGATCGCATAGTATGGCCTTTGACGCCTCTCCCGGCCCTCCAGCCACGTTGCTTCCGTCGAATCTAGATCAAATCGGCAACTACAGAGTAGTTGTTGCAAGTTCTATAACCGATTCTCAACTTGAAAAAATACGGAGCCTTCACATTGTTCGGGGCAAGGTTGTGCAATCGTTGCTTCGCTATTATAAGGACAACAATCATTTTTACCGCGATGTACAAGTTAGTAACGAGGACACTAGTAACTCATCCGGCTGTGCGGTTGCTGAACAGGTTCTTGATTTCGTGGAAACTGCCTCTCCAAGCTTTGTTGAACGCGTTGATGAAGATCAAGCTCGTGTCGGTGCGGAAGATGATCTGGGTACTGCTAACAATTTGGAATATGAATGTAAAATGATTGAGAGACGTATGGTTTTTGTCAAAGAAATCGGTAACGCTTCCGATATCGTGGAGACCGTGACCGAGTTACCGTCCGATTCTGCCTCGACTGAGAGACGTTTTCTTGTTCGGAACTCGTCAAAGTTTTCGCGTGACGATGGCGGATGCCTTTACGGGATGATGTTTCCTCACTTATTCCCGTTTGGCCGCGGTCATCCTGGCGAAAATCGAGATGTACCGGTTTCGCTTCAAGCGTGCATTCAATACTATAGTATGCACAGCTCCAGACGTTTTGCAGAAGACGATACCTTTTTGCTTGTCGCCTTCGACCGATTATCAACGCAGAGAATGTTCATGCGTGTTTCGTTAACATGCCAACGGAACCCGATTATATTCCGGGGGTATGAAGCAATCACTCACGAGCAGCTTTCAGAAGCGATTTGTAGAAATGAATTACACCGACAGGGGGGACTAGCCGTGAATACGACGAAACCATCGCCTGCTGAGCGTTTCCTACGGTCAGTTGACATAGGAATGGGTTCGCTGTGGGGGAGTAACATGGAACGACAGCGCTGTCGGAGGGAGGCATTTTCGTATCAGACACGGTTTGGCCAGCCTGCCTTGTTTATTACTATAACACCGAATACCGCAAACTCGTTTGCGCTGGCTCAGTATACAGGAATTACTTCCGTGGACAGTATCTTTGATTGTTTAGAGTCGAAACTCCCCTCCAAAGCAGAACTACGCAGAGCCGCAATGAGAAACGATGCCGTGTCTGCACGTCTTTTTATGAGACACATCGATGCGTTCATTGAAGATGTTCTTGCCGTGGACAAGAAAACAGGAAAAGCGAAGCCGTTTCCAGGTTTGTTCGGGCCTGTTAAGGCTTATTATGGCATGGTTGAGACACAAGGAGGGGACATTACATGCTCATTTCATTATCTGGTTGAGCAATTGTCCTCGCAACAGCGACGAGTTTGAACATTTAATCAGTAACGAAACAACAAAACTGAAGCTGGTACATGCAGTGGAAGCATATTCTTCAAGTATCGTCAGCAACACGTTACCGCTTTCTGTGGATACCCAGTGCTGCCAGTCATGTGGAGCTTCGTATAGAAGCTTGGAGTCGATTCCCATACCATCGTGCGCTTTTTCAGCTCCGAAAACAAAAGAAGATACCCAACAACCTCTGATAGTAAGATGCTGCATCTGTAAAACTGAATTGAGTTCTCAGAGAATATTACGAGACGTATTAACAGCGAACCGACCTCCAGTGTGGCCCCCGCGCGTCTACGAAATGACGCAAAATGAGATTTATCGTCGTGCAGAACTGGAGGCACATTGCCGATACGACTTAGTCCAATCTATAAACTGGGTCAAGAAGCGCGAGTACTTACACAGATGGGTAGATGATTTGGTGTCACTATCTAAGGGGTGTTTTTTATTACGAGACTTGAGTGACGTAGCTGATTTGCGAGATGACCCGATTGTGAGGTTAATAGAACTACTTCCGCCAATGAGCGATGATCACCGACTCACTCCGAAAGACTTTGCTTTCATGGTGTCGGTTTTGGTTCTTCTGTTAAACGAACACTGGTGGACACACACGGGAAGTTGTTTTAAGAACTCGCGTGCTGCATCGAGTCCGGGCGTCTGTAGATACTCGTTTCCGCGCGAACCAGTGCTTACCACGACATTCAGCTCCAAAGGTGTACAACTGTGTAGGAAGCCAGCGCACGAGTATATAAACGGGTTCAATCCTGTGATGATGGCAGCGTTCAAGTCAAATCACGACATCCAAATACTACTTGGAGGTAAAGAAGTTGTTAATCGCATTTACTATTGTTGCAAATACGTCACCAAGACACAGCATCAAGTTGATTCTGTCGCCGCAGTCGCTCTTGCAGCCTTTCAACGTCGAGAGGAAAAGGAACTTGTTGAACAACACGCAGGCGTGATGAAATCGGGTGACCTACAAGTCGGCAGAAAACGGGTGGCTGCTCTAGCATTTAACTTGACCAACCGGCAAGAAATGGCTGGACCTCTGGCTGCTTTATACCTTCAACGCGGTTCATGTGCTTATTCCAGCTCTCGCTGCGAAAACCTTCATTTACGCCACATATTCGCTCAGCTTTTAGGCGATGGTGAGTACTCTTGTGACTTGGTTGGAACAGGGAACGATGAGGTACAAGAAAATCAGTCTACTAATGTGTATCGCTCTGTAACCACGCTTGACGACTATCTGTACCGTCCGTCCAAACAGCACACTGTGAATCTCTACGGATTCTGCATGAAATATTTTCGGCGGCGGCGGACAAAAGCTACACGGGAAGATGTGCTGTTTCTCGATAATCACCCTCTTCATGCCACGTACTGTCTTGGCGTGCACTCGCGAGATGTAGTTCCGGTTATACTTGGCCCCCGAATGCCGACTGTGGACGTTTGTTCGCCACAAGAAATCCGAGTTATGCGCGCGAAAATAGCGCTAGTGTTATTCAAACCTTTTCGTGCCGTTTGTGACCTTGTGGACTGCGTTGCGCCTACGAATACAGAATGGATAGACGCTTACAATGCTTGGGAGAACCACCGAACTGATTTTGATAGAACAATAATGGCAGATATGGATGATTACTACTCGGGAAGGATAAAGGCTGCACGTGATCGACAGTGGTATGGTACACAAGAAAGTGAAAATAGCGACAGTGACTCGGATGACTCAAATTATGAATCGCCAACGGTAGACCCGTTTGACAATGCTGTCGAGAATGAAAATGAAAACAGTCATATCAACGATGGTGATTATGACATTGATTATGACCACGATGGCAACCCGCATGATACCTCTTTACTGAACCCTGTTCGTTACCCTAGCATCCAGCATCCTTCTAAGCACTCCCAGGGTGCTATAGAAGCCATTATCGGCAACAATATGCTCAAAAAGCCAGCATCGCGTGCGGCCTCGGCATCGTTTCGGCTAAATGAGTCTTCGACCGGGTCAGCTCGCTTTCCTGGTGTTGGATTTTTAAGAGAGTGGGTAAAAGATGTCACATCCGATAGCAAAGTGGTATTAGAAGAAAATCTACAAGATCTACAGACCCAATCGACCGAAGTACTAGAGCTTATTCGGGATGCATTACAGCCTGAAAATATGTTGTGGAACTCCGGGAGCGTTAATGGCACTAGTGAATCCTATTTTTCGACACTTGCCGCGGTATCAAAGGAATTTACACTAAACCCACTTCAACATGCTGCCTTTTGCAAGATCGGCATAGCGTTACTAACGAGATGGCTAGGAATGGATCCAAGCCAAGCGAGTTATCAAGGCCTAAATTTTGAAAAAGAACTTTCTCGAGATCAGCTTCTCTTTTACCTTGGCGGTGCAGGAGGGACAGGAAAAAGTCGAGTAATTGACGCAGTAACGCGACTTTGTTGTGGCTGGAAAAGAAGTACGTGCGTATTGAAGACGGCTTTAACTGGAAAAGCTGCCACGCTTATTCAGGGGAGAACTTTGGCTAGTTTTTTGCTCTCACTGGAACGGTCCTTGACCGCAGATTTTGTTGGCGTTGATATGCTTGTAATCGATAAAGTTTCTATGCTAACAAAAGCGGATTGGTTGAAGATGGACAAACTTCTTCGTCGGTATAAGCGGGTTTCTGGTATTCCTTTTGGGGGTATTCACATCGTACTGGTGGGCGACTTTTTGCAACTTCCTCCAGTTGGTGCCGATCCTATCTACGTTGACCCACGCAACAAAAAGCATTTCTCAACTACAGATATCGAGGGATTTTCACTTTGGCGTCGTTTTTAGACGCCAAAGTTTTTTGAAACTGTAATCGTACTGGATGAATCTGTGCGTTTTCGGGATGATCCTGAATGGGGTGAAGGTTGTAGTGCTGCTCGCTTGGGCAACTGGTCGCAAGATTTTATAGACCTAATCAATTCACGACTTGTGACGAACATTGGGGAGAATTCATGGAGTGGCGATACCGTCTCGTTACACCTGATAACGCTACGCGCACAGCTATTAACAATGCATTTATACAAGAAACCGCTAAGCAGTTAGCCACAGGACAACATCCGGTGCGGGTTGTGGCCAATTTTAAGGGCAGCCTCAATGGGCTCAGCCGCCAAGATGTAGACCATGTTATGGGACTACCCGATTTTTCGTTTTGGTCGTATGGCACCTTTTCTAGATCTTATTGAAGGTATGCCGATCCAAGTCACCCAAAACGTTAGGCCAACCAAGGGAGCCGCCAATGGCACACTTGGGTTCCTGGAACATCTTGCATTCTCTCCTAGCACGACCTTCAGACAAGTTCGAGACAGTACAACAGGGATAATCGTCAAAGTTCCTTCCAAACCTCCCCAATACGCGATGTTACGGATAAATAGGGGGCCAAATGCTGTTCCTTTTGGCAGTCATGAAGACACTGAACTATTCCCCGTGTTTTTTTACGCTCAGTCATACGCAAAGACTTCTATTTCCCTCCCCAAGGCCCCAAACGGAGATAAACGACAACTCGCGGTCAAGCTCCAGCAACTACCGATAGTGTCCGCTGTTGGTTCAACAATTTACAAAGTCCAAGGCGAAACACTGCATTCGATGGTTGTTGTAGATTGGAAATCTCCTATTGCTCTTGTGAACAAACCCCAGCAGACGTATCTCCTTGTTTCTCGGGTTGTTTCTCGTCATGCTTTTGCAACGCTATCGCTGTTTACAAACGATTTGGCAGCCTGGTCACGGCCTCCACCGGCTGCTCTTAGTGAAGAGCAGCGTTTGCAAGAAATTTCCCGACGTACACTTCAATCATTTCGTGACCAATTCCCTACCTCGTGAAAGCTATTGAAACTATAAAGAAAATAATAATAAAAAAACATTAACTAAAATACAGTCGAACTGCGAATCCCCCGGGCCATCACCCGGGTCCCCAATTTTTGAAAATCCTGATCTCTGATTGGCTGCGCGTAGCGTATAGACCACAATCGTGCCTTGCACAGCGCGAAACGGTGGGGTGGTGATTGCAACTAGAGTTGCTCACACGGTGGCAGGTTCAGGTCAGTTTTGCAACCCAATCTGATACAAAAAGCAAGTCAGGTTGCAAACGTACTTAGTGTAGAACCAGATACAAAATCCAAGTGAGATCAAGCCAGAAGTTTGCAAAGAAAGAAAAGAACGCCACAATACGAAGTCATGCGTCTACGGCGAGAGAACCAACGAGACCTACAGAAGATTCAGGCCATACTAAAGCGAACTGCCATGCAGCCAGCTTTTCGGCGTGACGTTATTACGCAGGATATAACTACATCTCCACTTAATCCGCCTCCGACTCGCTGAGCGTCTATGGCTGTACTTTCAAAGCGGCCGAAAGATTTATTCGAACTTTACACGAATACCAGGTCGGTTGCGGTGACCTGAAAGCAGCAAAAGACTTTACGGCAATCGAGCGTGGTGCGAACAAATTCGCCTTCTCTAGGCGAAAAGTGTTCTGGGACGTAGTCGCTAGCTTGGTGCGCTCAGGTTTTACCAGTGACGCAGCGATAGACAAGGAATATTTAGTCTATGGTAGGCAGCTCTCAGTGTCAAGTACCTTAATGGCCCTCCGTGCGGATCGAAAGAATGGCGACCATCCTACTCTGCGTGTGTAGTTACCGCTTTGTGCACTTCATCACAGTCATAAGCACTAGTATTAACCAATCAAAACAGGGTTGCAAGCCAAGTTGCACAAACGGCCGATATTTCTACAGTGGCTACAAAAAGTCTACGTCCAAGACCTCCAGTGAAATGTACCGGCAAAAAGCTGAACATCATAACTATTGCTTTGTATGCTTCACACCTTAGGGGGAACTACTTTATAAAACCTTTCTGTAGAATGCATACCGGTGTTGAACACAGTCGTGGTTGTTCAGTTACATGCATTTAAAAAAATGTGAGCTTAAAAAGTCTAAGTCCAAATTCTAAAAAGTCGCGTTCTCTTCGAGTTGTGCTGTCTCCGGCCTGTTCCATCAAGTTGTCGTTCTTCCGACACTTACTTGCCTTCATGAGAGAAGTCACAGATCGTCTAGTATTTTGTATGACCCCCTTATTGACTTTGACTTGCTGCAGACGTTTCGCCATCGATAGGTGTAGCTTGTGAACCCTCTCTGGCTCAATATCGTACCAAATAGCTTGGATTTTCAGCTTCAGTTCCTCGATACTTGATGCTGGAGTCTTACGCAGCTCTTGCTTCACATGGGCCCAGAGATTTTCAATAGGATTGAGGTCTGGACTCTGAGCCGGATGCTCGAGCACTTCGACTTTGTTTTCTTTGAGATAGCTTTTGATGAGTTTTGAGCGATGAGCAGGAGCTCCGTCATGCACAAACTTGTAGTCATCACCAATTCCCATGACTGAAACAGTAGCCTGTAGATTCTTTTCAAGAATCGACTTGTAGTAGGTGCCAGTCGCACTTGTCTCGCACAGGTGGAGAGCTCCGACACCCTCGTAGGTGATACACCCCAAACCATTAGCGTTTCCCTACCCGATTTGAATGTGGGCACTAAACACTCTCTTTTAAATTCTTCTCCCGGCTTTCTCCACACGTAAACCCGACCAGCAGCCCCCGTAAGCCAAATCGAGGACTCATCGCTGAAGACGACTTTCCTCCAGTCCTTTTCCTTGTACTCCAACATGGTAATTGCGTACGGATTGTACCGTGTCTTTGTGCTACAGCAACAGACGTATAAACAGTCTTTTTGGGTGTTAAAACTGCTTTTAGGATAGAAACTTCCTTTAAACCGCAGTTAAGACTTTATTATGTTTCACTTCGTTTCAGATCTTCTGTGGAGAATCCAAATGGATGTTGTGCTGCTTCTGTTTCTGCTAGTCGTCGGGGTGGAGGCGTCTTCGATCCGAGCGTTAAATGGGTATGGCAACGCGGTGGCGTGGTGGTCTGTGCTTAAGCTGCCGTCTCATATGCATACTCCCAATGGCACAGTGATCACCACGCCATGTGCTTGTCCAGTTCCAGATTGTAGCAATGTGCCTACGACAGGGTGGCCGGCACTAAACGCTAGAGCTACAGGTCTCTGCTACCTCTACGCAGACTCCAACAGCCCAAAATTCCGGCATTTCCGAGATTTAGGATACGACTGCTTGGGCCAAGGTGGCAATGACCCCGTGAGCCAAACGCTCAAGCAGAAGGACAAGAGTTCGTACTGGGCCCTGTTCAATGATCAGTTAAATGGCATTGCTGGAGCTTACAAACCTAAAGAAGGGGAAATTAGAGACGAGAAACAAGTGTGTGGAGGTGGAGATCTGTTCAGTGCTCATGCGAAGGGAGCTGTAGCTTTTCAAAGTGATGGCACTGGGGGCTTCTTCCTACAGACGTCGACGCCAAATTTCCCAGATCCGACACTCAACGACTCGTTCGTGAAACTTGGTTGTCAGGCAGATAATAATGTGCAATTCGCACAGCACATGCTGGCTTTGTCACTTGGAGATCGAGAGATCAGGGAACTTGGGGGGAAGCTCCAGCTTGCGAGACTGTGCTCAGCCAACTTTTTCCGGAATGGATCGCTGCATGAGCTTCTCAGAAGTGACAATTTGTTTGAAGATGGAGGCAAACAGGAGAATACGAGTGCTTCGGCAATGTATCATGCTCTGCTCGACCCAGGTTTACCTGTTCAACAACCTTCTGACCCGATGAAGGCCCAGTTTTCACTCAAACTGATCGATAATGCACAAGAACAAAAATCTCGGGTGTTTGAGCCGCTTGGTGGGGGCCAAAATTTGATGGATCATCTGGTCGATAAGTCACCAAGCAGTGAAGAAATGGTGTTGGTGCTTGTGAAGAGTCCACGTGCCGCAGTGCCTCCTTGGGCTCTGGTAGCTGAAATGCTGGACTCAGACGTGAGTGTGGCGTCGTGGTGGGATGGAAGCTACGGTATCCCGACCATTTGTGCAGGCGATGTATACACAGACTCTCCAAACGAGTTTTGCCTGAATGACCCGCTATCAGGGGTGGAGCTGAATTCTGATGGATCGGCTCCATACAACATTGAGAACCTGATGGAAGCAACGTGCGTACACTGTTAATATCTGCGTAGGGTTTTGTTGGTACTTACTTGAATGGTTTTGGTTGTTTGGTCATAGGTGGCACATGAGCGATGGTAGCTTCAATTTGACGTGGCAACTTGTTGGTGGTCGCGTTTCAAGTGGAAATCATGGCAAGATCATTATTTGATTTCGATACAGATGAACAAGTCACTAATTGTTTTTGGTGACAAGCAGCAAAGTGGGGATTAGCTACTCCTCGTCTCGGCACGGTGAATACTTCTAATGCGTACGTAATTTTCGGAGATCTCAACATGGAGGGGTTTCCATGCTCCAAATCCTGCAACGGATCGCAAGCAGGCCGAGGTGGGAGCTTCTTCTCTCTTCTGAAGCCAAGCTTGCACGCAAGTTTGACTGAATCGATCATATCTGGCACCTGCCGATGTTCACCTCCTCCTTCCAACATAGGCGGTAAAATACCCTCTACTCAGTTAGGCGGCCCGGCGCTACCAACTTTCGAGGAAGTGCGAATGTGCCATCGAGGCTGTATCAAGAAAATTGAAGAGCATTTACAACCGGAACAACTTCCAGTGCTAAACCCGAATGCCACGTCATTCTGGTCAAAGTAAGCATGGGGTCCTGTACGAAAAACTCGCTGGTTTGTGCCGCCGGGACTTGTACTGTAGCATTGGCAATCAAGTCACTTAAAATGTACAAAAACCGCCGATTACTTGCGCCTCGGACACAAACGCTTCATGTACTGGTCGCTGAAGATTAGTAAGTAAGCATAGAAAACTTACAAGTGTAGCAATTGCATCGCGTTACTTTTGAGTTTTTAACCTGCAGACTCCTCCACTAAAGCGTTTCTGCATTACTTCGACGCTGAAATATACAGCACTGCCAACATTAACAATAAAAAACGTTAGAAATCTAGAAGTTCAATGAAAAGCACTGCATCCCCACCATTGTTGCCGCGGATAAAGCAATCGCCGTATTGGGCCTTGAGCTGGCCGTTCTGGTACTCCTGCGTCTGCTCCATGGCGATATTCATGAAGCCATCAAGGCAAGCCAATACGCCCTTGTACTCCACGCCATTGTTGAGCTTCACGTCTACGGGGCGACCTAGCACGCCTTTGAGGAAGTCGGACGGCGTCTTCTTGGTGGTCTCCTGTTGTTGCTCCGCCATACTTTTAGAAATGGGTTTTTGAAATAAACGTTTGATTGGATGCAAAAAAAAACGGCAAATGCAACTTTTGCATTTTTGCGAATTGACTGTTATTTTCGAGCATGGACCAGTTGCAGCGCGAGTATCTTCGTGGCGCTCGACGCAAGGCCCAAACAGATTACTTTGACGCAGACGATAGCGCAGATGAACATGAACGGTCTACGGGTAATACTGCAGATGCGGAAGAGGAGGAAGTAGATCCCTTGGACGCCTTTATGCAGGGAATTGACGCCCAAGTAACTAAACAACGTAAAGCGCCACCGAAACGAGTGGCTGACAAGGTGAAAATGCAACTTTTTAGAAACGTTTTTGCATTTCTAAAGGTGCTAACCTTTCGCATCTGATTTTTAGCCTCAAGTCCTAAATCACGCAGAGGATGATGCAGACAGTTATCTCGAGGAATATGCACGGGTGCGTTTAAAACTAGCCGAAGTTATGGACTTTGGTTTTTGCTGAGATTTGTAAATGTTATTGACAGACTTCGAAAAAGTCCCGAGTAGGGTTAAATATGCGAGATGGAGACTCGGATGAGGAAGTTTACGCAACGGCCAAGCAATTAGACACTGACGAAGCTCCCGACGAAATGGCAAAGAGAGTCATGGAAGTTTTGGAGCCAATCAACCACTCTAAAGTGGACTACGATCCATTTCGGAAGAATTTTTACTCTATTCACAGTGAAACTTCCGCTCTCAGTGGCCAAGAAGTGGATAAGCTTCGATCAGAGTTGAGTGTTCGTGTGGATGGAAATGACGTGCCAGCTCCCGTGAGGTCCTTTATGCATCTCGGGCTTGATCGGAAAATGCTTCAAACGCTTATGAAACTTGGACTGGAAGCGCCAACGGCAATTCAAGCTCAAGCTTTTCCCGTGGCACTTTCAGGCAGAGATTTGATTGGCATTGCCAAAACTGGATCAGGAAAAACGTTGGCGTTTACATTGCCAATGGTTCATCACGTCATGGATCAACGAGAGTTACAACGGGGTGAAGGGCCTATTGCAATTGTACTGGCCCCTACCCGTGAGTTAGCGCACCAGACGTATATTCAAGCGAAAAAGTTCCTGTCCGTGTATGGAGCTTCATGCGCAGCCATTTATGGTGGAGCGGGGAAGTGGGAGCAGGTGCAAACGTTGAAGAAGGGGGTTGAGGTCGTTGTCGCTACACCAGGACGACTGATTGAGATGATCCGGAAGAAAATCGCTCCAATGAACCGTGTTACGTTTGTGGTACTTGATGAAGCTGATCGCATGTTTGAGATGGGGTTTGAGCCACAACTGCGCTCTGTAATGGGTCAAATTCGTCCAGATCGACAGACGCTCATGTTCTCAGCAACTTTCCGTCGGCGAATTGAAGCATTGGCGTTGGATGTGCTTGTTAATCCTGTAAAACTTACGATTGGTCAGGTTGGGCAAGCAAACGAGGATATCCGACAGATCGCTGTGGTATTACCGGGGCATGGAGCGAAGTGGCCCTGGTTGATGTCCCAGATTCGGCGCTTGGTTGATGAAGGTCGTTTACTCATCTTTGCTAGCAGTAAAACTGGGTGCGAAGAGCTGTCGAAGAATCTGGCGACTGCTTTTCCAACAGCACCAGCACTTTGTTTGCATGGTGACAAAACCCAACAAGAGCGAACAGAAGCGCTTTCGAAGTTTAAGCACGGAGAATGCCGAGTTCTGGTGGCAACTGATGTCGCAGCACGTGGACTGGACGTTAAGGACGTCAAAAACGTGGTGAACTTTGATGTGGCTAAAAACATTGACACCCACGTGCATCGTATCGGTCGTACGGGGCGAATGGGTCTGGAGGGGTTTGAGCCTGGTACCGCATATACACTGGTGACGCGTAACGAGTCGCAGTTTGCCGCCCAGCTAGTGTACAACATGGATGTCTCTGGTCAACCAGTGCCGGCAGAGCTATTGGCGCTTGCTAAGCGGGACTCACGCTACCGTCGCGGTGGAGCTGCAGCTCGTGGGCTTTCAGATGGTACCCGGCAACGTTCACCAACAAGTAATGGGCCATCGAAGATAATGGATACTACTTCAGAGTCTGCTCTCGATGTTGAGGATGCTGCTGAGTTGGAGCGATGGAACAACAGCCGCCGGAAAAACAAGACTGATCAACGCAAAGGTTTGGGGTTTGCTGGTATTGGAGGAGCTCCGAAAGCAGGGGGAATGCGAGGGTTTGTTAAGGCGCCGGCACCAGCTACCTCCCTGGCTACTGCCTTTCGTTCAGGTTTTGTGAAGTCGACATTGGAAGCCGATGCAACTAAAACCTTACCAGCCAATTCTCAAGCGACGAATTCATATGCTCCACCCCGACCAACTTCATCAGCTTCAGTTATCAAGACGGCCTCGATTGTTGGAATGCCCCCACCTCCACCACAACGGATGGAAGTAGCTGCAAGCGTTTCGTTGTTTCCTCCGCCACCCCCACGCGCTGTCATAGTACCGGCAATGGATACAGAGGTGAAGAAAGTGATATTCGCGCCAGTATCAATTACCCAACCTGGAGAAGCTCTGCTGGTTGATTCTTCGCCGAGGAAGTCACGTGGAAGGGTGTCCCGCTCGAGAAGTCGAGGTAGCCACCGAAGTAGCCGCAGCAGGTCCTGTCGATATCGACGCCGTTCTCATTCAAGTTCTTCGGAAGATGGTCGGTCATTTTCACGCCGACGACGGAGCTACAGTCGAAGTCGAAGTCGAAGTCGTAGTCGCAGTCGCAGTCGCAGTCGCAGTCGCAGTCGCAGTCGCAGTCGAGGTCGAAGTAGGAGTCAGCGGTCGCGCTCTCGATCGAGGTCGAGATCTGGACGCCGGAGACGTTGAGCAAGACAACTACACAGTGGACTTCACAGCACTACAATTTGTACTGTTCGACAAGGCTACCAGTAGAATCCGAAGGCAAAGTGTAAGGTGAAGCTGGAGTGAAAGATTAACAAAAACTATAGGGAAACTACATGATACTGGGGCGGCAGCATATTTGTCTGCCGTAGACGATCGTCGCGTGGCCGCGGCCCCATCAAAGAGCGAATCTATTGTCTGTCAATTCACGCCTGTGCCTCTGGGGCAGCAGCATCCTTTGAAGTTTCTTCTACCGCCTCTGCACTAGGTGCCTCCTCGCTAGCGGCGCTACCCTCCTCCGTTGTCTCGGTTTTCTTCTCTGCCTCCGTTGTAGTGGTCTCCACGGCAGGAGTCTCCTTGGCTGTCTCCGTCGCAGCCTCTGTTGCCACCTCTTCTACGGCAGGTGCAGGAACAGCTTCAGTGGACACAGCAGCGGGAGTCGCAGGGTTAGCCAGATCTGCCGTGGTAACAATCGCTGGTACCGGCTCATCGTCATCAAAATCATCGTTTTCCATACCGGGAATAGGCTCAAAAGGAATATCCTCGAAGGTGTCTTCAAACTTGGCCCAGCTACCGCCAGACTCGAAGTTTGCCCAGCGGTCTGTACCCACACCACCGTCGCCATCCTTTGCCGCACTCTCCTGCCGTGCCAACTCCTCCTCATCTTCCTCCTCGCTACTGCTGCTGTCATTCATGATTTCCGGTAGCATGGGTGTGTCAGTGTCCTTCACATCGAAGTCCGTATCGAAGCCGTTAGGGTCGGAGCCGAAGCCAGAGGCGCCAAGCATCTCAGCGAATTGGGCGTTCAGCAACTCATCATTCTGGTTGAAGCCCATAACTGAATACGGGTCCTCGTTACCCTGAGAAATCGTTACACCACCAAGAGGAAGGCGTTCACGCTCGTAAATAGGGGCAAGAACCTTAGACGACAGTTCCTCCCACTTTTTCCACGTGACCTCGTCGTCTTCGAAAAGCTCCAGTACCGTGTCAGCGTGCCGCATCTCGTTCAAAGAGCCCTCTTCATGCGTGTTACCACGGACATCCTCCAACATAGTCATCAGCATGTTACAAATTCGGTGAAGGTGACCCACGTATCCGAGAGAAAAGCCCTTAGCAGCCGCGGTAGCCTCGTCGTTCTTCTCGTGCGCGTCAATAATGCGTGGCAATAGTTGCGCGTCCTTCACTAATCCTACCAGCAATTCGTGGCTACCGCTTTCTAAGATGCCGATCACCATGCTCTCCACGTCAGCATGAAGCATGTTCACCGACTCGAATTTAAAGAACAAGTCCAAGCATATCTCAATAGCGTGGTGCTCGAGCAGCGCAATATCCACCTTCTGGTACTTGGACTGCATAAGGAGCACAACCAGTCCAACCATCTTCAGACGACGCAGACCCAGACGTGGCACTTCCTGGTGGCGCTGGTTACGAATGGTACCGGCATCTGTTGCATCCGCCTTCAAGATCGCACAAATCTGGGGCAAGCGCTCAACTGCGCATGCGACTGCAGGCGGCATCTCATCGGCCGCACAGTACTGCGCATTCGTAGCGCGCGAAAGCAGCGCACTCAACACGGAAATAGCACCTGTCATAGAGGACACACAAGGGGAAGTCGCATCATCCGTAGGGACAGCAAGCGTTGCCAGCTTATCTGCCACTCCCTTCGTCTCCAAGTGTTCCAGTAGCGCAAAGGATACAGGCGCACTGGAACTGGCAGGTGAGGCTGGGTCAGTTTGCTGCGCACGCGTCCCGCAGTGAATAATGTCCACCAGCACTTCCGATGCGTGCTTGTGCGCGTCACTATCCGCCTTGGGGTCAGCCAGCGTCGCCAGGAGCAAGTCCACTACCGTCGGTTCCGACTGCCACGAGAGCGTCTTATCCTTAGAAGCCGTGGGGGTTCCACTGCCGCTCATTCCATCATCATCGTCTGCTCCGTACCACGAGTTCGAAGGCGGAAAGCCCATGGACATACCAGGGAAATCCATGCAGTCGTCCATGTAGTCCGCCTGGTAGGGCTGAAGAAGGCGTTTAAGCAGCTCTGCAATGGAAAAACTGGCTGAATGACGCGCAAACCCCGCCAGTAGCTGCTCTGAGTTCTTGTTAAGCAGCGCCGTCATCTCCTGCGGCTTGCGGACCATTAGCATGGTCATGATCTTCTCAAAGTATCCCGTTAGACGGGGGTCCAGCGGTTCCGTTTGATACAGAAACTCAAACAACGTCTCGACGATCTTTCCCTCATTAGAAGATACCAAAGCTTCAGTGATGCTGGTGATATCACAGCAAATGACTTCACACGACATGTACGGGTACTTAAGAGTACGTAGATCATCCGTAGTATCTTCAGGGGAGCGTACGACATACTCCACGAGCTTCTGCAAAATCGCATCCTGCGCAAGACTATACAAATAAAAAAAGTTAAAAATGACCGTAAAAAATACCGCAATTAGTAGGTAAAAACTGGTTACGCACAAGTCCAACAACTTGGTGTTGCGGGTCTTAACTTCCTGCACCAGCTCGTCCTCCTGCAGCACCTGCTCCAGCGTGAAGTCGTCCTTCTCCAGCAGATCGTTCAATGGGCTCGAGATATTGAAGAGCGACGAGCCCTGCGCCCATACGCCGGGGTCGTCGGCCATGGCGGAGAATAGTGACATTTTGTCCGGAAGACCAACACTCTTCGGCTTGCCCTAGTTGTGGCCTTGGAGGTTTCTTCTTCCCTGGTGGTGGCGCTGTCCCCCCCTTCGGCTTTTGTGACCCGTTTCTGTGGGGAGACCTGCTTTGCACGGAATTTGAATCAAAGTCCTTAGTTACAGTGAAAAGAAAGGAGATTATTGGTGACAAGGTTAGCTGCAAAGGATTTCACCGCAACACTGGGGATGGGGGTGGCTTCGCTATGCTGATTGGTCATTGTCATGCCGACGTCGAGCTTTTTATATCGTTGGCTTTGGAAACACTTTATTATTGGGCAGACGCTGCTGAATTGAGATGTGCTAGGTAGTGGTGTCAGGGACGCTAAAGCGGGGAGGAGAAAAGCAACCTCGCGCTTTACAGGAGTCTAAAGGTTAGATAAACTGTTGCGCACATTTCCGTTTTTCTACGAATGCTAAAGTACGAAATCTTACGAGCCAACAATGACGAGCAATTCGGTTTAAAAAGACACCAGGTGCATGGTATCTTCTAACTTGTTACAAGTGGCATATAACGTTAGTTATCGCTGCATCTACTTACTTCGTGATTGTTTCCATGACGCTCTTAACGTGGGGCTTGTAGAGCTTGGAGACAATCATCTGACGGTACAGCACGTCTGCCTGTTCGCGCGCAAAGACAAGAGCCTTCTCCTGTTCAGTACTGCCAGCCTTTAACGCGCTGTTCTTGCGGAAATCTTCCTTGACGCGGCGCGTAGCGTAGGCACGGAAGTTGTAAGTCTAAATGGGAAAACAAACAGCAGTGAGTAAAATATCGTTTTCAAGACGCAGCAGACCACTATAACAGGCGTAAAGCTGTAAATGCAACAGAAAAATGTAGAACCGGAGGATGCATACCTCGAACTTAGCTGCATTGCGCAGCATCTCGCGATACAGACGCAGCACGGAGGAGGAGGACGACATGGTTGAAAAGAGCTTGTGGCGGAGGATTCCAGACGATCACTGTCACCCAATAGTAGGCGTTTAACTTCTTCTTATTAAATCCAAGTCAATTGGTAATGTTGCACGACCTAAGTGCAACTTTATCAAATTGAGGTCACTAATCCGTAATCAGTGACGCACTTTACCATCATTCTAAACTTTTTAATTTGATGAGTCATGCATTTGCTGTATTTTAGTATTTGTGTCACCAGTTGCTAGTGGTGATTGTTGTTGTTAAAGGTAAAATGGGAACTGATGTATAGGAGTAGCTTAAGCACGGCCTCTGCTATCTGCTGCGCAAGCTCCTAAAGCTTGTGACTTGACTGGAGAGCGTTCACTAGCTCTTGCTAGCCAACCATGCAGTGGTTGAAGTCGTTCCACTTTGGCGCGCGTCACAGATGCGCGTGTCACAGGTCGCTCTGCTGACAGTCCTCCCCACGTTGGGACTTGAAGGGCACAATGCGTCGTATGTGGACGGTCTCCATGTACTTGCCCTTGTCAAGGACCAACGTACCATTCGTTCGCACTGCTGCAACTTCGAAAGGGCCACTGAAGAGCGGTGACATCTTGGCTTGAGGTCCCGCATCGTTTCGCAGCAGCACCTTGTCTCCTGGGGCGTAGATCCACTCGCGTCGCTTGTCGTTTTCGCGCTTGTTGTTCTTGGCGACTTCAGCAACCTTGCGCTGGTACTGTTCATCCCAGTTCGTCGTATGCTTCACGTCGAAAAGCATGTCTCGCCCGAAACTGGCCTGGGCCGGAGACGACTTGAGCATTGAGTTGTACGTTGCGCGAAGGGCAAAGGTGGCGTCGTGTAAGAACGCAGCCCACTCCTCCTTGGTGTCGATCGTTTGCGTTCGAAGCTTGTCTCCAATGACACGGTTCAGCCGTTCAATCACGCCGTTCGACTGAGGGTTTCGAGTCGTAGTGGGTAGCGCATGGATGCCATAGCTCTCTAGTAGCTCGAAGAACTCTTTCTTGAACTCGGTGCCTTGGTCGTAGATGACCCGCACAGGCCGTGGGTATCGGCACAACCAAAACCGATCAAAGACGAAAGCCGAGTCGTCACTTGACGCATCATCCACTGGCTGGATCTCCACTAGCCGCGTGCTTGTATCGATCATGGTCATCGCTCGAAACTTTCTCTTTCCGTAGGGACCTATAGAGTCGATTGCAACCTCAAACCACGGTCTCACTGTTACCGTCTTTGCCGGCAATTTGCCGTACTTCACGGTTGGGTGCTTGCTCTTAGTGCAGGGCAGGCAGTTCCGAACGAACTGCAGAATCTTAGACTCCATACCCTTCCAATACAGCGATGTCTTGATTGTTTCGGACATTGCTGCACCGCCTGGATGCAGAAGCCACTCGTGATAGGCTCTGATAATGGGCTCTTGTAGGTGATCCGGTACTATGATGCAATTGTTCCTCGCATCCACCTTGAGCTTGACGCCATTAATCTCTTTCACGTTTCCGCTAGAAATCGCAGCACTCTCTTGTGCTCGTGCGAGTTGTTGGAGGTTTAACGAGAACACTCCCGAGTCTTCACTCGTAGCTGCAAGTGTAGTTGCATCTTCCGTGTCCTTCCCCAGTTCGGCACCCGGTAGGCGCGATAACGCGTCCGCCACGACATTGTTCTCTCCCTTGATATAGTGCAGCCGGGGTCCGAACTCTTCAATCTCGAGCCGCCAGCGCATCATCTGGATGTTGTTGAACGTCCCGTATGTGAGGTTCAGGTGATCGGTATGGACGTGCAGCTCCTGGCCGAGTAGCATGGTGCGGTACTCACGTAGTACCATGAGAATACTCAGCAGCTCGAGACGGTTGGCGGGGTATTTGCGCTGCGTATCGGTGCACTTCTTACTCCAGAAGGCGAGCGGACGACCATGCTGGGCGATAACGGCACCGAGCTGGTATCCAGACGCATCCGTGTGGATGTGGAATGGTTCGCCGCCGGAAATGAAAGCTCCACAGTGTGCGCCATCACGGACTTCATCTGCTCGAATGCTTGTTGGTGAGTCTGATCCCAACGAAAGTTGTGCTGCGGCGACATCAACGCCGTGAGCGGAGCCAGGATGTGAGCACGTCTTGGCCACATGTCCCGATAGTAATTCACCATACCGATGAATCGACGTAGCTGACGCCGTGTGCGCGGGGCTTCTATCGCCTGTATGGCCGACACCTTGTCATGAAGTGGCTTCATCCCGCTTGTGCTAATGTGGTAGCCCAGGTACGACACGCTATCCGTGCACAACTTAGACTTACGAGGGTGAATAGTGAGTCCATTGTCACGAAGACGCTGAAAGACGATGCGAAGATGCCTTAGGTGCTCCTCAAATGACGTCGACATCACAATGAAATCGTCCAGATACACCCACACGAACTCCAGGTCTCCGAGCGTCCCGTTCATAACCGCTTGGAATTCATCAGGGGCAGAAGCGACGCCCATCGGCAGCCGGTTGAACACAAACTTGCCGAACGGAAACACGATAGCGGTGGCAGCTCGACTGCGCTTCGAGAGAACGCGAGCATAGTATCCCATCGGTATATCAAAAACCGATATAAACTTGCACTGCTGGAACTGGCGAAGCAGCTCTGGAATGACCGGCAGTGGGAAAAACCTGCGCTGCAGCAGCGCATTCAGCCGTCGAAAGTCGCAAAGTAGTCGGATGCTGCCGTCTTTCTTCAAAATCGTAAACGCTGGCGATGCCCATGGGGAGCGGTTGTCGGCTGTCAGTACTCCAAGGCGCACAAGCCGCTGCATCTCTTGCTTAGTTGCTGCCAACCGGATCTGTGGTACTGGAAAGGGTCGGCACGCAAAGGTCTTTGCATCTGGATCAAGTGGTAGCTCGTACGGATCACCTTTGATTTCTCCAAGCCTCCCTGACGCAACATCGTCAAACTCCTTCATCAGCGCCAGCATGAGTAGAAGCTCGTTCTCTGAGAGCTTAGTACCGTCAATCATCACGTTAAAATCCACCGGTCCGCTGTTTTCCGCCACAGAGATCTCAACCCGGCTAGATTCATCGCTCTCATGCAGTCTTAAGCCGGGCTTCCATCCGCGCGCTCGCAACTTCGGCATAGGGACACGAAGACCATCCCACTCGAGCTCCTTTGTCGAGAACAACAGGTCAATTCCTTGAGTAGCGAAGAAGTCCTTCCCCAGCATGACCGGGTACAGGAGCTGTGAGGCGACTCGAAATTCATGAGTGCAAACTCTTTACGTCGAGAAAATGGGCATGTTTATGGCTGCCTTTGCCACGTGAGTTGTCTTGCCAGTCGAGCCGTCAGCTTGCTTGAAGGTTGCCTCTTCCTGTTGCAACACAAGTTGTTCACGAACTCGACCCACCACGCTCTGGTCAATCGCAGACCGCGAGCAACCCGTGTCGATCAAAGCAGAGAACATAACTTCACCAATGCGGACTTCCGTCACAATCACTGGTTCATCGCTGCGATTGGGTTTTTCTGCTCTTGTTTTGGCCAGCAGAGGCGCCATCGTTGAGCTCGTCCTGCCTGCTTCCACTCCGTCTTCCTCTTTGTCGTAAGTCATTGCGTTGAATTCATCGCCTTGGTAAAACCGAAGAGCGTTCAGCTCCTCCTCACGCTGTTTCTGCATGGTCTCCATCCTGGCAGCCATCTGGTTGATCTTTTCCTGCATGGCAGCAAATTGATCGCGCCCGTGGCGAGGTTGTTGCTGCTGGCAGCCCCGTGGTCGATATGCTGGAGACGACGGGTCTCGGAAACATTGCTCCTGGGTGTGGTTATTGCGCTTGCAGAAGGGGCAATACTTGCCTCCTTGCTGTCCTTGCTGTGCTTTTTCCTGGCCACCCTTCTGTCCGCCTCGTCCCGGACGTGCATTCCTTCGTTGCTGCTGTTGGTGGCCTCCGCCATTCTCACGAGACTGAGCTGCGTTACTGTTCTTGTTGTCGCGTGGGGGCCGGCGTCTGTTGCGGAGGGCTTCCGCTTCATTTTCTACTCGCTCAATGAGCTCGAACTGCTGCTCCAGTCCAGCGAAGTCCCAGGAGCGTGATAGTCGTGACACTTCAATCTGCCACTCGATCGGCATTCCGCTTTTGTACATGCGGACACAGTCGGCCTCAGGGATGGCTTCATTCTCGTCGATGAAGGTAAGGTAGCAATTCAGCTTTCTGAAGGCTCGGCTGTATTCTCTAACGGACATGGACGCCGTCTTGCGCAGGTCCGTCATCTCGTCAATGATCAAAGTCCGAGTTCCGGGAGGACAGTGAACCATTGTCAATCGTCTTAAGGGGTAGATGGCTACATCGACGTGGTCGAGTTGCTCCTCGGCAACCACATCGTTGAACATCAGAAGGTCGTCATCGAAGAGAAGGACCTGCAAGTCCTCGACGAACGCGAACTGGTCCTCCTCTGTATTCTGGTACCCCATGAAGACGTAATATTCCGACAGCCGTAACAGCCACTCCAGCCAGTCCTTCCAGGTTCCATCTCGGAAGACCGGCACGCGCTTCTTAATCGTCGACCCGTTGCTCTTCACCTTCTCGAAGATCACTGTCTCCTCCATCTTGGTGTGGCTCATGGGTGGGCGCTGTTGACTTGTCGGCAGGGCTCCCGATTATTGTATTTTAGACTGATACGAAGTAAAGAAGGCAATAGATAATTTATCCTAGTCTGCATATTTGAAAATAAATGTTGCCGTACTGGAGAAGAAGAAAACAATAACTCCAGTACCAGTGGAAATTAATGTGGCCCATGAAACTGCATTTGCTGCAACTTGCTGATAATCACAGTGCTGGTCTCGAATGTGGGACATTAGGTTCGACCACCCTGTCCGTGGAGCCTGCCGGCGTACAGTACCGCTCCGGCAGCGGAACATCCTCTCGACCTCTTCATCGAAAGCGTCGAGGACAGCCGAGAAGTAGTAAGAAGAGACCGCAGAATTGGAGTAAGAAGTTGCCATCGAAAAGCAAAGTAAGAGTCGATCTACCAGAGCCTCGGGACAGGTCAATCCGTAGATCAATGGCTGAGAGGCTTTCATAGTACAACCAGAAAAGGAATGGCTGAAAACGACTTATTGTATAGACTGATCAAAAAAATAAGGTATTGAAGGGAATGTCAAAAATACATTATTTATCTGTTTTGGACTTCTTGAAAATACATTATTTTCGCCTACATATTGTATTGTATTTTTCGTAAATATATTTTTAGGGAGCCCTGCTTGTCGGTAGCAAAACTTGGTTGTGTTTTTGCTATAGCAAAATGTCACCAGTTGCTAGTGGTGATTGTTGTTGTTAAAGGTAAAATGGGAACTGATGTATTGGAGTAGCTTAAGCACGGCCTCTGCTATCTGCTGCGCAAGTTCCTAAAGCTTGTGACTTGACTGGAAAGCGTTCACTAGCTCTTGCTACACTGTCTACGGTAATTAGTCTGACCGAGACTACATGTATTTTGTGTGTATGGTTTCTCAGGTCATACACATTAAATAGTCTGACACAGACTATTTAAGTGCTAAGACTATTTATGAATTTCGGCCGGTCACAAAAAATACACAAAACGTGAGACTCGAACCGTCAAACCTCAGCGTGGAGGGTCGTCGCTCAGACGACTGCTCCAACTAAGACTACATTTTCGTTCTTTCCAATGTTTTATCTATGTTAGCAAATGACCACCTTGCTGTATTTCTACGCGTTTTTGTTAGTATGAGCAAAGGCGCGGCAGAGGAACTGCTGCAGTCCTTCATACAGAAAACAATATAAGTATAGTAAAAGTAAGTATACACTGTCGGAGATAAGACGGTTTCTTAACTGCCAATCAGCGACCGGCACTTCTGCTGGTCTCTTCACTCGTGCAATGATGGCATCGGCAAAGGGAGTTCACTTCTCCTTTTGCCAACGACTGAGCACTACCAGTCTATTAGAGGGCAATAAGAGATAAATATACAAAGCTTGACAAAACCAACCTTTTTTCTATTCAACATTTCAAGTATTGAGTACTGAAGATGGCCAAGGAAAACAAGTCGGACTTTTCGGGGCTGAAGTTCAACGGCAAGGCCAGCGACTTTCAGCGATGGAAGGACGCGGTGGTGGCGCATCTGACGCAGATGACCAACCGCCGTCGTGTCACCGAGATTCAAGCCGGTCGCTCAGCACCTACGCTTGGCTACCATGATTTGCTGACAAATCCGGCTACTGTCCCGGCTATTGGCGAAGAGGCGACGGAGGAGCAGCGCAATCAGCACACGCTGGAGTCCGCGTTTCTGCAAGAGCAGGAGTCGTATCTGCGCGACCTGTTCAACCAGACGCTGCCGCACGGCTATATGACGCAGTTGAGCGTACCGCTTGCGTCGCAGCCGGTGCCGCAGTTTTGGCGTCAGCTTGAGGCTGATTTCGGCCAGAACAATGCGATGGGGATGGTTGAGCTGATTGCTGAGTTTGAGCGCACCCTGGCTATGAACTTCAGCTCCATCAGCGAGCTGTTTCAGCGTCTGCGCGCTGTGCGCAATCGACTGAACCGGCAGGGCCAAGAGACGCTGCATGTGCACCTGTTGCCGAGTCAGCTCATGATTGGAAAGGTTCTGGCACTGATTCCGAGCCATCTCTGGGGCCCGAGCGTCACTTTTACGCCCGAGGAATTCACCTTGGAAAAGGTGGAGAAAAAGATGAAGAGCATCTTTGGCAGCAAGAGCCGCGGTGAGATTCAAGCCATGGGTAAAGCCGCAACATCGGTGCCTGTCAACTACGCCGCTTCGGCTGCAGCAGGTGGTAAAAGGGCGCCAGCCAAGAAATTGGGCAAACGCAAGGCTGGGCTGGCTGAAGACGCGTGCTTCTACTGCAAGGGCAAGTACAACGACATGAATGGGGTGGGACCTCACTTCAAAAACGACTGCCCGAAGCGTGACCATGATATGGCGCTAGGGATTGGGCGCAAGGACATCCACAGCGAGCCAAAGCCGCTGAAGATTCGGAAGACGGATGCTGCTAAAGCGCAGAAGGTGCAGCCGTCAAAGCCAGTACCGCGCGTAGAGATTCCTGTCGATGCTGCGAGCCTCCAAAGGTTCAGCACGGGTGACAGTGGAATTACTGAGGCTGAGAAAGGGGACCTGCCAGTTACTCCAGGCAGAGACACGACACCTGGCTCTCCGGTGGTGTCCAGCGGACCGGACAGCGACAGCGACGAGGACATGGACGACTTCGATGGAAAAGAAGTCGTGCCAGTCAACAACGCCAAGGTCACGGCTGTTGCCGAGGAACTGGAAGAAAAGGCAAAGATCCTTGAAGATACGGTAAGTCAGTTGTACCCCTTCCTGTTAAGACCGTTGCAAGAGTTAACGGAAAATTCTTGGGTGTTGGATACAGGATGCGGCCATGGACTGACTGCTCGCACGTCGGTCTTTGTGACCAAGAGCCCGAACGACGACTACATGTTTACATTTGGCCAGGGCTCTAAACTGAGAAATACATACCTTGGAACCATTAAATTGCATATTATGAGTCCAACTGGAATTAGAGCAATACACTTCAGCAATGTAGCATTAGTACCGAATGCTACATCTAATATACTAAGTGAATATTGGCTTAAACGGTCTGGATATCAAATAATAGAAAGTACTACCGCAATATACAAGTTTGTACTTTGGAAGCACAAACTAGTGTTTGTGGCTAAGGCATTTAATGGGGCCTACTATATTCAAGCTTGCACATTGAAAGAACGGCAAATAATGTGCAATGCTATTAAATCTATGCCCTGTAAACCTCTTACAATTCCCAACCAGACTAAACTTGAGAGTCTGCTTAAGGAATGGCACGTGCGCTTAGGCCATGTAAATAAAGAGAAACTGATTGACATGATGAGCAAACAGTTAGTTAAGGGTATTCCGTATGCAGAACGAAGTAAACTTAACCGTGTAAACTTCTTCTGCTCTACCTGTGCGGAGATGAAGATGAGGCGAATGTCATACAAAAGTTTGCATGGTACTAGAGACACACGTCCTATTAGCACCATTCATATGGATACAAATGGACCGATGAAGACCATTGGGGTCTATGGAACCGTGGGAACTATACGATACTTCTTGAGTATTATTGATGATCAATCATCATGGCGTTGGACTTACGTCTTACGCAATAAGACTGAAGTAAATGACAAAGTTAAAACGCTACTGCTACAGCTAGAACGTGAAGGAAAGTTTACAATCCGACGCATTAGATCCGATGGAGGCACAGAGTTTGTTAATCAAGCCTTCAATAAGTTCTGCAAAGACAAAGGGATCATTTTCCAGAAGTCGAATGCATACTGTCCTGAAGAAAATGGGGCTGCTGAGAGAGACCATCAAACCAAAATGAGCAAGGTAAGGTGCGCTTTAAAGGATGCAGGTATGCCTGAGAGATGGTGGCCCGAAGCACTCATGTATATGACATATGTGCAAAATCGCACGCCCATGAGTCGACTTGGTAATAAGACACCTTATGAGAAGGTATACGGTAAAGCACCTGACGTTAGTGATCTTCACATTTGGGGAAGCACATGCTTTGCCCATGTCCCCGAAGAACGCAGGAGAGATAAGAAACTCTCAGCGCGCGCAACAAAATGTCGATTGCTAGGAATCTCAGAAGAATACAAAGCATATCGTCTTCTGGACGTGTACAACAATAAGTTCATGTACTCTAGGCATGTCATGTTCGACACACAGCACAGTGTTGAGATTGTGTCACGAGCATTTGGGAAAGACATGGCAATAGAGAACGACACAGCACACCCACGTCAAACAGTGGGAGACAGCGTGCGATATACAAACGTTAACCCAAATCGTAAAGAAAAACGGGAGTTAGTCGAACCAGTGGGAGCACCAACAAATGCGCCCAAGCGACCACGTCGAGAGACAAAACGTCCTGCGCGGTTTGATGACTACAAGTGTTATCAGGCACTAATAGCTAAAAATAACAACGAGGATGCATACGATCATAAGATACCAATCCCTCGCAATCTGAAAGAAGCGTTAAGTGGGCCACACCGAAAAGAGTGGCGCAAAGCTTTAGACACAGAATATGAATCGCTCACAAACAATGGCACTTGGAAACTGGTGCCACTACCGCCAGGACGTAAAGCCCTTCCGTGTCATTGGGTCCTAGTCGTGAAATATCACGCCGATGGGGTAGTAGAGCGATTTAAGGCACGACTTGTCGCCCAAGGCAATCACTAGGAGTTTGGGGTTGACTGCGATGAAGTATACGCACCAGTGGCGAGATTTGAGTCACTCCGTCTTGTGTTAGCAATTGGAACCGTATTAGACTGTCATATCCATCAAATGGATGTACACACGGCCTTTCTCAATGGATCAATGGAGGGTGATCAGCGGATATACATGCGGCAACCTCCGGGTTATCACACAAAGGCCAAAGAGGGCTATGTATGTGAGCTACTTAAGAGCATTTACGGGCTTAAGCAAGCACCTCGGATCTGGTACAGCGTCCTCCATAAGTTTCTCACTTCAATGGGTTTTGAACGTTGCAACAAAGAGTATTGTATCTACGTACAAAAAGTGGGAGTGGATTGGATTATCATAGTGGTGTATGTTGATGATCCGACAATTATGTCGAAGAGCATACCGCTCATCAACAAGATTAAGCGAGAACTCTCTATGAGATTTAAGATGAAGGACTTAGGTGACATCCATTACATTCTGAAGATGGAAGTTCGCAGAAACCGAGAGGCTTAGACGATGACGATATCGCAGCATCAATACATATTAGATCTACTTAAGAAATACAACATTGAGAATAGCTCAGCAGTATCTACACCTCAAATCACAGGCCTTGAGTTAGAGCCTGAGACTAAGATATCTGCGGTAGAAATCGCTTCACAGAACTTTGATTATCGAGGTCTAGTAGGGTCGCTACAATACCTAGAAAGAGGTACGCGACCGGATATAGCAAACGCAGTAAGAGAACTAAGTAAGTACCTGTCCTGCTACAACAAAACACATTGGGAAGCAGCTAGGAGAGTGCTAAAATACTTGAAAGGGACGTCGACGTACGGCCTACTTCTTAATGGGAAATCAAAGGAAGTAACGTATGAAGTGTACACAGACGCAAGCTTCGCGTGTCAATCTAAAGAACGTAAATCAATCACAGGTTATGTGATTAAGATGGCAGGCTGCAGTATATCTTGGTGCAGTAGCAAGCAAGGGTGTGTTTCTCTTTCAACTGCGGAAGCCGAATTGATAGCATTGAGTGAAGGTGCAAAAGAGAGCGAATGGTTATGGCACTTGTTATCGGAAATGGGATTCAAACAAGAATTACCTGTGCAAGTATGGTGTGATAGTAGATCAGCTATAAGTATCACAAAGAACCCAGGAAACCATAAAGCCAGCAAGCACATTGAGATTAAATATTTGTTTACTAGGGACTTAGTAGAAGAGGGACGCCTGAACATTGAGTATTGTCCGACTGAGAATATGGCAGCAGGCATTCTGACAAAACCCTTACCAACTAAGCAGTTTACAATTTTAAGAGCCAAGATTGGAGTTAAAGATCTCACGACAGTGTACACTTAGTGGGAGTGTTAGTATGAGCAAAGGCGCGGCAGAGGAACTGCTGCAGTCCTTCATACAGAAAACAATATAAGTATAGTAAAAGTAAGTATACACTGTCGGAGATAAGACGGTTTCTTAACTGCCAATCAGCGACCGGCACTTCTGCTGGTCTCTTCACTCGTGCAATGATGGCATCGGCAAAGGGAGTTCACTTCTCCTTTTGCCAACGACTGAGCACTACCAGTCTATTAGAGGGCAATAAGAGATAAATATACAAAGCTTGACAAAACCAACCTTTTTTCTATTCAACAGTTTTCCGTGTCAACAGGCTCGCCTTCAAAATGGGCCTCGTGCTTCTTGATGATGTCTTGGAGATGCGGGTAAAGCTGAGAAACCGACCACAAACATCAAAACCAATTGTTGTGAGAAAGAAAAAGTATTTGGTGACTCGAACCCAGCCGTACTGAGTACCAATGTGCACACGGCTCAGGTCAGACTATTTATGAACCTGTGTTGGTCAGACTATTTATGAATCTCAATATTTTGGCTAAACAATAAATAGTCTGACCTAGACTACTTTTGAACTGAGACTATTTTCGCACCTAGACTAATTACCGTAGACAGTGTAGCCAACCATGCAGTGGTTGAAGTCGTTCCACTTTGGCGCGCGTCACAGGTCGCTCTGCTGACAATCTGCTAGTCAAAGTAGTACATGTATACATCGTTTCTAGCCTTGTTTTCGAAGCCAGTTAAACTGGAAGGTAAAGTCGGCACCTGTTAGTGCAGTAATTGAGGTTAGAACAATTCTATCTGGAGAAGTTTTCAATAAAACCCACCTAGATGTTCGAGCTGGTACTGAAGCAAAAAGATTGTCTCTAAGAACAGGTTCGCCTGGACTACGTAAACCTGCGTTTCCAGTACAAATGCGAGCTGATAGAGAGGCGAGAAAGCACATTTCCGCTGCAGGGTAAAGTGGAGAAAAACGAGCGACACAACTTCGAGCACTGCGAATACCACAAGATTCGAAACCGCGGTCGTTCCCCAGGCTCCTGCACCACCAGGATAATAAACAACATTCGGGAGCTGTTCGAGAATTGACTTGTACACGACGAATACAAGTGGAACCACACACTCGATGTACTCGACAAGTGCCAGATATTCACAGTGAAACAGTAATTGAAGACCCTGGAGAACCACTTCTTGGGATCGCTTGGACTGCTTAAAACTTCTGCTACTTGCCGTTATTTTGCTTGTTCCTCTTAACAATGTTGGGGTAGCAGGAGCAGGTGCTACCGAGATACTATGACAGCAAATGGGTCGACGGGAATGATGTTTATTGTCTGAAGGTATTGATGCTGCTCTGTTCGTAGGGAGACCTCTGGAGCCATAGAAACCAGACGCTCCTAAGGTTATCATCCTCTTCTCAAGTTCTTCAGGAAGAAGAGTTGGCGGACTTGCCCACAGTCGTGCATTTTCTAACGTCACCACTCGAAAGCCACTTGGATTTCGAGCCACGCCCAGAATCATTGCAAGCAACTCAAAACTTTCAGAGTTGTCTTGAAGACGTTTGGTAGTATCGCGTCGATTATTTACAAGTCGGAGTAAAGTATTCGAATTGTTTTGAACTTCTCGAAATTCGAGCACTACTTGACAGATATCTGTCGAAATGAAGAGCGCAGAGAGGTAGATCGAGCCTGAGGTCGTCATGCAAACCGATAAAAAGAGGGCACTGAAAAAATCCACAGAAAACGCCACAAGCTCAGGGATAAAATCTTCCAGATCACGAGTAGCATGCACAACAAACCGCTTCGCTCCAAATTTCCAGATTGGAAGCACGAAAACAACTGCACCGCGATATCCGTGTGGGATAAGGTCGTATAAAACTTTATACAGTGGATATACCCCTGTTAACGCTAAGTGAACGAAGAAACATCGCTGAAATCGCTCGTGATGCAGCCACAGTAAAGAATTCTTCTGGAATAAGCCAGGACCAAAGACTAAACGGGTGATAGCTGGAGCGTAAATTGCCATTGATATAGCCCCTAATTGCCACATGAACGGGACTGGGAAGCCAAAAACAACACTTTCGAACAAGTATGTGCCAACTTGAGCCATACAGATCCCCAAAGACGCAGTGATCATCTTAGTAGCTGTGAGGTTGAAACCTGGAATAAAAGTGTTCATTTGAGAGAAACCCGCCAAGCTCAATGTGAAAACCATCAAGCCTAGCCTAATCCAGAACATCCAGTTTGCAGCCCACCCTTCGGCTGGAGAGCGCAAGGGAAGGCATTCCAGAAGCACAGCAACAGTTAATACTGGAAGTGGAGTAACCACACAGACGAGAAACACACGTGTTGTAGAGGTAGTTCTACAGTAATTCTCAAGGAGTTCGAGGCGCTCAACGGAGTAGGAGCCCTGGCGACCCACTTGAATTTTGTTCCAGAAGTCCTCGATACGATTCCAGATAGATTTCAGCGCAGGTTTTTGAGTATCGTTCAGTGAAGTGGCTTCGCGTTGTTCGTCCTGATCAACCATAGCTACAAAGAGGAAGTTGCTGAACAATGTCGGATCCTAAGAAAAGGTATTCGACGCTAACCCTTTCAACGGGCAGTAAATAGTTTTCGGTCAGGGGCAAAAGGACAATACACGATTCGGAATCCTCACTTGTTTTGTACGTCTTTAAACGAGTAAAATGAGGATATTGAAGTATTTAAGTACGATTACTGCTTAAGCCATTCGAAGCGGAAGCTGAAGTCTGTGCCTACAAACAGTTTTGCATGAACTCAAAGTGTTAATCCACATTCATAAGATACCGCGTAGGAACTACGCACCGAGATGTTCGAGCTCATACTGCAACAAGAACACTGTCTCAATGAAAAGCTTCGTTTGGACGGAGTGCATTTGGGTCTCAAGCACAAACGCTAGCTGATACAAAGGCGAGAAAGCAAACGTTCTCCGCAGATAGTAACTGAGTAAGAAAAACGACGTAACTTCCAGTGCTCCAAAAAGAAAAATATTAGCTGCTGAAACCGAGTTCCAAGCCTCAGCACCTCCAGGATAGTAAACAGCATTCGGGAGATGCGCAAGAATCGACTTGTACGCCACGAAAACGAGCGGGACGACGCACTCCACGTACTCGACCAAGGCGACATATTCCCAGTGGAACAACACTTGCAGTCCCATTCGAACAACCTCCTTTGATCTTTTCACGCGGGGAGTGGGGTTTTTCGATGACCGAGATGTTTTGCTGGAAGCATTTTTGCTTTCTATCGCTCTGACCACTTCTTCGACACCAGGTCCTGGAGAAAATTGCTGGGCTAACGGCACAACCGAAGCGAGTTGAAGATGCCGCCGTTGTTGACTGTCACTAAGAGGTAGGGTCTTTTGGCTGTGTCCAAACACACCTGATGCTTCCAAAAAGCCAAGGCGCAGCGTGTGAGATTGAGGGAGCGTGTGTGGTAAGCAGGCCCACAGTCTCGTTGACTCCAACAACTTGGAGGGGATCGCATTCGGATCTCTTGTCACAGCCAGTATAGTCGACACTAAATCGTCTTTAGAGTTGCCGCGTTCTTGGTCTTTCTGCTGGAGAAATTTCTTCATCGACTTGGAAACTGCACGAACATCATGCAATTCTAGCACGGACAGCCCTACATCTGCAGCGATAAATAACACAGCGAGCTCACTGGATCCAGGGGTGGACATACACACCGATACAAAGAGCGCACTGAAGAAATCTACTGTGAAAGCGATGATCTCTGGCATAAAATCTTCTAACTCTCGCGTTGCTTGGACCATAAACTGCTTGGCCGCAAGTCGCCACAGAGGCAGCACAACGATCACAGCTCCTCGAAACCCAACTGGAATAAACTCATAGAGAACTTTGTAGCACGGGAAAACACCAGCGAGGGTCATGTAAGCGAAGAAATAGCGGGAAAAGCGCTGTAGGTTCGGTCTGCACGGCGAAGTTTTGACAAAAGGAGCGGATCCAAAAACGAGCAGAGACAGAGTGGGAACGTAAATTGACATGCACGAGCCTCCAAGAATCCACAACAATGGAATAGGGAAGCCGATAACATTTGCACCCGCAAGAGCTGTTGCAACGTAGGCACAAGTCGCACCACAGACCACAATTAACCTTTTAATCATTGTCGTCTTCAGATCAGGAACAAAAGTATGGAGTGCTGCCATCGCTGCCAAAAGCATCGTAAAGATAGTGATACCAAGGCGAATCCAAAAGACCAAATTAGCTTTCCACCCGTCCGATGGAGCCCGTAGCGGCAGACATTCAACCAGAATCACCAGGAGGAGGGACGGTAGTGGAGTTAGAACACAAACCAGCAGCACTCGAGCTCGAGACGTCGTCTTGCAATAGAAATCGAGACCTTCCAACCGTTCAATCGAGTAGGAACCCTGATGACCGACCTGGAGCGCCCTCCACTTGGTCACAAGACTCGTTAACAGCTTCATCGTCAAAAAAAGTTGCCTTTTGTGTAGCCATTTCGGTGTATTCTGGTAAATGGCTACATTTTAGTACCTGCTTTTGTCACTGGTAGTATTTCGTGTACAGTTAGCGTGTCACTACCATCCCATAGCCGTATCATCCCCCAGACGAAGGTGAAGCTCGAGGCGCCATGTTCGCGTCTAAATTCGGCTACAAGAGCGCACAGACACGGTTTAACCTGTTGCTGCTAGAGGACGGCGAGTTCTTCCTGGATGTAGGGTGATCCCCAGTCTCTCAGCTGCGATTTATACCTAATAAGTTTGTTTTTTATTGTAGGATTTTAGTGTGCATCGCTATTTGGAGCCTACTCCAGACACGCATCGGTATTTCTTATTTTATCTAAAAAATATTAAGATTCATTCTAATAATTACTGTTGTTGATGCAGAAAGGTGCAAGGACGACTGAAAATGTGCACACGAGGCTTCTTCTTCGAGCCTCAAGACAGCAACGTCCCCATTTCGAGGTTTTTCTTCCGAGATATGAAGGAAATGCCCGTTGCAGAGATCCACGACCATCCGGAAGCTGGAGATTGTGCTATTTTCCTGGCTTTTACAGTCTCCTCAGTGCTGGAAATGAAGGAGAGAGGAGTGGACCACCCTTACGTGCTGAAAGACACCTCTTCAGCCTCTGGTTCCAGTGTGCCAGAGAAATACTGGTTCTCTTTGCTACACTCTAAAATTGAGGAGTTCCTGAAAAACGTGAAGCCAATCTGGGAGTTGGCACACCAAGACGGGGTCTTAAACAAAGTGGACGAAGAAGCTTTGCTGGAACCGGTGCTGACACCGAGACAAACCGATCAATTTGATTCGAGTCTATTGGTGGATTTTAGAGAACGTCCGCTGATGACCAAGGGAAAACTCGTGGACCGGATCGTGCCTCTGCTCAAGTATCCTGGGTGTTTGATGCTCACGAACCAGCGACTGTATTTCCAGCCAGCACAAGTGAACAATGTGGGAGATCCTGTACTCAATTGGGCATACAACACTATTGAGTACCTGTACAAACGCCGCCACATGCTGAAACAAACTGGTCTGGAGATCTTCCTCAAGAATGGAGAAAGCTTTTTCTTCAGCTTTCGAAGTCACCACGACCGTGATGAAGTCTACGATATGATGGTGAACCAGCCAGATCTTAAACATCTACAACAAACGGATCTCGAGTCGATGCTGCGCAAGTGGCAGCAGCGCGAAGTCTCTAACTTTGACTATCTCGTGTACCTGAACAACGCTGCTGGTCGCACGAAGAATGATTTGACACAGTACCCCGTGTTTCCGTGGATTCTAAACGACTACGAGAGCTCCTCGATTGATCTCTCAGATCCTGCAGTTTACCGTGATCTCTCGAAACCTATCGGTGCGCTGAACGAAGAACGTCTGGAGTTTTACAAAGCCCGCTTTGATGCAATGCCTAGAGACATGGAGGACGAGGGAATCCCGCCGCCGTTTTTGTATGGAACGCACTACTCCACCCCTGGTTACGTGCTATACTATTTCGTGCGTATGGCTCCTGAATATATGCTCTGCCTCCAGAACGGTAAGTTCGATGCTCCGGATCGCCTGTTTCAGAGTATCCCCAGTACCTGGAGCAGTTGCAACACCAACCACGCCGATCTCAAGGAGCTTATTCCAGCCTTCTATGATGACTCACTGCCCCCGGATGAGTGGCTTTGCAACGGAAAGAATCTTGATCTTGGCACGACACAAAAGCTGACAAGGGTACGGAATCAAAAGTCCTGTATGCTCTGTATTTGCTGACAAGGTCGTGTGCATTTTAGGTTGGAAATGTAGAGCTCCCTGCTTGGGCGTCCAGTCCGTCCTCGTTTGTTCGTATCAATAGAGAAGCGCTAGAGAGCGAGTATGTCTCTGAGCACCTCCACAGCTGGATCGACTTGATCTTTGGGTGCAAGCAGCGAGGGGATGCTGCAGTCGAAGCGAACAATTGTAAGTTTTTCAAGTGGGAATGATCTATGACGGTAACTGACTGTTGCTTTCGTAGTGTTCTACTACCTGTCGTATGAAGGTTCTGTTGATCTTGAGACAATAACGGATCCGGTGGAAAAATGCTCGTTTGAAGCCCAGATCCAAGAGTTTGGTCAAACCCCAAAATTGCTGTTCTCCGGTGCTCATCCTTCCCGTAATGACGTGGGCAAAGCAGTGGAAATCGCCACTCCCGACCTTATCCCATCATCTCGAAAATTACAGGGCGCAAATGGAGCAACGAACGGTTCTCTATCAACTGCAGAAGTCGAAACTCGCTCTCGAGATGACAGCGAAGTGGACCAGAGTAGTTCCTACGACGAAAACGGAGATGAAGACAGTGCGACGGGAAACCGACGCAGTATGTTCGCGTTTCGAACGCGCTCGTTTGGTGCAGTTCCGAAGCAAGCGCAACGGTTTGTTGGTGGAATTACAGCACAGATCCGTCGCCGCATGAGCGTTGAGTCTTCGAAACGCTGGAACTGGGCGTTTGGCACCAGTGGCGATGGCTCGCAATGGGCACCATCCGCTCGCTACATGCTACATGCTGGGTAAGTTTTATCCTCTTGCATCGTATCAGTTAGTGCTTTACTAACTGTCCAGAGGCTGTTTTGTTGTATCTGTAGCGAAGTTACCTCGCTGGTTTTGGGTAAAGATGGCCGAGCGCTGTTTTCTACATCAAAAGACTCGACTTTCAAAGTATCTGCTACCCTGGACGGCACGTTACGACGCAGTTTGTCCTGCAACCTGGCGCTTTCATGTTGCGACGTGTCTCCCGATGAGAAGTATGTGTTCGTTGGGTCGTGGGATAATTGTATCTACATGTACTCGATGGACGTTGGCCGTGTTGTCGATCAGATCACTGCCCACGATGACGGACTCTCGGCTATATGCGTCTTTGAAGACCGATTGCTGTCCAGCTCATGGGACGGATCCATTAAAATGTGGCATTACACACCGAAAGGCATTGCCACGGCCCCTTTGTCGACCTTCATGGAATGTGAAGAGTCTGTAGTGCGTCTCTGTGTGAGTGCAGATGGCCTCACAGGTGCTGCTGCAACTCGAAACGGTACGTGGTGAGGGTTTACGGTTCATTGTAATTACTTTCAACTGATTTTTGCTGTGAATACACCCAGGGATCGTCTACCTGATTGATCTACGCACCTGCGAACTGATGCGAAAACTGTTCGCAAGCCCTGTTCAACGCGCAGAGATCTGTGGCTTGACATTCTGTGGGAATGGAGCGACTATTGCGTGTATGAGCACGGCGAACGAGCTGTCGGTCTACCAGATCGATGGCACCCGAATGGTTACAGTCAACGTGGAAGCTGATGGGCTTGTCCGGTACGTTTTGAGTGTTGAAGCTCTTTCGATATAAAATCTTAATCTGCGGTTAATGACCTCCAGATGCTTCGACTCGGATGGAGAATACGCAGTGGGAGGAACATCCACAGGCAAAATCCTATTCTGGAAACTAGACGAACCCAGTGGACAGGAGCAGGTGCTGGAGATCCCGGAAGCTCATGCTCAGGGCGTTTCAGCGCTCACTGTGAGTCCTCACGGCACTACCGTTGTGTCGGCGTCAACGGATGGTGGGATTCGCATCTGGCAACTGCGTCGCAAAGCAGCTTCACGTAGCCGTCTCCCAGCCTTCTTCTAGGCACTGTGCCACAACCAGTACGTTCCGTTGGAAATTCACATAAAGGTGGTTGTGCAATGTCCACTTGTCAATGTTTATGTATAGACTTTCGTGCTCAGTAATTTGGGTCCTGGAAGAGTATGTTTAGAACCTATGATCGTGTCACTGCTAACGCTCACGTCACAATCAGTTCAGGAACAGCCATGAGAAGCGCTCGAGTCAGGCTTCAGGCCGTTGCCAAACTGGTCCATGATTCCCGCGCCTTGACGTTCTGGAGTCGCTTAGAGAACAAGTGGAGCGAGATGCAAGTGGGTCGACAGGGTTCCTACTCGATCGAGCGTCTCGAAAGCTTGGAGCACTACTGCAAAACAACGTCACTGGTGCGAGTCATTCTGGTATGCGTGTTGACCCCCATTCCAGCAATCACAGTGGCTGTTTTGCTCGAATGCCTCCCACTCCAGCATCCGTCTGAGGGCTGGGCAGCTAACTGGGTCTTCTGGATTCGATGGGCGCTGATGTTACTGGCAATCAGCTTTATTGGGGTTTCTCAACTGCTCACGTATGTTCCTGGACTTGACTTTACCCTTTTCAAAAGGTGGATAGTATCTCTTGGGTCGACGTCTGTTTTTGTGGGGACGTGCATCCTTGCTGCGGCTGTCAAGGGATTCCCAGTACCGTTCATGCTCCAGCTTGGGAGTGTCATCATGGGTCTTTATCTTGCAGTTATGGTCCGTCTTGTCTTCAGCAAGAAGGAGTTCGGGAGCGATTCAAAATATCGACCTTACTTTCGAAGGTTTTACCGATTTCTCCTTGCATTTATAGTGCTGGGTGGCGTTTATCCAATCTATCGAGTAATCTACGATGCTGCTCCGTTAAAGATCCGTGGCGCAATGATTCTGGCGCTTCCACTTTGGAAATTCACCGCGAAGAAGTTAATGGTCAAAGCGATTCGAGAGCTGGAGGATTTTATCCCGGAACTCGTGGCATTTACGGTGGACTTTTTTAGTGCGCTGTTTGTTTCCGCGTGCATGACGACGTCAGGCTCTGCCATCCTCTCAGTCATGTTTATAGTCAGCGATGTAGCCCAGGGGCTCTTGGAGTTTCACGAGGTGCGTATGAACGCGAAAGTGATCATGAATATCCTCCATAGGGACCCGAAATCGAAGCGAACGAACAGCTTCGAGGCAACAGATTTGATTGCGATGATCCTCCGAGTGGCTCGAAATCCTCGAGGGTTTCAAGTCACTCGTATAGAAAACGTTCGACTGCGGGCGTGTCTTCCCCACCCACTTACGGAAGAACAAGAAATGAGGTTACAAACACTACAAGCCTCGGGGATATTTGGATCTGGTACTTTAACTTCAAGTACCGGTTCCCGCAAGCGAAGTATTATCCGGTGGCTTCCATCGCAGTTCTCGACGAACGCGTCTATTTATCCTGAAGATACCGAAGCATCTGTACGGACAGCGTCAAAGGATTATTCTGCCAGGTCCAAACGTGAGACAGCCAAGAAACTTGTCGAACAAGGGCTGCAATTACTTTTTCACTGCGAATACCTTGCTCTGGTGGAATATGTCGAGTGCGTTGTCCCTTTGATCTTCGTTACGTACGAGTCGATACTGAAACAGCTTCCAAATGCTGTGTATTACCCTGGTAGCACTGATAGTTGGGGAATGACGGCGGTCATGAATCTGCTGGCGTTTTCTGCTCTTGAAATTGGCACTTTCGTGCTCTTCATCCGATTTTTGCAGCGGAAATTTGCATTTTCGCCACTCTATCAGCTAGCGTTTGTATTGGAGACCCAGGTGTATCTCGTCCAGGCCAAACTACTCATTGAAGTTGTGACATTGCTGCAGAGCAAACTCGCGCATTTCGGAGGAGGATACGCGGCGAATATCGATCATAAACCTTAACTATCGAGTTTAAAGAAATTAATACTGTAGAGTTAGAAATGGTGAAGCCATTCAAATTGGAAGGTGAAGTCAGCACCTACAACAAAAGAACGCGTTATAATGTAGTAAGTGTTCAATAGAGCAAATTCACCTACCGAGATGTGCGAGTTCATACTGAAGTAATCCCACAATTTCAAGAAAAAGCGCCGATTGTACAAAGTGCATGGACGTTTCTAGGGAGAACGCGAGCTGGTACAATGGGGAGAACGCAAATTTCCGATGAAGAAGTACATTTAACAGGACAAGCGTGGCGATTTCCAACGTAGCGAACACGAAGATATTAATTAGAGCAGATTCGCCCCATTTGGTAGCACCACCAGGGTAGTAGACAGCGTTCGGCAGCTGATTTAGTGTCATTTTATTCACAGCGAAGACAAGAGGTACGACACACTCGACATATTCCACTAGAGCCAGATATTCGCAATGAAACAGCAAATCCAGCCCCTGTTCAACCAGTTCTTTTGCCGTTTCGCTCTTTTTGACAAAGCTTTTTGACGAAGCTTTCTTAGTGAAGATTGTTGGCATAATGGAGTTGATTTTCACGGACCCAATTCGGAACGAGCGCTGGCGTTGTCGACCTTTTCTCCGTTTAAAGAGAAATCCCCTTTCAGCATATATTCGCGATATATCCAACGTTTCTAAGTCCTTCGATTGTTCAGGAGAAACCCGATGAGGTAGACACCCCCATAAACGAGTTCGTTTTAAAGAAGCCACGCCGAATTCTGATGGATTCTGAGTCACAGCCGCAAGGTTCGCTATCAGATCCCGAGTTCTCTCGAAGGAACCGCTTTGTGTTTGAAGGAGCTTTAATACTGTCTTGGCGTTATCAGAAACCTCTCGAATCTCCAACATCCCTTGACCTAGATCGACCGCAATGAACAAGACAGAGAGGTAAATGGAGCTTGATGTGGATATACACACGGAAACAAACATCGCGCTGAAAAAATCCACCGTCAGTGAGATAATAACTGGCACGTAGTCCTCAAACCGCTGTGAAGAAAACATCATAAAGTGTTTTGCTGCAAATTTCCACACTGGTAGTGCGATGAGGGCCCCCGCTTTGTAATTTCCTGGCACGCGTTCATAAAGTAGTTTATAAAGTGGGAATACTGCGCCAAGACTCATGTACGAAGCCAGCAATAAAACGTATCCCCGGATATGTGAGCGGAAAGGGGACGTTCTAGCGAAAGGTGCAAAGCCAAATACCAGCACAAACATCAGCGGCGTATACATCCCCACCAGTAAACCTCCAATTTGCCATATAAATGGTATCGGGAAGCCAATCAAATTCGCACTCGCGATCACCAAACAAGTTCCCACATAGCCGATCATCGTCCCGAATGCAATTATTGCTCTTTTACCAATAGTAAGACCAAAGTTTGGGACGAATTGAACGAATGCAGCGATTCCAACAAACACCAGAACGAAAACCATGGCACTAAAGCGAATCCAAAACACCCAGTTGGCTGCCCAGCCTTCCGACGGTGAACGCAGCGGTAAGCATTCCAACAGTAAAGCTGCTAATAGTGCAGGAATTGGAGTGCAGATACACACGAGAAGAACACGAGTGCGTGACGTGGTTTTGCAGTAGAGATCCAAACTTTTCAACCGTTCAACGGAGTAGGAACCTTGACGTCCAACTTGAATTTCATTCCAAGTTTTCTCCAGTCTTTGCCATAAGGAGGTGCTTGAAGTATGTCGAGATAGCTTTGCTCGTACATGCGGAGGAAGGCCTGAACCTTCTTCATTTCCAGTGACGGGACCGGTGCGTGGCATCGACACCAGAACTATATTTCCCGCTCTCTGTCCCTCTTAGCACGTCGACAGTCCCGAATCGAGTCAAGTTGATTATCAACACGCAGTGGAGGGTTTGCTTATATTACTCCCTCCTGATTTGGCTTATCCATACAAAGAGCACCTGTAAATAATTAGCATCGATGCTCTATTAGTTTAGTTTTCTAAGAGTGATGTTTGCCAGCTATTAATTTCATTATTTCTAAACATATATGTTGGAACATCATTATTGTTTTGCTAGAGGTGTTCACGTGACTCACTTCTTAGGGAACGTAAGGCGACTTTTCTTTGGTGATTTAACCGTGGGTTACGTCCTGGTACCGCTCAATTCAACAATTCAACAATGTGTTCGACCAACGTGAGACGACAGAACATTATTTTTCGAGTGTCCTCATTTGCAACCGCTCTGGCGTCAAATATGGACATTCTGGTCACGTTTCTTTCGAGCAGATTTCACGGAGATTATTGCTCTTTCCGAATCCGCAAGACGTACATGTATGCAAAAATTGGCAGAAGCGTCAAAAAGGGATTTTACTACTTTGGAGAATCCAAATAGCTGTTGCCTTTCATACAACGTGGAGACTTGGAAATGACCTCGAAGAACGGATGCGCAACAGCCAAATGTGCAAACATACTGTCGTCATTTTAGAGGCACTATCAATTCATCTACCAACAAACGTACAACAATTACACTGCTGACCCAAGAACTTGGCCCGCCAAAATAATCTACCTCGCAGAGAAGAATAAAAGTCACGGTGCGTGGCTCACAGAAAAAGCGACAGATGTACATTATGAGCATGTACCGGTACTCCAAGATGTTTAGTCCATGATGACCAGAAGATGTCTAAACGACTTCTTTTTATCTGTTTGCATGACGAACTCAGGCTCGATCTATCTCTCTGGGCTCTTCATTTCGGCAGATATCTGTCAAGTAGTGCTCGAATTTCGAGAAGTTTGAAATAATGCGAATACCATACTCCAACCACAAAACACAACGATGAATTGTACCAATTGGTAAGGAAATCTACATGTACTGTGCAGTACAAAGCAGTTCTTCGAAGAAATGCAATACCTAAAAAGATCAGCGCTTCATTGAGCATATCATGGAGTCATCTATCGCATAACAAGATGACAAACAAAAGAGAATTGGTCAGATAACAAATACTTCGAAGTATATCTTATGAAAGCAATTTGCTAGTCGAAGCACCTCTCTAGTCCTCCTTATACTCATCACCCATAGCTTCCTCAATCATCCCCTTCAACTCCAACCTACGTGCGATAAAAAATAGAAAGGTGAGAATGAAGTCACGGCGATAATCTTCAATCCACCCACCTGATCTCAGATACTTCGTCTCCCTGCAGTACGTCCTTCACGAACTGCGCATCGACACGCATTTGCACCATCTCCAGAGCTCCCCTCAGCACCCCACACAGCACATTTGAGTACCATAAAACACCGTATGCACTCGGTGGCAGCTCGACGAATTCTGAAATTCACATAAACGTATTAGCAGAATCCCAAAAGTGAATAAAATAGAGTACAACACTCTACCCGTCAGCGGATTATCGTAGATCAGTAGGCTGCAAGCCGTTCCTTCGGCATTCCACTGGGAGACCTCGACATTAATGCCCAGAAACATCTTAAAGGCCACTTTGGCCACCACTTCCGCCGTCTCTTTGAAGTCCGGACAGTTGCTAATGCCCGACTTGGCCAGGAACTCGTCCACAAGTCTCACGCCGATGTTGTAACCCCTGTGGCAATACATTTTAAGTATAGTTTAAGCGTATACCGTGACAAAAAGTTACGGTACATTTTGTCGAGCTGCTGGTTGACGACCTTGAGGTCCTCAAAATCCTTAATGAGCTGCGTCACCAGCGACCCGTACGTCAACGCGAAGAGCTCCCCATTCTGCACATAGATAAGAACAATCAGATATGAAGGGGACAGTAAGTAACAGCGCAGAACACTCACAACTTTGGGCATTTTGCTCCATGCAGCATCGCCCTGACGCTGGTGCGAAGGTGTTGACATCTTTCACTTTGTACCGGTATTTTTGTGTCACTTATCACTTTTTACCGGTATTTTGTGTCAGTTTAAGGTTCTACCGGTACTTTGTGTCAGTTTAAGGTTCTGCCGGTATTTTGTGTTGCTTCAGTTTGTACCGAAGATTTTAATAATGTAGCCATGCCACAATTTTTGACTGCCAGGATGGATCACATGGCGGCGCAAATGGAGCGCGATCTGCGCTCCAAGTACAGCCATCTGATGATCCAGTGGTACGAAGCTGTGGACTGGACGGAGCCGCTTATTGTAGGGCTGTTGAGCTTCCATGTTATGCTTTTGGCTGCGCTCTGGCTGACCCGCAAGCGGCTGTACACGCAATTCGCACTCTTCGTGCTTATTATCATGATGGCAGTGAGTACCGAGGCACTCAACAAATGGGCGAGAGAGAACTGGCGCCTATTCGCTACACAAAGATACTTCGACGAGCAAGGCGTGTTCATGGCGATATTCTACGCTGGGCCGCTCTTGGCTGCAGGATTCTTCCAACTGGTAAGTCAAAGAGTTGGCACATGGCTACATTTTCATCTGACGTGTTTTTTTTGGCAACTTCTAGATGTTGAGTATGAAAAACATGGTTGATATGGTGGTGATCGTCAAAAGGGCTGAATACCGGCAGCAATTGAAGGCGAAAAAAGACAAGTAGAACGTATCAGAGAGAAAACAAAAGTACTTGATGGTGCCACTTACTACAACTTTTTGTGAGGTGGAAAGATACTTAGTCCAGCTCCTTCACAGGGTACTCCTTCATCCACAGGTCGTGGATGAACTCGTACAGCTCGTTGGACACTGACACCTTGTACGGGGTCGGGTTGAGCGACCGAACGACGTCTTCACGGATCAGCTCAAACTGCTCCGTCACGTACTGCCGACGCTCTTCCAGAGTGGGCAACTCACCCACAAGACCTCCGTTCGAGCCATCCCAGAAGAGATGGTGCAGGGGAATGACTTGAGACGGAGTCACGTAGGCGCGACGCAGCTCATCGAACGCATTCCGGCAGAGCATCTTCCTGCCGACTTCAGGAGCCTTCTCGTTGCATCCAGTCATCAGGTCCAGCAGCGGTTTGCCGTTCGCTCCGATCAGACGGAAGGCCTCCTTACGGCCAGGGATCGTCACCTTGCTCACATCCTGGGACAGCTTGATACGCGGCTCACCGTTGATCTCCACAAGCTTGTACACCATACCGAGGGCAGGTTGAGCCTGGCACGTCACCAGGTGCGTACCAATGCCGTACGAGTTGATCTCGTGACGCTGCTCGTTCAACGAGTTGAGCACGGGCTCATTGATATCGTTACTAGCCGTGACGTTCAGCTCCTTGAAGTAGTCGATGCCGTAACACTCGCCAGCAGCCACGAAGGCCTCACGGCAGCGCTTGGACAGGTAAGACAGATCACCACTGTCAAGACGAATACCAACCGGGCGGTGGCCCAGCTCGTGCAGCGCCAACGCAACGCACACGAAGTTCGGCACACCAGACTACAGTTAAGAAAAACAATGTCAGACTTGATACTCGTCGCGAATTACGAAACATCAACGCACCGAAAGCGTGTCGTAAGTATCCACCAGAGCCAAGAAAGCGTCAGGGAAGGCAATAGCGTACGCGATGAAGGCCGCGAGCTCACCCTATAACAAAATACCAGCAATTAAGTACAAAATTCACAGCAAGCATGGCTGATATCCTCCTCATCAACTTACATCGTTGGTTTGCGTGTGGCCCAGCTCGTTCCGGTACTTGAGCACAACATCCAGGAAGTTCTTGCCATCCAGCATCGTCACCTTCACGTCATCCAACGTCGTGTGTGCTTGCACAAACGCATGAGCGTGCGTGCCCATAATCGGGATCTTGTGCAGCTTGCCAGCCAAAACGTTGCTAGTCCCGGTAAAACCAGCCATGTACGAGTATCTTGAGGCGCTGAGGCCACCATCAGGCCCCTGCGCACGACGGAGACCGAACTCCAACAACTTTTTGTCCGGACCCGCAGCCTTTTTGAATCTCGTAGCGTTTGTAGTGACGAGACTCGCGAAGTTGAGCAAGTTAAGCAGCGGCGTCTCCAGTAGTTGACCGACACCCAAACTCCCCTCAATCCGGACCAATGGGATGCGTGGGAACACAATGGATCCCTCCTTAACAGCATACACCTTGACACTGGAGCAATCCAGTGTCGAGAGCCACGTGAAGAAGCCATCTTCGGCGTGGGGGAGCACCTCACGCAGGTACGCGATGTCACTGGCCGTAAACTTGAAGGTGTTGACCATAGCCAGAGCTTCTTCTAGACCAGCGAACACTGTGTATTCTCCATGAAATGGATTCTTGCGGAAGAACAGGTCGAACACGGCGTGGTCATTGTGGCGTCCTACCTTCCAGTAAGCGTAGACCCTGGTAGAATGACACAATGTGAGGGTTGTAGACCATAGAAAAACGAGTAGAATACGGACGTACATGGTGATCTGGTACAGATCGGTGAGCATAGGCCCTACCAATGAATTGGTAGGCTCGAGGACGTTGCCGTTCATCATCTTGGCCGACGGTAGAACGGGAGAGCGGGGTGTCGTCGGGGAGCTAAATAGCTAAATGGAGATCGACCACGTACTGTGGAAAAAGAACCTACGGACCAACAACCCTGATGCTGTTTTTGCAGTTTTATGACTTGTGAAAGGTGAATATCAGTAGGCAGCTGGAGAAACAGGCGTTGCTGTAAAAGAAGGTTGTGAGATATAATAGCCTCATGATACAGATATGGGTGTAGAATACAAACTTAACAGGTGCGGGGTTTTGTGTGCTTGCGCATGTCACATGCAATGGCCGCCTACGACACCGTGGCAGATTGCTCGTCTGCGCTTGACTGGACCGCATAGAGCTCGCCTCGCGCAATGGCATTTATCACTCGCGGGTCTGGGTATTCTCCAACTCCAAGGCATGATGCAAAGAAAACCAATTCTTGAAATGACTCGTGTGATTGTTGGCGAGTGACTAGCGTCGCAAAGTTTGACGTGGCATTTGAGCATTCTTCATGCCTGGCTCGTAATCTACCGATACTTTGTCCCTGCTGTGAATATGTGCGCGATTAAAACCGATCTTCTTGATCCGATCCATGCTTGAGCTGGTACAAGCTTATACTCTAAACCAGACATACTCTCCGTGTATCTACGGTAGTGATAGAACTATCTACGTGTACTGGAGTCCTGTCACCAATATCGACAATCGCTCCACTCCGGATTGTGATGGTTTTTGATCAGTGTGAGCAAGACAAAAGCGAGGGGATTCATCATGCAAGAAAGAATCTAATTACATACACTTTTGGACGTCACAAACGCACAATAAATCTGCGCCGAAGTTCGGACATCGATATCGGTAAGTTAAACCCAGTGCAGCACGTGAAGGAGTATCATGCCCTACCTCGGTGCAGCTATGCCTTGACACTCGTTACATACTGTACACAGAGTCTGAATATGCCTAAACAGAAGTCTCTGTTACATGTACACGAGTCTAAACAGAAGTGTAAAGGGTTAACTCCTTCAAACCACAGTAAAATTATACTTGTAAAAAGTAAAGAAGAAAATAAAAATTATTTTACAATTATTGTGTTCGGGTACCTCTTTTGAGTGACAGGAATCTGAAAACCGACAACGATGGAAGGCGGACGCGGAGGCGGGCGAGGCAAGGGCAAGAAGAGTAAAGCTGCCAAGAAGAAGGCTGCTGCTGCTGCAAAGAAGGTCCCTGCCAATAGCTCCAACATGCAGGTCGTGAGTGTGTCTACAGCCCCTGAAGCAGCGGCAGCACACGAGCCAATGGCCAAATCTAAGCGCAAAAGACTGAAAAAGCTACAGAAGGCTGCAAAACAACAAGAAGTTAACAAATCTCCGACCGCTGCGTCTCCTAAGCCAAAGGTAGCAGTGCTGTCAGAGACTTCTACAGCTGTTGCGAGGCCTCACGTGGTGTCGCTTTCCAGTAAGAAGAAAAAGAAGAGGAAACGAAATGTACCGGAGAGTGAGGAGAACGTTGCAGTAGCTTCAGCCAAGGAAGAACAGACAAGTGAAGGGAAGAAATCACCAGGTATTAAGAAGAAGATTGTGGTGCTAAGCCACTCCGGAGCGTCTCCTACTGCTAAGTCTACACCTGCACAGCAGGATGTAGAGAAGATTGCAGTGAAGGCTGTGAAGAAAGTGTTGAGTCCTCAGAAAATGGTTAAGAAGGTGAAGACAAAGCCTGCAGTGGTGTCTCCCAAAGGAGTTCAACCAGTGGTGCACAAGACACCAGCCAAGACTGAGAAGAATTTGAATGTGGTGGTTGGAGCCTCGAAAGCTACTGCTATGACTACATCACCTAAAACATCCAAACTGGTGGTGCCACTGACGCGAAAAAGTGACCAGGTATGTTGGGTTTTCAGCTGGAAATAATGCTAGGGCTCTAATTGTCATTTGTTGTGTTTGTTTACAGGTAAAGACATCAGCGAGTCAGCAGACAGACCCTTCCAAAGAGGAAAAAAAGGTTGAATCTTCTTCGATATCGCTGCTGAGTCGCGTGGTGGCTACTACTAACAAGGTTGTAGTGAAGGAGAGCAACCCTGAAAGAGAAGTGGCAACCGCTGGTAACGATAAGCCTGCAAACTGCGGATCAGTATTGAATGCTGTCGTATCCACCCTCTCTGCTTTCTCAAAACAACCGGATACCACCCCGGTCTTAGCAAGCGCAGCCAGCTCCACATCTAGGCAAGCAACTGCGCAGGAATCATTGCCAACCGGTGCAAGAGACTCTGCTAACGCTGCTGCCGACACAATTCCAGAGCTGGATCAATCTGTGCCATCAGCACTACCGGGAAAGAAGGCATCTACCTCGTCAAAGTTACCCAGTGGAAGTCTTAAGCGTCGGCGTTCCGTTGATCACGCGCCTTCTAGTGCCTCTTCTGACTTCTTACAGCCACCTGCGAAGCGAACTATGGTTTCCAGTGAAATTGGCCAGCTTGTATCTACAGAGGAAAACGGCCCCGGAGATATACGATCAAACACTCCAGATCTGGTGCCTCCAACACGGATGCAGCAGGCAAAGTCAAGAACACAACCATCTAACGCTGAGCTTAATTCCACGGACATCTCTACGCAAGTGGAAGGAGACGCATCCATTGCTATTTCGGCGAATAGAAATTTCCTCCCAGCAAGACCGCCACCTACACGAGATATAAATCAAACACCTGTGAGCGAGGTGCAATCTACGGTGCAATCGGCAAGCAACCGTCCTCTAAAGGTAGCTGCTGAACGTATGAAACCTTCAGTGAGAATCCAAGAACCTATCGACAATCAGGTCCAGCCACAAACAGATACTTCATCAGCTTTGGGCAAGAAGACTAGGGACGTGATTCCGGGTTCAATGACGAAAGTTTCTTCAGGGCACGATTCGATCGGTTCAACGATAGAGATTGTTATGGACAGTCATGCGTACGTGGAGAAAATGATGAAGAGCGAGCTCGATATGAAGAAACCTGGCGGTAGCCGATATAACCCTGAACCGCAAACTGTGACGCTGCCAACTCGACCTCAAAATGCTTGGGGTGCTTCGTTTGGTATGGTACCTCCATCTACGGTAGCAACGAGATCACCGCGGTCACTGTTAACTACACCGCTGAGTTCTTGGTTTTTGTCCAAGGGCTGTGCGAATTTCGTGAAGCACGTTCATTTTTCAGATGACGAAGAGGATAATTGCAGTAACAACGGTGATTTCACTGAACGGTCCCCCGCCCCACGCATGATCAGCGAAGCTTCACCCAAGTGGAGAGCATCGAATGTGAAGAAAAACGCTTTTCTGGAGTCTCTTACAGCACAATCCAATTGGCGAACTTGGTACGGAAACGTTGATGTGCACAATCTGCTGGATCCCCCGCTAGCTTTTGTCCCTGAAGAGCTTCGCACTCACGAAGTGATTCCACTCTCTCTTCCCGAACCAGCGACTGCTAATACAGTGAGTAAAAAAACAAGTGCGCTCGAACTGCTGGAGACAGACATCAAGCGCGAGAAGCAGAGAGGCTCGGCTTTTAGTGAGCAACTGCTGATGATGCTTCAAGGGAAAACCGTGTCGGGAAAGTTACTCGGAGAAGAGTATAAGACACTTTTGAACTGATCACGAGAGATCTAGGTGACTTTATGGAGCCATTTGAAGCGGAAAGTGAAGTCAGCGCCTAATTTTTCATGTGGACGATGTTAAAACTTTTCCAGTCAAGGAGCAGGTGGGTCTTACCGAGATGTGTCAGTTCATACTGCAGCAAAACAACGATTTCGAGGAACAGGAGCGCCTGGACAAGGTACATTTGCGTCTCGAGGGCGAAAGCGAGTTGGTAGAGCGGGGAAAAATCGAATTTTCGGTGTAAGAAAAAATGCAGAAGCAGTAACGAGGCAACTTCTAAGGCAGCGAAGACCAGGATATTCAGGATAGCTGAGACCCCCCAGTTGTTCGAAGCAGGATAATACTCGGCATTCGGGAGCTGATTTAACATCACGTTGTGTGCTGCGACTACAAGAGGGACGATGCACTCGATGTACTCCACGAGAGCTAAGTATTCGCAATGGAAAAGTAGTTGCAACCCCTGAACAACAAGTTGCCTCGATTGTTCTCCCCGATTGGCCATCCTTTTGACAGATCCGTCGGACATAATGCTGGGAACGATTGACGCGCTCTTGAGCAGTCTAGCTGACAGGGAGCGATGTCTTGATTTACGACGACTTCTTCTCCTTGTAGAGATGAGACCCCGTGAGCCGTACAGGTTTGAACCATCTAAAGTGCTCAGTGTTTTTTCCTGCTCAGAGTTCATTGGATGTGGCAAACACGCCCACAGACGAGTAAACTTCAACGATTTCACATTAAAAACACTCGGCTTCCGAGTCACCGCAGTAATTTTCGCAAGGAGGTCAGACTTCTTTACACTCACTTGAGATGAATGAAATTCTGACGCAGTTTCGTGTAGAATATCCACCACAGTTAGCGAATTCGCTCGCACTTCTCGGAATTCTAGTAAAGCTTGGCCAATATCAGTCGCAATGAAAAGCATCGAGAGGGAGAGTGACCCAGAGCTCGAAATGCAGACCGTAACGAAGAGCGCACTGAAAAGATCCACCGTCAAAGCAACGATCATTGGGATAAAATCCTCCAATTCCCGTGAACATCGCATCGTGAAATGTTTCGCTGCAAATTTCCACAACGGGAGTGCAACAAGAGTACCACCTTTCAGTTTTACAGGTATGAAGTCGTAGACAACTTTGTAGAGTGGATAAACTCCAGCAAGAGCCATGAAACCACCAGTTAGTTGAATATACCGGCGAAAATGCTGACGAAATGGTGAGTCGCTTCTGAAAGGAGCGAATCCGAGCACGAGTAAGAGCATTATTGGAAGAAAGAGCCCTAGTAAGAGACCACCAAACTGCCAAATGAAAGGAACCGGAAATCCAACAACATCCGTTGCTGCTGCAAGTAAACACGTCCCGACGTAGCCAATGGTACATCCCAATGCTACAATAAATCTTTTGGGAAGTGTAAATCCGAGTTTTGGAATGAATAAAATCATATCCGAAATCCCCACAAACGTTAGTGCAAATACCATTAGCGTCAAGCGAATCCAGAACATCCAATTGGCTGACCAACCTTCTTCTGGTGGTCGTAGTGGTAAACATTCCAATACCAGAAGAAAAATTAAGGCCGGAAATGGAGTCAATACACAGACCAAAGCTACTCGGGTGGGAGATGTGGTGGAGCAGTAGTAATACAAACTTTCCAGTCGTTCAACAGAATACGATCCTTGACGACCGACTTGGATCTCGTTCCATTTCTCTTCTAGGTGACTCCAGACAGAAGACGAAGGTATACAGCGTAGCTTCCTTGCAACTTTTGTGTCAGGTTGGTCGGTTCCTTCCCAGGCATTCGGTGGAGACATTTTAGTCTAGGAAATGGAAACCTTTTTTAAGCTATTGCCGTTTATTATTTATTCCAGAAAATCCGACGAACTCGAAATGCCATTGATGGAGAGATGGACTACCGTAGACCCGAAGAAGACGTATGTAGACCAGAGGATATTTGAGGGTCAAATTGCACTTAGTTTCCAACTTACCATCAACGACCTACTGCGAACTTTGTACTTGATTCGTTTAGGCGAGAAAAGATGGTGCTGCTGTTTTGTGTGGCTGTCGGCGCTGTAGGAGATGCGTTCTCCGTCGAAATCAACGAAGCCAAAAAAGTGTATTACTTGAGCGAAGCGATCAGGACAGCCAAGGCGAACGAGTTGAAAGATGTTGATGCATGTCAGCTCGAGCTCTACCTCGCAAAGAAAGACAAAGGTCACGGCGCGTGGCTGACAAAAAAAGAAGCGGCAGATGTACGTTATGAAAGTGTGCCTCAAGAATTCAAACCCATGGACACCACAAGATATCTAAATGCCTCGGAATATCTTGGAGAGGATTTTCAACCAGGAGAAGGCCATGTTCACGTGTTGGCTTTGTATCCGACAAATCTGCACATTCGCATGAACAACCAGTATCCAGAAGTCATTTCTTCATACATGGAGGTAGCCGATCGTCTCAAAGAAACGGAGGAGGTGAAAGCTCTTTCGTCTCATCTAGCGAACATATCGGTAAAAAATGATGCTTTCACGCCATTTGTTGTGTTGGAAAACTCGTCCGGCACGGGCAAGACGCAAATGGCATTCAACTTGCAAGTCAGGGGGGAGTGTGAAGTGTTCTACATTGTGTGCGGAACGTTTGGTTTGGGTGCGCAAAGAGTATATCGCCCGTACGAGAAGCGATCAAAAGCGTTCCAATATTGCCTGGAAAAGGACTTAAAAGCCATGGGAACCAAGAAATTTGGAAATGGAGAACCGATTGGTTCCGTCGGTGATTTTCGACGTAGCACAACACTTGCCTTGTATAGTTTCATTCTGGCTGCTCTACGTGGGAGGGACGTCGTGATCGGAACGGCTTCACGCTCAGACGTTTACGCCGAAGTCGCTCGTCGAAAAGAGCGTGGCGCCAAGCCGTTTGTTTTCTTCCTGGATGAATTCCCGCGTGCAAGACATATCAAGTCGTGTTTTGATAACGATGATAAGGTGAAGTCTGGTGAATATCAGAGGGAACTTGAAAATGAGCTCCGTATGACGAGAAATGTATTTCTCTCGTTGGGTCTTACGGTTGTGGCCTGTTCCACGAACGGAAGTGGAAAAAATCTTTTCGTGACCGGTAGCCATTCTCGAGGTGGAGAGCCGAGTCTTTGGTGCGTGGTGTTTCCCTCGTTACCTCGTGTGAATATCACCATTGACTCAGAAATACCGGTACTGCTCAAAGAGATCATAAAACACAGTCGACCGCTCTTTGCTGAGATCGCGCTCAAACACGTACAAGACCACCCGTGCGGTGACAACAACGACATTTGCAGCTACTTAGATGAGATGGCAAGGGCTTTAGCCTCAAGGTTTCGTATGCTGAAAAGAACGGGCAGTGAGTTTAAGATCGGCCAGTTGTGCTTGTTGCTCTGTTCCAGTTGTCACGTGCAGGATATCAAGGTGGATATCATCGACCGCCACTACGCTCGTCTTCCAGAACAATCGGCTTTCAAGCTGTACCTAAGCGGAAATGGATTGATAAAGGACGATGATTTCTGGACATGTCGTGCTGTTCCACCTTCTCCAAGTGAGGACCTGCTACTACATTTGACAATGATGGGAGGTCTATCCTCCCGTCCGTTTAAAAAACCAATGCATCGAGTGATGTCGAAGATCCACGCTCCATTTTACTACGATAAAAGCGACCAGCGATCGAGCGAAGGGATCCGTCTCGAGGAGTTGACTACAGCTTCCATTGTGTTGGCAAGTCATGCTGGAGGGTTCGGTGGGGTGTCATTTCCAGTGTTTTTAGGCGGACTTCTGTACGAATTGGGCGTAAATGAGCAAGCCAAGATGGTTCAATTGCTGCAAGACGTCGAACACGCTGGGTGGACTCGGATCGTGCCGTTCTTGTCTCCTCCGACTGCAGAATGGCCGGAATGGATGAACGACAACTCGATGCGCTTTGGAAATCTCGTCCGAACTCGAACCTACGACCGCATCGAGCTTCAGGCACGTTCGAACTCTATCTCTGGAGGAAATGAGGAGAAGAGCAGTACTGTTGATGTTGGCGTGATGAAAAGTATTCTGATGTGTGTTCCGAACGAGCCGATGGTTCACCTGGTGTTGATGGATACCCTACGGAAGCGACATGTTACAGGTGAAGTAGCAGTTGAACCTAGGATTCACGTGGTGGTGACGAATTCGCTGCAGACTGGATGCTTTCCAGACGGATTATCGTGGGAAACCTTCGTGCATGAGCAGAGTTTGCAGAATGTGGATTTCTATCGCATTTCAGAAGGATCCACGCTACAAGAAATCGAAGGGATGACCAACCGAAGCAAAACGGAGGTCGTGGCTAACAAGAAGCTGGTACTTTTCATCGAGCTCGGGAAGAAGTACCCATCCGGCCAGTGATTTCAGTTCGTCTGTTGTCATTTTCAAGATTTTTGAAATCCCTTACAAAATTGGTACTTGGGTAGCATGTGAGTAATTCTGAAGGAAATGGCATTTCATAACACTAACTCTCGGTATCTGTCGACTTGCCAACACGACAGAGGCTTATATTTCTCGTGAACATCCATATCAGTAACATCTTCATCATAACGGTATTTAACAGACAATTCTAAGTATTTTTAAAGATTTTTTTAGGACGAAATAAGTTGCTGAGATGATTCCCAACATCACTCTCAGAACTAAGGCAAAGTTCGTCACAGTAGAGAAAGACTCCTCCTCTCGATGTCTGTACGCACGTCGTATCTTCATGTTGTTGTGTCGTGTCCAGAACTCCATGATTGCTGTCAATGATATCAACACGACATCAACAACAGCAAATTTAGTACATGACTGGGAAATAGGGGGAGTCGAACCTTGCAAAAAAGTGACTTATTTCGTCGCATTTTTTTTTCTTATATGGCGGCCAATTTTTTACTCATATCGGTGGGAGGAGCTAACGACATTACCCCTGATGATATTTGCATTACCCCTCCCATCTCCACTTTAAAAGTATTTCAAAATATATGGCGACGTTTCAAGTGTTGTGTCGCTCTCGCCGTGCGAAGAAGTCAATCAACATGCTTCGCCTGCCAAGCCTCGCCAGCAGACTGCCTTGGACGTCTGTGTGTCCCCAGCACGTTACCATCGACAGCACTACAAGCGCACCTTCTCGTCCAAGCTCTTACAGCGCATCAGAGATCCTTCCGCTCTTAAGACTGCCATTGACTGAACCGCTGGCTTTCCCTCGCATTCCGTCGCCTGCGTTGGAGCTCAACACAAACTCAATTTTCCCGAGATTCACTGATAACTCGATGCATACTCCCATTTACGTACCTCCAATACATCTCGACGTAACTGCGGTCTCTAATGCTGCCCCAGAGCCGGCCGCCCGGTCACTCACTGCAATTGGATCGACAAACCAGCGTACATGTACGTGGAACCTTCCTGTGCAACCTACAGACTTGCTTTCACAATCCAGAAGCTGCTCGAGCAGCTATAAACGGCGTCGCCGCGAAACACTATGCAGTCGTGCAGAAGACAATCGTCTATGGCAAAAAGGAAAATCGTCGCCGGATTGTTCTTGCGTGTGATCGCCATAGTTCACGACGTCAGCACACAAGCAGTGCTGGGGCATGTAGGCACAACTCGGCTTCTCGACGGTGTGATTGCAAGATACAGGTGCATCTGGTTCGTGTATTAGCAGAAAACGGGGAGATTAAAAGGTGGCAAATCGAGCATAGAGGAACAGCCTATACTCATAACCACCCTCCGTCAGCAGGAATTGCTGCTCACCCAAGACTTCGCAGAGAATCGAGAACACGCGCCGTGCGCCAAGTTATTGCGACCGACTGGCAAACTGGCATCCGCGCTTCTCAGACGCTGGCTCGCCTTGCTCTAGAGAGAGCAGAGGTCGTTATTACGCCTCGAGACCTGTACAATGAAAGACAACGGGCTGAGCGAGCAGAGTTGTGTGGGAAGACAAGAATCGAATACTTACTGGAATGCCTTCGGGAGGGGCCGTACTTTGTTCGCTTCCAGACAGACAAGTTCAATCGCGTCTCGCATTTATTCTTCGCCTACAACGATGCCATTGTTATTTACCGTTAGAACTTTGACATTGTACTGATGGACTGCACGTACCGCACCAATCGATTCGGGATGCCACTTCTTAACGTGGTGGGGGTGACTGGCATGAACACGACCATCCATATTGCCCAAGTTTTCATGGTAGATCGCAATTTCCCAAGTGTCATTGCACACTTTGAAAACCTCAATGTCACAAATGTGGTTTAATGACATACCTACATGTTGCCTGCGCCTACACAGACAGTTACTTCTAGTGCGACCAGTCGCGGAGATGCTTTTTTTTAAACTTGGATAAAGTATGAGGGGTAATGCAAATATCATCAGGGGTAATGTCGTTAGCTCCTCCCATATCGGTTGAGCAAATAAACCACCTCCAGAGGTGGTTTATTCGTTAAATAAGCTACTTATATTGTTAGAGGGAAAAGAGTACCACGAAGACACCCCAAGTCATCAAGTGATGAGTGCTTGCTGCCTTGGCTGTAGCACAGGCTACAAAGCCGTCATTTGCGAATCCTCCCTCCTCAGACACAAGTAAGTGTCAAGAAAATTTGCTTTTGCTTCTTTTAAATTATTGTCTTGATTTTCTTACGAAGACGTGTCTACGCCAGAATGGTTACACTAAGCCGTGCACAGCGGTCTACCATCCGCAAGGCCAAACAACCAACAATGGCGACAGCCTCAAAGGTTAATCTAACCAAGGACGACTATCGTATCCTTGTCAGTTGGATTGAGGTAGACGCTAACTTTGAGGCAATTCATGGGTCTTCCGGTGTCACCACAGTTGGGGGTAAGACACGAAAGAAAGATGCATTTGCGATGATGGCAGCGCATCTAAGGCCGTGTTCGCGACCCCTCGAAAACGTAGTTATCTCGGTCGAAACGACGTTTAGGCCTAAATGCGCGCTCGCGAACACGCCACCCTCGAAACGCTGTTTTGGTAGCAAAACGTCGTTTCGGACCCCATTTTTAAATTCATGCCCGGAGGTGAATTTAGTTTGGCCCGTATTTGGCTGGGCCCTAAAGCGACGCGTATCCCCTCAGAACATTGACTAGATCCTGTTAGGCGCCAAAGATTGCCATTTTCGTTCTCGCGCACACTGCAAAACCCTCTCCCAAATGACCTCGAAAGTTTTCTCGATGAGCACACGAGACGATGCTGCCGCTGCTGCCCAGCGTGCCACGTGGACTAAGGGCGAGGAGCTTGCACTGTTGGAGAGGTACTTTGCGGCTCGAAAGGACCCGTCAAAGGCCACGGATAAAGGTGTCAAATCCAAGGCGTGGGAGGAGATCAAAACGACTTTGAACGCCAAGCTCAAGAAGACTCTGGACAAAGGTAATGGAAGCTTTTTAGCCAAGGTACTGCGTTTCTAATGTCCGTTCTGCAGGGCAATACAAGTCCAAGGTGCAGCGTCTGATGCAAGACTACGATTTATTCAAGGAGATTACGTCGCTGAGTGGATGCGGTACCTGCCCTCAAACGGGGAAACCTCTTCTTGATGACGACGTCTGGGATAAACTGAAAGTGCGTTCCATCAATTGCCGCCTAAGGCCTGGTGATAATAGGGGTGCTTCAACGAGAAAAACGATGGTACCTGGTTAGGAATCTCCATCGAGCTGTTTGTCGCACGCAAAATCGCTCGAATACCACTTGTGAATTGTAGAAAACGTTAAATCAAATAGTACCTCTTGCATGCGGCATGTAGATGCCGTCCAATCCAGTGGAGAGCCACAGCCAGTACCTCACGTTGGTTGCGGACGGTGTCGACGATGAACGGTTGGCAGAGCTCGAACAATGCGTCAAATGCGGCCACGTCCATCCTGAAGTGATCCCGAAACAGGAAGGAATTTCTCGATGAGTGAATGGCGTCAAAGAACCGCTGTCCGTCGGCCGTCATCAGACCTAGTACGCGCACCATATTTTCGTGAGCAGACCGCCTCGACAAGCGGTGGTTCTGCACCAGTCGAGCACACATAACAGCAACAAGCAACAGGAAGATTTCGTCCAGCATTCTTTGTAAGGAGGCGGTCCGTTTGTCCAGGTGTGGGTGGTCAGGGTAAACGCCGGTTGAGTGCGAACACGAATTGAGCGAAACGACGTTTCACATCGTTGGCCAAATCATCGTCAAAAATAGATTACAACTCTGAAACGCAGTTTTGGTAAAACGTCGTTTGCCGCGAACACGGCCTAAAAAAAGAATCAACTAACAAAGCCATTCGCGACATCAGCGGTCGGAATATGCAGCAGCGCTGGATGACCTCACATCTCCGTAAATCTTAAATACGCTCACCTAAGCGTGCTTCTCTTTTACTGTACGCAGGGAAGGCCATGACAAGTGCTACGAGCGGAAAGGCTCCACAAGATAATCAACCGCCTCCAGATAACAGTCCATGAATCCATTCTGTTCTGGGATGATCAAACAGCATTGTATTAACAGTAGGATAGTTATAGGAGGCAGGATAATCCACTTACCGATACGCTTGTTGTAGCACTGTGTGAGGAATTGGTCCAAGTCCACCAGCGCGTGAATGGCATCGTTGATTCGCTCGAAGTTGTCGCCGAAGCATTTGTCATTGTTGAGATAATATGTCGGATACAGTATCTGGTTTTCTTGCATAAGGTGTTGGATTCGATCTGGGATGTGTCCGGCAGTCACCGCCCTCCTTTGCGAGATAGTAAAGGAGCATCGAAATAATCGAAGTAACTGGACAATCTCCTCTTTATCTTCGCCTTGAGGTCATCGACCGTCTCGTTAAGGCCAATGTCCAGACAACAGTCCCTAATCGAGCCACCAAACACAACAGTTGCTTTGAATGGAAGAATTTGACGCTTCCACCAGAAAATCCGTACATACCATTGATGGAAAGATGGACTACTGTTATAGATCTACTCTAAGTTAGTTGAACATCTTGACAAGTTCAGGTGCATTACCGATGGGCTTATAGCGACGAATCCACTTCCCAGTAGCTGGATCCAGACTGAAATCGGCCGAGCGGAAATCGTGTGGGAAATTCACTCGGAGGTACGCAGCGTCTTCATACATTTCGTAGATCTTTTCATTGACGACAGTCCCAGACAGAGCCCCAAGTTCACTAAAAGTTCACACAACGATCAGTTAGACAAATAACCACAAGCAAATGTGAACAAAACGTACGCAATATGCTCCGTTTCGTAGCCACTGAGAGAATGCAGCTTGCGGGCAGAGCCGTTGGTTTTGCGGAGAGTTTTGAAGAAATCATTGTACATTTCTTCAGTGGATGGAAGAGCAACGGAGCCATCAAAGACACGAGCAACCCATCTGGATTGAAGCTCGAAGCACTGGAACGGCGGCACAGAAACTGGCAGACCAATAAAGGCAACCGTCGGGTCTTCTATCGAGAAAATATGTTCATACAAGGGTGCCACCGCCGTTCCGGTCGTGATAGCTTCTTTTAAGTCTGCGACAGCTTCATCCTTCACAGTATTCGACTTCAGAACCAGCAGTTCTGGTGGGAAAAAGTCGGTGGCTGAGTACAAGTAGCCTGTGCAGTGTAGAATTTCATCGGGGGCAGCGATCGTCGAGCCATCCGTGAACACCACAGTACCGTCCTTGGCAATGAAGTCTACCACAGGCTTGAGAACCCGCTTGTCTGCGTCATCAACAACGTTCGGGTCATAGTCGAAAGCTGCAACATAAACTTCCTTCGCCCCACTCTTTGCCAGTTCCAGAGAAATATCTTGTCCTGAAGGTCCTCGACCAATAACAAGCACACGTTTGCCTCGGTAAGGCTTGGGACTTCGGTAGGAACGTGCGTGTGAAATAATTCCAGTGAAGTTCTCAATTCCTTTGATCGGAGCTTCCCACTTTTTGTTGTGGTGGCCATTGGCAACTACCAGGCGATCAAAATCCTCGAAGTACACACCTTCGTGCTTAGACTCCACGTTAATTCTCCACTGCGTCCCAACTTTTGACACTTTTGTCACGTTAGTATCCGTACGGACAAACGTGTCGACATCAAAATGATGCGCATAGGTCTCGAGGTATTCGAGCACGTCGGAGTGCGATGGGAAACTCGGAAGTCCCTTCTTGAACGGGAAGTCTTGTAACTGCATGGAAGACGTCGGAATGTTCGTGTGCAATGACTACAAGAACCAGTACAGTAGTTAAATCTCAATCCCTCAAACCAGTTTTTGCAGTTAATGTGCACCTTGTAGACTACCGATGAAGGTGAATTTGCAGCATCATCGTACTTCCAGACTCCGCCCAAATATGAGCTCTTCTCGAAAATGACAACCTCATGGCCAACCTCTTTCAAACTCTTAGCAGCAACTGAACAACAGATAAAATGGGGGATTTAAGTTGAAATGAAAAGTAAACGGACGTACTGATGCCGGAAGCGCCACCACCGACGATACCCACGCGGAGACTTTGGGTCGAATTGAGCACCATTGCTTCCAATTGAAAAATGAACTGTAGAGATGTCGGATCAAGCTGCACAAACTAGTTCCAGATGTCTTCACATCCACCAACATACTTGCGTGTTGGCTGATGCCTAATTGGAAATCGATCACTTGAAACTCAATTAACGCTTTTGAAGCTGTAGCAATATGGAGCTGGGGTCATTCGTTCAAATCTGACGTGCATTAGAAGCTCGTTTGTGCACCAGAAGAGCGTGACGTGGTGAAGTTTCCCCTGTAGTTGTGGCGGACGTGATGGCCAATAGTCTCAACTACTACCAGACTCGTCACACAGACCAACACTAGGTGAAATGCTTTCCTACCCCTCGTAAACCATCCAAAGTTAGATTTTCCTCTTGTCAACTAGCAAACTTCTCCTCGTTTTATTACTTAACTTCACGCAATGAATTTGATACAGTTAAAGTTGCCTTTTGTGTGTCCATCCCTGAAATGATTATAGCTTTTCTCAGCATATGGCTACTTTTTTTTCTTTCAAAACCTCAAAACCTCACAATATTAAATTTGCTATATTGATCATACTGAAACCAAGTTGAAATAGACCATACTGAACTCAAGTCTAATCAGGGCTTGGAGCGAAGACCAACAGCGCGCGCCGACAGAGCCAAGAGCGAAGGAAGACCAAGCGGTAGAGGCAACGCGTCGTCCCGAGCGTCCCCGGCCCTCCACAGCAGCGCCAGGCAGCTTCCCGCCTTCGTCTCAAGCAGACGCTTCTCCTGGTGTCGTTGCGGTATCTGTCCGAGCGGTACAAGAGTCGCAACAGAGCATTTTAGGTTCTTCGCATTGCGTCAGATCTGTTTCTCGGCTTCTCCAGCTACTCTTAGTGATTCAGGGAGAATTGCAAGACTCTAGTGATCCAGAAACAGCTTTTTTCGGTCTCTAACGCCTTGTGGACGGGAAGAAATCGCTGTTTCCATTGAAATTCGGACTAGTGAAAGCTGTAGAGACAGTTTAAGAGCAACTAGACCGTTGGAGATGGAGGAAAGTGATGTGTATGTGAGAGAGGAAGGTGATCGGCCAGTGGAGCACTCCCCTCGTGGCCGCTACATCCGTTTCGACATCAGATTGGGCACTGGAGCCTACAAATCGGTGTATAAGGCCTATGACACGGACCAGGGCATCGATGTGGCTTGGAATGCTATTGATATTGGGCTTCTGCCCAGTACTGAGAAGACGAGGATCATCCAGGAGGTGCAGCTGCTGCAGAAACTGGAGCACAAGAACATCATCAATTTCTACGGGTCCTGGTTTTCCAAGGAGAAGAATCAGGTTGTGTTTATCACGGAGATTATGACGTCAGGCACACTCAAGTCCTACATTAAGAGAGTGCAGTTCATCAAGTGGAAGATCATCAAGCGGTGGTGCCTCCAGATCTTGGAGGGACTCCATTATTTGCACAGTCAGAACCCGCCAGTGATTCATCGAGACTTAAAGTGTGACAACATCTTTGTAAACGGTAATACCGGTGATCTACGGATTGGAGACTTGGGACTTTCGACGCAATTGGCGGTGGATAAGAGGGCCAAGGCACAGAGTGTTCTGGGGACACCCGAGTTCATGGCACCGGAGCTTTATGATGAGAGTTATGACGAGAAGGTGGATATCTACGCGTTTGGGATGTGTGTCTTGGAGATGGTGACGAAGGAGGTGCCGTACTCCGAGTGTATCAATCCAGCGCAGATCTACAAGAAGGTGACAGCAGGTATTCGACCAAAGGGCTTGCAACGTGTTGTTAGTCAGGCAGCGCGGGATTTCATTGAGTTGTGTTTATCACGTGGAAATGGTTTGGTGGATGTGACTGCACAGTACCTGTTGGACCATCCGTTCCTGAAGGTGCAAGACGATGATAACGATATGGTGGAGTGCTTGGACGAAGATGAGCTCGAGAGGGAAAGCAAGGAGCAGCAGCAACGGTTGGAAAAGGTAGCGGAAGAGTCTTTTGCAGTGGAATTTAACATGGAAAGCGGATCAAAGGATGGTGCTGCTGTTGCTGTTAGTGAACGACGCAAGCAGTTCCCTTCGCTCTCTTTGGAGCCGGAAGAAATACCTGCGACATCTTCAGCAAGTGGAAGTGCGTCAGCTCCGGGCAGTGCTGGCAGTGTTACTGCTGCTGCTCCTGCTGAAGAGAAAACTGGTGGGACACATCGATTAATCGACGTTCCCCCCGCCGGAACCATGCGAGATAGCATCACTCAGCCTCCCTCCCCATCCACTGAACCGACACCTACAGTCGCAGCAGAGCCAGCGACACAAGTGTCTGCTTCAATACCCGTTGAAACTTCAGCCACACCTACTGAGGCGGCTCCAACGTTGACAAACTCGCCGTCTCAGCCTGTTATCAGCGAAATGGTTAGTGCTGATGAGCCCCTTTCGTCGGGGAAGAAGAGTGCTGATTCTCATGTGGACCAGTTCCTCGCGACTCTGCCTGGTACCGAGAGTGCAATCCGGAACACGAGGATAAATATCATGGGTGGACGAGGACAGCGATTGGATTTGGAAAACGATGCTACTCCAGATTATGCCGAAACCCCAACAGATTCGCCAGTTGCTAATGGAAAAGAAACACCACAGCACTCGCAATCGTTTACTGGGGATACGCCTGCACTTCCGGTGGATGCGGCTAAGGCAGAGCCGCCGAATTCAGCTCCAGGGCTTTTGACGCCGTCTCAAGCTCCTCAAGCTTCAGTCCCGTCAATGCAACTCCCCGATCCTGTTGTAGAGCCCCAGGGCAACCTTGTCCGGCGGGCTAGTATTCATGTTCCACCCGGTACTGCAAATGCAGTGACAGCTGCTGTAGCCGATGCCGCTGCTCCCGTACCCAGGCAGCCGTCTCCTCCGCCAGCACCAGCTCCACCGGCTCAACAACCAACAGCATCAAGTAACGCAACGGCTCGGAAACGCGTAAAACGACATGAGATTAAAGCTGCCAAAGATCCTGACAATGAGCACAGCATCCTACTGAATCTCCGCATCATGATTGACGGCAAATCAAAGGAAATCAAATTTCCGTTTAACTTGTTCGCTGATAGCCCACACGAAGTTGCGTGCGAATTGGCTGTGGATGTGGGGATCCTGGAGCCGGACCTTGAAGACATTGCTGACTCCATCCGTTTCTTAGTCACGGAGGGCAAGATCAACAACCTTTCAGATGTGCAGGAGGACGTATGGGAAGAAGCGCCAGAGCCGTATTCGTTTTCGACCAAGCCGTTCCCTAATGTATCCAAGATGTCGTTCGTGCATGTTCCTCATGAAGCGTATCAACAACAATCGTATATGCGGGGTCCTGTCGGGTTGGATCGCACGCCGAGTACTTCAAGTGTCTCCAGTTCAGGTGTACCGCCGTCTGCGCTTAAGGGTGTGCTGGGCACGAGTGGCGTCGCTGCTTCCGTGCCCCCTCAGGACTTGTCAATGTCTGGCTCGCAAGAACCTATGAGTAATGCGAATCTGGCGGATCCATCGTCCAATCTGATGGTGCTTGACGGCAGTAGTACGAGCACGATTCAAGCATTTCCCAGCAACGAAGTTGGGCGATCCGCACCACGTCCCGGCCTCCCTCACACCGGTAGCGAATCTACTCTTACAAAAGAAGCTTTGCTGAATATTTTGGAGATGCGGGCACGTGGAGTGTCAATGGGCTCGATCGCCGATCCCACGTACGTGCAGCAAATTCACCAGCTAGAAGACCGTTTAAAGATCGCTCGGACTTCATTTGACGAACGAGAATCGTCTCTGGAAGCTGCGATCCGGAGTGAGGAGGAGAAGCACCAGCGTGAAATCGAACGTTTTCGGAAAAAGATGGAGGAATTTGACAAGCAGCGAGCAGCTATCGCACGGCAACAAAACGGCGAGAGTGCCGTGTTAAGCGAACCGAATGGCTCGTCAACTGCATTGGATGAAAGTCTTCAATTGCTTGCCCAGGGAGAGTCGTCGGCAATCCCCAACGTGCAAAATCCCTCTGCGATGCTTGTGGAATTTGACAATGACGTGGGTCTCCCAGTCGATGGGTCTGACGAAGAGCCTTCGCCGCCATCTTCTGCTTCTGTACCGGCAGTGTCAGCGAGTTCAACTTCTGAAGCTTCAACGCCTCCTGCTTCAGTTCCTGTAGACGAGCTGATACCCGAAAGCTATTTGAAATCAGCAGCATCGTCGGCAACAGACACAACGTCTACGGCAGCAACAGCACCGACGCCCACGGCAGCTAGTCAACCGCGGCCTGGGCAGTCATAGTAGAGAACCGATTGGTACGTTGTGTCCGTGATGCTGCCAAGTGCTTGCTTAGATTATTCGGCTCAGAAATGGAAAGTCATCGGGTGGTACTGCTGTAGTCGCTAGCTCGCCGCAACCCGGGATGAAGGGTAGTAGCGAGGTGTAGTGAAAGGAGGGATGGCGGAACATGATTCGTCTTGTTATTTTGATGCGAGGGAGAGCCTTGGTGGATGTGAAAATATGAATCGACGTTTTTATCACTTCCACACGAATACATAGAAATTGTGGTGCATTTTGAAGATGGCCAGTTGTAAGTACTTCATATTTTTAGGCGCTAAATTCTCGGTGACCATGCTAGATGCATGGGGTTGCTTTGTAGTGCTTAGCGTCGCCGGATTACTGAATGCTACGTCAGGTTCTTCGATAAAGGTGTGTACTGCTTGTTCGAAGGTTTACTATAGTAAGTAACCTTTTCCCTCGTTCAATTCCAGGCTACGTACGGAATCTATGGTGCTATTCAATCTCTTGACACACCGACAACTGTGAGGACGCTCCTCCAGCAGTGCTACGCTGGATATGCACTTAATGGCTGCAAGGACTTGAACGTAAGTGCTGGTTTCCACAAAGCTTACGGCTTCGAGACTCAATTCACAGATCCAAGTTTGATGAACCAACAGTACTGCTTGCAATGCTGTACAAACCCAGTTCCAATCACTACAGGAGCTGATGAGACGTGGAATTTGTCCTGTCCGCTCAATGATCTCCAACGACTTAGTGTGAGCAAAGGACGACGCACGTACCGCTTTGCACAACGAAACACTCTCGACGATGAAAGTATCATTGAGTGCCCCATGCCTACGCGAAATTTGTCGATGTACTTGAGTGGATACGAGTTGCAACTGGTTGTGATTGAACGCTCTTCGAATTTCGGGACTGAGTTTTGGCGCAGTGTTGTTGAATGCTCGGTCAGCATTACAGAATCTGAGGAACCACCAGATATTTTCAGCGAGGTTCTGCATCTTCGGTCAATTCCTACAGCTCAGGAACGTCCGACAGCTTGGGTCGCACCTGCAGTTCTCGTGTGCATCGTGGTGACAGGACTTCTAGCTGTTCCAATCTACAAGGGAAAGTTTAGAGGACAACGTTGCGCTCATTGCGGGTCATGGATGGTTGTGGTGAACAGCATGTGCTCAGTCTGCATTATTATCAGCTGTAGTATCCACCCGCCACCAGCTAAGGTGTATGTCACCAACGGCAAACCGTTCGCACATAGCATTTCCCAGCCAAGCGAAGCTATATCAGAAGAATCGTCAACACCGTGGCAAAAGTTCATGTATTCAGCCAAGGCAAAGATCAGCAAGCAGACTGACTCGAACAATACTACGCTTGCATGACACGGGAGCCAAGTGCTCTTGGTTAACGTTAAGCAACCGTCATATCTTACCTGCGCCCTTGTCTCGCCTTTGTGGTCGGAGTAGCATCAATTTGGTCGAGCTCCGGCAATAGTTCCTCTAATTTCTTTCGGTACTCGAAATCTTGAGCGAGTGGGTTACGCTCGAGGTAGAGTGTGCGTAGTCCACTTAGAGGCACGAGATGCTCGACGTCAGTATAGTGCGCGATCAGGTTGTCATTCATCCAAAAGTCCTCGAGCTGCGTTAGAGGCGCCAAAGCTCCAGGGATGCTTGTAATGCGGTTTCCAGCAAGATCCACCGTCGTCAAGTTTGTCTATAGAAACAACAGAGCGTAAGACATCCAGGAGACCCAGCAAATCCCGTAACAACTTACCAAGTGCTCGATGTTCTCAATCTTCTCAATGCCGTTATGACTCAGGTACAGCTCCTCCAGCTCCAAATTGTTTTCGAATCCAGTAATTTTCACGACACGGTTGCTCTGCACACTGATGATCTTCAGCTTTGTCAACATTTCCAAGCCTTGAATAGCCGTGATCTTGTTCTTACCAAGCCACAACTCCTTGAGCTCCGTCAGTCCGCTCAAACCTTCAATTGTGCGTAATCTGTTGGCTCCTAAATCCAATTTCCTCAGCGTCGGGTTCTCGATGCCCGTGATCTTCTTGAGTTTGTTATTAGCCACATAGAGCTCTTCCAGCTTCGTCAAATGGCTCAGATCTGGGATCACACGGATCTCGTTGAATGACAAGTCCAAAACCTTCAAGTTAACGAGGTTCTGCACGCCTTCAAGAGTCTGAATCTGGTTGTCGTACAGCTCCAGATGCTCCAGATGTACCAGCGATGCTACACTTGCCATAGACTGCAGTAAGTTGGATCGCACATGCAACTTCAACAGATTAGGCACATTTTCCAGTCCATCCAGATCCGTGACCTTCACTCCTGCTGTTCCAACGTAATACAACTCGCCATCCTGTACGTCACTGAAGTCCACACAACTAGAGAGCGTCACCACTTGACGCTCTTCGTCCTCCGCTTCTCTATCGGCCTCACGCGCGTCCATTGCCGCCTGTAGCGCGTCCGTATTCACCTGCTTGGGCTTCATCTCTTGGTCTTCCATCTTAGCTGTCAAAAATGAAGAATGCATTTGATTGGTAGAATCTCTAGATCGTGTGGCGTACGTAAAGGTTATTTAATCCGAGACTGGTTGTGTGTCCCGCATAAGCTGTAACGACTAGCCATGGAGGGGATGCTAAACTACTTCATTCCGGAGGACGGGGACTCGTCCGATCACCTGAATGTGGTCCCGATGCCGCGTGTGGACCAGCTGAAGCTGCAGCATGTGAAGAAGGTATGGTATTGAAGGCTAGAGGTTTGTATTGGCCGTAATTAACCCTTTGTTATGATAAAGAGCTTTCCATTGCCTGGAGATTTCCATTTCCGCTTTAAGACGGCGTTTGAGGGGACATACGGTACGAACGTATAACTGTTATGTGTAGTAAAGGGGAAACTTACTGTCTTTTGTTGTGTAGTGTGGCTTGATGTGGTGAATGATGCCGACCCTGTGCCAGATTTCAATGGGTTAATCGTTTGCAAGATCTCGAGAGTGCAGAGGGAGAATTCTACCCGCCCACCGGAGAGAACAGAGACGCCCAAGGTTCAAGTAGAGGCTCCTGATCTCATTGAGACCTCTGAACCCCCAGTATCTCCCCGTACGAAGAAAAAACTGCCTAGTATTGAAAAGTGAACAGTGTTTAACGACGTCTGATTGTGCTGACAGCTAAGCGCGAGGAGCCTCAAGCTGCACAAAAGACCTTCAATAACGACCTGGTTGGGCTGGTAAGTGCCAATGGTTGAAACTGTTTACAATTTAAAGCTTACGGTAATGTTTGTGACCTTATTAGATGACAGATCCAGTGCCTTCACCGAAACCACAAGCTCCTTCAGCCCCTTCTCCAGTTCCACCGGTGGGTTAGTTCTCTGTTTGAGGTCGTTTATTAATCTAACCTTTGTGCAATTTTGCGTGCATTTTCAAGCAGCCTAGCCCAGCTCCTCCTCAAGGAGCACGCGATCCGTTCGACGTCTTCGCGGGCAATAACACGGCCCCAATGCGACCCTCGCCGATCTCGGCCACTATGAACGCCAATAATGGTCCCCGAGGGCTTTCTCCGACTACAATGGGAAGCCACAGCGGAGCTTATGGAGCTCAAGGAGGCTTCAACCCTATGGGATCAGGCGGTCCTTCGCCAATGGCTCCTCGAGGTCCTAGTGGCATGAACATCAGCCAAATGCACATGGGTATGGGTCAACCACAGGGCGGTATGCAGCAGCAGCAGCAAAATAGCTTCCAGGGTCTTCAATGGCAAGGTATGGGGCAGCAGCAGCAGCAACAACCTCAACAACAGCGAAACCCCAACCAGAGATGGTGATCGGAGAGCAAAAGTTGACCAAGTTCTAAGAAGCTTTCAACTCAATATATTGTTACAATCTTCTGCCACTCTTAAAAATGCTCTTATGCTGTCAATTCGGTGAAATTGCACCCAAAAGCCTTGTCAAATCGTACATCTCTTCATCTGTGTAGTGTATCTTGAAAAGCTCCTCAACAGTCTCCCAATACTTTTCGACCATGTCGATCGAGCCATCCCGCTACGGCCCAGACTTCCACTGCGTCACTGTGTCTCGAGATGTCTTCGAAGTCCGTTCGCACTATGTGAATCTACGCCCCGTGGGCGGCGGCTCCTACGGCATCGTCTGTTCTGCGGAAGACACGGTCAGTATTGTGAAAATTTAAAAATCAAATGATTCCTAATGTGTACGTAAATTCCAGTTACGGGGCCGTAAAGTGGCCATTAAGAAGATCACCGACGTGTTCGACGACCTCACAGATGCAAAGCGGATCTTGCGCGAGATGAAGCTGCTCCGACACCTCGGAGTGCACGAAAACATCATCAATGTAGGCTTTAGTTTGTAAAAAGTGACTGGAATTTGAAGCTGAGAGGGGTTCATTTGCAGATTCTGGACGTGATTTTGATCCCGCCCAACGTTATGGACTTCCAAGACATCTACATTGTGACGGACCTCATGGAGAGCGACTTGGAACGGATCATCAGCTCGTCGCAGCCGCTTTCCGACGCTCATTTCCAGTACTTTTTGTACCAGATTTTACGTGGGATGAAGTTCATCCACTCTGGGAATGTGCTGCATCGAGACCTCAAGCCGTCGAACCTGCTCGTGAACTCCAACTGCGACTTGTCCATTTGTGATTTCGGATTGGCGCGAGGAGTGGAGACAGCGCACAACGAAGATCTGACGGAGTATGTTGTCACACGCTGGTACAGAGCACCGGAACTGCTGACCGACTGCCAGAACTACAACGACGCAGTGGACGTCTGGGCTGTAGGGTGCATTTTCGCTGAAATGCTGCGTCGACGACCGTTTTTCACCGGACGAGACCCGTCCGACCAGTTACACATGATCATCCGCGTGCTAGGATCTCCAAGTGAAGAAGAGATGGCGTTCGTGCCGCATGAAGCTGCCAAGCGAGCTATCTTACAGCATGGATTTTATCCAAAGGTATGTTGGAAGATGAATTGATACCTCAAACCGAACTGATTTTTGATGGTATTTCCTACTTGTAGCGTCCGTTGATCGAGTTTTTCCCTGATGCCAACCCGCTGGCGGTGGATTTACTCTCTCAAATGCTCAAGTTTAATCCGGCCGAGCGTATTTCCATCGTGCAGGCACTGGCACATCCGTACTTGGCGCAGCTTCAAAACCCCGTAAGAGCTGTTGTTATTTTGCACGAAAAACGCAAGCTGCATGAATCGCTGATGTTGTGTACAATTGCAGGCTGACGAACCTGTGTGTGCTGAGCCGTTCAACTTCGACTTTGAGCGAGAATCTCTCGATCTAGGAGTGGAGATGCCAAAGGAGGAGTTACAGCGGTTGGTCTTTCAGGAGTGCATGTCGATCCACCAGTTAGAAGCGCGCCACATGCAGTAAGATCTCAATGGCGCAGCGACCGCTAAAGATCTACACACCGCAACAATGGCTGCAACCTCCTAATACGTTCATATATCCATTAAGAAGAGCACTTCAGAATTCCGTCACCGGACCCAAGGTCATCGATTTCCCGTGTCGCGAAAAGCTTGAACGGCAAGGTACACTGAGCAAACTCAATGGGTAGCTTTCTGTCGTTTCATCCTTGGATGACGCTGAATGTGCTAGCGTGTGGGTCCAGCGCCTCCTGGTCGTCCGACTGACGAGAGCCTGAATGCAGTCTACAATGTAGAGTGAATTTCAGACAGAACGGCTCGAGCAGCACGCCATTCCCGCTGCCATTTCGTTCTGGATTTCCAGGTACAAATCTTCAATGAATACGCTTCCGACTTAGGTGAGTTCACTGTGATGCAATGTGCGTCATGCAGTAAGGCATTCGCTTTCTATAAATGTGGCCCAGGCTGCATCATGTCCTTGTCTCCTTTTGGTATTGTCTTTCCACCGATGGACCGTCGGCCCTTGGATCACATGTCCACTGTATGTATACATGTAGTCTTTCAGTCGACCCACCGAAAGTGCTCGACTGCTGCCCCAGTGCACGACCACCAATGAAAAAGGCTACAGGTACAGGTACGTTGGTTGGCTGTGGAAAAAATGCACGCTGGCGTACCAGCCTGGAAGGATATTCTTTCATGTAAGGCAAGGCGAGTTTGATATATGTACACTTTGGCCTTTTCAACCATGCTTCCTAGCTACACGTACATGTACTCAATTCAGGTCGGAAGTAGCGTACATGGAGTTCGCGTGCGACCGACACAGTCCTTTCTTCTTGACGTGCTTGGTGCAGTCTGGCACACGACATTTGCGCTTGCCACCGTGCGCCGTGCACAGGTCCTGCCGCACGACGCCCTTCTGGCAGCCTTTGACACTGCAGCGCCGGCCACCGCCGTGACGGATACACAGCCCCATACTGCGCTGAATATTGGAGCACCCGGCCGCACGGCAGATGCGACCGCCTCCGTGAGCCACGCACAGTCCTTTGCTCTGTGCGCCGCGCGTGCAGCCCTTACGTTGACAGCGACGACCTCCACCGTGGCTAATGCACAGACCGCGCGTCACAGCGTTGCTACTGCACTGTGGGAAAGCACACAGCTTCTTCTCACGCTTGGCCTCGTTTGACGTCATGAGGTCGGAGCGGGGCGAGTCCGAGATGCGCATTGAGCGCCCGGCCTGCTCCAACTGGTGCATGGAGTCCGCTGAGTCGGCCAGAGAGCTCAAGGAGCTCCGAGAGGGGCGGTCGAGCCATTGCGTTAGATCAATGGATTCGGCCGCCGTCCGCTTGAGCTGACGCACGAGTGTCGGCGCGTCCATGGAGCTACTGCGCTCCAACCGGTTGCAATTGAACTCGTCACTCATCGACGAAGAGCTGTGCGGCAGGCTGCCACGTAACGTGTCCGTGTTGCTACTGCACGACTGAGTCCGCACGTAGGTCTGCGGCTCAATTGTCGGGCGCCAAGACTGCTCAACCGGTTGTGCAACCGGTTCAGAAGGTGGAGACGTGGGGTTGACTCCCTGGTTCGTGTCCGACGGACAGGACGCCGCGCGCACGTACCGAAACGGCTGACACAGGTCGGCGATGGACATGGTGTGGTGGGTCTCCTGGTGCTGTCTTTTGAGCGGTGGAATCGGCGACCCGCAGCTCTCGGAGAAGCTACCGGAGCGCTGAATGAAGTTGCTACTGCTGTGTCCGAACGTCGGTAGACTGGGACGTCCACCGTCCGAGTCGTCATGGCTCGACGTAAACGGAGACGGACTCGCCCACTTCTGAGGCGAAAGTGGTGGCGTGCCAATGCTGGGCAACCGGAATGACGGCGATCCGGCACTGCCGCGAGGGCTCTCGAAGTTGAAGACGCCGCCTTCGTGGGGCATCCCACCGAGGACGGATCTGGGGGGTGACGAAGTGCTCTCGGGGCTGCGGACACTGAGCTTGGGGATGTAGCCAAGTGTCTGCTTGGCCATAAAGCGCGTGAGCTGGTTGTGGTGGTTCAGCGGTGCCAACGTATTGGGTCGGCCGGACGAAGGCCGTAGTGCTGGTAAGTGCGACGCGGCGCGCGGCTCATCGTCCGTGGCTGCGCAGCTCGCGTCGGACAAGTGTTGGTCGTCCATGGATGGTTCGTGGTCAGGTTCCCATTGACGCCAGTTCTGTTGGCCATTGTTGCTTACGTTCTCACTCATTTGGTCCGTGAGGCCCATGGAAGTGCAGGAGGATTGTGTCTTCTTGCTGTCTCGACGCTGCCGAACCGAGAATGAGAGCTATGGTTTGGTATCCTGCAAGAGGGAGAATGAAACGCCGCACGACCAAATAGAAAAAATATGGAAGAGCTGCTGGACGGTGGCCGGCTCATCTGTGGCTCGAGTTCGCATAGCGGAGACGTCGGGGCAGCAGAGACCGCCTGCTTGGAGACAGGCCCTACTTCTAGGAGGGAACCCGTGCCACTTCCCTTCACGGTAACTGCAGTCGACACTCCACCACGTCCGGAGACAATTGACCGCGAGTCTCCATTGACGGCAATATTTTACCGTCGCGCGCCTGTCGAGTTTCGATGGCGCCGGCATTATTCACAGCCTGTCGCGACCCGCTAGGTGCTGATTTCCACGTCAGGCGTTTTACCGGTGAAGCTGCCAGCTTTCATCAAGATAACCGGAAGTACTGCCTACTTGGCTACCTACAGCGGTGGCCTTGGCCCTTGAGTCAAAGCTCATCGTTCCGTTCTTTTGACTTGGAGTCCAAGTTGAACGGCTACGGTGCCACAATGATGCCTAGATTCTAGGCCCTAGAAGCAGTGGGAGGCTTCTATCTACCGCGGAGTTCAACCGGATCTGATGCATGAAAGTTTCAAGATGAAACTCCACCGATATACCATATTTGGTAAAATATCCATTTAGAATAATGGATTGTAGTTACCATAACCCAGTACTTTGACAGGTAGATGGACACAGTACTTTAATAAGAAGTGGTGGATTGCTCACTTCGGTACAACGTGGAATCCATACCACATGTAAAGCCACCATGAATCTCGGCGGGATACAGAAGACAGCGTTGTCGTCCTTGATACTATTTATTGAAAAAAAAGCAGGCTGACACCCGGACAACTTGTACAAATTACAATAAGCGGGCAAGTTCATTGAAATTCCGGATAACTGTCGACACTGGTTTTGTAGTTGTACATGTACTGAACTATGGGAATACCCGTGTTGTCTGTAGTTCAGCAGCTTCAGAAGCTTTTTCGGTGAGATTTGCTAAAAAAAAGATCGCTTTACCACAGTGTACATGTGTATGTATGATAACAACGACTCGAGGCTCTCGGTCAATCTACGGTGGATTTCGGGGGTCTAGCGTCGAACCTTGTCCACATTCGACTGATGCGCTGGGTCCCACCACGATTCTCCTGCTGCATGTAGTCGACAAATGACATGGCTTCACGGCAATGTCGACAGCGACTTGTATCAGCCAAGCTGATTGACGCCGCAACTATCAGATAGACGGAGGATTTCCCCCAGGAGCCTCCTAGTAGGAGGAGATTCTGTGAGAGGGGCTGCACTGCAACGTCTTCCCTGTAATCAGAAGCGCTGCTGGATGTCGGGAACTGTCTTACCCCCCTCTCATGATGAGACTCATCGGGCAAATAGAAGTCCGTGTAGAATCTCCGAACTAGGTGTCCATTCTCACTTCGATGCATCATGAGACCCTCATGAGGGTCCCTCATCATGAGGGATGAGGCTCATGACTCACTTTCGACACGATTCCCTCAAGTGCATCGCGTGACGACATACTGTGGCACTGGTGCGCATTGTCGATTGGGTTCGGCTTGAAGTTTTGCTACAACTTCAAATTGAAGTCTTCAGTGGAGGCGAATCCGAGGCAGACAAAAAGTGTAGGCTTCGAAACTTAGTTGGCAGTGTTGGAAGTCTGGCGAACAATGGTGCAATGCTCACTTGGATGGTGCCTGCCGCGACGTAGTGCCAGTATCAGCACTCCATAGTGATACTGTACAGTGTACTGCTACTTGCTATAAATTGCAACACTGCTGCGTTAGAGATCCTTGAAGCTGTGCACGAGGCCCAACATTGTCGCCGACATTAGTCGTTTAGGGATGTCGTTTTGCTCTAATTCCCCTATCATTAGGAATGATATAAATATTGGATTGAATCAATAATATTGTTACTGTATTGTGTAAAACGCTAAAATTATTATTTTAAAATCAATATTATTGTTTTTGTTTAAAACACAATTATTGCTTCTAAAAACAGTCAAATATAGATGCATTTCAAATATCAATGCCAGTCTGTTGATGCATTCTCTTGAAGCATAGCATGAAGTGCCCAGCAACTTGCTGAGCAAGGCATTGGCTCTACACTACAACTACGAAGCACATGTATTTGCTGGTCAACCTCAGGACACCCAGCAATCGCTTGAATAGTCGGATTCTTCAATAAAGTAGAAATCTGCACAGGAAGTCAGATGCAGCGACCCCATAACATAGTCTCGCAACGCGCGTACCGGTTAGAGACCCCATGTCATCCACCGTAAAGGAGACTGGTGCTCAAGTCACGCTGCTTTACAAGAGGTGGATCCGTGTCCGCAGTAGTTCACGAGGAGCATTACCAATGTCATACGAAATGCGATCCCGCTTGTGGCAGGCAGTTGGAAGACGAGAATAAACCGAGAAACCAAAGCGTGCTGTGCCAACCGCTAATGTTGAAGTGATCAATTTACCAACAAGTACATACGCTCTATGGAAAATACTTGGTGTTGTACACTGCGTGTTTTACCAAGTGAGCAATGGTAGAAAGACAAAGGTGGATTCGGCGAAAGCAGTTCTCCAAAATGGTGCCATAGTGATTTGAGTATTTGAGGGGGTTGCCACCTTGGTTAGCTTTGATCCAAGATTTCCCCTAAACCGTGGTGAAATTCCACAAAAGTTGTCACATTAGCACTACAGCCAAAACTATGAATACTTTAATCAAGTATAATGACCCATATTTGTCCTTCATTTGAAACTTCGAACCAACGTATGACAACACTCTCAGTTTCTTTCCCTTTCAACGACAGCTTGAATCAAAGACGACATCAACGCGACGTTCAAGCACACGGCGTCCTACAGAGTTGGTTAATCGAGGAAAACCCGTACCAATGACCCCTTCCCTCACTCTTCGTTTCACCGACATCTGCGAACGTCGACAACCACAACCTGGTTCCACCTCCCCACTACCAAGTGTAGTCGTGTTGCCATGAAAAGCGAATCAAGTTTACCAACGCTACATCGATCGAATCGAGGTCTAAAGTCATGGAAACTCATCGCCACCGCAACACTTGCAACTCTTCTCCTTGTCACTCAATTCGTCACCTACAAGCCTCACTTTGATGCGCATTTGGCCAAGCACCGAATCCTCAGACGTCTGCAAGAACAACCAGCGCTTCGGTTGTCTTTCCAGCTTAAACGCAAGTCCATGCACGTCCACGGAGCTTCCACTTTCGATGTACTCGCGAGGCCATCGCTCAAACAATCCCTTGGACGAGACTCACTCGTTTACGACGGAATATCCACGTTCCAACAAGACGGCGAACAGCACGAGTACTCGCTTGTGGACGGTACCGCGTACTACACGAACTACCCTGTAGGGAAGAATACGTCCAAATCGGGGTGTCTGCCATCTGGAGTTCTACCTCCTATCGAGACGGTGCTCAGGGCTATCGACTCGGCCTACACAGCGACGCACCTCGTGGACAGTGAAATGGCTGACGTTGCCTGTCCTCGAGGCTCGCTTTTGGCGTTCTCCTTTGCCGGTGAAAACTACATGTTGTGCTCTCCTCATGCTCATCACGACGGTTTTAAAATTATGGGCGAGGACCTCGATATCGCTGTTCGATATGAAGACTCGATTCCAGTCATCTCAGCCCCGTCAATCCCAATCGACGAGGAAGAATACTGCGGTAAAGTCCCTACGAATGACGCGTTGTCACTAACGGCAGCTTCACTTTTCCATCGATCGGTTTCCGAATGGGGTCGTCGTGCTCTAAGGGCTCAAGAAGCAGAGAGTTGGCTGAAATCTCTTGTGTCGACAGTATCCGGAGACTCAGACACGTCGCAATCGAGTTCTTGCAGCACAACGCCTCGTCCGTGCGTGTTCGTGGCTGGACTAGGTCAGAAGACTGACTACGGCCTGTCAACGACGGACTTGAAGCCTTATTTCGGCGACAAATTCCAGGACCACGTTCCGTGTTGTTCCAGTATCCAGTACATTGAACTAGCCACGAGTTTGTACGCCTGGTACGACTTGACTCTCGTGAACGAGTTGGTCGGCTACCTGTTCCAGATCAGCTCGTCCAGCAATGCCAACACGAAGGTCATTTCCGATACGATCATCTTCGCCCATTCGTCTGCCAACCTCATGTTGGCGTACGCTATTTCACAGAATTTGTGCTCACTGGACTCCACAACAACATGGATTGGTGCCAGCGCCCCTATGATCGGAAGTATGGGCTCCGATTTCATCCAGAAGGCGTGTGATGGTACACTTGGTGGTGTAGTGTCCTCTCTTCTCGACCTGCTCGATGACTGTCCAGTTACTACCGGTAGAATCTCCTTGGCCTACGAAACAGGGAGCTACGCCTCGGCCGAAGTAAAAGCAGCCTACGCAGCGGCTCAACCTGCCTACGCTTCGAATGTGGATGCTGTCATGTGCAGACCCTCCGATAATACTATTGCAATATAATTGCTGCATCACAAGAAAATAAGTAATTGTTATCAACGTGAAGGAACGCAAAATAAGTTATTGTCCGTAATGAAAATGTATTGTCATTACCCCGAGCTCACAGCAAGATCAATTCACTGAGCATGAACCACCTTGGCAACGGTGGCTGCTTTCAAAAGGCGTCTATTCAGCTTCAAAAACAGCACGGCCTCCAGATGCATCGGGAGCATACCGTGGCGATGAAGTGACAGCGTATGCTTCGCGATGCTTAAAAGCCTCTCCACGGTATTGGATGTCAGCGGGACGTACTCGACTCCGCGAAACTTCTTCCGTGCCGTGCGCTGCTTCTTTCGCGCTTCCAGCACCTGGTCCGCGAATCGTTGGGGTCGTGCAGTTCCCGCGTCTTCACTGCCTGTGGCCGCTGCTGGCACCGTCTCGAAAAGTAGCAGCATCAACACCTGCTCGCCCGTCAGCTCGTTGTCTTTTCCTGCCAACGTCAGCACACATGCCCCCCTCGAAAGCATGACTCTTAACTATAGAAGCGTCTGCCGCAAGGTACTGGGTGTTTCACGACAAGATCATCGAAGATATCACGCACGTCGAGGATCGTCAAGTGGTCCTTTTGAAGCTTAATTACGAGGTGTATGAAGGCTGCTAGTGGGCGAAACATAAATTTCGTAAAAAAAAAAGTATGGCTTGGACTTGGTAAAAATAAATTACTGGCGATGGACTGAATTTTTTCCAAAATAACTTATTGACTGTAAAATATTGTATTGGATTTCCAATACAATTATTATTTCGGAGGGCCTGGTCATGTGTAGCGATGGCTACAGTGGCTTGCCTTCAACGTACCAGGCCGCGTACGCGTTAGGAGGGGTGACGATCTCGCACAAGTCGTCGGAAAACGACGGGTTGGTAGAGTACCAGAGCTGCGCGTACGGGTTGGATACAGCAACGTTTTCATCTTCGTACACGAGCAAGAACTACGTGACGCAGCTCAACCACCAGGACTGCAGTCTACGCAATGGAGACAGTCTCTTCAGTGACAACAAGAAGCCTGTAAAATGGCTCCAGAATTTGCTGTCGTAATGGATTAAAACCACAAAGAATACACTTGACACATCGAGAGATTCCACGTTGGTTCCTCGTTGTCGCCACATCTTCCTCACTCGTTTCAAATTGTTTGTTCCGCCTCAAACGAAATCGTCCAAACGCTGGGACTCAGAGTGACGTCAATTCGCAGTAACCTTGAGCACAGCTCGGTACCAGCTCCCCGAATCGCTCTCCACCAAGCCAGATGCAGCTCGTCGTCTGTAAACGTGTCAGAAATCCATAGTCAGCCGTAGTATGAGCAAATCTCACGTGCAGGTTGTTCTCCAACTGTTTGAGCTGCTCGTAAGGTGCCAAGTTGCCAAGTTGTCGTGAATCGAAGTCACTTTTCGTTTTTCTTTTTGACTCAACTTGGTCTTTATGGGCCTCGAGGAAGGTGGCATGAAACAACCTGCACATGAATCCAAATCGAACCGTAGGCCCTGGGCGTCTTGGCGTCTTGCAGTAGTCGCCACCATTGGCGCGTTGCTAGTTGTGACCCAATTGACCAGCTACTCGCCCCATTTCCACGCACACATCGCCAAGCACCGCATTCTTCGCAGTCTACAGGAGCAACCGGCACTTCGACTATCGTTTGAAATCAAGCGCAAGGCCATGTACGTCCACGGCGCGTCGACCTTCGACGTTGTTGCAACTCCAGCACCACAACGCTCCAACGATAACACTATGGTTTACAACGGAATGGCATCGTTCGAGAAGGACGGCCACATCCACGAATACTCTCTCGTTGATGGCACAACGTACTATACAAGTCGTCCGAACGGTTCACCGGTACCCGAGGCGGCCGCTGGATGTTTACCGGCCGGTTCGGTTCCACCTATCGGTAGCGTCTTGAACGCCATTCACAGCGCTACGACAGCTCAGTCCGGTGGTGCGAACAGCAAATGCCCCGGTGGCTCCGTTATGGTCTTCCAATTTGCAGGCGAAGACTTCGTACTGTGTTCGAGTCAATCGGTTCAGGACGGATTCCAGATCTACGGCAAGCACCTGGACATTGGCGTCAAGTACGAACAAACCGCCCCTGTTATTGTGGCTCCACGTGTACCGACGGCGGCGTTGGCCTCATGTGGGAAGGCTCCGTTCGGTGAGCGTATCGCCCCGTCCTTGCCGTCGCTGCTTACCCGGTCCTTCTCCGAGTGGAGCCACCGTGCCTTACGTGCAGAGGAATCCCAGGGTTTGTTCGATAGCGCGTGGGACCTCATCACCGACAGCAGTTGTGGCTGCAAGGGTGCTCAACGCGCCTGTGTGTTCGTTGCCGGTCTCAGTTCATACGATGATAAAGGATTGACCGAGGACGACCCGGAAGGCTACTTTGGCGATGAAATTGGAGACCATTCGCCCTGTTGTTCGAGCAGGAAGTTTATCACATTGGCTACGAAGGAGAACTCGTGGAATGACCCTGTATTCCAGCAACGTCTAGTCGATTTGGTAGTACAAGTGAGCGGTACGAGTGATCCAGCGACGGGAACGATTAAGGACACCATCTACGTTGGTCATTCGATGGCGAATCTCATGCTGGCTGGAGCTATTGCTAATAAGAAGGCCTCTCTTGATCCGTCCTCGACTTGGGTGGCAGCCAGTGCCCCAATGGAAGGAAGTATGGGCTCCAACTACATCCAGGAGTCGTGCAATGGTCAGCAAAGTGGCTTCGTTGCTAGTATTATTGAGCTACTGGGCGACTGCCCCGCCAATACCGGAGAAACGTCTCTGGCCTATCAGGGCTCGAACATGTCGTCGCAGCCTTTGAACGATGCCTACGCTAGTGCTCAAGCTGTGTACGTCGAGAATGTGGACGCTGTTCTGTGCAGCGACAGCTATACCGGTTTGGTGACCGTGAAGGCCGCTATCTACGCGTTGGCTGGTAAGATCTTACCTCACCATTCCTCGGAAAACGATGGTATCGTGGAGTATTCGAGCTGTACGATGGGCCTGCCGCTGGACAGCTTCGATAACTCGTACGAGAGTGTTCGTTACAGATCCGCTCTGAATCACGTGGACACTTCATTCCGGAACGGTGACGGTGTCTTTAGCGACTCCAAGAAACCTTTAAAGTGGTTTGAGTGTCTCTTGTAGGTAGAACACCCACATTTACCCGTACTGAAGTTTTGTTGTAATGGATGGAAATGTCGAACTTGGATGTATCTAACCAGTTCGAGTCGTCAGCTTCAATGACACAGTCACACTCAGGACAGCAACCCACAACTTTCTTCTTGTGGACAACGTACCATCATTGAATGTACAAATCGAATTGATTGTATTTTTTTTTTCGTTCACGTTCTCGAGCAAGTGATACGACGCTGCTAAGTTGAATCTTGCTAACACAACACTCCATAATGATAAAGGATTGTTTAGTAAAGAGCAGAAACGTTCGAGGCATAGCCTTACTTTGAAATAATAAAAAGATAATGTTAGAGAAAAAAGTGATCAAAACTTACAGGCCTGGTCTCTGTAAGTGTAGCTGCAGACGGCATGAGACGATTCCTGAGCAGGATACCGATTGTCTTGACTTAGAAGTGTTCTAAGCTAGAACACCTGAGTTTTTGGAGATGCACGATCTACTTGACAGTGGAAGTTCTAACCAACCGATCAGCAAGTTTACGTGTTGCATAGTAAGTTACAACATTGATTCTCATCGCCATTGGCGGGCTGCACTAAGGAGGTATCTAGAGCTTGGACGAAACAAATAGCGCAGTGTGTTTACCATTCGAGCGTTGTGTGTAATTGGGCGTAGCAGTGAAACAAACACCAGGTCACCTGGAGTTGTGCCCTTCGTGTATCCATTGACGCGTTTTATGCGTACAGATCAGCATGGAACCCAAGTTGCCCATGCAATAATTGCTCGAGTAACGTTAGCGTTCGAGCCGTCCTTCACAAGGTGAGAACCCCAGAACAACTTGTTAGTGCTTCCTGGTCTCTCCGAGGATCTTTTATTCGAGTTAGAACGAGCTACATGTGAACGATGCAATGGCGTACAAGTGCAAATGTAAGCTTACCTTTCGATCCCGGTGTTGGATTATTCGCTACGATAACGGCCGTCATATGTGCACGTCTTGATCCATTGCCGTAGCGCCCCTTTTACCTTATTGGGACGATCACTTGCGCTGTTCGGACGATCAGAAGCAGTCCGTTGGCTCCTCATCGCCTTCTGCACGCTCTCATTCTCTCACTTGTCAATCGGAAGACTCGATATCATCCCTTGGATTAAGATGGTTGCCTCACGATACCTTTCCACATTGGCCACAGTCCTAACAACCTTCGGAGGCTTCGACTTGACCTGTGCAACATCCGCTTTACCGTCAATCAAGCTCGGCTTCAACCTGCACCGATCCACCATGGCACTCTACGGTTCCACGTCCTTCGATGTCTACGTCAAGCCTGTGCTCACAGGCAGCAACGTCACGTTCGACGGCAAGGCCACCTTCGAGCAGGACGGTGTCACCCACAACTTCTATCTGGTTGACAACGTGCCGTTCCACGAGATCATCAGCGAGAACGCCTCGACCAGTTGCCTGCCAATCGACACCATCCCAAGTGTACCTGCTATTGTCCAGGCCTTTGCGTCCGCTTCTCCTGTCTCCAGCGTTGCCACCGATCAAGCCATTTCGTGCAATGGCACCTGGCTCAGCACTACCTTCGCTGGTGAACCATACGTGTTGTGTACGGACAGCAACTTCGTTGTCTATGGTGAAGATTTGAGCGTATCATTCGAGTTTTTGTCGGAAGATGTGGCGATTTCCAAGCCGGTAGATGCCCCAGTTGACTGCGAAGTAGTGACGGACAATTCGGTTGAACTCTCTTCTCTTGAACACGTATACGGAAGCACATTGAAGAGCTCACGACGCACATTGAGGGAAGAAGCAGGCGCTGCTCGGCTTGCTAGTTCTACGTGTGCGTGTCGAGGAACTCCTCGCCCTTGTCTGTTCTTCCACGGCATGGACGTCAAGGCGGACGGTGGTATCGTGGACGAATTCTCCTTCTTCGGTGACATCAAGAAGCACGCTCCATGCTGCTCTTCTTTCCACTTCGCCGTTTTAAACACAGTCGATTACGCTTGGTATAACGATACGCTCCAACAGAAGGCTTGTGACGCAGCGATGAAGGTCACTACGGGCAAGACGGACAGTGGCTTGACAGAGATCAATGACGTTATTATCGTGGCTCATTCCATGGGCAACAGTATGTTTGCTGGAGCTTTGGCGACGGGTAAATGCTCCATTGGGCGTAACGTAGACTGGGTGGCACTGAGTGGCCCGATGAAAGGAAGCATGGGGTCCGACTTCCTCTACCAGATCTGTGGAGTAGATGGCAAAGACGACACTCTCTTGGCCAAGTTTGGAGGTCTCATAGGCCAATGCCCAGGAACGACGACGCGTCGGTCGTTAGTGTATGATGGAGGCGACTACTGCGATGCTGCTTGTTCTCTTCGGTATGCGGCGGCACGTGCAATGCACAAGAAGTACGTGACTGCCGGGATCTGTGGGACGACGTACAATGGCCTGTTGTCGAAGGAATATGCTGGTTTATTGGCTGGTGGCCTACTGATCCCTCACCACTCGTCCAAGAATGACGGAATTGTAAGTATTATGAGTATTTTGCTGTACGAATGCTTTTCTAACTGTACTTTGTTGGAATTATCAGGTGGAGTTCCAAAGTTGCGTTGGAGATTTAGATGCGTCCAAGTTCGACACGACTTTTGCTAGTACTTGGTACGCAGCGAAATTGAACCACGCAGACACAACATTCCACGACGGTGACGGACTGTTCAGTAGCGCACAAAAGCCTTTGAAGTGGTTCGAGTGTCTGCTCTGAGACGAGTCCAATGCCTATGATCTAAGCTTCAATTAAAAACCTGTGCTACATCTCAACGTATTGACTTGAGGCTTATGGACTTGGTGGCATTTAACCCCAAAACTTTGCAGGGTACAGCTCCTACATGTACTGGTAAACATTCGCTGCGCTTTGAGGGAAGGTGCAATGGTAAACAAGCTGCAAGATACACTGATCCAGTGACAGACTTCCTTCGGATACCGAAATTCCTGCGGGAAAACCCTGGACACTGCTCTCCAAGTTGGAGAGCCCTAGTCTAGGGCCTAGAAGATACATGTACCGCCAAAGACCAAGGCGTTCCGCCGCCTTCGCGTCTGCAATCGAAAGGATGGCATCGCAGCTCGTGAGTAATAGCGGCAGACGTCGACGAATGTATCCAAACCTTGACGTTTTTTGCACTCAACTTGTGTGTCAAAGCGCGTTCACATGTCAGTCGAACCTGAGCAATCACTTATATCTGTCAGTGTCATTTCACCCCTACATAGAAGTTCACGTTTAAATGAATTCTGAAATCAAATATCTTCAGATACTTGCTTAGTTGAAGTCAACACATTAAAAGGGGTCATCTCACACGCGTTATCAAGCCTTGATTCACGCCTTGCAGCTCGCCAGGATGGAGGCCCCTAGACGAACATGCAGACGTGTTTCATTACGCCATTTACTACGTGGGGCTCAAGACTCCTTTCTCCAGTTCAATATGAAGATTACTCGTGCTCTTGCTGGGATCGCAGCCTTTGTTGGCTTGGATGCTGTCAACGCCACGTCTTCGCTACCCTCGATCAAGCTCGGCTTCAACATCCAGCGGTCCACAATGCAGGTCTACGGCACCTCGAGCTTCGATGTCTACGTGAAACCCGTGCTGAATGGCGCCAACGTCTCATTCGACGGCAAAGTCACCTTCGAGCAGAACGGCACGACGCACAACTTGGTGGTTTTGGACAACGTCCCGTACCACGAAGTCATCAACAGCACTGGAGATTCCACGACTTGTCTGCCTACGGAGCTCTTCCCAAGCGTTTCGGACATCGTCGAAGCCATCGCGTCTGCTACTGCAGTTTCCACTGTCAACACGGACCAGACAATCTCCTGCAACAACGGCACGTGGCTCAGTACGACGTTTGCCGGCGAGTCCTACGTGCTGTGCACTGGTGCTGATGCCGATGACGGGAACTTCACGGTCTACGGAGAAGACTTGAGCATTTCCTTCCAGTATCTGGAGGAAGATGTGACTATCTCCAAACCAACGAACGCTCCTAGTGACTGTAGCGCCGTGTCGGACGGATCCGTGGCGCTCTCGTCGCTCGGACAACTGTACGGGATCACGATGCCCAGTTCACTTCGCGCTCTGAAAGAAGAATCCGAAGCTGTGCACCTCGCGAGCTCCACTTGCACGTGTCAAAGTACTCCTCGTCCGTGTCTCTTCTTCCACGGCATGGATGTTAAGGCGGACGGAGGTATCGTCGACAGCTATTCGTTCTTCGGAGATATCAAGGAACACGCCCCGTGCTGCTCGTCTTTCAGCTTTGCCATCTTGAACACGGTGGACTACGAATGGTACAACGACACTCTGCAGCAGAAGGCCTGTAATGCGGCCATGAGCGTGAGCACGGGCAAGACCGACAGCGGATCCACCGAGATCAACGACCTGATCATCGTCGCGCATTCCATGGGCAACAACATGCTGGCGGGTGCGTTAGCGACTGGCAAATGCTCAATTGGAAGCAACGTCGACTGGGTGGACCTCAGCGGTCCTATGAAAGGCAGTATGGGCTCGGACTTCCTTCACCAGATCTGCGACGGTGGCAACGTGTGGCAAAACATTTTGGCAGAGCTCGGAGGACTCATTGGTCAATGTCCTGGCACCACCACGCGCCGATCTCTCGTGTATGACGGCGGCAACTACTGCGACTCTGAATGCTCCGCTCGTTATGCTGCTGCTCGAGCTGTTCACAAGAAATACGTGACGGCTAGTATGTGTGGAACGACGTACTCGGGGCTGCTTTCCGGTGAATACGCGGGTCTGTTGGCTGGAGGCTTGCTCATCCCTCATCACTCGTCCAAGAACGACGGCATTGTAAGTTCACTTTTCGATATATCCTGTTGGTTCTCAGTGTAACACATTCTTGGTCTTTTTGTAGGTGGAGTTCCAGAGCTGCATCGGAGACTTGGACTCTTCGTTGTTCAAGACCACGTACTCAACCACTTGGTACGCTGCTGCTTTAAATCATGCCGACACCACGTTCCACAACGGCGAGGGGTTGTTCAGTAGCGCCAAGAAGCCCCTCAAGTGGTTCGAGTGCTTGCTCTAGTGTAATGTATCACAACTGGTTTGCCACTGCAAGGAATCGAGAGAGACCTGGCCGTTGCTTTGTGTATTCCTGTGGCGTTGTATCGTGGCTGATGGACCTTGTCGTTGGGGCTGAATTGCTGATCCAATCTTCCTTTAACTGTTGGTGCTGGGGTGTCCGCGTGGTTCTCCTTTGAATCTTCATCTCGCTTAGCATCGTTGCAGCTGAATCGTGAGAGCGCTCTGTGTTAAGACTTAGACGCCAGGGAATTGATTGGTCAGCTAAACTGCCAAGACGTTGTCCTTCCGTTGTGAAAAATGAAGTTGCTCCACTTTCAAATGTGACTGCAAGGATTGGTGAACTCCCCTTATTACCGCCAAGCACTGACAGGATCCGAATGGGCTCTCCACTTCGAGCCAACCAGGTGCAATCAATTAACACGAGCGAAGGAAGAAGACTTTTCATATCGATACACTCTGATGTAGAGTGTTTCGATAACTTCTGAAGAGCATCTAACTCCGAGAAAAGTGTATCGAAATTGTAAATGGTAACTCGACCTACAGTAGAATTTACAACAATTTAGTTTGGTAGTATTGAACTCAAAACGCAACGGGTATCAAAACATGTCAGACCTTACCTTGGCCATCACCGACGCAAAAAAGGTTGCCACAGTTCGGAAAACCAGAAATCCATGCAGTAGCACCAATAACATCACCGTGTGCATTGTACTCTTTCGAATATTGCCTCGTACATTGCTGGTCGGATGGGGCTACATACGGGAGGCTCAAAATACGTTGATAGCCGTACGGGAAGACCGGCGCGATGGCTTTACAGGCCCAGATCGTCAACTGAGGTGGATTTCCTTCTTCTACCAGCACGAAATACGGATACGGGTCAAGATACACCACTGGACCAACGAGAGGTGTTTTTAATCTCGCTGATTCACTGTGTGCGGCATCAAACTGAGTTTTTACAGCACTATCACAAGCAACGACAGTGCCGCCTTTCAGCTTCCACACGCAAAATGTGCCGTCAAACGGTGACACCGTGACCAGATGCTGGAGGCCGTTGTGGATATCAATTGCAACTGCATCAAGATTGTCACTGCCTTCCCGCGAAATCGTCATCTGTTGTCTCATGCTTTGCCTGGTTTGCGCTTTCTTGATAAACGCAGCTAACGTGGTTGGCTCCCTAACTGTAGAATTCTTTCTTGCCGACGACAATTTCCCGGTAGTATTGGGAAGGGGAAATGCATTGTCTAAGACTTCGTCGGCTTTGTCCGCAGTGATTCTGCCTGTGTGAGCGTAGTCGACTGAGTGAAAAAGCCTCTTGAACGCTTCATCGAGCGGCTTCGGAAGCTCTCCTTTTTTATTTCCAGACATTCCAATGCGATTGTTGCCCAACCGTCGAAGGCCTTGCCAATGATTGAGTGTATGAATCACCTCAAAGTTTGTCGAGAGTGATATCAAAACTGTACCATCAAATGAACTAGAGACAATTTGGCGCGACCCTGTAACCCACCGGACAGCTGCGACTTCTGCTGAATGGAGGCGCTTGGAAAGAATCACAACACCACGGGGTAGCATAGCACGCGCTACAGTTCCTTCTTCAGTCCCAATAATACACGAGTACTGATCTTCAACCAACGCCACGCAGGTCAAATGAGTATTGAGAGATACCTTATCCCGATGCACAAGCTTTCCAGAACGTATTGCCCAGGATTGGAACTCTCGAGGTGTTATAATCACTATCGAGCGGCTTTGCCCGTTAAGCACAACGGCAATTGGTTTCAAACATTCCTCGACATCATTTCGTTCAGCTCCGCCATCACCTCGCACAGAACGAGTTTTCCTCTGAAGCTGAGTAACATATTCCTCTTTATCCAGCAGGTCCACGAAAAAAATAGTCGAGTGCGCGATAGCGATTCGTTTTCGAAATGGCATGTAGCACATGGCGCGCATCGGTCGAATCAGTGTTCTAGGCAATGCGTGGCCCTTCACGTACGCTTCTCGGTTAAAGGCTCGAACAGGAGCAAACTTGCGTAGATCCCAGATTTTGATCAGGCCGCTTTCATCAGCTGAAATAACTTGTTGGGAGTCTGGAACGACTTCAAGTCCGATTAACTGGTGGTCGTGGCCCTTCAATGATCCAATCTTCTGCTCGAAGTGAGGGCTCCATAGATTCACGCAATGATCCATGCCCCCGCTAACAAGATACCCCTTGTCTGCACAATACTTTAACATCGTCACTCCCTTGCCATGTCCTTGTAAAGCTTTTCCGATGCGTTCGACCCGTAAATCGAGAACGTAAATTTTCCCGTCCATACAACTAGTTGCCAGATGCGACGTGTTTGTGATAGCAACGATGTCAGTCATGACTTCATGCCCCTTCTGGAAAAACGAGTGAATACACGACAGGGTCTCCAAGTTTGATACGTGCACCTGTCCGTTGGTGGAGGAGGAATAAAGTAATGGGGTTGCTGGATTCTGATCGACTTCCAGAGCTGTTTGGGCGGTTTCAGTTGGAATTTGCTGTGAAAAGCGAGGTATCAGCGCAATAGGATACCAAGCAAACTCATGCGCATTCATGAAGCTACAGTACAAAATAATACCTGGCGTATTCGAAGCTTCTCAACGTCGTACAAGGTAATCACTGACGAAGTAGAAGCTGTTATCACGTAGCGGCCAACTGGGGAATACACTGCATCCAAGACACTTACACCCCTGACACAATTCTGCAAACATTAGCAGTCCTCATAACAACTTAAATAAAAAGACGCAAAACAGATCATACCTGGACGGGCAATTGAATTCACTCACAACAGTATTGCTAGAGGCATCAAGCAGTCGAAAGCCTTTCAATCTTGTATCTTGTAGAAATAGCCTATCAGCGCCTTCAAAATAATACTATACGATATGAGCTGACGTTCAGATTTAAATGCAAACTACATTACCATTCCGTGGAGTTCTGCGGAAAGGTTGAGTGCATCTGTTTGGTACGCCTGGTGCCATCGATAATTAATCATACTTTCTAGCTAATTGAACTTGAATTTGTAGCGAGAAGAACCCTTACCTGTTGCGAAGACGTATCTTCTTCGGGAGAGCACATGTCTACAATAAACGAAGAGCGATAATGTCAGAGAAATAAACGACAGATAGCACACACTTACGTACCGGATGTCTCTAAAATCGTTGAGCTAAAGTTCTCCCAGGTTAGAAATCCTGTTCCATGAAGATCAGCTTGTTGATATAGACAACTGAGCTCGTGCGTCATTGCCACCTTACACCACAGACAATTAGTAAATGGTTTGAACTTGATCTCATGAAGCACAAACCTGTTGCTCCCACTCTAACTCCTGTGCGTTCAGAGCGTAGAGCATCTCAGCAGTGAAATCCTTCTCGTTTAAGCGTCCACATCTTTCGAAGACTAAACGCATCGCAGCCATGCCGTCTTGGTCTACACATTCCACAAGTGTTAGCACTTCAAATTCCTTAACTACGCAATTGTTACCAACCTAGGGTCAACGATGGATTGACTGATGCTACTTGCTGCTGCTTGCTCATTGCCCTAGAGAGTCCACATGACTCTTGGCGAATTTGCTTGCTCAGGGTTATACGTTTTTCCCGTTTATCCCTTACAATGGAACTCTCACGAATCTTTGGAAAGTAGCTCGTTGTCTCAGCCACGTAGCGATCTTTCACATCGTGGAATCTCTTTGCCTCACTGGTAGCAGGCCGAGATATCACGAAGCGGCGAGATCCAGTTTGAAAAGCTGTTGGTATCTACAGGGAACAAGTCTGGTAAGTATGTGAAGATCTTAATAGAGATGAAACACAGAATTCGCTGACCTACCTCAGTAGGATAATAAATTGCCCTTCTATCAAGTCGACTTGGTCGCCTCGATCCCTGGGCAGAAGACGGAGGTCGTGGAAGCATAGCGTTTCTGAACCTTGGGACAGAGAATCTGGACCCGTCGTTTCAATTACCACTCAACTTGGGACCGTTACTGTAGATGCATCAGGATAATACACACCTCGAGACCTTATTCGCCAATGCATTCATTGGACCCAGCTCTCTATTTTCCTTTGAAGAAGTATCCGATATCACCTATTGTGGTGAATGGATAACAGCAGATTTGAGAACATCGTCGACCAACTCGGTCTGTTTGTTCTTGGTGATCAACTCCATTTCTATCTGCTCGAACGCAGCAACATAGTTGTACTTCACGTAGCCCAGCCTGCATTGTTAACAGAATATGCGCCAGAACTTAGAAAGTAGCAGCATAACGACAGTTATTGGGGAAAACCTCACTTTTCGAAGAGCTTGATGGATGCGCCGTTCGTCTCGATGATCTTGCAGACGAATCGGGTGACCTTGAGCTCCGACGTAGCTACACAGGGAGAAGCAGCAACGTATCAGTAATTTAACCCTTTACTCAGCACCCCTTTAGCCACTCATACCATAAGCCATCATGAGCTTCACTGCTTCCTCGGCAAAGCCCTTGCGGCGATACTTCTCCTCAGCAATCATGATCTCCATCTCGCACGCGAGCGGGTCATCGTAGTCGTTAAAGAACAAATTAACGTCCCCAGCCATGCCTACAACATGTAAATAAGTTATTCTAGGTCATATTTTACCCTCAACAGTAATTGTAACTCACGATCAACTGCACTCTTGTCCATGTACGACACTCCAGGCTTGCCATCACCTTCATCCTTGGCTAGTACGATAAATGTACACTCTATAAAACAAAATAATAAACACAATAGAAGAAATGCTTAGTCCTAATGGCATAACTCAAGAGTTAACCACCCTATTCCGCACTCTTGGCATCTTCTCGCCATGACTTCTGCATCTCAAATTCCTCCTCAATAGACAGAGGTTCAGATGCCGTCATCTCTGTGACATAAATATAAATTAAATATGAGCCATTACCCCACTAGAAATGAACAAATTGAGTACCTTGTAGCCATGGGTCTTTCATCCAGTTGTGGTACTTGGGCACATGCTCCTTCTCGTACGGCACCAGCGTCACCTTCTGTCCAGCCTACAGTACAAATCACACAACAATATTCTTCATAAATAATAGAGCTTTAAGCATTGATAGAGGTTCATATAGCGTACGATGACGACGCCAGCGTTTGCCTTCATTTTGACCGCTAAAACCTGCCCAACTTCAAAAAATAAGACAATGATGTGGTGCACACTAATGAACAAATTGGTGTGGGAAACACCAAAGTATTATCTTCTATGACAATCACTCTTTGAAATGCTTGGATCAACATCTGACGACGCACTTGAGGCGAAGATTGCGGAGGTTTTACGCGTCCTCGTTCAGCACAAATGGCTTCAGGTGATAATCCGTGCTTTTATCGTCAGAATGATACGTTGGGTTGTGTCTGTATTGACGCTGGTGTGTAGGTAGACGCAATTGAAGCCATCTCATTGACGAGTATGAGTCTACATAAGCTGGTGGAGCATCAGAAGTTGCTCCGACTGGCGGTTCGGGTCGGTGGGTTTCCACCCGCATATAGGTTTCAGTATGTGACGTATCAATCTATTATATAGTTGGTGGAGCTGACGTCTTGTTGAAGGTATTGGCTGCAAGCTGGAGACGTGAAGACGCTGATGAATGAGATCCCTGCTGGACTGAGCAGTACGGAACACTACCTCAGGCAGGCAGGGATTGCAACTTTGGAAGACAAAGCAGAGCTGGAGACTACGGGAGTGGAAGGAGAAATTGATCGAGATATTGAGCGCACATTTCCTGCGAATCCTTTCTTTTCGGAGGAAGGTTGGTGGCGAGTTATGCGCTTTGAGATTGTAAAGTGATATTTATTTATTTTATGAAAGGGGACGGTAGAAGGCTGCTGGGAAATGTGTTAAAGGCAGTTGCACTCCATGCAAGTGACATTGGCTATTGCCAGGTAAATACCAAGTGGATGTCAAGACTGTACTTTGTAAAAAGGCTAACAAAGTCGATGTGTTGAAGGGGATGAATTACGTCGTCGCCGCGCTATTGCTTGTGGTGAAGGATACTCCAGAGTTGAATCTGGAAGGACTGTCGGATCAAGAGGCCGTGTTTTGGCTAACCATTTCCTTGATTCGGCACAAGGGAATGGCAGATCTTTGGAGACACAAGATGCCAGGGTTCGTTCATACGGGAAATTGGAATTGTCTTGAAGTTGAAAGGGCTCATTTTGTGAATGGCCTCATTATCCAGGTTATCGCAGTGTATCTACCTTTTTCAGCAGCTTTTGCAGCTTCACTTCTACGATCTATCGGCACACTTTCGGCATATTGGTATGCATTCAAGTGTTCTTGTCACTCAGGTAAATAAGACCAGATCCTCATCATGCTTTGTTCAGCTACTTACGCTTTTACTCCCGGGTTACAGTGGTTTGTGACGGTGTTTGCTCGTGTGCTTACCATTCCCACACTCGCGCGAGTATGGGATCTGTTCTTAATTGATGGCTGGAAAGCTGCATATCGAATCGCTCTTGCCATCACTGCGGAGTTGCGGCCAAAACTTCTTGCAATGGTAAATTAGCGCAAACGAAAGGTAACTCCTGTCACTTCTAACAGTTCTGTCGCTTGTTGTGATAAGGATATGGAGCAGTGTAGCGAGTTTTTCCGTAAGAACCCCAAATTGGGTCTGGAGGAAGCGCTTAACCCGGATGTGTTACTGGAGCGAGCACTGGCCTATAAAGTGACTCGCAGCAGTCTTACACAGTTGAAAGAAGAGCGACATCTTGAGGTACGATACTTGTAAGCTGATCACCAATCATGAACATCGTGTTAAACTAATTTTCTACACTCGTACTTGATTTGTTCTCGCAGTACCTCAGACTTCGCCTGCAACAAAAGCCGCTTTCAGACGAGCATCGTATGCTGTTTCCTACACTTGAGTATGACGAAGATGTTGCTGCCAAACGGAAGTCTCTCGAGTTAATCCGCTCTAAGCTACAGCGCTTTGATACTGATGTCGCGAGTGATACAGTTTTCCTTCAACACAAGATTGAAGCAGCGGAGAAGGCTCAAGCCACGGCGATGTCAGTCCGATATGCTATAGCATATGAATTATCGGAGGCCGCAATTGAGTTGAACGAGCGTATCGAGATCAAAAACCGTCTGCGATCAAAGTTCCGTAAGCTTATGGCGACGGCAATCACCGAGGCAACCACTGGATCCACGGCAAGCGCTACATCTTCGGTATTTTCCACGTGGTTCAATCCGTTCGACTTCATTAACGAACGAATGGCAAGTTGCTTTGAGCGGCTTCCGCTGATTTCAAGCTACATTGATACTGGAGACGAGCTGCAGGGAGGTGATAATGACACTGACGACGAAGAAGATGCAGAAGCAGCACGGAATTTGAAGCATCTCGAGATGTTGGTGCCACAGTTGGCAGCGGAGCTGCGTCTATTGCAGCGTTCGCTGGCCTACAATGAGCGGTTTTTGCGTCCCATGCTACAGCGAACTCGGCGGCTCCAGCGTGACGCTCAACTGGCACGGGTTGAAGTGGAGGAGGCACAAGTATTCAAGGACAGATTGGCCGACCAGTTGTTGCAGATCATGCTGACAAGTGAGAAGCTCAAGAACGAACGAATGCAGCAGCTATTTGCTGAGGTCGACAAGAGCGCTAACAGTGCTTGAGCAGCATGAGCTATGCGCGATAAAAGTGGGAAGTATCTACTGTATTACTACCGGTGTGGAAGCAGGCACGCGCTACTGTAAAAGTCAAGTGACGCCACAAGCTCTTCCTTGGCAACAAGCGAGCGCCCCTCTCCCTTTATGCATGCTTGGTTCCGTTCTGTTGTTTGTCCAGAGGTGGGCTTCACCCACTCCTATGACAAAGACTTATTCGTCCTCCGTCACGACATCAGCATCAGCAAACTCAGCCGCCACAGCAGGCTCAGCAGCGACAGGAGCAGGCATGCCCGGACCCCACATAGACGAAGGGAGCTCCGAAGCAACACCACCGAGGGACGGGAAAGCATCCTTGTCGCTGGCGTTGAACTTCTTGTTCTTGTTCGCCTTCTTCTTAGGGGAAGAGGCCTTAGCAGGCTCAGCGGCCTCAACAGCAGCCTCAGTGGGCTTCTCAGCCTTGGCACGCGACGTCTGCTCATTGAACCAGACCTTCTTTTCCTTCACGGCAGCCAGCGACTCCGACACAGCAGTCGCAGAGGCAGGAGGCAGCAGGCCAATGGTGCTGAAAGCTTCCATCTGAGCAAGCGGCAGGACCAGCTTCGTGGGCTTCTTCGCCTTCTTGCCCTGGCGGCCCTTCTTGCCCTTCTTACCACCGCCAAGCATCATGAAGTCCTCCTCCTTGCGTTGCAGGGGCTTCATGCCGTCAAGCTCAACGGGAGCGGCAGCAGTCTCAGCCTTCTCGTCCTGCACCTCCTTAAGCTCCTTGGCGTAGGTCTTCTCAAGGAAGGTAACAAGAGCATCGCAGAGGTCCATCTCGTCCTGGTACGGGTGGATCTTAGCCATCTCCTTTTCGTAGTCAGCAAGCTTCGCCTCGTACTCGGCCTTGCGAGCCTCCTCTTCCTTCTGACGTTCCAGCTCCTTCTTCTTGCGGACAAGACGGATGTTGTTGTAGTACTTGTCGTTGGCCTCCTTGAACTCCTTACGCAGAGCCTTAATGGCCGTGAACTTCTCATCCAGCTGCTCCTTGATCTCCTTGCGCTCCTTAGCAAGAGCAGGGAACTTGTCCTTCTTGTTTTCCTCCTCGTTGAGACGGTAGAGCTCGTCCAGTTCCTTCTTCTGCTCATTGAGTTTCTCCTGAACAGCGTCAATCTCCTCGTTCTTCTTGGCCTGCAGAGCACGAGTCTCCTTAATGCTCTCGTTCTGCTTCTCCACAACTCCCTGGTCTCCCGAGAAGGCAGAGATCTGCTGCTTTTGAGCCTGAAGCTGCTCGATCTCCTTGATCACGCGCTTCTCCTCGTTCAACGACATGGAGCTGGTCTCCTGCTTGTGCTTCAGCTGGGAAATAGCATCGTCGTACTCGGCTTCCGAGTTAAACTTGAGGTTCGCACGGGCGCTACGCTGGGACTTAATGGTCGAGTCCTTCTCGTCGCGGGTTTGACGCAGACGGGCCGTGATCTGGTTGCGTTGCTGGATCAGGTTCTCCTTCTCGTTACGCAGGGCTGCGAACTTAGCCTTGGCCTCCTGGATAGGGCCACCGAAGCCGCCGCGGTTCGTCTTAAGTGCGTCCATTTCGGCGCGGATGACGTTCGTGCGCGCCTGCAGCTTCTTGATGGCTGCGTCCAGCACGTTGATCTTGGCGTCGTGCTCGGCCTTGTCCGGCTTGGGGAGACGCTCAATCACGTCGGGGATCTCCATCTCCTCCACGGCAACAACAGGCTCCTCACTGCTCATATCTGTCTGGTCTCTTTATGAGGGGGGGATATGAACTTTTGACTGGCATCTGACAGCTTTGCCACGTGGATCGAAATGTACCATATTGATGGTACATTACGTATCGATATGACTACATCAAGTTGAAGTGGAGAAGGAGTTATGGAACCCTTCCAGTCATATCTCAAGTCTTCTGTAAAGATGGCGAAGGCTCCGATGCTTGCGTTGGAGAGTGCGCATAGGATTGCACGTGCTGCTATTAGCTCGCTGAATGTGTCGTTACGTGGGGACTTGGAGGGTATTGTGCCGACGTATTCGTGGGTTGTCATAACGCTCAAGTCGCATATGGCTGCCAGTCATACCGCATATCCGGGAGAGTCTTCAAGTGTTGACAGTTTTATCTGCTTGCGACGGATTTTCATTAACACAAAATCCGCAATTCTGGAGCGAAATTCTGGCCTGGCGATCCGCCTTACGAGCAGCAACAGCCTCAATGGGTCGCGAGATGGAAGCACCTGCATCTACGAGGACAAGCAAAACCTTCAGAAGAGATTTTACAGTTTTTATTCCAAGTGGAGGATGCAGAATTCCGTCATAGTGAGTCAATTGCAGTGATAGAAGAACTCATTCAGACAGAAAATCATGAAAATGAGAGTCCTGGGTTCCGACTTACGATGGAGATTTTAAGCAGACATACGGAAGAGAACAAATGGCCGAGTCGAGTTGTCTGTGGACTGGATTGTCCAAATGGATATGTCAATCTGGCTAGACGCGTGTTTACAGCTAGTGGATCGGAAGATCGACGGATGACCAAGATGTGGATTCCTTTCCAGTTGACGGAGTGTTTTACATCAGTGTATCATTACCTAGAGAGATCAGGAACATTGAAAGAAGTCGCGAAAGTCGCTGGCATAGAGAATTCGACTGTTCCTGTGAAGGAAATGAAGCTTCATTTTGGGTGGAATCCGACAGAGAGAAATTTGAGTAAGCGCCTCCGAGAATTTAGATATTTGATGTGGAATATGACCCATACAGACGCACAAATCCGTGTTTTGCAGCTTAAAGGTCAATGTCTGAGTGATATGACCTTCTTCAGCTCTATTTGTTCTGCTCTACCGTTTGCTGAATCATTGGAGGAATTACGTCTGACATTGCCTTTGGGGGTTCGCTGCGATACACGTAAAATGCTCTGGCGCTGGCTTGCGGCTTCTGTATTCCATTCTCAATCAACGTCAAAGCTTCAGCACCTCGATCTATCCCAGTGCAACGTATCTACAGAAGACGTCAGAGTCGTGATGGACGTGTTGAAACGAGAGTGGGGGTCTGCAATGTTGCAGCTTCTCATAGACATTTCTTACTTCAAGACGCTATCGTTCTCGCACAGCGAGACTACTATGGCTACTATCAAGAGCAACACGAGAATTGAATCTGAACCGGTACGACGGATATTTTCCAAGCCTCTCGTGGTGCTGAAGTATAGTGGTGAATTTATGGTGTTGTACCAACGCGAGGATTGGATTTGCGTTCTCTTACCAGGCTTCGGGTGTGGATTCATCAAGCGGCAGTCTGTCATATCTATTAGGCGTCTACGACGTTCTAGCAAAATGAAGCTCACGTCTCTAAAGCTGAAGACAGAAGATGTTTCAGCAACTTTGTCGCTCCTACGAATAGTGGGGAAACGCCTTACGCGACTGGATCTGGAGTGCGAGGCATTCACGAACGAGCACTTAAAGCAATTGATATCCTGCTGTCCAACGTTAACTCATCTGATTCTGCGATCGGCGCAGTTTAACGACTTCTCCATACTGATCGACGCTTCAGTCACCGGGACTTGTGCAGTATCCGAATTGCACCTGTGGACGCGAAAAATTACGACGTCATGTCTGGAAAACGTAGCCAGAAAACTCTCGAACCCGGAGTTGGCTGGGATATCTAAACTTCGGGAATTGCGTCTACAAACAGGTCTTCTTCAACGGACCGACTTGGAGATTTTACTGGGTCTTCTACAGAAAAACCAGACGCTTCGCTGCCTGCACATTAAGATCGCATTTTATCTCTTCGACGCATATATGCCTCGTTTCCTGGCTCATCGTGGCGATAATCTTCGAGGGGGTGAAGAAGATAAGAGGAAGCTAGGATTTCTGAGTGTGGTGGGGAACCAGAAGACTGGAAAGAGTGCGAGTCAGAGAATTGATGCCGTTCTGTTAGGCAAAATCTTTGAATTTGCCTACCCTGGTGAAAGGTGGATATCGCTGGACGAGTACACGGACAGAATGACCATTCAAGAGGTTGTGGCTCGTACGAATGCTGAACAACATGTGCCATGATTGACTGAAATGCCGATTGGTTTTGGAAAGGAAGGGACTTCCCACCATCGTCGATGAAATTTGTCCAGGTCTGAGGAGAAATAGAACGAAATTCAAGTTGACCGCTAAGGTTGCTACTCAGTCGAGCGTCTCGAAAATTTCGATCACTACTGCACGGACGTCCCGGACTCGAGTCATTTTGTGTATGGCTGACCCCGTTACATCCTCGAATACAAACCACTGCGCTCACTATCGGATGGGTAAGCTGCAAACTGGGTCTTCCAGATCGAATATCGTATTTGGGCTGCTACGAGATCGACATTCCTCTTCAGAGAGTTTCACGTTTAAACGCAGAAGTTTCTCCAGTACATTACTACGTTCTCATGACATTAATCCAAACTTGTAGTCTTTCAAAAATATTCATCTGATCATGTACGAGGTATACGCTATCTAGTATAGTGGTACATGTGAATCATTAATCACATTGGCTAAAATACAATTAATTTGACCCAATTCAAATTGACCCATTTTCCATTTCAATGGCTCGAGGTGATGCCACGCGAAAGTCGCGTCGCTCCGACGGCTTCTCCCGTCGCCGGCGACGCTCCAACAGCTCCGAGAACAACACAACACGTTCCCAAGACGCCGGTGATGGCTCTGATATCGAGATCATCCACGACTTCCGCTCCAAACGAGAGTTAGAAGCCGAGCAAGACGAGGCCAAACTCACCCCAGAAGAGCGCGAGCGATTACGCGACCGTGAGGAGCGCGACGCCTTCGCTGAGCGTTTACGTCAACGTGACGAGGACCGTACTAAGCGTAAGCGTAAGGCCGAGGAGCTGGAGGCTGCTGAAGCCCCGGGGGGTCTCACGACAGAAGAGATTAAGCAATTGGCTAAAAGAGGGACAGTTGATGACGGACAGAGCGCACTTAACGACAAGCTACAGAGACTGAGAGAGCTCAGTAGACAGGAGTATCTTAAAAAGAGAGAGGAGAAGGAGTTGGAGCTGCTGGAGTTCCAGTTAAAGGACGAGGATGTCCTGTTTAACGAGTCGAAAAGGTCGAAAAAGGAGCAGGAGCAGCTGGAACTTAATAAGAGGATCCTAGAGACAGCCAAGGCAAGATCCAAGAAGGAAGAAGTGGAGGGGTATCAGATTCCTGATTCCTATGAAGAAGTGGACGATGAAGGCAACAGAATCAGGAAGAGAGAGGACTTGTTGACGGACAGATACGAGGAAGAAGAAGTGTTCCATACGGAGCAGGAAGTGTGGGAAGAAACACAAGTGAAGATGGCTACCAGTCGGTTTGGGGCGAAGGACAAGCACAAGAAAGTGGAGGAGGAAGACGAGTTTGTGTTCGACGACCAGATTGACTTCATCTCCCAGCAGATGCTCTCGGGGCATCATGTGAGTGATGAGGATGTTAAAGAAGCCAAGAAGAAGATGGAGGAGGCCAAGCATTTGAGTATTCAGGAAGGAAGGAAACAACTACCAGTTTATCCCTATCGGGAGTCTCTTCTGGAAGCTATTCGAAACTATCCTGTCATTATCATTGAAGGAGAGACTGGATCAGGCAAGACAACGCAGATTCCGCAGTTTCTCCATGAGGTTGGATACTCAGAACTGGGTATTATTGGCTGTACTCAGCCTAGACGTGTTGCCGCTATGAGTGTGGCTGCTCGTGTCGCGCAGGAGATGGATGTCAAACTGGGGAATGAGGTTGGATACTCGATTCGTTTCGAGGATTGTACCAGTGACAAGACGGTGATCAAGTACATGACGGATGGTATGCTGTTGCGTGAGTTCCTGACTGAACCCGACCTCAAGTCTTATAGTGTCATGATCATCGACGAAGCCCACGAGCGCACCCTTAGTACGGATATCTTGTTCGGCCTTATCAAGGATATTTCGCGCTTCCGTGACGACATCAAGATTATTGTGGCCAGTGCGACGCTGGATGCGACCAAGTTTAGTGCCTACTTTGACGATGCCCCGATTTTCAAGATCCCAGGCCGCATGTTTCCCGTGGATATTCTGTACACAAAGGCCCCCGAGGCTGACTACCTGGATGCGGCCATTGTGACTGTACTGCAGATTCACATCACTCAACCGCTTGGAGACATTCTCGTATTCTTTACAGGCCAGGAGGAGATTGAAGCTGCTGAAGAGATTTTATTGCAAAGAACACGAGGCCTTGGCTCTCGTATACGCGAATTACTAATCCGACCGATTTACGCGACGTTGCCCTCCGAGCGCCAAGCTCAGGTGTTTGAGCCAACCCCAGAGGGGGCTCGCAAGGTCGTGCTGAGTACGAATATCGCTGAGACGTCGCTGACCATCGCTGGGATTTGTTACGTGATTGACACGGGCTTTTGCAAGCAGACAAATTACAACGCGCAGACTGGAATGGAATCTTTGCTCGTCGCACCAGTCTCCCAGGCTATGGCCAACCAGCGTGCAGGTCGAGCAGGTCGCACTGCTCCCGGTAAGTGCTTCCGTCTGTATACGGCGTGGTCGTACAAGAACGAGCTGGACGAGAATACCGTGCCGGAAATTCAACGTACTAACCTCGCCAGTGTGGTGTTGCTCATGAAATCGCTCGGAATCAACGATCTGCTTCACTTCGACTTCATGGATCCTCCGCCAGAAAAGGCGCTGATCCGCTCGCTTGAACAGCTCTACGCACTTGGCGCTTTGAATGGCTTAGGAGAGTTGACAAAGCTGGGACGTCGCATGGCTGAGTTCCCTCTTGACCCGATGATGTCCAAGGCGCTGCTTGCTTCGGAGAAGTTTGGCTGCGTCGAAGAAGTGATGACGATTTGCGCCATGTTGAGTGTGAACAACTCGATTTTCTACCGACCGAAGGACAAAGCAGTCCACGCTGATAATGCGCGGCTGAACTTCGCGCGTGGTGGCGGTGGTGACCACATTACGTTGATGAACGTGTACAATCAGTGGGTGGAGACGAACTACTCGACGCAGTGGACGTACGAGAACTTCGTGATCATGCGGTCTTTAAAAACGGCTCGGGATGTGCGTGAACAGCTTGAAGGGCTATGCGATCGTGTGGAGTTGGAGCGCACAAGCAATCGCAGCGACCATGAGCCGATTCGCAAGGCCGTTTGTGCCGGGTATTTCTACAACACAGCCAAGTTGGACAACTCCGGCCACTACAAGACCGTGAAGAAGGCACAGTCCGTGCATATCCATCCAAGTTCGTGTCTTATCAAGCTGGAAGAAGTCCCGCGCTGGGTTGTGTATCACGAATTGGCCTTCACAACGAAGGAATACATGCGCAACGTGATCCCTATCAAGTCGGACTGGTTAATGGAACTCGCGCCGCATTATTATAAAAACAAGGAGGTCGAAGACGCCCGTACGAAAAAGATGCCCAAAGGTGTCGGTCGTGCTGGTTAAAACAAATAGGAAACGATATGATATTTGGTCTGAGAGGATAATTAGTTTCGTTTTTTTTCGAAAGTTTAACCAAAATGGTTATGGCAAATCGTTGTGGCATAATCCATCAACTTCAACTTGTATCATAAGGTATGACCGTTTTAATGCCGTTAACTATTCTCATTATCCAAGATTCCTCCTGAAGCGCACGTGGAAATGTTGGCCCTCTCCGATAAATCCAACCTCGACATTGTGACCTTTGCTACCGTCAGTGGTTTAGTTCTCTTCCTCGCTGTTTCAAGGCACAAAAAGCGCCAAGACGATGCTGTTAGGAAGATCCACAGTCCCGACTCGACCCTCCCACTGCTGGGCAACACGTGGGACCTAATTATCCACGGGATAAAAGGAGACATGCACGACTTCACCACTCAAATTGGGAAGCAGTTTAACGCTGAGCCCATTGTCATTCGAGCGCTAGGGATCCCTCTCAACTTGATCTTTTTCACACCTGAAGCATTCGAAGATGTGCTTAAAAATCAATTCCGAAACTTCGACAAAGGGCCTTTCATGTGTGAAAACCTGCGGGATTTACTCGGTGACGGCATCTTCGCTGTGGACGGGGAACCGTGGGTCCATCAGCGGAAAACGGCAAGCAATTTATTCACAATGAGAGCGTTGAGGGATTCTATGACGGTTATTATCCAGCGTCACGCTGCGACGCTGTGCGAACTCCTCAAACGTGCGAAGGAAAACAAGGGAACGCTGGATTTGTTCAAGCTTTTCAACCGATTTACTATCGAAGCATTCGCGGAAATCGCCTTTGGAGTTCACATGGGATGTCTCGACTCAGACGAAGAGCATCCTTTCCAGAAAGCTTTCGACCGCGCGCAACGGGCGCTTCTGCTCCGGTTTACACGGCCAGGCTGGTTCTGGAAGACCCAACGTTGGTTGGGAATGGGGGTCGAAGGCCAACTCCAACGTGACATCCAAGTCATCGACAAGACGGTGTTGGAGATTGTGGAGAAAGCATTGGCTCAAAGAGCTTCGAACAGTGACAAGGGGATAGAGAACAAAGGAAGTGACATCGTGTCCATTTTCCTGGATAAGGTGGATGTTCTTGAAAAAGAACTTGACCCCAAGTATCTACGGGATATCGTCGTGAATTTCCTCATTGCTGGCCGTGACACCACTGCTCAGGCTCTGAGCTGGTTCTTTTACAATGTTTCCAAGAATCCGCAAGTGGAGATTGAGATTCGGAAGGAAATTGAGGAAAAGTTGCCCAAGTTTGGCACTGCTACAATGGAAGATGTGAGCCAACTAGTGTACCTCGAAGCTGCACTGAAAGAGACGCTACGACTTCACCCATCAGTTCCTTTCGAGCCAAAGCAAACGGTGGAAGACACGACACTCTCCGATGGAACGTTTGTACCTGCAGGTTCGGCTATTGGCCTTGCGACGTACGCGATGGGCCGAATGACGCAAGTCTGGGGAGCGGATGCTGAAGAATTCAAACCTGAACGTTGGATCAACGCTGCAACTGGGAAACTTATCGCTGTCTCTGCGTACAAGTTCGCATCGTTTAATGCTGGTCCTCGCATGTGTCTCGGGATGAACTTGGCAATGTTGGAGATGAAATTAGTTGTGGTTGGCTTGATGAGGAACTTCCACATTGACGTGGTGAACCCAGAAGCCGTGACGTACGATTTGTCCTTGACTCTACCAGTGAAAGGAGCTTTGAACGTGAAGGTATCGCAGCCTTGGGCTGCACACGCCTAAGACTGCATGAAAGCATTATCAAGTTTACTACTTCGATAACTTCTGCTAATGAAAATTCTTCACAAAGCAGAGATCTTGGCGTTGAGTTGTCCCTTGATTGGCAACGTGACCGAGATGGCGTACGTTACGTTCTCCGGTTTTTCCAACTGAACGTGATACTTGCTCAATAGAGACGCAATGATCAGCTTCATCTCCAACATAGCGAGGTTCTTGCCCAAACACAACCGTGGACCAGCGTTGAAAGCCACGAATTTGTAGGCCGACACGGAGATGAGTTTGCCCGATTGCGAATCGATCCATCGTTCCGGTTTGAACTGGGCAGCATCAGGTCCCCACACATGAGGCATCCGTCCTAGTGCGTACATTGGCAACCCAGCCATGGCTCCAGCCTTGATAAATGTGCCATCTGACAGTACTGCGTCATGAACGGCTTGCTTACTGACAATGGGGACAGACGGATATAGTCGCAGTGTTTCTCTCAGTGCAGCTTCCACGTAGATCAGCTCACTCACGTCGTCCATCGAGGGACTGCATTGTCCGTTGGATAATTTCGGGAGTTTCGCGTGGATTTCCGCTCGAATCTTGGTTTCTACCTCTGGATTCTGACTGAGGCAGTAGAATAACCAGCTTAACGCTTGAGCTGTCGTGTCTCGGCCAGCGATGATGAAGTTCACGACGATATCTCGAAGATACGTGGGGTCAAAGTGGCTTTCGTCTGCATTTCCAGTCTTTTTCAGGTCGTCCAGGAACAGAGAAACGATGTCTTTGTCTCGTTTCTCGTGTTCCTTAGTGTCCATCGCTCGGTGTTCGAGTGTCTGGGTCACAATGTCAAAGATAGTAGAGTTGATCACGTTCATATCCCGTTTCACTTGTCCTTCAGCCCCGATGCTCAGCAAACGTTGAGTCTTCCAGAACCAACTTGGTCGGAGAAAACGCAGAGCCAATGACTGCTGACTGCGATCGAACGCGGTCTGGAACGGATGTTCCTTGTCGGCGTCCAGGCAGTTCAGCTGCACCCCGAAGCCGATTTCAGTGAATGCCTCCATCGTGAAGCGATTGAGTAGGCGAAACATGTCGATTGAGTCTTTGGTCTCTGCTGCCCGATGGAAAATCCGCTCCAAAACGACTAAATGACGCTGGATAATACTCGTCATGGAGTCCCTCAACGCTCGCATGGAGAACAAATTGCTCGCAGTTTTACGTTGACGATACCATTTCTCGTGGTCCACCGCGAAGATCCCTTCTCCCAGAAGTTCACGGAGATATTCCCCTTTTTTCGCTCCTTTCGGGAAATTGTCGAACTGGTTTTTGAAAACATCTTCAAAAGCTTCCGGAGTGGACAACAGAGTCATGTCTGGCGTTCCTAAAGACTGAAGCAGCACTGGTTCACCCTTCGCTTCTTCGCACAAGCTGGCGATCCAGTCGTGGCGAATTGGGATGTTCCCAATGACGTCCAAGGTGTTACCGAGGAACAGTCTGGTAGTGGACGGACGGACCACCTTTCGTGTTCCGTCTTGACTCTTGTTACCATCGTTAGTAGATAGTAAACGCCACGCTAAAGGGAACACCACGAGGCCAGTCACTACAGCGACAGCAACGCTGGACGAGAGTTTGTCGGTCATACGGTCAACCGTCAGCATCTTGAACGTTTGTGACTCGGAGGGGGGATTTGGGAATGAACGGATATGGGACGAAGGATGGTACGTCAATACTGTAAAATCGATAGAAGGACAGGAAACCCATGGCTTGTGAGGTCAGCTCCATCGATTTGAACTTCTATCGTCATGATACAGACTCCCGTTAGAACCTACAAGGCGTTGGCGAAAACCGCCGGGACAGTTAAACGGTGGGTTGAACGGGACAACCCATGCAGTAACGGATTTTACGAGATTCGCAGTGAACTTGCTGACTTTTAGCGTTTGCTGAGAATGAAGCGATGGGGTTGATGTGGTTATTGATTATGTACCCTTGGCTCAAAAGAGATAGAGAACGTCTCGCGAATCGTGGCGACAATCCCGAGCTGTGATTCACAACTTTACAGTGAGAACGGTCTATATGTACATGTAGAACAGATCAGGGCTCCCGATTATGGCATGGTCTTTTCAATTATTTCTTATGAAATCATAAATATATTTATTTCTTTGATTACCTGGATGTTATTAATAATTTATTTGGTTAAAGAATCATCCGACATGTTTTATAAAATATACCTCTTTATCATTATGTACTTCTCACAACCAACCATGACTTAAGCTCTCTGCTACCAGCACTTCTCTAAGCCAGCTATGCGACACAGCTTGCTCACGTCCTCACTTCTCAATTTGATCAACTCGAACAAAGCCCCTCGCTAAGCTACTATGGTCCTTGCCACGCCCCCCCCCCCCCCGCCACGCCACCTTCACGCCAGCCCAGGTTACTGGGTTCTACTTCCGACCGTGCCGTACCGCCGAGGACGAGATCGTCTCGGAGTACTTCCGCTGTCGTTGTGGTACGATTCGGAAGCAGACTCGCCGGAATGGATACTCCAACCTAATGCAGCACGTCCGTCGGGAACACCCGGACTTTGAGGCTGTTATGCTAACTGCAACTACCGCCGAGACAGGCTCGCTGCTAAACTACGTCCGTCGTTCAGCCCTCAACATATTTGGCTGGCTCGACTGGATTGTCAAGAACGGCCTCCCACTCCACTTCTGTGAGAATGCCGCTGCTAGAAGGTAACCATCATTTAACCAGGTTTAAATATGTAGTTTATATTTAGGCTGGCTAAATTTTGTGCTTATATTTTGTGCTACTCAGATACTCTAATTTGGACCCGATTTGTGTCGAGACACTTCAGCGGGCAATGGAAAGTCTCACTCGGATTGTGGAGCGTCACATCGCACCCGAGATGCCTCAGCGATTTGGCCTCATCCTGGACGGCTGGAGCCACGCGTCGGAGCATTTTGTCGCCGTCTTTGCTTGCTACGAGGTAGACGGCGTCGTAAAGACCCCGCTCCTGTGCATGGCACCACTGCTGAGCGAGCCGGACGAAGATCTCTCTGCGCGCGGACACTACGAGTTCCTAGCTGGCATGCTGCCCCGCGACTTTGGTAAACAGCTGGATGCCTGTCTGTTTATTGTAGGGACAACTGCGCCGTTAATCGGCTACTAGCGACGCTCATTGGCGTGCCGCTTGTTGGCTGTGCTAGCCATCGCCTGAACAGGGCAGTTCAAGTTGATATGGAGCAGTATGAAGACGACCTATCCGGTGTTCAAGCTCTGATGGTGCGCCTACGTACACTCAAGCAGTCGGCTAAACTCAGGTACTTACTGTATTTGGTATTTATTTGTAAAATATGTTGCTAACTATATAGGTTTTATTCTGTATGGCTATATATATTGCAGGTCGAAAACCTCCCTCCGTCCTATAATTCGACAGGACACACGATGGAGCTCAACGTTCAGCATGGTCCACCGGTATTTCAAGCTTCTGGAGCACCTCGACCCCACGGACGACGACATTGTGGACGTCCTTCCCGCCCCATCCTGTAACAAGTGTCTTCTTTTGCTGCTAAAAGACCTAAAAAAGGTTGAGTCCGTGTCCAAGGCACTGCAAGCTACAAGAGTAACATTGCTGGATGTGCGTGTTTGGTTCGACGGTTTAATTGCGCTAAAACCACATTACGCAAGGTTTCTTGGTGTTTTTTCTACTAACACGCTGATTTATTAACAAATTTATACTGGGAATACCGAATAGAATGAGGGATGGACAGCCCCAACGGATTAATTTGACGGTACTGCGTAAGCGTAACCTGAGAAGACATTCGTACGACATTCAAAATGTTGCATGAAAAGGGAACAACAGTTGCATTTCAGGAGTGCGTTGGGTCTATCAATCAATAAATGAGAGCAATATACAGTCGTTTATTGTACGTAGTCACCGTTTACTTGGAAACTGCATCTCCTGGGGGACAAACGTCGGACCGGGACTCAGCAGCAAAGCTTGAACGGATCCAATCGACAATCAATTCGTTGGTAAATGCGCAGACTGAGATCAAGGAAGCGCAACAGCGGGCAGAAGATCGATATCAGAGCTTCCATAGGGCCGTTCCGAACCGGGGTCGCGCCCCGAGGATCAGCCTGCGATTGGCGGACCTGAAGTGCAACTTTTGTGATTACTGCATCAATGCGATCCGAGACACAGATCGCGCGCCGGCCGGGATCGCGGGATCGCAGAGGCGCGGCAAACGCACAGATGATCGCTACAAGCAGGATGGAAGACGAGACATCGTCTCGTGTACGTCGCTGGTATCTAATAGCACTACTTGTTACCGCCGCTGCCATTTACCCAGCAGAACCGAGAGCGTGTATAAAGCGCCGACGCTTGAATTGGAATGTCCACAAGCAGACATTACTGCTGGAAGGCCAATTTAAGCGTTGTTACAGAATGAGTGTGGACTCCTTTGAGCGTCTGTTGATGTTAATTCGGCCGTCAATATCGCGTGATGAGCTCCAGTCTTCTCGGCGTACATCTACAGATCCAATTTCGCCGGAGAACATGCTGCAAATGACGATTGCTTGGCTAGCCGGTAGCAGCTATCACACAATTCGCTGCTTAGGCGGCACGTCTGTTTCCGGTACATATGATGTATTTCGCGATGTCATGGACGCACTTTGTGACTGCCCAGAGCTTCGCATTCAATCTCCCGTGGCGTCCGAACAGCGTGTCCATCATCTAGCTGACAGCTTTGCCAAGATTAGCACGGACGGAATCTTGAGTGGATGTGTTGGCTGTATCGATGGGTGGCTTTGTCAAATAAGGGCCCCGAGTGCAAATGAGGTGCCCGACGTTGCCGCATTCTTCTCAGGGCATTATCAAATGTATGGCTTGAATGTACAGGCTATTTGGGACGCCCACTGCCGTTTTACCGGGTATTGTTTTAATTCTCCTGGAAAAGTGGGAGACTCAATTGCGTTCAAGAAGTGGAACCTAAGCAAGGATATACTTAAGTTACCTCCTGGATTTTACATCGTTGGCGACAATGCGTATCCACTATCAGACTCTTGTTGGTGCCGTTCACGAAGCTGGAGCTCAAAGGCAAGGCGTACTCTGACTTCAACTTCTTTCTCAGTCAACTGCGCATTCGCGTTGAAATGTCTTTTGGGTCGTTAGTGAACAAATGGCAAATATTTTCGCGACCACTTGTAGTTGATTTCAGGAACGTTGGCAAAGTTTTAAAACGTGTATGAAGCTTCATAACTTCTGCATAAACGAGCAACTCAAGAGCCATGACACGGCAGCAACGGTATCAACGGAGTATCATAACCTCGCCGAGAGCTCTTACCAGCCTACCGACAACTTCAATGACGCGGACGGTTTACGTAGCGGCGCACAAGGCCGGATCCTCCGTCAAGTTCTCGTGAATCACATTCAAAATTTCAATCTTCGACGTCCTCGTGTGCACTAGCGGCTAGCAGACCGCTGCTGCTAAAGGCGATTCAAAACTTCCAACTCCAGCTGATCGATCTGTCCTTCTAGTATCAGCTTCCTCTCAGTGCGCACCGCTAGAGCTTTTCCAAGTTCGTCTGCATTAATTCCTTGTTGAACGTACAGTTCACGTAGCTGCTTCAATTTGTGAATAGCTGCAACGTTGCGCTCCAGGATAGCCGTCAGTGTCACCAGCTTTTGAGCAGCTCGTTTCTCTTGAAGTAAAAGTTTTTGCTCCACCCATGTGTCTTCTTGCGTTTTACTGGACTCGTTCTCTAGCAATTCATTCACGGTCTCTATAAGCGCAGCCACCATGTCTGATTGAACTCCTTTGCGCTTCTTTCTATTTTCTTTTTTGGACTTGTGTCCTTCACTTTCTTTGGTTGAATCATCTTCGTCGTCGGAGTACACGTTGGCGGCACAGAACTCCCGTCCAGACCGACGATGCTCGCACCACCGATCCAAGTAGTAGACATCAGCACGCCCATTGCAAAACTCCCAGAAGTCGTGGCTGTTTGCCCAGAAGTTTTGGACCCGGCCTCAGCACGTGCAAAGTTGCTGCTCACCTCCTTCCACATCCTGTGTGGTTTAGCAGCCGAATGCGAAGTCACACATGAAGCATCCACGTCTTCGAACACTCCGTCGTCGGAGATCAACGCATCGTACTCGCCGTTGTCTGTACTGAAGGCCGTGGCAACGTCGATCCAGAAGGTTGAACCGCCCTGGTCCAGCTCATCCCTGCGGAGTTGATGGCCAGTCTCCAAGAACGAGGAAAAGAAGTTGTCGGAGAACAGAATGTTTAGGAGACGGAACATGCAGCCTTTCGTTCTCTTTGCCTCCTCTTCGCGTTGACCTTTTGATCGTTTACGCTGTTGGCGAACCAGCACCTCGACACCTTCTTTGTTTGTATCCCAAGCCTTAAGAAGCTTCACACGGTCTCCCTTGCATGTATTTTTCACGACGTTCAGTTTGCGGGCAGTGCATTCCATCTTGATCTGCTCGAGAGTCCAGTCGTCATAGTTGTCTGACGTTGGCGCGATGATAGGTCGCTTGCGCGCTGTCTGCGGCTCCGCCACAGTCCATTTCAAGCTTGGTGCGTCTGTCATTTTGCTGTTCTGTGCGGCAACTTCAGCCATCAAGAGGTACCAGATTCGTGGTACAAAATCGTCTGGAGCGCGATATGGCTCGGAATGGCAGGATCGCGATCCGTTCTAGCCTTGAAGCATTTACCCTACCCACTCGGGGCGCGACCCCGGTTCGGAACGGCTCATAGTCAGTGTGTGCTTTATTTTGTGCGTGGCGGTCACGAGGCGTCTAGCAACAGCGGAGTACAAACTGTACCGTGTTTATCGTCCACGTAGACTTCGGGCTCGCCGGCGTCTCGAGAATCCGAATGAGCCCCCAGTGCCCATTGTTCCTCCAAGGACAGAGGTGCATTTCGATGCACGAACGCTTCTCGGCTTGGAACCAGGTGATCCGCTTCCCCGAGATCCACCAAATGATGGTGCTGAGTTCCCGGACCCGCTCGTTGTGGACTTGTACCAGGTTCTAGTTCGAGCTCAAAGATTATTCAACGTGTAGTTACCTGTCAAAGTTGGAAGGTATGGAAGTTGATAAGGACAACAAACAGAGCAGTGAGGAATCGCAACACGTACCGGTTCACCCACTTCCTGGACGTGAATTTGGAGATTTTACAACAGCTTTTTCCTTTGTTACAGCGACCTGGTGAATATGTTTCGTTTTGGAGATTTTACAACAGCTTTTTCCTTTGTTACAGCGACCTGGTGAATATGTTTCGTGCCAGGTTGCTTGATTAACATCATATTGGGCGAACATGTAGCTCTTCTGAAAGCCAGTGGAAAGCAGTATCAAAGGTTGAACCAGACACGCCGAAGCTAAACTCAATTTCTGAATCAACGAAGGTGGTTCCTTGAGCTTCTGGTCTTGTCCAAAAGCACTTGTCACAAGGATAAACAAGTTTTTTGCCAATAACTCTATCAAGGAATTCTAGCATCTTTCCTGCCTCGCTTTCTTTCACTCATATTCAAGCAAGTTTTCTGCTAACGTCTATTAATGAACGATGTAGTCACATACAGTATGAAACGTTTCAAAAAAAAACTGGTATTCCCAGCTAAGGCGAAGACGATCTAGTTTGTGTGACACAGGACCACGCGCGGACATCGTGCACAGCCCAGACTTCGAGTCGGCGTGTGTGCGTGTCCTGGGAGGGGGCCAAAGACTAACGAGGGCCGAGAAGGCAGTGCTGCAGCCCTTCCGCTGCCTGGAAGAAGAAGAGGAACCTGCCACAGCAGCAGAAGCGGAAGGCAGTGAAGATGAAGGCTCGTTCGTGGAGAGTCTACAAAAGCGTCGCCGTTTAGCAGCAGTTCAGCCGCGGTACGACCTGCTTAGCAGTATTCCACCTACTTCTAACCTTGTTGAGAGGTTCTTTAGCGTGGCCAGGACGACGTACGGGCAAGAGCGCCACAGCTTGCAGCCTTTTACCTTAGAAATGGTGCTGTTCTTACGCCAAAATGGTGAGTATTGGTCGGCTCAAACTGTCGACGAAGCCACTCGCTAATTATTAACATGGTGTTGGTTGCTTAACATTATGCTCTTATTTATTGTTTGCTCGCAGTAGATGACATAATGTATCTGATGGCACTACGTGCCTAATGCCATTATTAGGGGGTGTCAGAGTTAGCGAAAAACTAAAAATAGCACGTGTGGTTTTGGCGCCAAATGGCATGTGATTTCGCGGCCAAATAGCACGCTTTCTGAAATCACCCACCTCCAGAGGTAGGTGATTTGGAATTGGCGCGAAATCACAAGAGGAGAAGAAATACCACGCCCAGCCGCCTCCTCGGTGGTGCTCCAGATACGACGCTGAGCGCCTCTGCCATGGCCAAGGGGAAGTCTTGACGAAGGGCTAAGGCCCAGACGCCCGTCCGTAACTCTAAGAATGCTGAGGCAGAGACCGAGAGTACGACAACGTCCACAACGACGGCCAGCACGACGGCTAGCGACGGTTCCAACGTCCACCTAACTCTCGCCGACTACAAGGTTCTCGTCGACTGGCTAGAGGTGAAGCAGAACTTCGAGGCTCGGCAAGGTGTTTCCGGCAAGACGACGGTCGGTGGACCACCTAAGATAACCAAGCGAGCTGCATTTGCTGCCATGGCAACGTACCTCTTTGCTGAGACAACAAACAAGCGCCTCACAAAGAAGCTGAAGCCGGAGCAGATGCAGGGAAGATAGCGAACATACATGAACAAGTATCGAGAGGCGAATGATATGAGCTTGTTGTTGCTGTTGTTCTGAAACACTCTGTGGGTCTGGATTTCACGGCAAACGCGATCAAACGCTGGACGTGTCATTCGTGTGAGCTGCTTGAACTCGTCGTCTGGTAAATTCATGAAGAACTCGCCAGCAAATTCGTGACTTCGTTGAATATTCTCTCTCGGAGAGAGGTAGCGTCGCGACAAAATCATCTGTAGTAGCTAGAAGAGGTCCTCAACGTTAGAATCGACCGGGAAAAGCTCCTCCCACATGTCCACAGGCGCATGGCCACCAAGGACTTCGTCAAACTCCTGCTCTAGGACCGCCACAGCGAGGAGGTCGACCACCTCTGTGATGAGTTCTTGTCTCTCACTTTTCTTTGGCATTGATCCGACTTTGAAACCCCTCCCTCAATCGCAGCGAGGCAGCGTGCTATTTGGCCGCGAAATCACATGCCATTTGGCGCCAAAACCACACGTGCTATTTTTAGTTTTTCGCTAACTCTGACACCCCCTATTTATGGTCAAGGAGGGCTCCCGTTAAATAACAATGCCATAATCGGGAGCCCTGGAACAGATCGCTAGCCCTTTGCTTAATCATGACCTAGGACGAGGTCGCTTGGCTGCGGTGGTTTCGACAAGCCGGTTCATTATTGTTGAGTTCTAGAAATCGTGTTCCTTTTATCAAATTCATACTTAAGTAATAGTAAACAGAAAAGTTGTTGACTTCTGTACAACTCAAAGTTTGAGTCTGCTATTGAAATTCTCAAGCGATTCAAGCAAAGCACACAACGAAATACAGTTGGGCAGCTGTTTAGCTCGGATTGCTCCACAGCGGATTGCCAGGTATAGCGTGACTAATCAATAAGTGTGAGGAGTGCAGCATGACTGAGTGAAAGTCACACATTGACAAACCGACTGGATTCGTCACACGTGAATGACTCAGTACGCTTCAGAGCACGTGGAGGCAGCGGTCCTCGCTCAATTTGTGCGCGAATATGAGCCCCTAAGTCCCCCTTCGTCGTTCCAGAACTTGCTCACTTTCGACGCTAAAGTGACTGAAGCTCAATCACCACTTCCCACGCTCACGTTCCAAGAAGAAGACAAAGAAGCCATCATGGCTGCTCTCGACAGCTACAATAGCCTGGATGTGGTTAAACCCGTCGCTAACGACTCCGAAGAAGAAGAAAAGGCTCTTCTTAAGCTCACTCTACAACGAGCCAAGGCCACCAAACGGCGCAATCGACACCGCCAACGTGTGAAACAGGAGTGGGAAACTCTTCGGTCCCAAGATTCCCAACTGAGCGCGAAGCTTGAGCTTTTAAAGCGAGCCCGAGTCAGTAACAGCATAGATGTGGGCCTGTTGAACTGGCAGATGCTGGCGACGAAAGAATTAAACGCCCGGCTGCAAGCGGAAGCGCAACGTGAACAAATTCGAGCAGCGATTGAGTATCGAACTGCTGTAATGCAACATCTCCAAGAAATGGTCGACAGGGAGCAGACGGTAGACACTGTTGTGCCGGAATGGGGGCCAGACGATACGAAATTGTACGGGAGCTTCATGCTGGAGTTGGCTGTCGCTCATGCCCGCACTGATGCTGTGCTTCACGACTGTGGACTGGCAGGATCGGTGCCTACCAGCACGAGCTTTTACAAGCCATTGAGAAAACATGACGGTGTCCGAGAGACGACCTTTTTCGAGAGTACATCAGCAATTGTCATGCCTAAGAAGTACCCTAACTCAGCCAACGCTATGTTCGACGCCATGCGTCAAATTCATCAGGAACATCCACGACGAAGAGTGTTTGAAACTGGGAGGGATTCTTCCGATACGATGGGTATCAAGTTTGGCACAGTTTATCACTGCGAAGGGGGAACTGTAGTTCCTCTATCGCTGGTAACTGTGCTGCATCGGTTTGTGGAGATCGACCGAACAGTCTTAGTGTGGCGCTGTCTGATAGAAGGAGAAGGAGCGTTTGCCGGCACGTGTCTCGATGAAACAGGCTGGTGCGTGCTACGCCCAACGACGTCGGGCTCGACGGATGTTCGAACGTGCATCCACTCGATCCCCTTTCATCGAGGCGTCCAGAGTATTGAAGACCGAGATGCAACGTTTGCTGATGCAGTGGTGCGTTCTTCACAGCAGGACTCACTGAAGCTCGTGCAAGTGATGGATCAATTACTATTAGAAGATTCGAGCATGTAACTATGTTTTTCATTGAATGAGGACTTACTTGTCGTACCTCACTGAATTTGTCTAATCTTCGCTGCTCTGGCGCCAGGCGTCTACGAGTGACTTGAAAATACCGTCAGGCTTGCGCTGCAGCTCAGCGGGTGACCCGAACTCTGCCACTGAGCCCTTCTCCATCACCAGGATGCGGTCCGAGTCCAGGATCGTATTGATGCGGTGCGCGATCGTCAGCGTAGTGCAGTCGCGGAACTCCTCGCGGATACTTTGCTGGATCTGTCGGTCCGTCTCGGGGTCGATCGACGCAGTGGCTTCGTCCATGAGAATCACACGCGACCGCTTCAGCAGCGCACGAGCAATGGACAGCAACTGCCGCTCGCCCACACTGAAGTTCGAGCCCTTCTCATCCACGACGTCGTCCAGTGAAGTGACAGCCTTGGTCAGCGATGCGCGCTTGACAGACGTCCAGATCTGTTCGTCCGTGAACTGATCGAACGGGTCCAGGTTCGATCGCACAGTGCCGGAGAACAGCACAGGGTCCTGCGGGATGATCGCGATGTTGGAGCGCAAGTCGTGCAGTCCGATCTTACTGATGTCCACGCCATCAATCGTAATGGAGCCTGCGTCCAGCTCCACAAGGCGCATGAGACCCACGATCAGACTGCTCTTGCCGGCTCCAGTACGACCGACAATGCCGATCTTCTCCTTTGCGTTCACGCTGAAGGTCAAGCCACGAAGCACGCGCGGAAGACCGGGACGGTAGCGCAAGTCGACGCGGTTAAAGCTGATAGCGCCAGACGTTGGCCAGTCCAAGGCCGGTTTCTGGGCGGCAGTGCTCTCAAGTGCAGCTTCCGTTGGCATCTCCGTGTATGTCTGGATACGCTCGATCGACACCATCTGCGTCTGAAGCTGACTGACCATGCGCACCGTCCAATTAAGCGGCTGCGTGATAGTGAACGCGTATGTGAGGGAAACACCGACAATACCGGCGAATGCAGTACCCTCAGCAGCGTTGGTGCCATGAGCAAGGACAGCTGCAAAAGCTGCAGCCGCTGCGATGCACGTGCCAACGAATTCGAGACGCAGAGCCAACCAGCAGTTGATCGTGAAGTTCAGGAAATACGCGCGCTGATTCTTGTCCAGCAGGTAGTTGTTGTGGCCGATGAAATTACTTTCAACACCAAAAGCACGGATCGTCGATAGTCCATCCAGCGTTTCTGACAGCAGCGCGAAGATCGGTGAGCGGCTAATAGAATCCAGGCGTTGCAGCTCGCGAGACGTCTTAATGAAATAGCGTTGCGAGCAGTAGTATCCAGCCAGAACAGGCGCTAGGATGAGCATGAAAATCGGAGTAACGTAGGAAATGGTAACCAACGTAATGATGACGGACACGATCGTGTTGAGCAGACCAACAACAGTGCCTGGAATCGACTCATCCAGAGTGTAGATGTCCTTCGACATGCGGTTCACGATGCGACCGAGTGGAGTCGTGTCGAAAAACGAAGTGGGGGCTCGCAGGATGCGGTTCAGCAGGTTGTTGAACAGTAGACGACTGGCGTGGAGAGAGCCCAAGTACAGGAAAACCACGCGAATGAACAGCAGAACAGCGTACGCCAAGTTGATCAGCATGTACACGTAGACGTAGTACATCTGAGAGTCCGGGTACTTGGACGCCTCCTCCGACCAGTACGAGATCCACACGGTTGCCAGAAGAGTAAGACCCTGGGCAGCGAAGAAGCCGAGCACGACCATGAACGCAGCACACATTCCTCCAAACGCATTAATCCACACACGGTAGACCGACCACGACACGTCGCCAACCGAACGATCCTCCTCCACCATCAACTGACCCTCCTCCTCAATACCAGCTTGACTGTCATCGCTCCGCATCGACAAACGGGAACGGCGGTGCATGCGGCTCTCACTCGACTTTCGACGTCCCGTGATGGCCAAATCCTCTTCGTCGCTTAAGTCAGCACAATCCTCCAGAGACTCGGCCGATGTCTCGTTCACTTCGTCCTCCTCGTTCTCACTCTCCACGTAGTTCGACACCATCTGAGCCAGCAGATTCTTCTTCGCCATCAACGTCTTGTACGACCCGTGCTCTGCGATTCTTCCGTCGGCAATCACCGTGATCTGGTCGCACTGACTCACGAAGCTCAGCGAGTGCGTCACCAGAACCACCAGCTTGCTCTTCAGTGTCTTCTTGATGCACTCGTTGAAGATGTCAGCACCGACATGGCTGTCCACCGCTGACAGAATGTCGTCCAGCAGGTAAATGTCCGCATCTTGGTACACGGCGCGAGCAATGGCAACGCGCGTGCGTTGGCCACCACTGAGGTTGATGCCCTTCTCACCGATCTCGGTCCGGTCACCCGCCGTCAGAATACGCAGGTCCTTCTTCAGCGAACTCACGCGCAGAGCTTCCTCGTACTTGTCGGCGTTGAACGGCAGTCCGAACGTGATGTTATCGCGCACCGTCGCGTTCTGGATAAAAGGCTGCTGCGAGACATACGCCACCTTGCCGCGGTACGCCACTGAGCCGGCACTGCAACGTGCGTCGCCCAGAAAACCCGACAGAAGCGTCGACTTGCCGCTGCCCACGTGACCTACAATCGCGTGCAGTTCGCCCTTCTTGGCCGAGAAGTCGATGTGGCGCAGTGTCGGACCCTCGGCAACTGGAGTCACCAATGCCTCCTCTTCCTCCTTCTTGTCGCCATTCTTCTTGTCCTCAGACGGTGGAGCGGCGTCCCATTTGAAGTCGGCACCCTGCACCGAGATACCCACGTCCGTCAAGTCGCCCTCGCCCACCTTCACGCGCTCCTCCGCCAGGAAGTAGCTGCGCAAACGGTCGAAACTCACGCTCGCCTCCACCACGTTGTTCAGCACCTGAGGCAGCATGAACAGCGGGAAGCGTAGGATGTTGAACAGCGCCAGACTCGTTAGTGCTGTACCTACGTCCAGTGTGTGACCCAGTAGCACGTACGCGCTGAAAGACACCACCGTCACCAAAGACGGCACGAAGCTGAAGATCGTGTTGGACCCGCTGCGAGCGAACACGTACGTGCGCAGACGCGCCAGTTCCTCGTCGCGGAACTTCATCACGCGCTGGCCGAACGAGTTCTCCCACGCCTTGAGCTTCACCACTTTGATGCCCGACAGCACCTCCACGCAGATCTTGATACGCTCGTCCTTCACTTGCATCAGCCGCTGTTGCAGCTTGCGCATAGCCTTGGAGATGACAGTCATCAACGGGATGATCAGCAGGATCACCGCCACGCCGGCGAACGTCGCCACGCCAATCTGCTGCCACAGCAACACGCACGACACGATGATCTGAAAAGCGGCGTACCACACGGCGTGTAGGTACGGCGTCATGTCCTGCAGACGCTGCGCATCAATCGACATGAGGTTCGTGATCTCTCCGGACGTCCGCTGCTGACGCGCCGCCGCAGACAGTACCATAGACTTCTCGAACACGGCCGTGACGATGGCGCTGCGGAACTGCATGCCTGTTTCGTAGCAGTAGAAGAAGTACTGACGCAGTGCAAAGGACTGCACCACGCCCGACACGAAGATCACAGCCGCGTACGTGAGGCCCTCGGACAGCGGCGCCGTCGGGTCGCTCAGGTACGCGATGATGTCCTTGATGATCATCGGTCCGACGAACTGGAGCGAGTCATGGATGAGCTTCAGGAAGCCTGCAACGACAAACTTCAAGCCGAACGCCTTGCCCAACGCCCACACGAGACTGGGCTTACCGGAGCGTGTCTGCTGCTCCCAGGCGTGTGCGAACTGGCGCGAGACGTTGACAGCGCGGTTGTATGGGTCTAACTGGAACAGGTCGTCACTCTCGAGTGGACGTTCATTGCCTAACTTCATGAGGGGTGTGACCCACGAGAAGAAGATGTTGCCCAGACAACCGGCCAGTTGCGACGGGTAGCGGTCGCCCAGACCGGGCGTGTCCACGGGCATCCATGTGGCCGTGTGCTTGTCGGGAGCGGCGCCATCGTGCACGACCGTGACGCCCTGCAGCAGTGGCTTGCGCTCCTCTTTGCTCTGGTGCTTGGAAGGCGCCATGGGGCCGTTACGTTTGATCTAACGGACTGACTGGACTTGGCTCGAGGTTGAAGCCACTTGTCACCTTTGGCGCCAATTGGAGACTGACGGAGTGTGAGGAGGATCCGGTGGACCACAACTGTTTTGCTAACTGAGAGTGATGGTAGTTTTTTTTTTCAAGTATGATAGTTTCCTTTCACCACTTGAGCACTGCTCTGGGATCTGCGCTGCATGGCGACTCACGTCCCGATCATCACAGCCGCCAGCACGAAGTAGCAGGCGCTGCAGTTCTGTCCTCCTTGGCGAGTCCTTGGTGGCCAGCGCTGAGGCCGCAACGGCCCGCTCTTGCTTCTGATCGCCATCAGAGACGATCAGCTTGTGCCACAAATTGCCACAAATAGCCACAAAATAGCCGCATCAAGTTTACGTAGCGCATAAAAATCGGCAAAAGCCATGTCGCAGGGGTCTCGGAAAAAACACAACTAACACTAAATTTGGTGACTTTCCGGCGCTCGGATAGGCCAAAACCTTATTTGTGGTACACCCTACCCCGGAAAGTCTCACTGGTCCTAAATGGGTTAAAAGTATACGTATGGTGATTACGTGTGCTATTCCGATGATCGCAAAAAAAATAAATACATGTAAATAGCATCGCATCGAGCTGGGCAATGGCAGTCATAATGACCACTCAACGGGTAGAGAAGACTTAGAGCCGTGTTTGTTCAGTGTCACTCCAGAAACCTGCAGTATTGAGCCAATACTGCGGGTTTCTAGTACTATTGGCCTTCGGTGTGGCCGGAAATTCTCGCACTTCATCAGAGCGTCGAAGCAAACATTCTGCTTTTGGAAAAGAAGTCCAGCCAGTTTAAGAGAATGCCTATGTACCCGTTGTACGAGGTTCTTGGTGTCTGTAATACAGTAAATCGCGATCTTCTTTGATGTACAATAACAAGAGCTAACGAGTACTAGTACCTATGACCTTGTCGGCCTGTGGTTCTGCTTAATATGTAAATAGCGCAACGAACCACAGCGTGTTATCAAGGAATGCCCACTATTCTTTCGAGACGCCTCTCGCTGTTCGAACTTCGACCATGCTTGTGATAGTTGTATTGCTTAGAAGAAGAATTGAGTTGATTAACTGGTTATGCTGGTTGTTACTCTTGGCACGGACTGAATTACCCTAAGGTACTGAATTTGATGATATATTGGATTTTGAATTTTGATTGAGTTTGAGAGTGCTAACATCTGGATGTGATTTTGATCCCGCGGGGGATCGAACTCGTGCCAAGAGCATACTACGTGGGACCTTTACCCACTGGGATAGTTGTATTGCTTAGTGCAACACCAGAATGAGCTAAATGGCCCACCTTGCATCAGTACATCTTCCTTTGGCAGCTGAGCTCGACCACAGTCCTCCTTCTACCGTCAGATCCGAAAACCTTCAACGAGGAGCTGCCCGTCAGAATCGAAAACGCCAGCCAGAACTCAAGTCTCCAATGCTGTCGCTCTCCTCGTTACGAGAGAAGTTCCCTTTCCACCCAGTCAACGCTGGTATTGGGGGTCTCATCTTGATCTCCGCCGTCGCTCTTTTGGTAAAAGCTCATTACGAGTCAAACGACAAGGATTCAAAGATCCACCGCCCCGACTCAACGCTCCCGTTGCTGGAAAACACGCTCGATTTTATCCGAGCTGCTCGAGATGGCGACATTCACGACCGAACCGTGGAAGTCTGCAGTCAATTCAATGGCGAGCCGATCCTCTTCCGATCCATTGGAATGCCAGATCAACTGGTCGTTTCAAGCCCTGAAGCTTTCGAAGAAGTGCTCAAGATCCAATTCAGCAACTTCCCCAAGGGTTCTTACATGTGTGGGAACCTGGAGGATCTTCTTGGTGGAGGTATCTTCGCTGCTGATGGGGGGCAGTGGGTGCATCAGCGGAAAACTGCGAGCAATCTATTCACAATGCGAACACTGCGAGAATCCATGACTGCTACGATCCAGCGTCATGCAGTTGTACTCTACGGCATATTGCAGCAGGCAAGCGACAATGGGGATACGCTCGACTTGTTCAAGCTTCTTAACCGGTTTACGATCGAGGCGTTCGCAGAAATCGGCTTTGGAGTGCGCATGGACTGTCTGGGCTCTAAACACGAGCACCCTTTTCAGAAAGCATTTGATCACGCGCAACGAGCGCTGTTATTGCGGTTTATACGGCCAAGCTGGTTCTGGAAGGTTCAGCGTTGGCTCAACGTAGGAGTGGAAGGCGAGCTGAAGCACGACATTGAGATAATCAACGCAACCGTGCTAGATATCGTAGAGAAAGCTCTATCGAAACGAGACGACGCCAACAGCGACGAAGAGTCCCAGGGGAAAGACATTGTGTCTCTCTTTCTGGACAGCCTCGACGGCTCTCCAAACGCCGACTCCCAGCAGTTTGACCCCATGTACTTGCGTGACATTGTCGTAAACTTCCTGATCGCTGGACGAGACACAACGGCGCAAACGCTCAGTTGGTTCTTCCTCAACCTCACGAAGAACCCTCGAGTAGAGACTACGATCCGTAATGAGATCGCGGAGAAGCTGTCAAATGAAGGAGATATCACCAATGCGACGATGAAAGATGTGGCTCAACTCACGTACCTGGAAGCTGCACTGAAGGAGACGCTGCGTTTGCACCCGCCTGTTCCGATGTCCCCGAAGTTCGTGATACAAGATACTACCCTTGCTGACGGAACGTTTGTCAAAGGGAATTCTGTCATAGTTCTAGCAACTTACGCGATGGCACGAATGGAAAACGTCTGGGGTGAAGATGCTGCAGAGTTCAAACCGGAGCGATGGATTGACGCTGCGTCTGGAAAACTCATCAACTTTTCCCCGTTTAAGTTTGTGTCATTTAACGCTGGCCCACGTCTGTGCCTCGGCATGAACCTAGCCATGCTGGAGATGAAGCTGGTTGTGGCTGGACTGTTGAAAAGATTCCACGTTGAAGTGCTAAGCCCGGAGGAGATCACATACGACATATCGCTGACTTTACCGGTAAAAGGTGCTCTCAATGCGAGAGTTGTGCCTGCTACCGATAGCGTTTCAAGCAGCCCGGATTTTGCGTGAAACTTGCAAAAAGTATCATCAGCGATAGTGGATTTTACCGGTCTTACCGGTTTTGAGCATTTTGCATTCTCAAATAACAAAACCGGTAAAATCGGTAAAATTGGAGGTAGTGATGTGGTTTCCTAAGCGGTAATTCTGAACACGCACTGCAGAGAGAGCGCTGAACATCTTGTCGCATAAGGCATCACAGGAGCTTGGTCTGTAGAGAATATATCCATAGATACTTGCGCGCCGCATTCTGCAAGCTCGCAGGTCATGTGACTATCGCACTTAGTGTCTCTAACCGAACTTAACGACAAATCCCGATCCCACTAACCGTTTTTGCGCATGACTTTTACCGGTATTTCAGTCCGACAGACTGTCGGTCATTCCGTCGAAAGATTTTTGAAGGTCTGACTGACGGATATTTATCTACAGGGACCACATTAAGAAGAGAATTTATCACCAAGGACCACAAGTGATATGATTGGTAGTTATGAATATGCTTCTAACGTCCTAAGTTCTCATTCTGGAGCAACGTAATACACGTACCTTACCTTGCTTTGATCTGTTTTTATACCGCGTTGTTGGCATATTCATACTCGCCATCTCCGTCACAGCCCAGTTTCGACGCTACGATGCCCCAGCTCGACTTAATGCGTCTGCACGGTCAGGACCAGTGCATCCTTCATGCCTTCTTTGACGAACTTTCCGCGGCGGGCGCTTTCATAAAAGATTATGCGTTTAATGAACGTAAGAGCGTCTACCGCAAGTATGCGTTTGGGAATATGAAGACTTGGGTGTGTACTTCGCTAGGATGCGGGTGGTTTGTTACACTCACGAAGAAAAGGAAATCCAAACTGGTACTCGACTACACCAAGCCAAAGCGTGTGTCCAAGCTAGGTCATGTGCCCGCCGGCGCGTGGTATATCTCAAAGCTAGATTTGATACACGCGCAGTGCTGTACAAGTTCTCCAGATATAGATGGTCGTCAACTACAGGAGCTTGCTGGATTCAGTGCTACGATTGTTGATGGTCATAGCACAGCTCTAGCTCGCGTTGTCAACAGTGTAAAGGAGATTGAAGGCATTAATATTCAACACAAGCCGGCAGTCGTATACAGAGCGATAGGCCAATCCAAAGCCCGACTCACGGTTAGCCCTGAAGTAGAATACGAACATCTACCGAGCTTTATGACCGCGTTTGCATCGATGAATCCCGGATCGCGAGTATGCCTTCAACTGGACTCAAAAGAAAGATTTTACCGATTGTTCTTGTCAATTGGTTGCGTCGTGGCTATTCAAGACGCTATGCTTCCGGTGTGGGAGGTGGACGGTACGCATATGAAGCACCCACAGTACAATGGTGTGTGTTTAACACTTCTAGGCAAGGATGGAGACAAGAGGACCATTCCAGTGGCTATCGCTTACGTTCACAAAGAGACTATTGACAACTTTGCCTGGTTCTTTACCAACTGCATCGTAGCTGGCATCCATCTCGACGATCGTGCTACCTTCACGGATAGAGGGAAGCAGTTAGGAGCCCAACAGCTTTTGACACAATGGGGATTGAAGCTGCATCTCAAGTTCTGTTCTCTTCACCTACGCTTCAACACAATGGATAAATTCAAGTTGTTGGGCCTAAATGAGTCCAATGTCAACGAGGACGTTTTTCGTTTGCAAGCCTCTCACTCCACTACTTCGTTCGATGCATCTATTAGCCTCATGGAGACTCGCTATCCTCTACCGCTCACTAAAGTGCTTGGAAAGAAAACTGTTCGTGAATCCGTTTCGACGTACTTGCATGACATCCACCCCACTAGCTGGACTGTTATTGGAAACATGAAATTGTCTAGTGAGGAACAGAAGTGGTTGACCGCATCATGGGAAGGAATTGAGGCGTACGGTGATGCATTACCCCTGTTTGGCGTTCGTACAACAAGTGGCGTGGAAGGAGCCAACAATGGCTTGCTTTGGAGTGGTGTCCGAAGCCAACGTGTGTATAGTTCCTTGCGTGCGTTTTGTCTACGAGCGATAGATACTTGCACGAAGCGGTTAGCGTTAGCGGCAAAGTGGAAAGGAGACGGATGCGAGTTGACGCCACACGCTATGAATCTAATGAAGCTGGAACAACGCACAGTCGGAAAGCTGACAGTGATGCCTGCAGCAATACCGACCTTCCTCGTCTTCGATGCGTTTGATGCGTGCGGGATGGCTGGCAACACCAAGCTGTATGAGGTCAACATGGTGACTGGACTGTGCTCACGGTGTGTGGCTTTTGAGCAGCTTCGAATACCATGTCGCCATATTCAAGCGGTGATTTACCGTCTTGCGACCGAGAATAAGGCCGCACCACTCCTGTACAAGCCTCTGCAGTATTTCCATGGCGCCTATTCAGTTGCTGTACTACATGCAGCAATGTCGACCGTCTCCATACGTATGCCGATCGACTGTTCTTTGGAAGTGTGCCAGACGATAAAGCCCCCACCTTACTATCTTCAAGCTGGAACATCGCTAAAGCGAAAACAACAAAAGGCTGATCGCGCACAAGGGTGTAAACGGAAGCGAAACAAAGGTGAGAGCACGGCCGAATCCTCGGTCACACGTAAGCGCTATCCTATCACAGCGTCACACAGCTTCAATATACAAGGGGAGGCGTCAGAATTTCGTACCGAAGACGATGAAGCCAAAGTTGTGGAGGATGACGAAGAATCTGAAGTTGCTGCGTTTTTTGAGACCCAGCTAAGTTCACCAACAGTAAAAGAGCGTCGGCTATATCGCTGCGGACAATGCGGGGATACTGGACACAACGCTAAGACGTGCACCAACGCGAATCAGGAACTTGAAGAAGCTGGAGTGCCGATCCAGCCCGGAAAATATCTTGTCGGAGATTGTCCATTTTCAATCTGCGGCATTCGAAGTGGATATGAAAAAGCATTCGGAAGTTAATATAAATACCATTAGTGCGCAATATTAAATTTAATACGAGGCACGCACCGTAGCTCTCGAAGAACCTCAATAAGATTTTCAAACTTCCACATTCACTTTTCTGTAGAAGATGCCAAAATAGAGGATGTACCATCTTCGATAATCCTGAGGAACGTATAACAACACGGAGTAGTGTGAGGAATTGGCAACCAGTGTGAACAATATCATTGAATACCTTAAGGCGTAGTGCGCTGTCTTAGGTTTGAGGACATGGCAATCGATATAAATATTGAAAAGCAGGTGTAAGATCAAACGAAAACCCATTGCAGTGCTGTGTCAACTTACGCGTACAGTGGAGAGCTCAAACATCATCTCCAATCGCCACCCACTCAGCGCACCTCCCTCGGTTTCAACAGCCCTGGGTTTTGTTACCACACCGCGCACTGTCAACTCCCTTGGTGATAGCGGTGGCTTGAAATGGACAGCACTTGGAGAATCTTAGACTGATAGAACGCTGAAATTGTAGTGGGTTTTCCGCTGTACTTTTCCCAGGAACCTTTCTCACGTTTGAAGCGCAACTTGACTAGCATCAGCACTAACTACCAATCATATCACTTGTGGTCCTTGGAGATAAATTCTCTTCTTAATGTGGTCCCTGTAGATAAATATCCCTGACTGACTCAGACTTTGAGCGGCTCTTCAAGTTTAAACTAAAGGCGCTGATAAGGAGAAAATCGCCCCGCTCTCTCCTACACTCGCACATCTGGTAACACTCTAGGTTGTGGTAAATTACTGGTACCTCTAGAAATTAAGTTTAAGAGGTGACTTTGGGCAGCAGCAGCTAAAAACTTTTTAATTGACCAAATTTACCGGTAGATACCGGTTGAAAAGACACAATATTAAAAATAAAATATTTTGATAATATTTGGTTTTTAACACAATATTACCAGCGGATATTAATACATCCTCGTTCAACCAAACGTCCCATCATCAAAATGATTGTGGTGGCCTTAGATCAAAGCAATGGTGCTGACAGTGGTGCTAACACTCATTGTCGATTCCTCTAACTGGCAACCAAAGACAACCCAATGTCACCTCCCAAGCACCAGAGCAAAGAGGAGCGCAAGCCACTGCTGCAGGGCGTCACAGTCGTGCACGATGGCGCCGCTCCCGACAAGCACACGGCCACCGTGGACACGCTCGGTCTGGGCGACCGCTACCCGTCGCAACTGGCCGGTTGTCTGGGCAACATCTTCTTCTCGTGGGTCACACCCCTCATGAAGTTAGGCAATGAACGTCCACTCGAGAGTGACGATCTGTTCCAGTTAGACCCATACAACCGCGCTGTCAACGTCTCACGCCAGTTCGCACACGCCTGGGAGCAGCAGACGCGCTCCGGCAAGCCCAGTCTCGTGTGGGCGTTGGGCAAGGCGTTCGGCTTGAAGTTTGTCGTTGCAGGCTTCCTGAAGCTCATCCATGACTCGCTCCAGTTCGTCGGACCGATGATCATCAAGGACATCATCGCGTACCTGAGCGACCCGACGGCGCCGCTGTCCGAGGGCCTCACGTACGCGGCTGTGATCTTCGTGTCGGGCGTGGTGCAGTCCTTTGCACTGCGTCAGTACTTCTTCTACTGCTACGAAACAGGCATGCAGTTCCGCAGCGCCATCGTCACGGCCGTGTTCGAGAAGTCTATGGTGCTGTCTGCGGCGGCGCGTCAGCAACGGACGTCCGGAGAGATCACGAACCTCATGTCCATTGATGCGCAGCGTCTGCAGGACATGACGCCGTACCTGCACGCCGTGTGGTACGCCGCTTTTCAGATCATCGTGTCGTGCGTGTTGCTGTGGCAGCAGATTGGCGTGGCGACGTTCGCCGGCGTGGCGGTGATCCTGCTGATCATCCCGTTGATGACTGTCATCTCCAAGGCTATGCGCAAGCTGCAACAGCGGCTGATGCAAGTGAAGGACGAGCGTATCAAGATCTGCGTGGAGGTGCTGTCGGGCATCAAAGTGGTGAAGCTCAAGGCGTGGGAGAACTCGTTCGGCCAGCGTGTGATGAAGTTCCGTGATGAGGAACTGGCGCGTCTGCGCACGTACGTGTTCGCTCGCAGCGGGTCCAACACGATCTTCAGCTTCGTGCCGTCTTTGGTGACGGTGGTGTCTTTCAGCGCGTACGTGCTACTGGGTCACACACTGGACGTAGGTACAGCACTAACGAGTCTGGCGCTGTTCAACATCCTACGCTTCCCGCTGTTCATGCTGCCTCAGGTGCTGAACAACGTGGTGGAGGCGAGTGTGAGTTTCGACCGTCTGCGCAGCTACTTCCTGGCGGAGGAGCGCGTGAAGGTGGGCGAGGGCGACTTGACGGACGTGGGTATCTCGGTGCAGGGTGCCGACTTCAAATGGGACGCCGCTCCACCGTCTGAGGACAAGAAGACTGGCGACAAGAAGGAGGAAGAGGAGGCATTGGTGACTCCAGTTGCCGAGGGTCCGACACTGCGCCACATCGACTTCTCGGCCAAGAAGGGCGAGCTGCACGCGATTGTAGGTCACGTGGGCAGCGGCAAGTCGACGCTTCTGTCGGGTTTTCTGGGCGACGCACGTTGCAGTGCCGGCTCAGTGGCGTACCGCGGCAAGGTGGCGTATGTCTCACAGCAGCCTTTTATCCAGAACGCGACGGTGCGCGATAACATCACGTTCGGACTGCCGTTCGACGCCGACAAGTACGAGGAAGCTCTGCGCGTGAGTTCGCTGAAGAAGGACCTGCGTATTCTGACGGCGGGTGACCGGACCGAGATCGGTGAGAAGGGCATCAACCTCAGTGGTGGCCAACGCACGCGCGTTGCCATTGCTCGCGCCGTGTACCAAGATGCGGACATTTACCTGCTGGACGACATTCTGTCAGCGGTGGACAGCCATGTCGGTGCTGACATCTTCAACGAGTGCATCAAGAAGACACTGAAGAGCAAGCTGGTGGTTCTGGTGACGCACTCGCTGAGCTTCGTGAGCCAGTGCGACCAGATCACGGTGATTGCCGACGGAAGAATCGCAGAGCACGGGTCGTACAAGACGTTGATGGCGAAGAAGAATCTGCTGGCTCAGATGGTGTCGAACTACGTGGAGAGTGAGAGCGAGGAGGACGAAGTGAACGAGACATCGGCCGAGTCTCTGGAGGATTGTGCTGATGCAAGCGACGAAGAGGATTTGGCCATCACGGGACGTCGAAAGTCGAGTGAGAGCCGCATGCACCGCCGTTCTCGTTTGTCGATGCGGAGTGATGACAGTCAAGCTGGTATTGAGGAGGAGGGTCAGTTGATGGTGGAGGAGGACCGTTCGGTTGGCGACGTGTCGTGGTCGGTCTACCGTGTGTGGATTAATGCGTTTGGAGGAATGTGTGCTGCGTTCATGGTCGTGCTCGGCTTCTTCGCTGCCCAGGGTCTTACTCTTCTGGCAACCGTGTGGATCTCGTATTGGTCGGAGGAGGCGTCCAAGTACCCGGACTCTCAGATGTACTACGTCTACGTGTACATGCTGATCAACTTGGCGTACGCTGTTCTGCTGTTCATTCGCGTGATGCTCCTGTACTTGGGCTCTCTCCACGCTAGTCGTCTACTGTTCAACAACCTCCTCAACCGCATCCTTCGAGCCCCCACTTCGTTTTTCGACACGACTCCACTCGGTCGCATCGTGAACCGCATGTCGAAGGACGTCTACACGCTGGACGAGACCATATCAGACACACTCGTCGACCTAATTGATACCGTCGCAATTGTCACGATTACCTTGGCCACAGCATCGTTCATCACGCCAGTGTTCATCGTTATCCTGCTGCCAGTTCTCTTCGGGTTTTACCGCTCTCAACGGTATTTCGTCAAAACGTCCCGGGAGCTCCAGCGTCTGGATTCTATTAGCCGTTCACCGATCTTCGCACTGCTGTCAGAAACGCTGGATGGACTATCGACGATCCGCGCTTTCGGTGTTGAAAGTACTTTTATCGGCCACAACAATTACCTGCTGGACAAGAACCAGCGTGCGTACTTCCTGAACTTCACCATCAACTGTTGGTTGGGTTTGCGTCTCGAATTTGTTGGCAATTGTATCGCTACCGCTGCAGCATTAGCCGCAGTATTAGCACACAGTACTGACTCGGTCGGAAGTGGTGCCTTTGCTGGACTGGCTGGAGTTTCTTTGACATACGCGTTCGACGTGACGCAGCCATTGAATTGGACCGTGCGCATGCTCAGTGAATTGCAAACGCAAATGGTATCGGTTGAGCGTATCCAGACGTACACAGAGATGCCAACGGAAGCTGCGCTTGAGAGTACTGCCGCCCAGAAACCGGCCTTGGACTGGCCAACGTCTGGTGCTATCAGCTTTAACCGCGTCGACTTGCGCTACCGTCCCGGTCTTCCACGCGTGCTTCGTGGCTTGACCTTCAGCGTGAACGCGAAGGAGAAGATCGGCATTGTCGGTCGTACTGGAGCCGGCAAGAGCAGTCTGATCGTGGGTCTCATGCGCCTTGTGGAGCTGGACGCAGGCTCCATTACGATTGATGGCGTGGACATCAGTAAGATCGGACTGCACGACTTGCGCTCCAACATCGCGATCATCCCGCAGGACCCTGTGCTGTTCTCCGGCACTGTGCGATCGAACTCGATCAGTTCACGGACGAACAGATCTGGACGTCTGTCAAGCGCGCATCGCTGACCAAGGCTGTCACTTCACTGGACGACGTCGTGGATGAGAAGGGCTCCAACTTTAGTGTGGGCGAGCGGCAGTTGCTGTCCATTGCTCGTGCGCTACTGAAGCGGTCGCGTGTGATTCTCATGGACGAAGCCACTGCGTCGATCGACCCCGAGACGGACCGACAGATCCAGCAAAGTATCCGCGAGGAGTTCCGCGACTGCACTACGCTGACGATCGCGCACCGCATCAATACGATCCTGGATTCGGACCGCATCCTGGTGATGGAGAAGGGCTCAGTGGCAGAGTTCGGGTCACCCGCTGAGCTACAGCGCAAGCCTGACGGTATTTTCAAGTCACTCGTAGACGCCTGGCGCCAGAATGCAACCAACAACTAATAGAATATACCCAACATTGAGCTATGTGTCGTCCAAGGAACCTTGTGGTTTTGAGGTCGAGACTTGGGTGGTCGAAGCTCCATTGAACGTATGAGTGGCCACAGCTGGGGGCACTGCAACATGTGACGTTGAACGACACGCAATTGTCGAGCGTGGCATGAAGTCAGAAAGTGTCCGAACGGAGACATCGCGTGCCAGATGCCCACGCCAGAGGATGGCGAGCTCTCTGAGCCACGAGGATAATGAGCACGGGCTCCGGACTCTTCTACTGACCGCCACACGCCCACAGCCTCACTTTGTCATCGTCTCAGGTCGAGTGCTATGGTGTCCGTCTCGCATCAAGCACTGGTCGTCACGAGTCTGCTGCTGCTTCCGGTTGCGCTTCAATTAACCAAACGCTTTCGTGTTTCATTGGAGTCCGAAGAGCGAACAGATTCCGAACCAGATCGACAAGATGCCGCTCGACCTGCTTGGACGCTCCCAGTGCTCCACAACACGTTCCAATTGCTCTTTGCAGGCGGTGACATCCACGAATGGATCACGAACAACTGTGAACGCTTTGAAGGAAGGCCGTTCCGTGTGAAGGTTCTGGGTCTTCCCGAGATGTTAGTTGTCTCCACTCCTCAGGCGTTCGAGGACGTACTGAAGCATCAGTTCATGATCTTCCCAAAGGGGCCGCACTTGAAGGAGAACATGCAGGATTTACTTGGCGATGGCATCTTCGCAGTTGACGGTGTCAAGTGGGCACATGAGCGCGATGTCGCCCGTGGGTTGTTCCGGATGCAGGAGCTTCGAGAATGTATGACCCAAGCCATCACCAGACACACAATGGCTCTACATGACGTCTTGAAGCAGGTGTGCGCTAGGAATCGATCGGTGGATCTGTACAAGCTGCTGAGCTGCTTCTCGACCGAAGTATTCACGGACATCAGCTTCGGCGTGAGTATGAATTGCCTCCGAGCGAACCAGGAGCTCCCGTTTCAGGCAGCTTTCGACCGTGCACAGCGGTTAACTGCATTGCGGTTTGTCCGACCGCGGTGGTTCTGGAAGATGCAGAAGCGACTGGGTTTGGGGGCGGAAGACCAGCTCCAGCTCGACATCAAGGAGATCGACGCCACTGTGCTGAGTATCGTCCAGCAAGTCCACGTGAATCGTGCATTAACTCCCGAAGACGGTAGAGGGAAGAGCTTGAGCATGTTGTCGCTCTTCCTCGACACTGTTGACAGATCTCCGAAAGCAGAAGAGAAGCTCTACGACCCTGTGTACTTGCGAGATGTGGTCGTGAACTTCCTCGTGTCTGGACGTGACACCACCGCTCAAGCTTTAAGCTGGTTCTTCTTCAACGTGAGTCAGAATCCACAGGTGGAGACGAAACTTCGACGAGAGATCTACAAGAAACTCCCGGAGCTCATGACGTCCGAGTGCTGCGTGCCGACACTGCAACAAGTCAACAGGCTCGTGTACCTCGAGGCTGTGATCAAGGAGACGCTGCGGTTGTATCCGTCCATGCCGATCTCTTCAAAATACGCCGTACGGGACACAGTGTTATCCGATGGAACGTTCGTCCGTGCTGGGACAATGGTGTGTCTCCCGTTGTACGCTATGGGTCGAATGCCGCATGTCTGGGGTCCGGATGCAGCTGAATTCAGGCCTGAGCGCTGGATCGACCCCAGTACCAAGAAAATCATCAGCATTTCAGCTTTTAAGTTCGTTGCCTTCAATGCGGGACCTCGTATGTGTCTTGGAACTTCATTAGCAGGTCTCGAGCTCAAACTGGTAGCTGCGGCACTACTTAGTCGATTCCACATCCACGTCGAGAAGCCAGAAGCTGTGGACTACGATTTCTCTCTCACTTTACCGGTTAAAGGCCCCATGAACGTAAGATTGGCACGGGTATCGGCAGGATTCGCATAATTCATTTTGACAGAAGTGAATATCCCCGCAGTACTTGAAGGCTTTGAACCACCCCTACAGTGTGAACAGCTCTATTAGCGGTTTGTTACCCGGAAGAACCCTCGACACCTTCAATTCATGGCTCCTACCACTAAATTTTTGCTGCTTCAGTGCACGGATCGAGTTCGGGATAGTTTCTTCGGAGTCGGTGGTGGACACAGTGATCCTGCTCTGCTCAGTGGGGGAACTTGACTCGGTTGCTTTGATGAAGGGGGCTTCTGGGATTGAGTCTGAGTTCGGGATCGCTGGTGATAAAAGTAGTTGTAGTTGAGCTGAGTCACAACCTCATTCACGTGGGGGGATGCACTGTGTTTCTGCATGGCGGTCAGCATAACGACGAGGAAGTGCGACTGCCGCTTGAACTCCGTCGAACTTCTGGTCATTTCAGACTGCAGGATTCGAAAGTCAGGGTGCCCCAGTAACCGGATACTAGACGACTTGCGCCGGCATTTCTTACTTGAGTCGGACACTTCATTGCCTTCACTCCAGCAATCAGGGAAGTACGTGTGCATGTTCCGGTCGATCGCACTGACAAACTCGTCGACTTGGCCAACAAAGCGCAAGATATGGTTGAAGGTCGTTAGGATGTACTGAATCACTGTCGCGTGCTACAAACAGCAACAAGGTTGTCTTAGAAGTCTGCAGTTACAGCCTCAACAGAACTCTGCAATACCTTGTCCAGCAGGAAGAAGCGGCTCAGCAGGTGGTCCAAATATCTCTCGTGCGCTTCATTCATCTACGAGACAACAGTCGTACAAGTTAGCGAACAGTTTCCATACTAGCAGCACTTTATTCTGTACCTCGGTTAAACTTTGTGAAGTTTGCATGACTTGGCGATACTTAAGCCATTCCTCGTTTGATATCTGCCATACAAAAAGTGTTAGGACGACAGACGTTGCTGTATGATCCTGACCACGCCCCTACCTGACTCGCAAGATAGCTGAGCAGGCTTTTTGTGTAGTGAAGCATGTCCGCTGACTGTATGAGGAGTGGACGCATGTCGTCCTCGATGCTAAAACAGAGAATTATGAGTCGAAGGTAAAGTTGGCAGTTGCAACTGAGCATTTCCGTACAACGAGTAACACCGACGATGCCGAATTGTGGACTTGAACTGTATCAGCAAGGGAAGGGCATCAGTTAGAAAGCTACAATACGGATCTGGGTAAAAGCTGTTACGTACCTTGACCAGAGCTGCCTCCACAGCCTTAACTTGAATGAGGAAGACCCCGAGCTTAGAGTACTTCTGCATCGTCGATGCGCTGAAAAGAACCTGAAGTGGCTGCTGCGCTGCGAACGTGAATTCTAAGCATTTCATCGTCGCAATGTCGATTTTAGCACCGCTTGTTGTGCTGTCCAGCAGATTAAAGTCCACGCGAACGCACAGTTGGCCACCAAGTCGCCGCTGAGAAGAGGACAGCGAGTTATCCTCGAACACACCTTGGACTGCACTCTGATGAAACGAGTTAACCAGCTCACTGTCAGCCCACGCCACGGGATTTTCTTGCATGTGAGCGACCAATCGTTCGCTAAAGATATTGAATACGTCTTGCTGTAAAGGTAAAACATCATCCAAATGAGTTACTAATAGCAATAGCAGAGTCCGTATTGGCAACTGCCTACCTGCTCCATCAGGACAAACATTCGAAGCGCTTCCACGTGATCCATGTAGTTCATTTTATCTCGAAAAATGTCTGTGATCTCACCGTTTAGTTCCCGACACTGTAATCAGCCTCAATAACAATCGTTAGAATGCAATAGGATGAGGAAGCACAAGTATGGTTTACCTTGCTGTCGAGATGCCGAGTAAAACATCGATCAAAAATATGGTTGAAGGGTGTACATCCAAGCATAGTTTGCTGCGGCGCAAGTGGATCTGTGTCAGTAGATTCGGAGAAAGAACCCTTGCTTCTTCTGTACCCCATTATCTCGAGGTCTTCTAAAAGTAAAGAGCGCAAAGAACGTCGAGGCGGCTCAGGGTCCGTCAAGGGTCCCACTGACGTAAGTTGCTGGTGCTGCAAGAAGCGATTCTTCAGCTGTCGACTGACCAACGCTTCATTCACCAATTCTTTCATCGATCCGAGGAATATCGGAACGAGCGAGAGATTTATCTCAAACGGAGCAAGCGATAGTAATCCCTCTCGAAAACTATGGCTTCGATCGTGCATCGCGGTACTTATTGACGCAGGTGTAGCGAAGAACAACTCTCCATCCAGTGGAATCGTGTCAAAGTAACCCCTTTCAAATACCATCCGGTTAATTAAATCTAAGTACGGATTCAGGGCCCCAACAAGTAGGTGTAAAAGCACATCGGATCGCGACAACTTGCCAGCAGCTCGTGCATTTCTGTCGGCCACTACGCCTTCGACGTATTCCACCTCCATCAAGCGGTACAGTGAATCAAGCACACACTTGGCTTGCTCAGCTCGCTTTACTTGATACCAACTACGATCTGACAAACTCTGAAAGCAGCCGATTAAGGCCCCCTTCAACCACGAAATCATCTTAAAAATGTCGTTCAAGCCACCGAAAATTCCTAGCAAGGTCGGCTGTCGCGAATTAACTCCAGACCACGGACTGGAGCCTCCTTCTTGTAAAACTGTAGAGCAACTGACCTGCTGCTCTACGTCTCTTATTGAATTCGTCAAGCTAGCAATAACCTCCGAGAGAGAAGTGGCCAAGCCCTCCAGCGTCACACATCGATGTTGTTTACTTGAGTCTCGCGTTCGACGGATGAATCCCAGGAGATCTCGAAGAACCTGCAGCTCGGTTGCTGCCTGTGCAAAGTTATCCAGTAATTGTTGCAAAGACGAAGGCGACAGATGCCCGACAGCCACATTTAAGGACCTTCGAGATCGCTCCACTACCTTCGTCTCAAAGTCGATACTGAAGATCGAAGGCTCTGGTCGTACCGGTCGGAGCTCAAAGAACAGCGAATCGATCCCATTTAACGCTTCAAATACCATATTCACCACAGTTTCCTCATGGATGAGTCTACGAGGGATAACGCTCTTTGTACTCTCCCCACTTTTAATTACCGCTTCACACAATAACCACGGCCTCTCCAGTGTAAAAGGAACCGACGCTCTCGTCTCCAGCGCACACGTCGGATCATCCACATCGTCATTCTCCATGTCGTTCTGCAAAGCAACTTCCTGGTAATATCTGCACAGAATGTTGTCCTGCTCCAACGCTTTCTCCGACAATCCCACTCGCTTTCTCTCTAACTCGTTTCTCCTGTCAACCTCACCCGGACTTCCAGCCGTCGACATCACACCTACAGCTCCCTCACTCTCCAACACATCACTTGACCTCTTGGCATTTCGTTGATGTGTCTCTACACTATGTTCCTTCTCCACTTCACCCTCATCGCTGCTCATTTCCCAGTCTTCATCACTGTCCTCCCAAGCTTGATACCACTCGTCATTGGTGGAGATCTGGAACAACTCGTCTACCAGCTTGTCCTGCATCAACTTCTGCTGTTCCTGTCTCAGTTGTTCTTGCTGCAGTACCGTCTTCCACCTGCTGTTGTCATCCAAATCTACTGCCACTTCCTGGTCTGTAGCTGTCGTTGGGGACGACGCTAGCTCCAGTAGCAGCTTCAGTACTTGATAGTCGCATTGTGGAGCCAAATGCAGCAGCTTCTCAGCTCGATCTTCAAGTGAATGAACGCGGAACTTGGTGGCTAACGCTTGAGTTTGAACCTGTACGTCCTGGGGTAAACTGTCCACGAATCGATGCGAGTACAGCTGCCCTACGATGCGGTCGGCATGCAGCAACAGCGCTTCATTGGAGAGTGGAGTCTTCTTCTCTCTATCCACCTCGTTGGTATCTTTAATGTGCGCATAGAGCTGCTTAGCGAGCGGCCGCCACTCACGCGTCCATGCTGGTACTGGCGCCATATTAGCAATTGAGTCATTATCTCACTTAAGTGACATGTTGAAGTGGAAATGGCTACTTTATTTAATGTTGCTTGACAGTACAAGTTGAAGTGTGGTCGATGAGGAAGAGCACAGCGGCTAATTGTGCACCGAAGGTGAAATCCCCAGTGCTGGTCTTGAGGAAGTTGCAGTCCAATTGGTTAAAAGAAGTGCGACCTCGAGGGGATGTTGGGAAGAGGCTGGGGTGGCGGACTGGAGAAAGAGGAGCACGAGGAGACCCGGGGGGAGAGAAGGTGGCAGCACTGGAGAAGGAAGCAAATCGACCGCTGCAGGAACGAAGCTGTGAATGCTGGGGAGATGGAGCGCCGGCGTTGGTATGATGTAACGTGCCGGCGAAGTTGAGGTTGTACTGTTTACGGTAGTCCTGGAACTCCATATCCGTGTGGTCAATCAACTGATCCATGTACTCGATCGGTTCTAGCTGGAACAGCTTCTTCATCACAACTACCAGTAGCTCGGATTCTTCATGCACGTCTTCATCAGGTGTAATGCTGTTAGGGTTCTCGGGTACTGGCATTGGTCTCTTAGACAGCAACACAAAGCGGGGCCATTGTTGAGCATATCGCTTTGTAGTTTTCTCGATAATCTGAAAATATCAAGCACGGTAAGCACGTCAGCCAGAACTCGAGCATTATCGAAAGGGACTTACATTACACTTCTCTGAGGATAGCGTTTGTAGATGGAGCTGAAGCATTACTTGCGTAACATTGCGAATCTGATCATCACGATCGTCATCGTGGATCGTTTTCAGAATTGAGAGAGCTGACTTGAAGTAATCAACTGCACGGTAATGTTCGCCCAGATCTCGAGATAAATACCCAAGCTGTAAGAACGACTTCATCGTGTCCTCGTGGTTTGGCGGGAGCACTTCCTTTCGAAGAGCTAATCCTGTCAGCGCAATTCCATGAGCCACTTCTGCAGCCTTAATACCACTTATTTGAGCGCGTAAGGTTGCAACAAAATAGCAGCAATCTGCTGCAAATTTCTTGTACGTCGGTACATCCTCTACGAGGTCTTGAAAGTGCTTCTCGTACTCAGAGAATGCGTCTTCCAATATGCCAATTATCGCCTCTCCATCTTTGTGGTTAGTTACCAACATCAACATGCCTTGCTGACGTCGAATGTCTGCGTACAGAAGACTAGTCTTGCCAAAGCAATCGCGCACCAGTCCCACACAACCATGGAGAATTTCCACTGCTTGCTCAGGTTCTCCCAAGTCACTGAGAATTTCTGACAATGTCATGTAGGTATCGCAAAACAAGGGATGGACAGAGCCAAGGTGCCACCGAATAGACTCTAAGGCCATTGCAAAGATTTCCCGAGCCCCTGTTAAGTCACCCGACGCATGCTTCAACTTCATCAAAACTGTGTACGCCCGTACCAGTTCTGCGTGGTTTCTGGGACAGTCCTGAATGGCTAAATTCGCCAGCCTCTTTGCCTGATCGGGCAAGTCCATCGCTAGAGAAATATTTGCAGCGCATGTAAGTAAATGGCAAAGTGACAGGTTGCGTTCATCACTCGGTGCAATTTCCAGTATGGAAATATGCATGATGATGCTTGAGAGTGCTCTGGTGTAGTCTCTAGTGGCGATGAAAGCATCAGAACTCTCCAATATTTGTTCACATTCGGTTGTAGTCCGAGCCAGCAATGTCGTCCTGGGGCTGATGCATTGAATGCACTCAAGTGCAAATGGTTCGGCACCTTTAAAGTTATAATTCATGTGGTCTGCAAAGTAAACTCCTGTCTGAAACTGAAGCGCGTGAAACAATTGCGGCAAATGAAGCAAATCATCGCTCACGATAGTGTCAAAGCTAAGTGCGTCGCGCGAAATACCGAATTTGGCATGTACATGGGGGAGAATTCTTTCTTCCCAGAAACATTTTGAGTCTGGAGATGAGAGGCCCAGCACAAGATTGAAAAACTCCACTGTGACTTGAGCGGCTTCTTTTTGGAGAGTCAACCTTGCTATCGCTCGAGCTGTGGCTGGGCTAAGTTTGCACTGGTCATCGTCATCAACAGTAGCTTCCCAATGTTCAATCCCTGACCCTTTTGCTTGCCTCAGTATCACTGCAGTCGTGTCCTGAAGAATCGTTCGTTGAGCTGCTCTGAGCTCAACTTTGCAGACCCTAGCCACCATCTCTGTGAGCAATGCACGGCGAATGTGCTTTAGAGATGCAAGCTCGTAGCAAGAAGCGAGGTAGCGCACATTGATACCTTCTCCATGTAATACACGTGTCATTGACCGACTGTCAATCACTTGAACCGTGGCGTTTTCTAGGTTTGCCACGAGTTCTGGTATGACGATACTGTGTAACCATTCACGCGCGGTTATTGGGCACTGTTGACGAAGTTGTATATCTAGTTGAAACTTGTTCAAAGCACTTTGATCTGCGGAAACAGGTTCCTCGATTGAAACCGGGGTGTTCGAGTGAAGCTGTAAGCTTTTGCCATGCATCCGGACGAATTCAGGCCGCATTTTGTATAGCAAAGCCTCGGAGGCCGCTGCCCCATATTCATCGTTTGATATATCGGCTGGAATAACTTCTGTCAGATTCTGCAGTTTGAGTACAGCATCCCGGTTATAAATCGAAAAACCAACGCCCACGGGCAGAATATCAAAACTCGGGAAATCAGTGGAGGAGGTATCATCACTAGAAGAATCGAAGTCATCGGTGAGCAAGCCAAGATTGTGGAACACGTGCTTGAGCTGATCATGTAGCTCTTTGGCGTGATTCGTCTGGACTTGGGTCATCAAATTGTGCCGCGTAGATTTTAGCGTTGGCTGTGATGAAGCGATAACAAATGCTCGGAACCCAAGATGATCCACACTACACTGAAGCGGAACCTGAAGTGCAACATTTGGCCGAGTTTTTTGCTGGATATGGAAATTAGATTCCTCGATTGCCACTTGGATTGCTTTTGCAGCTCGAAGTTGATGGCCAACCATTCTGTGAAACATAGCTGCTTGCTGTTGTTTACCATGAAAATTCCCATTCGATGAGTTATTCGAGCACAGGTAAGCCAGTAACCCGTTACGGTGATATTTGTGCACAGCAGGGAGTAGTGTGCGAAATTGTTGAGAACCATCTGTGGCAAAGAATTCATCGCCTTCTAGGGTCTGAGATAGCAACTTTTTTTCTCCATCCTCCAAAACCATTTCCGCCACAATGTCCTTGATTAAAATCTCGGCGGCCTGACGAAATCCTGCAATAACACCTGATACCTCTGATCCGACGGTAAATGCATCGTCGGAGGGTTTTTTAATATGAGCAGCGTAAAATCTCCGGTTCCAATCAGTCTCTCCAGGAGAAGTCGATGCGGATACCCGTTCTCTCGGATAACTCGGTGGACGCTTATCATATTCGGGAACCTTGGTCGTTTCAGCTGCTATTTGGTTGTTGACACGCTCCGCCTCCACTTGACCCATCACTTCTTGAGCACAATAATAACTTTGCAACCTGCTGAGCAACCTTGTTCTAGTAATGACACCTTGGTGACCTTGAGGTCAAGCTGTTGCTGCATCAACGTAAACTCCGAATTCTTTCCCTTCCAGCCAATGTGAAATTACCAACACAAACTGTAATGTAAGGATCCCTACCAGCAAACTGACTCAGACTTATGCGTGAATACGGTGAAAAGGATATAGTTTGAAGCAACCCATGAAGTTTCCCTGCGTCGATTTTCCCCGAATGTTTATGGTCGATCTGTTGTAATGAAACCACCAACCTTTAGTCCGATACTACATGTAGTACGTCATTTATTCAGTAAGTAACTTAGAGTTACATCACTTACCTCAGAAAAGGCTTCAGCAGCCCGGCGTATTTTCTCCGCGATGCTAAACACAAGCATGGACAGCGTTAATCTCTATTCCTTATCGATTAACCGGACAAATGACCAGCATACATCGGTGAGATGTAGGCCTCAGCTGGAAGACACATTCTCGACTACAACGATACAAGCAGTTATACAATTTATTACTACACAAAAATCCACGGCATAGGACCTACCGTCAGAGCTAATCTCCACTCAGTCAGCTCCTCCCCCGACGAGCACGCAAATGTTAAAGTCTTCGAGGACTACAGACATAGCCATATCTCTCCTTATCACCTACAATATACAATGATATGCTCTTTATGCCCACTTACCTTTTCTTTAGACTCTAGTTGAAATGTAAACTTGCGATCCATTTTTTTCTAAATCACGTAATTCATGTCAGCTCCTGGCCTCTTTCCCCCTGCCTGTAGTATCAAACACACTTCATCGGTTATCGCAAATTTGTAGTTTATAAGCTCGTAAGAGCTGCTGTGACGGGTGCTTCCGAGCGAGAACACCTGCTGCTCCACAGCCATAGGAAAACACTTGAGGTGAGTGCCGTCCAAATGCACCCATTTCTCGGTCCATTTGGGCCCGACCAAGCCCGGGCCAAGCTGTAGATGGAGCGAATTAGTATCATGCGACACGCATAGAGTCTTGTACAGACGGAAGGCACCTTAAACAGCTTGCCGCACTTGGGCTCCATCCTTGGATCTTCGGTTATGTTGCCGCCCCTTCACTTCAACACGGAGTGATGGTCAGTATCTGATTAGAAAGGGTTGTTTTTGCGTGTTTTTTGCGTGCGCCACACCGACGGAATGTGTTGTTGCAATGAGTCTCTTTGATTGGTTAATAAGCTATCATATGGTTATCACTGACGTGCATAGACTCAATGTAGCCATCCGCCTGACCACACACTTAACCGGATCCGAGATCATTCCGCAATTTGCAGCGCGAGACCCAAGCACCACCGAAGCATGGCGACCGAGACGACGTGGAGTAAAGAAGAGGTGATCAAGGCCTTCGAGGATGCTGGCAACCTCAAGTTCCTCGAGCACATCAACCTGTCCAACACTGACAAGTGCTCGGAGTCCTCACCCGCTTACATCTTCTACATGCGCGGCCTGCAGTGCTCTCGTGACCCGCGTCTTGCTTACCACTTCTGGGCCAATTTCGCTGGTCGCCACCAGTTCCACCTGTTCACAGGCCAACCCAAGAACGAGTGCATTAACGCCGCTATCTATCTGTACGTGCCGGACCTGGACGCTATCGAGAAGAGCCTGGCGGGTGTGGCCGACGAACTGAAGGACACCAAGTTCGCCTTTGAACGCATTAACCGTGGTGGTGAGACTACAGTGGAGTATCCTCTGGAGAAATGGCACACGATCTTTGACATTACCAAGTACGACCACCTGAAGGTGAACGACCCGTACGGCAACGAACTGCGTCTGAGCGTGACGCCCCGCAATTACAACTCTATTAACTTGTCGCTTGGCAAAACGCTCCCCGTGACGAACGACGTTCCAGGCGTGGCTCAGGGCTTCCCGTTCCTGCTGTACCCGTGCCGTCCGGGTATTGCTCAAGGCATCTCTCGCTTTTTCGAGTACTATCTTGGTGCTAAGACGGTGGTCACGAAGAAAGAGGGAAATGTGGAGCTGTACCGCACGGAGGTTTTCTGTGGCCCGCTTCAGACCATTGTTTTCGATGAGCAGGAGTCTCAGAAGGACAACAAGGGTGAGTACGATGGCCACCACGTGTGCATCCACATCGACCGCTTCAAGGAGTTCTACGACAAGGCCTTTAACGAGTCTATGCAGTGGAACAACGTGCTGTTCTTCGATCGTTGCGATACCTGGTTCGAGGCCAACCGCGACCAACAGTACCGCATCTTGCATCTGATCGACCCTGTGGACAAGAAGTTCCTTATGTCATTTGAGATGGAGATCCGATCGGCACAGCACTTCCGTTACCTTATCCACCGCAGCGATGTCTCGGAGGAGGAGGAAGCTGCGAACGAGGTGCTCCGCAAGAAGAACCTGTAGAATATTTCTTGCAGGTTTGTGCTGACAGATTGCGTTTGGGCACGGCGCAACACTCGACTTTTACCAGGCAAGTGCTCCGTCGATTGAAGTGATAATACAAAGTGACAATGTGTTCGCAGTTGGCTACCCTGGAGTCTGTTGGTGAACACCGTGAACACCAACGGCATGTCTGGATTGTGTTCAAGGTGCTCGTATTTTTAGGACTGTTCCAGTGAATTTATCTATCTTCACTGATTTCATTACTGCTTTTGTTGGAATTTCTAACCATGCAAACTTCTCTTCTTGACGGAGCAATGCCTTCTTTATTACCAGGGAAGACCCCAATGCATCCAGCGGCACTGAAGCGGTTCCCAACACTGCGTCGGAATTCGTTCCTATATCAACTTCACGACCAAGCCCAGCTTCAGAAGGAGACGGAACCTCAACGCCAGCGTCAGAAAGAAGTGAAGGAGATCTACCGCATCTTGCAGAGAAACCCAGAAATGCGTGATGCAAATGAAATCGATACGCTGTACGACTGGGTTCTTCGGAACGGCAGCACCAACAAGATCTTCCAAGGTGCCCAAGAAATTATCTGCAAGACCATTTGTCGCGAGATGACGTTGCTGGAGCTTCCACCCAAGGGCGTTGTGTGCTACCAAGGTGACTTCGGTGATACCTTTTACGTCGTCATTTCGGGGTCTGTTTCTCTTTACATCAATGCCAGACCCAAGCCGAAAGTCCTCGGGGAAGGTAACAATTCCAAACCATTATCCGGCGACGACGATGATGTAAAGTTACAGCCGGAAGAGTATGGCACATTCATCAAGCATATCACCGACGGAGGCACTTTTGGCGAGCTGGCAGTGATGGATCCTACAGCGCGTCGGTCATGTACCATTACTTGTGATGAGCCGACGTCATTTATCTGCCTGAAGCGAGGATCTTACCAGCGGCTCATACGAATCACAAACTCTTCCCAGCTGGACTTTACTCAAATTGAGTTCTTGGAGACAATTTACTTCTTCGAAGGCTGGCCCCATGGCGAGCTCACACGACTTTCTAATCGCTTGCGTCAAGTGCATTATCCAGCCGACAGCTACCTTACTCGCATCGGTGCTGACGCCAATACCGTTTTCTTCATCTATGCTGGCTTGGTACAAGAAACAGTTCCCATGATTCAAGTCCTAAATGAGAATGGCAGCGTTCAGCGTTGCGCAGAGCTCGAGAGCAATCTGGCGAAGCGGAGAATGCAGGGTCATGCCGGAAAAAGAGTTGCGCAGCAACGACGTCGCACAGAACTCGAGCTCACTTTGTATCAAGACCACGATATTTGCGCGGAGTATCCTATCTTCTTTAACAAGTCGACGTGCACAACTGACTTGCTGGCAGGTAACGTACTTCTTCATGGATTGTGTTGTGGGCGAGGACGACATCAAAGCTAACAAGTGGCGTGACTTGTTCAAAAGTGACCGATGTGAAGACTCTCGTTATGGATGTACGTCTAGACACTTTTGAATCCATGGCAACGGAAAGCTGTGTACTAACATGTCTTCTGTCACAACTAGCGAGAAACCTGGAAAGAGCTGTTTTACATGCACGCCCTAGACCATGTCCGAGAATCCTTCGGCAAATTCCGTAAATTGGCTGAAGCTCGAGAAAACTGGCGTAAGACGCGAGTGAAGCTAGCCTTGGCAAACCCCGGGTTAATTCTCACTATGTACGTGTCATTCCAGTTGCAATGAACGCTTTGTTGGTGTGGCTAATTCATGTTGCAGCTCCACGAAAGCTATGATGCAAGACGGAAAATGTCTGTGTGGATGGTGTGGGAATCTAGATCATATCACTGGAGATGCATGTTGTCCGGGATTAGCAGCGTCCAAGAAAAAACAGGAAGACCGTCAAAAGACTGCGGATGCGAAGAAAAACAAATTGTTGCAAGAGCTTACGGCAAAAGTGCTGTCTCAAGATCCCCAAGCAAGGAAGAAGACAGTGATGCCAGTCAAAACTTCGACTAGGACACCAAGCGCTGCGCTTACATCCTCTCAGCCATCTGGGGCCATTCAACCAACACCTCCCGAGCATTTAGTTTCGAGAAGATATCGGAGCCCCAGCTTCCAGGTTGCTGCTCAAAACGTGCTTTCTGTCGACTCCAACCGTGTCTCTACGAATCAATCCGAAGCACTCCAAATGGAGGCAGCCCGAAAAGGTCAAGATCATCTTGAAGTCAGTGGTATTGCTGCACACAGGAAACTTGCCGTCTCTGACTTCCCGAAACTTCTCAAGGTATCAGATAGCTTGTACACGAGTTACCAAAACTCTCTCGAAACCAAAGAGGACCAGATTTTACCTGCCATCAAGGTTGAGGATGCACGGAAAGGTGCTTTTACAGAGGGTTTGGCTGACCAGTACAAGCACGAAATGGTTCGGAAGGCCAAACGTCTGTCCTCAATGGAGCAATACATCGAAATACGTACCAAAGTTCTTGAAGACATCACAGCAGCTCAAGAAGGTGGAGAGTTTCACTGCAAACTTCCGCGAAAGCCGAAGATACCAAAATCCAGTCGTCGATTAGTGAACCCAAAGACAAAGCAGCCTCGCCCAGACCGCTTCAACCGAAAAATCAATCGCATGATGCGGAAAATATGGAGGAAAGATAACCCGCTACCTGTCATCGAAGAAAGCCTGCGAGATCCGTAACCCCACCGTGCTGTACTACTTCTCAGTGTAATGCCTACAACGACAAGCGTTGAGTTGTCCGTCCTCATCGCTGAGCTGTGTGTATGATTTGCAACAAGTGTACATTTCTATAGTGGATCCCGACGCGTCTCGAGTGTGCCGTACTCCGTGGTGTCCTTCTCTTCTTGATCGTATAGCTCTTTCGAGCTATTGTGGTTCTTATATGGGGAATTAAGTGCAAGATCCTCACCTTCAGCAACATTCTGCATTGGCGTTGCTTCCGACTGCTCCCTGTTCCTCTGGATCACCTCCCTGACTGCATGCTTGAACGCCGTCTCGTCGTCATTATTCTCCAGTGCTGCAACGACCATATTCGCCAGTCGATCCACCTCTTCCTCCAGCTCTTCATCGTCGTAAATTAACCTCATAGTTTCCATTTGAAAGCGCAGCATATCGCAGACACAGAAGATGATTGCAACATACAAAGCTGGACCTTTCTTGATCACCATGTTCTTGTCCAGTACAAGTTCTATGAAGGCGTAGACCCACATCGTGATCTTCAGTCCCATGAGATTGCGGTCGAAGTTGTCTGGATTTGGTCCGTACTTGCCCAGTAGTTTGGCACTGTAAAGCAGAGTCACAGTGCAGATCAAAGGCGCCCAAGCCATATAATAGGTGGTCTGTAGCTCCTGTATATCACGTTTGGTAGGATCTGGACTCTGGAAGAGCGACACAACAAGAAGAAGCGATAGATACAGCTCTAAAGTGCACACCACGAACGGCTTGACTGTGTCCTGGTACACTGCCGATAGTCGTTGACGTAGCTTCATGGCTTCACAAAATGGATACTAAAATTTGTGATGTGGTGACTTAATTTGAGTTCACTACACAAAATGCTGCGTGTATGGTGCAGGCCGCTGCGTCAACGGGGAAATGTGTTGGTCTCTGCTTTCTCCAGCTCTGCCGATAGCGATGGAGAGAAAGAGAAGGCAGTTGCGAAGTCTCCACCCAAGTACGAACATGTCCGCAAATTGATCGTGGGGCTGGGGAACCCAGGCGACAAGTTCATCAACACCAGGTGCGAATTGAGATGACAACTTTATTAAGCGAGATGGATTAACTGTGATGTATGGACAGACACAACATTGGGTTTGTTGCAGTTAGGCACTTCCTAGAGACATACGCGTCCCAAGTGACGGTACGTTGTGTTCTTATGAATTAGCTCTTGCTAGTGAGAGACTGACAGCTTATATCAGGGCCAGCGTCTGGAGCTACAACACGAAGCCAGCAATCATGGGGATGTGGCGCGGTTTCGAGTTGCTTTTCAGCAGAAAGCTACCGACAAAACCTACGTGTACCCCGTCGACGATTTGGTGAATCGTTCATCGAAGCGAGCCAAGGAACGGACTCTGAAGGAAGGTGTTCCTCATGAGGAAGTGAACGTGGCGGTGCTGCTACCGAACACGTACATGAACTGCTCGGGTACAGCGGTTAGAGCGTTTATGCAGTCCCACCGCTGGAGGATCAAGAAAAACCCGCTAGCGTTGAATCGCCAGGACGAGCTGCTTGTGGTCACCGATGACGTCGCTCTACCATTCGGTGAATGTCGTTTCAAGGCGAAGGGAGGTCCCGGGGGCCAGAACGGTGTACGGGATATCATCAAGTGTACAGGTACCGAACGCTTCGCTCGCCTTCGCATTGGTGTTGGTGCTCCGTACTGGTTTGCAGGTGGCAAGAGTGGAGCTCCGTCGGGAACAGCGATGGACAAGTACGTGCTTGGACGCTTCAATGGCGACGAACAAGAGGCCATGCCGGATTTATTGCGCTATACGAATGAACTATTACGACTGTATCTGCATCGAGGCGTGGCACAAGCCACGACGTACGCCAACAGCAATGCTGTTACAGCATGGACTTGCAAAGCTACTTGAAGCAGTATGGCGTGTCATCGAAGACGCGTCACCAATAGATGAATGTTGCATGAAGGTCGTACTTGGCGTAAACATTGTGTACGAGTTGCAGGAAGTGTGCCATTGTCAAATTTGCCCTTGATTTGCAGCGATGCCGATGCCTCCCGTCCCCGTGCAGGTCTCCCAGAAGGACCTACCTCGAGCCCTCGCTATTCTGGTGCTGGGATATGCTGCTATCACGTGGCTGGTGCTGCAAATGGACGACTATTTTGCTGCGGAGGATCAGGATGAGAATTTTAACTTCCCGTTCGTGCTCTTATTGACGACTGTGTTGACAAATTTGAAGACAAAAAGCTCACAGAAGGATGATATTTTTGTTTAATTCAAACTGCAGGAAAGTGGGGGCATTTGTTGCACTCTACACCGTTATGATGGCAGTATCCCGCTTCTACGAGCACGGTATGGACTGACATAGCTTCACAGCGTCGATGACATTGACCTAACTGTATTTATTCTCAGGTACATACATCCTTTATGAGATGCTGTGGGCGTGCAATGTCTCGCTTGTGCTGGTGGTGATGGCTCTCTACTTTTCGAAGCCTTTCCTCGTTGGCGTGGCGGCAAGTGTTCATAATAATCCTCTACTTGCAGACGAATCATGCTAATCAATGCTTTCGTTTTGCTTTATACGTAGATGGTGACTGTGTCTGGGGACCAGTTGTTGTGGTATGTTGATACCTTGTCGTTTCTACTTAACGGCAAGTTCATCACTGGCGCCATGAAGTACCTTACATACCCGGAAAACCGCTCATTCTCCAAGACTGTCTTCGCAACACACCACTTGTGGTTCCTGCCTGTGTGCCTATACGTAAGTGCGCCATTCTGTGTGTTATCCTTTCATGTGATAACATTTATGGCTGTGTACAGATCACGACTGGCCACGGCGGCATGCATGGCTCGAGTTTTGTTGGATCATCAATCCTGACGACATTCCTTGCTGTTTTCTGCCGTGCTTTCACGCCGTTCGAAGTGCGTGTACCCGGTAGCGATCATGTGATTTACCTGAACGTGAACGGAGCCTACGAGTTCTGGAAGGATATCAAGATTCCGCTGCTCCATTTGCTGGACCACCACCATCCAGCACTGTACATTCCTTACCTGGCTGTTGTGGGGAACCTCGTCGCCAACGGTTTCCCGCACATGTTGGTTCTGGGAGTTGCGCTGGGTCTTCAGTTTAACCCCCTTCTTGAAGGAATTACTCACTGAGTAGCTATGTTACCATAGGCTACGATTTCAAAGCACTTGCCACAGTTTTGGGCAAACCTTGGATAGATGCTACACTTTGGGGGTATACGTGAAAATAAAAGCAGTGGTCCAACACTTCCGTTATTTTGCTCCGTTCTTTTGCTCTGGGGTAAACATGGAGCTACGATCGAGATCTGCTACGCTTCGTTGACTGACGTCTGGCAAGGTTAGAGTGGCTCCGATTTGTTGAGTAACGATGGCGATCATTGGACGTGCCACTTCTTCGAGAATAACCATCACCACCTCGTTCCCGACGGGCACTACCAGACGACCGAGAACTACGCGTAAAAGAAGGGGATCGGCTTCTATGTCTCCGTCCATGGTGGCCTTGGCTACGGCTACTTGAGTCGATAGTCGAGCGCCTTGAGTACTCCCTAGATCTCGACCTCGATCTGCTATTACCACGTCGGTCGCGCTCTCCGCGTCGCTTCAAAGATGTGTCCTGCTCGCGACTTCTACTACGCCCACGCTGCTCCTCCCGCCGTTTCTTATGGCTTCTGTCATCACTGTCCTCCTCGTACCGACGCTTCTCTTTTTTAGCCTCCTTCTTCGCCCTCTTCTTCTCTCTTTTTTTCTCCTTCCGCTCTACCTTCTTCAGCTTCTTTTTCTCGTTCTTCTGTTTCTTCCTCTCCTTCGAATCCACCTCAGACGAAGAATCAGATGAACCCGATGCCTCGAAGTCCTCAAGCTCCCCACAGTCCTCTATCACCACTGTCTGCATCGGTGCCGGTTTGTTATTGGCCACCGTCTCCACATTCTCCATCTTCCTCACCACATCCATGCCCTTCTCCACCTCTCCAAATACCACGTGCTTCCCGTCTAAGTGCGGCGTGGCTACTGTCGTAATAAAGAATTGACTGCCATTGGTGTCCTTCCCAGCGTTCGCCATAGACAGCAGTCCAGCCTTCTTGTGTCGATACTTAAAGCTTTCATCTGCGAACTTCCCTCCGTAAATGGACTCTCCACCAGTTCCATTCCGCTTGGAGAAATCCCCACCTTGTAGCATAAAACCCTTGATAATGCGGTGGAACGGCACCTTCTTGTAGTGCAGAGCATGGCCTGTAGTGCGCCCCAGCCCACTTTCTCCAGTACACAATGAGCGGAAGTTCTCAGCAGTCCTGGGCACGTCAGAATACAGTCGAAATACGATACGCCCTGCCCGGGAGCCGCCGATAGAGACGTCGAAGTACACCCGCATCTCCTTCATCCTTCCACTATAATCCAAAATGAATTTCATTGGTCATAAATTGAATTTGGACCAATCAAGTGAGTAGAGCAGTCTAGGAAACAGCGAGAATGACGACCGCGCACAGACCGACTTGGCACGCCGCGGTAGGGCAGTCGAACGAGGGAGGATGGCATGCTGGAGGTGCGTACGAGTGCTGTGCTTCTAACAGTACTCCTTTTACGTGTTATTTCGCTGCAATGAGGGCTAAATGGCGGTTAAAACGTTGTGGTTTGTAGGCAAATTGAGTGATCAGGTCTCGGCACGCGACCTGCCGGCCCACAAGCGCCTTAAAATGAGGTACAGAGGAGGTTTTGAAGGTGGCTTATGCTGTTAAATACTTATCTGAAATATTGAGGACTTTAGACAGGTTGGGCAGGGCACGGCCAATGAGGTAGAGCTACTGGACCTACGCGAAGAACTGGAGCGTAAGGAGGAGAAGTACGAGGTGGAGAAGGGCCGCAAGAAGGACACAGCGCAAGGTGCGACTGATCTTTAGTTGCAGTTCTTCTATGTTCAGTTGAATCATTGTGCTGGTTGAACAGACAAATTGCGTCGACTGGAGGAAAACAAGAAGATTCTCCTACTGGGAGATGCTGTGGAGGATGAGCGCGAGGCGCAGCTGAAGAAGGTGGCAAGTAAATACAATGATGCAGATGATGGGGCTGACTCTGAAGAGTCCAGTGATTCGGATAGTGACAGGTACCTTTTGGCTTCTGGGTAGAACGTTGTTGTGGTTGCTAACTTTATTGGGATTTCTATGATTAATTCATTTCAACAGTGATGGAGATGATGAAGAGGCTGAACTGATGAGGGAGCTCGAGAAAATTAAGCAAGAACGTGAAGAAGAGAGACTACGGAAGGAGGAAGAGGAGCGGAAGGCTGTTGAGCAACAGTCGCGCGAGGAGATTCTCCAAGGAAATCCCCTCACGCAGCAACAAGCAGCAGGTAGTGCTAAGATGAAGCGCCGGTGGAATGACGACGTGGTCTTCAAAAACCAGTCTCGCAACGAGCCAGAGGTCAAGAAGCGTTTTATCAACGATACGATCCGCAACGATTTCCATCGCCGCTTCCTCAACAAGTTCGTTCAGTAAGTGTACTCTCTTCTGCCGGGGACAAGTTGTAGAGAATGAAAGCTTATACTTTGCATAGCCTTCTCTGGTGTTAAACCCACTGGCTAGCGTACTTTGACGATCATTCCACCGATGAACTTATGCACCGTCACCTCTTCGCCCGCGTCATTGGTCCCTTGCGCTTTGACATACTCACCGTCTTGCTGAAGACCGCTAGGGAACTTGAGCATACAGTTCCCAATCGGATTCCCATCGTCAAAACGTCCAACATAGGACCCGCCATCCTTGAAGACCCACTTTCCATTTGTGATGGTATTGTCCGCCCAATCCCCTACGAAGAGACTCTTGTCGGCAGCGAATTCGTACGTTCCTTTGCCCACGCGTATGCCGCTTTCGAAGCTGCCACTGAAGATATCCCCGTTCGCGTACATGAAGGACCCTTCTCCCGTCATTTTGTCCGCCTTCCACTCTCCGTGATACACGTCCCCGTTAGCGAACGTCATTTTGCCCAGTCCATTCTTGGTACCGTTCACGTACGTCCCTTCAAACGTCGCAAGCAAAGACACTAGAAGGTAGCAATACATGAGAGTTATGACAGTGCAAAATGCATTAATGTCGCTTACATTCCCCCTCGGAGTTGCGTTGGTTCCAGGTGTATTTGCCTTCTCCATGCTTCAGACGTTCCGGCCCAATTGTCCCTTCGAACGTGTCGCCATTGGCGTAACTGATCTTCACCTCGCCTTCTCGACGCAAATACTTGGCCTCTTCAGGGCGGTCGTCCACATAAGTGACCGAATATTCCTTAGAGAATAAAACTTAGCGTAATTCCTCACATATAACCTTCCTTCCTGCCTTACCGTGTCGTCGCTCATGATACTTGAAGAGCTCTTTGCGTCTTTTCAACTAGAAAACAATAAACCTGACGTTTTTTATAGCGAATGAAAAGGCACAATTTCCACCCAATAGGACCACTTCATACGAAGAAAACTCAACACATAGATGGATTTAACAGGTTGAAAATGTATCCAGAATTTTCGATGACTCGATCACTTTTGAATCATTGGCGCCATGACGCAGCCCGAGGCGAAGCTCCTGCCCTGGGGGCGCCTCGTGCTGCTCACCAAGAACAAGAACTCGGACGTCCCCGAGCACTTCGATCTGCTGCGCTCCAAGCACCACGTGGGCCGCGTATCTAAGCGGAGCGATCTCCTCATTACCAAACATTTCATCAGCGGTCTTGTACGATTCGTTCCATATGCTCAAAGGAAGAATAGAAACGTTTCTAACTTATTTGCAGCACTGTAGCATCCATCTGCGAGGGAAAGATGACCGAGGTGAACCAGTCGTAGAGATTGAGGATCATAGGTACATTTTTTATCTGCTTTTAACTGGTGTGTACATGTACTAAGACGGCGTTGTGTCTGTTTGTGAAGTAGTCGCCATGGAACGTACCTGAATGGGAAGAAGATTGGCCATCGAAGGTCTGGGACGGCCAAGAAAGGGGACAGAATTAACTTTTCGGCTCCTGGGGCTGCAGGTTGGTGAACTGGTTGTGATTTGTTGGGTCCAAAAGGCTAATTCATTAATTTTGTGTTTTAATTCTATCACTAGTGGCGGAAATCGCATATAAACTCGAGATCCTGTACGTTTCACCACTGGGAAGATGCAAATGATGTAAAATCTAACTTGTAGATGCAGGCCGAGCGGCTTGACGAAGCAAAATGAGGAGCTTCACGCGCGATTGAGCGCAGACGAGAAGTCAGTGGCCGGACGGACGCGGAAACGTATCCACGAGGAGCTCCAGCCCACCCAAAGCCCCACCACGGTGGTACGTTCCCCTCCGCGTCCTCGTCCTACGAAAAAACTGCGGCTTGCTTCTCTGAGTCAACAGTCGAGTCCAGAGTGCGAGCCAGCTAGCCAGTCAGGGAGTGAGATCAGCAACACTCCGGCCACGCAACAATCTGCTCAAGTTAGTGGCTCTCAGCCGTCAAAGGCTTCGGGGAAGAGGAGACTACGCCCGGATACTCAATCATTGAAGAAGCAACTCGAAGAGGCTCAGAAGGAATGCATGGAGTATGCCAATAGGTTTGCGAAGACTACTGTATCACTCCAAAAGAAATCAGAGCTACTCGAGCAGGTGCAGAAGGACGTTGAAGCTTCACGGAAGGCAGTTGAAGCTTCACGGAAGGAAATTGAAGCATTGAAGAAGGCCCACGAGGAAGAGCTGAAGAAAGTGAAGGCCCAAGCTGCAGCTGAACTGGCCAAGAAAGATGAAGACAAGAAGAAAATAGTGGACGCACTTGTGCATGAACGCAACGTCCTGAAGGAGACCCTCAATTTGGTACTTGCGGATCCAACCAATCCTCGACAAGTTCGCACGATAGCTGAATTGACGAAAACGGTATGGTGGCGAGCGCCAGGCTTCATCCAACAAGTTTGTACTTACTGACAACCCGTATTTGTGTCCAGGTTAATGAACTGGAGCGACGCAAGAAAAACGCAGAGGAAAGCCTGGATGTCATGAAGTACCAACAAGATCAAACGGAAACGTAAGCGTTTGTCTCTCAAAGCGCTTTTGCAGCGTGATGATCTAATGGTTTGTATGCACTGTAGGACCCCTCCATCGAAGAGAGAAGCTGTTCGATCTGAGCGGGTGAGGCAAAAAGAGGCTACGATGCAAAAGGGCAGAGAAGAGTATCAGCAGAAGCTAGTGGAGCTTTCCAAGTCATTTATGGAGATAGTACGAGAGGGAAAGGCATTGAACATACTCAGCGCTGAGGCTTCTTTGGACCCCTCCAACTTGTCGGGATCCAGCCAGTCGCAAGACTCAATTGACGCTGGCCAAATCCGCCAAGCCCGCCGCAGTTCGCATCTTTCAGCTGCCTCAAACGAGCATTCGGAGCCATCACCCCCCGATGTGGCGACGACGGCTGAGACGGTCGAGGAGACGAAGATCGACGGTAAGTTCGATCGATACGGTGCAATCGGGTCTACCAGCAACAGACCAGAAACGATGTCTGGAACACAAGTCTTTCGATCGGGGGAGCAATTAAGTCAACGACCACAAGGTACCGTCGAAGATGAAGAGACAAAGGGAGGAGATGAAGAGACAAAGGGCGGAGATGAGGAGACAAACGGCGGAGATGAAGAGACAAACGGCGGAGATGAAGAGACAAAGGGCGGAGATGAAGAGACAAAGGGCGAGTAGAGATGTAAGTTACCTTTGAAAAAGGTAAGTTCAAATGTAGATACGTTTCCAGCAGTCGCCGTGGGCCAGAATTGATCATGTATGTAGGGAGACAACACAAGGAAACTGCGCATGCTCAGAAGTGGAAGAAGCCGAAACCACGTCGAGATGCAGTGTTCGAGTTGGACACTTACCTCGACAGGAGGGACTTCCTCGGTGCACTAACACTGTTGCGTGCTCTAAGGAGACAGGATGACGAGTGGAAGCAGGTTTCAAACGGGAGTGACCTTCATTCCGGGCGAGTGAATACGTGGTGGGCAGCGTATTGTCATTTCCACAGCGGAGACTTCGGTGAAGCTTTGGCTCTTTTCGAGCAATTGATCGAAGCTGGTGACGCCACAGCCACAGACCTCAAGAGCTGGCGATTGAGTCGTGCTTGCTGCTTGTTCTACTTGCAGAACTGGGAGGACGCAGAGCACGCAGCTATGAGCAGCTCACGAAGTGCATTATGCAATCGCCTGCTCTTCCTCCTCGCTCACCGACGGCAACATGGGGAGCAAGTGCTGCTCGATCGCTACCAGCAATTGTCCCGGGATTCAGTCAAGGATCAACTGGCGCTGGCGGCCACGAGCTTCAACCAGAAGAATTTCCAGGAGGCTGCTGAGATTTACAAGCGATTGTTGTCCGAGTCAAGTAAAGCCCAAGAAGGAGGCTCAGCACTTCACGTGTACCTAGCGCTCTGCTACTTTCGACTGGGCTACGACGATGTCTCTCTGGAACTGTTGGCCGTTTACCTCGTTAACCATCCGGACAGTTTCTTCGCGACCAACATGAAAGCGAGCTGCAACTTTCGACTGTACACTGCTCGTGAGGCGATCTCCATTCTTAATGATTTCGTTCGGCGATACCCCAACCATCCATGCACTCAAGCTATAAGCTCCTCCGAATCAGCGTTGACCGACGTGATGCAGCATAATCTCACGATCTTCCGAGCTTCGGATCGTGAATTAAACGGGATCGAGACGCACGGAGCAGCGGCTGAACGGATCTTGAGTCCATTGGTGGGGAATATCGACGAAGCGAAGCTGAATCTCGTTCTGCTTTATTTGAAGCGACGTGAATACCACAAGGCGTTCGCGTTGGTGGAGGATCTCGAGCCACAGACTACCACCGAACGAGCGTTAAAAGGAGTGTTACATGCTGTTATTGGGGAGCAGACGCACTCGAAGGAGCATCTTTTCCTGGCTGAGAAATATCTCCACGCTGCTGGTTCTTCTCCTGATGACTGCGACACGATCCCTGGTCGTCAATGTATGGCCTCGTACTTTATGTTGCGAAAGGAATTCGTCGATGCGAATGTGTACCTGAGCTCTATTGCAACGTATTTAAGCAGTGACGATGCCTTCAACTGGAATTACGGATTGTCGTTAGCAGCTACTGGTGCGTATCGTGAGGCGGAGGAAGCACTATTACGCGTACAAAAGCCTGATTTACAGTCGAAACTCCTGTATTGTGGCTGGCTTTGTCGGTGCTACATCCGTACTGGACGTGCTGGCCAAGCGTGGCAGATTTATATGAAGATTGACAACTCGGAGACTGCGTTCGCATTGCTCAAGCAGATTGCGAACGACTGTTACAAGACTCAGCAGTTTTTTTACGCTGCTAAGGCCTTCGATGTGCTGGAGAGACTGGACCCTGACCCGGAGTATTGGGAAGGCAAGCGTGGCGCTTGTTTTGGATTCTTCCGGCTGGTTGCGACTGGAGAAGAAAAAGCTGATCGTGAAACTCTGACACGGTGCGATGAAGTTCTTAAGCTGTTGGGGAACTCGAAAAATGTACTGGAAGCTATGAAACTGGTAGGTATTGCCCGTAAATGGCTGTCGAGTATGGGATTTGAAAAACATTAGGATCAAACTGCACAGAATTTCTGTTGGCTATTATCGCTCCCATTTAGAAAGCAACACGAGTGCTGCTTTTGACGTTCTTTGGCGTTTCCATCGGAGCTGTAGCGGTCGCACGACAAGTTGACACGCCAGTGTAGGAGCTCGTCGTTGGGTCTTCCTTGGGTGTGTAGATACTGCGTCTTGAGCTGCGCAGGTAGTTCGGGATCCAGTGTACCAAGTCAAGCATGCGTGAGACCACCGCCACGTACAAAACACCTGACATTTTGATCAATCGCTTGTTGCTCTGCCTCGCAAATTGAACAGTGATCAATGTCTTTCGCCACTCGTACAAGGTAGACACTTGGGGCATCGTAGGTACAAATTACAACATGATTTCGACGAAGAAGTGTGCCTATCAACCACGAAGAATGGGCTACGGCTTGGGTGGTGGCAATTCGAAGTAGAACGCTGTCGTTCGAAAATGAAGCTCGAAACAGAAAACCTGGTTATGTCTTCTGAAGACAAGCAACGACCATTTTCTAGGCGTATCCATCATTTGTGGGTTTTGTGGGGCAGCAATCGTGGCTCTTTAAAATTTAGGAACTGAATTGTAAATGGGGTGATTCTCATCATCACTGGTGTGGCTCATTGTGTTGAATAGCTCTGCGCTCGACAAATAGAATTTACACTGTAGATTCTATAGTACATGTGTCCTAAGCTCTTAGCTACTCTCCGATGCTACCCCGTCATAAAATGTACGTAGGATCTTGCAAATATTCCACTACTACCACGTACTTCATACTTGATCCTCCAAACCAGGATAGTTATTGGCCGACCAAATCCAAATACAAACGCCCTCCAGCCACTTTATAAAAGAATTCAATATTCCACCATTGATTCCATGATCCCGATTCCGTGTCATCAGCAAGTCGTAGCCTGCGTTGCCGACAAAGAAGACTGGCCGGTAGTAGACCCCGCTTTCAATGGCGCCAAATCGGAGAAGCGTATCGTTTTCAGTTCTCTAGGTATGGAAACGTCAAAGGAGGCTTGTCCATCACCCAGCGGACGCAGCACAAGCTTGTGTTGCTAAGGACGGCTAAACCATTTATGACACATCAACTCCTAAATCTTGCCCCGAAGCATGGTCTTTCTCCAGCCATTTCCATCGTACGCAACCGCGAATTCTGACACTTTTCGGATACTTCCATGGTCCACTTTGTCACTGATCCTCTCTCGGACAAAAATCCCAAATAGCAATTTACTTGTAGATCTTTTTCGCTGAGCACCATCTTAAGGACAAGGTGGCTGTTGTTGTTTTCTCGCACAGTTGACATGTTTGCGGCAAACGATATAATCTCCAGAGCACTGAAGGAAGCGACTGCATCTTGCAAGTCGGCAGTGTTTTCACGCTCGTTTCGGGTGAAAACGAATCTGGAAATCCCACCAAATTTGTGTCATCTCGAAACCAAAACATGGTCACTCAGTTTGGAGTCATCTTAGAAGAGTGAGTTATACTCACGAAGCTCTTTAAGTGTCCATACGGGCATGATGTATTTGAAAGTGAAGACTTTTTGTAAAGTTTCTGATGCCAACAACATCAGGTGCTGCAAACAGAATCGAAACTCCATGCCAGTCCGCAAGGTTCGACGTCGAAGCACATTGCTCCGGCCCTGAAGTAAAGAAACATCACTTTCGTTCAATTCGATAAACTCGTTTCTCTCAGCATCGAACTTGTGATATGTCTCGCACGAAGGAAGCTCCTTAACTTCCACAAAAATAAGGTGAAAGATGCAATACAAATAGAAACGACTCATTCTTATGCCTGGATTCCCCATCACCACCATGCTGCAATCGGCACCGTCCTCTAAGGACAACTCGGCGTTCTTCATTAACTCTTTGAAAATCACAATAAACGAGTTCCTTTCTAAGATCTTCTCGTATTAAAAATAGAGAAGAATGACGTTGAAGTGTACTTCAACTTCTTTTCAGCCAATCAGGTGTCATTTTATCAATCCAAAATAATGCATCTACATCAAGAAGAATGGGAGACGCTGGTAGTGGCGGCGGAGCTGGTGGCAGCGCTGTGCACTGCATTTTGGCTGGCAACGCGACGCTTAGGGCGTATGGACAGTCTCCCTCTGTCCAGCGAACCGGCTGCCTTGCTACAGCCTCGAAGCTGCTGGTCTTTGCGTGCTTTACTGGCTTATAGAGCTGCAGCTTCGACTTTTTTCTTACTGGTTCAAATATGGGACGTATACCGCTCCAGAGGCCGCTGTATGGCCTTCTATACGTCGTGGAACTTCATTCTTCAAGGTGTGTACTTCGCTGGAGCTGCGTGGCGTACCAGACGCCAATTACAGCTTCGAATGGATGAAAGAACAGCGAGTTACACTGCACTGGTGGACGGAGAGGAAGGCAGTCCCTTTAAAAGACGGAAGAGAGTACTTCGAACGAGTGGATTGAACTGGATTGACTTGGAGCTATTACTGGATGTCTGTTTGGCTGCTTCTCTGCTCATCTGCTTCGTGGTGTGGGCGATCTTGTACCCTTACGCTGTCAAGGCTGGACATCCCGAGAAGCTCCTGAATGGAGTAAGCTACTGCCAACATGGGGCCAATGTGGTGCTTCTGCAAATTGATTTCTTTGCTACGAGACACTTGGTATCGAAAGATGCCTTGCCGTTGATCATGGGCTGGCCGTCGGTGTACGCAGTGTTTGCGTGGATTGTACATGGCACAGTGGCTAAAGGCTTTTGGCCGTACCCGTTCCTTGATCTGAACACCCCGTGGGCTCCTTTCTGGTACGGATTTCTCCTCGCAGCCCATATAGCGGCGCTGATGGTGGTCATGCTGTTGTCGAAGATGAAGCACAAACAGCAGAGGACTGTGGCTTTCGCAGACGAAGTGGGGCCTTGATGAAGAAAGAAATGTCCAGATATCAAGTGGGAAGGTAAAATGAATTGTTAGGGTAAGTATTTTACATAGCGGGAGTGCTAGAAAGCAAAACAACCGCCGTAGCTGTAGTGTCATGCATTAATCTTGGCCTCGATGAGTTCACCGCCTTCTATTTCATAGTCCTATCAAAGGTAAAGCGCTGTTAGTGAACATTTGCCGATTGTACTGAAGGAAAACAAATCGCTAACCTCAAAGGTGTCCGGTGCCATCATTTTCTCGCCATCTATCGTGAGCGATATGCTGGATACCGCGCACTTCTTCTCCTTCGCAATCTTGGCAAACAACACTTCAATCTTGGACGTCTACCATACAAGAGCATGGTGAGGAATGACTCCTAAGTCAGCAATGACAAGCAGCAACCAGTACCGGAACAACTTGATGTGTCTCTGGGGCGCATTCTGCGAATCGAAGTTGGATTTCAATAGTCTTGGCCTTCGGCCGCGCGTCCACAGCGTTGCTGACTTTTACCGAAATTTCGTCAAGGTCGATGAGACCGTAAAAATTAAGCCGCTCGTTCAACTTAAGCTCCTGGTCTTGTATACTCATGACGACATCATTCGGGTTTGCGATGCCGTGTTTCCCACAGTAACTTGCATGAAGCTTCTCGACCGTCGCAGTCTACAGATGATCCCAGTCATTAGCACTACAGACCGGATGCCACCAAATGTCTAAAACGTACCGAATCGATCTTGAAGATTTCGGAACGCTGGCCAAAAACAACCAGTCGCAAGCGCAGATATGTCTTCTTCTGTGCCTCGTTCTGCTGAGTGAAGTCTACCTTGGCCTCAATGAGATCACCCGTATCCAAGTCTTCGCTTGCCGGCGTTCCAGTAAGAGGCAAGGCGTCCCCATCCAGTGACATTTTCACTGCTGACCGCGGCAAGCCATGAAGGTCGCAAAAGCGCGTGTATAGCTGGTCAAAAGTTTCCTTCTGCAATACGTTAACGCACAAAATCAAACGTTAGGAATTCACACAGATACGAAAGACCTTCAACCAACCTCACCTTGTGAATTCCAATCTCATCAACAGCTCCACCGTTCGAGCGAATGTGTAGAGAGATCAGTGGTCCTTTATCCACAGCAGGCGGTGCTGGTGGGGGTACAACAGGTTCAACGGGTTCAGCATCGCTATTGTCGTCGTCCGAATCAGAGTCCAGTGAGATGACCTCCAAGTTGTTCACGGTCGTCTGTCTCTTCGTGGTAGACACCTTGTCTAGGATGGCTCGCGTTTGGTTCAGCACTTTGTCCTTCTCCAGTTTTTGTCGGATCTCCTGCTCGAGTCGTAATTTTCGAAGACGTTCAGCCTCACGCTCCCTCGGTGTGTACAGATCGTCTTCTTCTTCGTCACTATCAGTTCGCAGTCTCCTCGCTGCAATGTCAATAGCAAAACGGTCAAAATCTCTCTTTACACCGCCATAGCCTCCTTCCGCACCTGTTTTCGAAGGACTTTTGCCGTTCTTCACCGCTAATTTTCTTGGAGAAGCGCTTGATCGCCGTCTCTTAGTGGGCGTCTTCTGGATCTTAAAATCGTCGAAGCCGTCGTCGTCCTCACCTTCGTCAGATGACGACGAGAGTGAAACTATACATGTGTAGGAGGAGAAAGACTTAGGTTAAAAATTATATTGCAGTGCCTGTAGTACACCCCAAAAGTTGAAAAAGATATTGACGGGTAGATAATCGACTGGAGCATGCGACGCACCCATCATATGGCGCTTCTTGTTGCGTTCCAGTGCGTTGTAGAGCTTCACGTCCTCCTCATCTGAGCTCATCTTGGTGGTCAAAACTGTGGGGCAGATGGTGTGGTACAATGTCCCCCTTGGCAATAAATTAATTTCAGCCAATCATAGAGACTCAAATTGACTGGGTACCCTTTGAAGCGTCATTTGCTCATCAAGAAGCCTATAGCTATGGCGCCGTCGCTATTCAAGAGCAAGAAGCGCAGTCGTGACACTGAGAAGAAGGAAGATGCATCGGATGCTTCTTCTTCGACTGGTGATAGCAGCAGCGAGAGTGGGAGCGACAGTGAGGATGAAGAGGTAGAAAACGCCATGTTCCGCCCTGCTCCAAAGCAAGAGGTTGAGGCTGAATCTGAGCAAGACGAAGAGGAGGAAGAAGAGGAGGCGACAATTGAAGAGGAGGTTGAAGAGCCAGTGCAACAGAAAAAGAAGAAGGTGGAGCAGCCAGAAGAAGAAGACCAAGAATTGAAGGAGGAGATCGACCGCAAGACAGAGGCCACTATCTACGTGGAAGGCATCGCCTACAAAGCTAATGAAAGTGACTTGGTGACTCACTTTTCGTCCTGTGGCCCAGTACGGGAAGTGCGTATGCCACGCTATCAAGACTCTGGGAAACCACGTGGATACGCTCACGTGGTGTTTGAAAACGAGGCTGCGCTGAAGAAGGCACTGAAGCTGGACGGAGAGTACCTTTTCAACCGCTACCTGTCGATCCGTAGAGCTGAAGCCCCGCGTGCTGTCGAGATGGCACTTAAGGAGAAGAACCAGAATGCTACCAAGAAGGCCGTCAAAGGATGCCGAACAGTGTACATCAAGCAGTTGCCCTATGAAGTGGAAGAGGACGCCATACGTGAAGCACTGGCTTCATGCGGAACTATCACCAGCGTGCGACTACCAATTTGGAATCACACCAAGAAGCTCAAGGGCTTCGGATACGTTGAGTTTTCGAGCGAGGACGAGGCGCTGGCTGCTGCTCGTCGCAGTGGCATGAAGATTGGCAATCGCATGGTGCTGATCAGTCTGGACGCCCCTGGTAGCGCTCCCAAGGCGAGTTTCCGTCAGGTTGATGGCCAGTACTGGAGCAAGGGCGAGGAGGCTAAGAAGTCGTTGGCCAAGAAGATCAGCGAAAAGCAACAGCGTCAGTCGGCCAACAAGAAGCGGAAGACCAAGTAAAGCTGCATCGACGTTGCCCATGAGAATAGAGCTATATTTCGCGTACATTTCACGAGTCCAAAGCGATAACCTGTTTCGTTCACGCAGATCAAACACTTGAAAACAGACAGTTTCCTATTACTGCTGACTTAGCTTCTATCGGACGTGCCCCGACTGTCTTGTGTCTGCCGCTGCCTCTTCTTAGACCGTGAAGGCCACGGGTTTCTGCGAGAGGTCGACGACATCCAAGTTGCGAAAGCCACGGACACCTGCCGTGTGCTGCACCTGGTCGAACCAGCGGACGAGGTTGGCGAACTGGTCACGCTGAGCCTGTGTGAAGCCATTCACAGCCGCGTGCAACGTGTAGAAGAGCGCAGCGTCCGCGAGTGTCACGCGGTTGGCTGCCAGGTAGGTTTTCTGTTGCAGCGAGGCCTCCAGCACCTGCCAGTGCGTGGGGGCGGCCGAGGGCGGGCAACGCTGGATGCCACGCGCGAAATCAATCCACATGGCCACTTGGGCGCGCTCGAAAGGTGTCTGGCCCAGCAATTCGTGCTCTCTGTCAGCGAAGCGCGCGAGGTACTTGGCGATGGTTGTGGGCTCATAGAGCTCCGTCGTCTTGCCTATACGCACACGAAGCCGCCCAGAGGCAGCAGAGCCTAGGTTCACCCCGCAGAAGCGAGCCACAAAGCGCAGGAACTCGGCATCCGCCGACTGGTCCAGTGATACCGACATGCTTGATCTATCAAATTGTGACTGGGAAAGATGGCTATTCCCTAATTAGTGTGCGATACATCTATTATGTTTGGTACATGAAATTAGGCTGAGAACTGAGTGATGGTCATTTTGGGTACACTATTTTGACCAGCATCAAACCTTTGGTCACTTTCCAATATGGCAGACCGGAAGCTTGTGGATATTGGGGCCAATCTGTCGAACGGCCAGTTCCGCCATGACATCCCGCAGGTGCTACGTCGAGCCAAGCAAGCTGGGGTCGACACTATCGTCATCACTGGCACCAATGTGGCCGAGAGCCGCCACGCCATCCAAATTGCTAAAAGCCATACCGCATCGTCATCGGTGGCGCTTTTCTCGACTGTTGGGGTGCATCCACACGACGCTAAGGACTTTGACGAGCACGTGACTGTAGGTGAGATGCGCGCATTGATTGCAGGTGAAGATGGACAGCTGGTGGTGGCTGTGGGCGAATGCGGACTCGATTTTAACCGCGACTACAGCCCAAGAGATGCTCAAGTGAAGGCGTTCAGAGCCCAAGTAGCACTTGCCTGCGAGCTTAAAAAGCCGCTTTTTGTGCATGAAAGAGAAGCTCATGAAGCTCTGGTGGAGGTGCTAGAACCCTTTGTTAAGAGTGGACAACTCCCTCCAACAGTTGTGCACTGCTTCACAGGGACGGACAAGGAGATGAAAAAGTACCTTGAAATGGGATTTTACATCGGATTAACGGGGTTTATATGTATGGAACCTCGTGGAGTTGCAGTGAAGAACATCATCGCAGATATTCCAATTGATCGACTGATGATTGAGACCGACGCGCCGTTCATGTATCCGTACCCAGTGGACAGACGGAAGAAACGTGCGCGCTGTGAGCCCAAGGACATCACAGCAGTCGTTCAAACACTGTCAAGTTGCTATGGGATTACGGAAGACGAGGTGGCCGAAGCAACGACGGAGAATGCGAGACGCTTCTTTCGCCTACGTGAACGGAGAGTGAACTCTGATGTCTGTGGTGATGACGAGAAATCATCTTCACCTGTAGAATTTGTGAACCAGGAGAAGATTGAAGGGGCTACTGTCCTGGATGGGGGAGATGGAGAAGGTGGAGGCCAGTTACTTCGTATTGCGACGGCTTTGTCTGCTGCGATGCGCCGTGTACTGCGTGTTCATTCTATTCGTGCGAATCGAAGGGTTCCAGGCCTGCGAAACCAGCACTTAAGCACAATTGAACTTGTGGCCGCCTTGTCGGCTGGAGGGGTGTTGTCCGGAGCTCGGCTTAACTCGACGGATATTTTATTCGACGCAAGAGCTGCTCAACTAGCTGCTGGTACCAAAGGGGGAGTTTTCAGTGCTACTTCACATACTGGTGGCAGCATTTCTCTCATGCTTCAAGGCGCTCTTCCGGTGCTGGCTTTCCGTGATAGTCCGACGCAGTTAAGTCTGCGTGGTGGGACTAACGTCGGCTTCAGTCCGACGATCGACTTTATGCAGGTTCCTTTGCGCTCTCTGCTCGCACAGTTTGGAGTCCTTGTTGACGTGGAAGTATCCAAACGCATGTTCTTCCCTGGAGGCGGTGATCACAGCGGTCACGTCCAAGTGTCTGTGACCCCCATGGAACTTGGGGAACCACTTCAAGCTATAAACCTGGCAGAGACTTCTACCTCTATTCGCAGTGCATTTATTCGAGTGATTGCGTTTGGCTCTTCGGCGAACGAGAATATGGCGGATCATTATGCGAATGAATTGAAGCTATCAGTGAGCAAGGCATTTGGCAGTGAACAGCTTGTAATGGACGTTGAGTGCATCGTGGAGACCACTAAAGCAAAACCCCAAAGGAGGAAGCCGTTCAAGGGTCATAAACAGAGAACTGCAGTCTCTGCCCTCGTCGTGCTGGAGACTGAGACGGGTGGGATCATTTCAGTCGACCAAACTGTTAATGTGAACGAGTCTACAGCTAGCATTCTTGCGGAGCAGATTACCTCAAAGCTGAGTGAGTACGTACAAAGTGGCGCATGTGTTGACGAGGATCTCGCCGATAATGCAGTGGTGTTCATGGCGCTGGCCCAAGGTACGTCTCGACTTCGTGTACCGTGTAAGGCGCAGCGCACCTCAATACACTTGGAGACGGCGTTAGAGATCGCAACTCAACTTACAGGTGCTACGTATCGCCTCACTGAAGAAGAATCGAGTGCTATCATCGAAGTTGACGGTATCGGTCATCGACGCTGAGAGGTAAATACATGTATGACGTTTACACTAGACGTTTTTGCTTCATTTAGCGTGCTTCTAGTCAAGCGGCGCTTGGGTGGGCAGTCACAAATATCGGTGGCAATGAAAGAAGGTCCGGAGGAATTGGCTGTGAGTTCTCGTCGCAAGAGTGATGCCTTGGCAAGTCGTGCAGGTCGGGTGAGTCTACAGTGGTCGATGCCCACGCTGGAGGGGAAACCACCAAGTGCTCGAGGTGGCCATTCAGCAGTTCTTGCAGGGACTCAGCTACTGATATTTGGAGGGCACTACTTCGGCAGTGCGGGAGGTTTCGTGTACTTGAACGATCTACATCGCTTGGATCTGGGTACTTCCTCTTGGGCGGAGGTGGTTTTCCCCAAGGAGCAGCCAAATCGACGTCAGCAAATAGATGAAGGCGACATTGAGCCCCCAATTGTGCTGCCAGCACCACGTTATGGCCACTCGGCGTTGCTTTTGAACGGTGGCGAACGCATGTTCATCTTTGGTGGCCGTGGGGCCCAAGGAGAAGCATTCCGAGATATGTTCTTCTTCGACTTGAATGCGATGGCGTGGCTGCAAGTGCAGTGGACTACGGACTGTCCTACTGGACGATACGGTCACGCTGTGGCTTCGGTTGACGACGAGAATATGTTTGTCTTCGGTGGTTGGGATGGCAAAAAGAGCATGAATGATCTCTGGTTGTACGACTCCCTCGCCTTCACTTGGCGTCGACCGAAATGCTCGGGTAAAGCTCCCACCCCACGTCACAACCTCTCGATGGTGAGCCTCTCGAGCACTGAGGACGATAGCCCGCCGTCACTGCTTTTGTATGGAGGCTATACTGTACTGCCGGACGTGCTGCCTGTGTACAACAAAGATGTATTCGTTTTCGATGTGGCCGCAATGGCTTGGAGTCGTCCCAGACTCGTTGGCGAATATCCTCTTGGGACTTTTGGACACTCGATGAGTCTGGCGGGTGCAGGGAGTGGAGCGGAACTAGCGATGATGCTGGGTGGCTGGTCCGGCACTGAACGTACTCCGCTGTTCATGGGGGACAAGCAAGTTCGTGAACTGGTTCGGCAGGAAGATCGAGAGAAGCGGCTGGCCGGTGGAGCTAACCAACGAGAAGACAAGCGGCAGAAACGGGAGCGCAAGAAGCAGCATGAGCGGGAGCTTCGAAGTGCGTCCTCGTACACTCGAGTCTTGGACGTGCAGAATATGGAGTGGCATCGTGTTTCTGCTTATGGTGTGGCAGTGGCGAACCGCTACGGCCATACGTCGACGCTTGTAGGTCCTCATCTCTTCCTGTTTGGTGGCTGGGACGGCAACCGAGCACTCAACCAGCTCGTTGTAGGCGAACTTTCAATTGCTCCAGAGCCTGAACCGACCGAGGAATCGTTCATGCGCTAACACCAAGAAAGGTACTAGCTCTTTTCATCTTGTGGCTCTATTGTGTCTACGTTTAAGACGGTTCTATCTACTCGAGACGGTCGATAGCCTTCTTGATGTCTTCGATGAAGTCACCAAGAGGCTTAGCACCATGCACCTGATTGTCACGAGTGCGGATGTTCACCTCACCTGACTCCTGTTCCTTGTCACCTACCACCAAGATGTAATTGTAGCCAGCAACCTGCGCCTCCCGCACACGTTTGTTCAGGGTCTTGCTACCATCTTGCACATCCACAAACAACCCACGAGGCGTGGCCTTCTGTAGTTGGTTTGCGACCAGGTGAGCGTACTCATGATGGGCCTCGGAGATCGGCAACACCGCCACTTGTCGAGGACTGAGCCAAAGAGGCCATTTACCTCCAGTATGCTCAATCAGGATGGCCATCATGCGCTCAATGGACCCCAGCACAGCACGGTGAATGATGATGGGCGTGTGAGCTTCGCCATCAGCGCCATCGTACTCGAGCTCGAAGTTGATGGGTAGTTGGAAGTCCAACTGGATCGTGCCACATTGATGCTGGCGCTTCAGCGCGTCCGTCACGACGATGTCAATCTTTGGGCCGTAGAAGGCGCTGTCGCCTTCATTGGGCCAAACTGTGTCCGGTGGTAAACGTCTGCATGCCGCCCAGAGAGCCGTCGATCACAGCCTACGCCCAGCCTGTCCTCCAGCAGTCGTGCAGTGCAACAGCGTCCTGCAAATGCGTCCTGCAACAGCGTCCTGCAACGTCACAGCCAAGCTTCAAGAGAGTAGATTGACAGCCGCTCAATTTCGCTATATATTCGCAATAACTATTAATATTTCTAGATTATCCAAGAAATATCCTGACCAACTGCCTGATGTATTGCCCTTATAGCTTTGTGGTGCATTATAGGGAGGTTGAGGCTGCGCTAGCGATACACAACAGAGTGGGGAAGGGCAGAATGCTGTCCATTGCCGCGCAAAAGATCGGGACTTGAAGAAGGAGGATTTGTCGACGGCATAAGAGTTGACTACCGGTAATTCGGGAGAGGTCTCACTGGGTTTCTAGCCGCTGCGAGGACGACTTGAGGCTACAGACAGGTTTCATTTCTCGATTATTGCCCAAGCCAGCGAAGCGCTCAAGAAAATCCGAGTCAGTCAGCCTCTTGCTGTGGGTTTCGAGCTCCAAGACGCCGAAGACTCGAGCTCCAAGACGTCCCTGGTCGTCGAGGGGCAATTGTAGAATGAAGGACTTTGTGGGCTGGTCACCGTCACCAGCACGTGGAGTTTTGCTAGTGATTGGGAAGGACTGGGAACCATTTGGACAAGCACCTGTGGATCTCTATGGTCACGGCTGCTTACGTTTCCAGGCGCTGGTTTCCAGACTGCGACAAGATGAAGAACCAAGCTGGTGCGTAACTTACGCATGACATCTGCTGCTTGGAGGACATGTCTGATACAAATGGTTTCGTTGTGGACATAGGAAACAGCTTGGAGGACATATCGGACACAAATGGCGCCGTTGTGGACGTAGGAAACACTGGGGGAGGGTTATCTTGTAAACCGCACACACGCATCCGTCTATTGTCATCTGGATGTCCAAACTCTGCCTGGAAATGACAATTGCTGCGATTTCATTGTACTGAACGAGGCAAGATTGCTCAGGATGGTGATTTCAGCTCGTCCCTCCTTCTGGACAAGGCCACAAGCTCTGTACAACGATACCCAGCATTCCTAGCTACACTCAACCGAAACTTCCGGCTGGATACGACTGCTACCGACCTGTTCCCGTCCAAATTCAAGACCAAGTTCACGAGTACAACTTCGTTCGTAAAGAAGATCACCCGTACGTTGCACCCCTGTAGCTCAGTACTACAATGTACTGCTGCTTCCCTGCGGATCGTTTCGTGTAAGTGCTCGAGTTCCCTGCAGCCAAGCTCTCCAAGTCACAGAAAATCTCAAGCTTCGGCTTGTACCGCAGGATCCTCGTAGCCAAAAAGGTTTGGGAAATTCTTTCCAGCGGCGTTTCAAGAGCTTCAGCTCCAGTTCACAGGCGCAGTGACGACTTCTACTCGAGGCTTGTCACATCCTTGCAGCTATGCAGTATACTTCTCTTGGGACATACCAACCGATCGCACAACCTCCGCCGTCACCGGTTTACCAGTTTTCCTCTGGCGCTCGTCAATGCTGCTGCTCTCAACGACCGACAGCAACATCAATGGGTCTCCGCAGCCTTCGTTCGGGTGCTCAATACAACAGAAAGAAGACAGGCAGAAGACAGAAAGAAGGCATGTATTGGATCTTTGGGCACTACCATCACCTTTCGGTCAAGATCCGCGCAGTTCTCGAAAACAATCGTCAAACCTTTGCCAAGGCCGTCAATTACACCTCGCCAAAGTTCCGTCTTCTTCGCCCATGACGTGCTATCTAAGCTTACGCCTCTCACGCCGCTGTACCAACGTTTGAAGTGTTTCGGAGTCATCTTTCTCTTTAGAGAAATCCACGGAGATTTCGACTTTACTGTGCGGTGGGACTATCTTCCTGGAGGGAAATGCGTCACTTTTGCGTGAATTGGGCTTGGAGCGACGAAGTGCGCGATGGGAGGAGTGGCAAAGTTGAGAATACGGTGGCCAGAGTATCTTTTTACGTTGGGCAATTTTCTCCACATGGCTGAATTTTCAACTTTCGCGTTAGGACCCAGAACCCAGGCATTGAAAACGTGAAGGACCCACGATTCAAGGCTCCAGAACGGTTTTTTAGACCCCACTCGTCTGTAGCGGATAAGACTGCAGAATCAGCAGGTGCCCAAGTGCAAGCGTGATTATCGTGAACGGCTGAGTTTCTGTCCTGGCAGTTGTTTGCGAGATTTTTAGAGCGAAGTTTTCATCCTTATGGAAGTTTGACAGTTGTTTTACGCCGAGCTGAGGTTGTTACGTAGTTCTGCGATGTCCAGGTAATGGGGGGGGATTAGTTTTATAGATCAAATCGAACTAACGCTGCTTGTTGATGCTTGCAGAAATCTTGGATATTTTTTGAACGAATAAAATGCTGCCGATTTCTTGCTTTTTTTCGGCTTGGAAGACATTTATACGCAGAGTTGCAGGCTCCATTACAAGTCTGCACCGGGGAATTACATGAGTATTGAGATGTTTCTTGGTTATGAGTGTGTTTTTTTACGTAGGGCAGATACAGAATCTGGTGATAGTGCTCACGTTCTCGTTTCTTGGTTTTGATAACTGCAAGAGGAAGATTTTTTCAAGATTTTTTATTTCTCTGCAGACTACGCTGGAGGGTTTTTGTCGGGACCAGATTTCACATGGTCTGGGAATGCCAGCTTCTACTTCGTCTCTATGGAGGATTTTTGAAACCACGCGCGAAGCAGGTGTCGATGAGACGGGTGGGATCATTTCAGTCGACCAAACTGTTAATGTGAACGAGTCTACAGCTAGCATTCTTGCGGAGCAGATTACCTCAAAACTGAGTGAGTACGTACAAAGTGGCGCATGTGTTGACGAGCATCTCGCCGATAATGCAGTGGTGTTCATGGCGCTGGCGCAAGGTACGTCTCGACTTCGTGTACCGTGTAAGGCGCAGCGCACCTCAATACACTTGGAGACGGCGTTAGAGATCGCAACTCAACTAACAGGTGCTACGTATCGCCTCAACGAAGAAGAATCGAGTGCTGTCATCGAAGTTGACGGTATCGGTCATCGACGCTGAGGTAAATACATGTATGACGTTTACACTAGACGTTTTTGCTTCATTTAGCGTGTTTCTAGTCAAGCGGCGCTTGGGTGGGCAGTCACAAATATCGGTGACAATGAGAGAAGGTCCGGAGGAATTGGCTGTGAGTTCTCGTCGCAAGAGTGATGCCTTGGCAAGTCGTGCAGGTCGGGTGAGTCTACAGTGGTCGATGCCCACGCTGGAGGGGAAACCACCAAGTGCTCGAGGTGGTCATTCAGCAGTTCTTGCAGGGACTCAACTACTGATATTTGGAGGGCACTACTTCGGCAGTGCGGGAGGTTTCGTGTACTTGAACGATCTACATCGCTTGGATCTGGGTACTTCCTCTTGGGCGGAGGTGGTTTTCCCCAAGGAGCAGCCAAATCGACGTCAGCAGATAGATGAAGGCGACATTGAGCCCCAAATTGTGCTGCCAGCACCACGTTATGGCCACTCGGCGTTGCTTTTGAACGGTGGCGAACGCATGTTCATCTTTGGTGGCCGTGGGGCCCAAGGAGAAGCATTCCGAGATATGTTCTTCTTCGACTTGAATGCGATGGCGTGGCTGCAAGTGCAGTGGACTACGGACTGTCCTTCTGGACGATACGGTCACGCTGTGGCTTCGGTTGACGACGAGAATATGTTTGTCTTCGGTGGTTGGGATGGCAAAAAGAGCATGAATGATCTCTGGTTGTACGACTCCCTCGCCTTCACTTGGCGTCGACCGAAATGCTCGGGTAAAGCTCCCACCCCACGTCACAACCTCTCGATGGTGAGCCTCTCGAGCACTGAGGACGATAGCCCGCCGTCACTGCTTTTGTATGGAGGCTATACTGTACTGCCGGACGTGCTGCCTGTGTACAACAAAGATGTATTCGTTTTCGATGTGGCCGCAATGGCTTGGAGTCGTCCCAGACTCGTTGGCGAATATCCTCTTGGGACTTTTGGACACTCGATGAGTCTGGCGGGTGCAGGGAGTGGAGCGGAACTAGCGATGATGCTGGGTGGCTGGTCCGGCACTGAACGTACTCCGCTGTTCATGGGGGACAAGCAAGTTCGTGAACTGGTTCGGCAGGAAGATCGAGAGAAGCGGCTGGCCGGTGGAGCTAACCAACGAGAAGACAAGCGGCAGAAACGGGAGCGCAAGAAGCAGCATGAGCGGGAGCTTCGAAGTGCGTCCTCGTACACTCGAGTCTTGGACGTGCAGAATATGGAGTGGCATCGTGTTTCTGCTTATGGTGTGGCAGTGGCGAACCGCTACGGCCATACGTCGACGCTTGTAGGTCCTCATCTCTTCCTGTTTGGTGGCTGGGACGGCAACCGAGCACTCAACCAGCTCGTTGTAGGCGAACTTTCAATTGCTCCAGAGCCTGAACCGACCGAGGAATCGTTCATGCGCTAACACCAAGAAAGGTACTAGCTCTTTTCATCTTGTGGCTCTATTGTGTCTACGTTTAAGACGGTTCTATCTACTCGAGACGGTCGATAGCCTTCTTGATGTCTTCGATGAAGTCACCAAGAGGCTTAGCACCATGCACCTGATTGTCACGAGTGCGGATGTTCACCTCACCTGACTCCTGTTCCTTGTCACCTACCACCAAGATGTAATTGTAGCCAGCAACCTGCGCCTCCCGCACACGTTTGTTCAGGGTCTTGCTACCATCTTGCACATCCACAAACAACCCACGAGGCGTGGCCTTCTGTAGTTGGTTTGCGACCAGGTGAGCGTACTCATGATGGGCCTCGGAGATCGGCAACACCGCCACTTGTCGAGGACTGAGCCAAAGAGGCCATTTACCTCCAGTATGCTCAATCAGGATGGCCATCATGCGCTCAATGGACCCCAGCACAGCACGGTGAATGATGATGGGCGTGTGAGCTTCGCCATCAGCGCCATCGTACTCGAGCTCGAAGTTGATGGGTAGTTGGAAGTCCAACTGGATCGTGCCACATTGATGCTGGCGCTTCAGCGCGTCCGTCACGACGATGTCAATCTTTGGGCCGTAGAAGGCGCTGTCGCCTTCATTGGGCCAAACTGTGTCCGGTGGTAAACGTCTGCATGCCGCCCAGAGAGCCGTCGATCACAGCCTACGCCCAGCCTGTCCTCCAGCAGTCGTGCAGTGCAACAGCGTCCTGCAAATGCGTCCTGCAACAGCGTCCTGCAACGTCACAGCCAAGCTTCAAGAGAGTAGATTGACAGCCGCTCAATTTCGCTATATATTCGCAATAACTATTAATATTTCTAGATTATCCAAGAAATATCCTGACCAACTGCCTGATGTATTGCCCTTATAGCTTTGTGGTGCATTATAGGGAGGTTGAGGCTGCGCTAGCGATACACAACAGAGTGGGGAAGGGCAGAATGCTGTCCATTGCCGCGCAAAAGATCGGGACTTGAAGAAGGAGGATTTGTCGACGGCATAAGAGTTGACTACCGGTAATTCGGGAGAGGTCTCACTGGGTTTCTAGCCGCTGCGAGGACGACTTGAGGCTACAGACAGGTTTCATTTCTCGATTATTGCCCAAGCCAGCGAAGCGCTCAAGAAAATCCGAGTCAGTCAGCCTCTTGCTGTGGGTTTCGAGCTCCAAGACGCCGAAGACTCGAGCTCCAAGACGTCCCTGGTCGTCGAGGGGCAATTGTAGAATGAAGGACTTTGTGGGCTGGTCACCGTCACCAGCACGTGGAGTTTTGCTAGTGATTGGGAAGGACTGGGAACCATTTGGACAAGCACCTGTGGATCTCTATGGTCACGGCTGCTTACGTTTCCAGGCGCTGGTTTCCAGACTGCGACAAGATGAAGAACCAAGCTGGTGCGTAACTTACGCATGACATCTGCTGCTTGGAGGACATGTCTGATACAAATGGTTTCGTTGTGGACATAGGAAACAGCTTGGAGGACATATCGGACACAAATGGCGCCGTTGTGGACGTAGGAAACACTGGGGAGGGTTATCTTGTAAACCGCACACACGCATCCGTCTATTGTCATCTGGATGTCCAAACTCTGCCTGGAAATGACAATTGCTGCGATTTCATTGTACTGAACGAGGCAAGATTGCTCAGGATGGTGATTTCAGCTCGTCCCTCCTTCTGGACAAGGCCACAAGCTCTGTACAACGATACCCAGCATTCCTAGCTACACTCAACCGAAACTTCCGGCTGGATACGACTGCTACCGACCTGTTCCCGTCCAAATTCAAGACCAAGTTCACGAGTACAACTTCGTTCGTAAAGAAGATCACCCGTACGTTGCACCCCTGTAGCTCAGTACTACAATGTACTGCTGCTTCCCTGCGGATCGTTTCGTGTAAGTGCTCGAGTTCCCTGCAGCCAAGCTCTCCAAGTCACAGAAAATCTCAAGCTTCGGCTTGTACCGCAGGATCCTCGTAGCCAAAAAGGTTTGGGAAATTCTTTCCAGCGGCGTTTCAAGAGCTTCAGCTCCAGTTCACAGGCGCAGTGACGACTTCTACTCGAGGCTTGTCACATCCTTGCAGCTATGCAGTATACTTCTCTTGGGACATACCAACCGATCGCACAACCTCCGCCGTCACCGGTTTACCAGTTTTCCTCTGGCGCTCGTCAATGCTGCTGCTCTCAACGACCGACAGCAACATCAATGGGTCTCCGCAGCCTTCGTTCGGGTGCTCAATACAACAGAAAGAAGACAGGCAGAAGACAGAAAGAAGGCATGTATTGGATCTTTGGGCACTACCATCACCTTTCGGTCAAGATCCGCGCAGTTCTCGAAAACAATCGTCAAACCTTTGCCAAGGCCGTCAATTACACCTCGCCAAAGTTCCGTCTTCTTCGCCCATGACGTGCTATCTAAGCTTACGCCTCTCACGCCGCTGTACCAACGTTTGAAGTGTTTCGGAGTCATCTTTCTCTTTAGAGAAATCCACGGAGATTTCGACTTTACTGTGCGGTGGGACTATCTTCCTGGAGGGAAATGCGTCACTTTTGCGTGAATTGGGCTTGGAGCGACGAAGTGCGCGATGGGAGGAGTGGCAAAGTTGAGAATACGGTGGCCAGAGTATCTTTTTACGTTGGGCAATTTTCTCCACATGGCTGAATTTTCAACTTTCGCGTTAGGACCCAGAACCCAGGCATTGAAAACGTGAAGGACCCACGATTCAAGGCTCCAGAACGGTTTTTTAGACCCCACTCGTCTGTAGCGGATAAGACTGCAGAATCAGCAGGTGCCCAAGTGCAAGCGTGATTATCGTGAACGGCTGAGTTTCTGTCCTGGCAGTTGTTTGCGAGATTTTTAGAGCGAAGTTTTCATCCTTATGGAAGTTTGACAGTTGTTTTACGCCGAGCTGAGGTTGTTACGTAGTTCTGCGATGTCCAGGTAATGGGGGGGGATTAGTTTTATAGATCAAATCGAACTAACGCTGCTTGTTGATGCTTGCAGAAATCTTGGATATTTTTTGAACGAATAAAATGCTGCCGATTTCTTGCTTTTTTTCGGCTTGGAAGACATTTATACGCAGAGTTGCAGGCTCCATTACAAGTCTGCACCGGGGAATTACATGAGTATTGAGATGTTTCTTGGTTATGAGTGTGTTTTTTTACGTAGGGCAGATACAGAATCTGGTGATAGTGCTCACGTTCTCGTTTCTTGGTTTTGATAACTGCAAGAGGAAGATTTTTTCAAGATTTTTTATTTCTCTGCAGACTACGCTGGAGGGTTTTTGTCGGGACCAGATTTCACATGGTCTGGGAATGCCAGCTTCTACTTCGTCTCTATGGAGGATTTTTGAAACCACGCGCGAAGCAGGTGTCGATGAGACGGGTGGGATCATTTCAGTCGACCAAACTGTTAATGTGAACGAGTCTACAGCTAGCATTCTTGCGGAGCAGATTACCTCAAAACTGAGTGAGTACGTACAAAGTGGCGCATGTGTTGACGAGCATCTCGCCGATAATGCAGTGGTGTTCATGGCGCTGGCGCAAGGTACGTCTCGACTTCGTGTACCGTGTAAGGCGCAGCGCACCTCAATACACTTGGAGACGGCGTTAGAGATCGCAACTCAACTAACAGGTGCTACGTATCGCCTCAACGAAGAAGAATCGAGTGCTGTCATCGAAGTTGACGGTATCGGTCATCGACGCTGAGGTAAATACATGTATGACGTTTACACTAGACGTTTTTGCTTCATTTAGCGTGTTTCTAGTCAAGCGGCGCTTGGGTGGGCAGTCACAAATATCGGTGACAATGAGAGAAGGTCCGGAGGAATTGGCTGTGAGTTCTCGTCGCAAGAGTGATGCCTTGGCAAGTCGTGCAGGTCGGGTGAGTCTACAGTGGTCGATGCCCACGCTGGAGGGGAAACCACCAAGTGCTCGAGGTGGTCATTCAGCAGTTCTTGCAGGGACTCAACTACTGATATTTGGAGGGCACTACTTCGGCAGTGCGGGAGGTTTCGTGTACTTGAACGATCTACATCGCTTGGATCTGGGTACTTCCTCTTGGGCGGAGGTGGTTTTCCCCAAGGAGCAGCCAAATCGACGTCAGCAGATAGATGAAGGCGACATTGAGCCCCAAATTGTGCTGCCAGCACCACGTTATGGCCACTCGGCGTTGCTTTTGAACGGTGGCGAACGCATGTTCATCTTTGGTGGCCGTGGGGCCCAAGGAGAAGCATTCCGAGATATGTTCTTCTTCGACTTGAATGCGATGGCGTGGCTGCAAGTGCAGTGGACTACGGACTGTCCTTCTGGACGATACGGTCACGCTGTGGCTTCGGTTGACGACGAGAATATGTTTGTCTTCGGTGGTTGGGATGGCAAAAAGAGCATGAATGATCTCTGGTTGTACGACTCCCTCGCCTTCACTTGGCGTCGACCGAAATGCTCGGGTAAAGCTCCCACCCCACGTCACAACCTCTCGATGGTGAGCCTCTCGAGCACTGAGGACGATAGCCCGCCGTCACTGCTTTTGTATGGAGGCTATACTGTACTGCCGGACGTGCTGCCTGTGTACAACAAAGATGTATTCGTTTTCGATGTGGCCGCAATGGCTTGGAGTCGTCCCAGACTCGTTGGCGAATATCCTCTTGGGACTTTTGGACACTCGATGAGTCTGGCGGGTGCAGGGAGTGGAGCGGAACTAGCGATGATGCTGGGTGGCTGGTCCGGCACTGAACGTACTCCGCTGTTCATGGGGGACAAGCAAGTTCGTGAACTGGTTCGGCAGGAAGATCGAGAGAAGCGGCTGGCCGGTGGAGCTAACCAACGAGAAGACAAGCGGCAGAAACGGGAGCGCAAGAAGCAGCATGAGCGGGAGCTTCGAAGTGCGTCCTCGTACACTCGAGTCTTGGACGTGCAGAATATGGAGTGGCATCGTGTTTCTGCTTATGGTGTGGCAGTGGCGAACCGCTACGGCCATACGTCGACGCTTGTAGGTCCTCATCTCTTCCTGTTTGGTGGCTGGGACGGCAACCGAGCACTCAACCAGCTCGTTGTAGGCGAACTTTCAATTGCTCCAGAGCCTGAACCGACCGAGGAATCGTTCATGCGCTAACACCAAGAAAGGTACTAGCTCTTTTCATCTTGTGGCTCTATTGTGTCTACGTTTAAGACGGTTCTATCTACTCGAGACGGTCGATAGCCTTCTTGATGTCTTCGATGAAGTCACCAAGAGGCTTAGCACCATGCACCTGATTGTCACGAGTGCGGATGTTCACCTCACCTGACTCCTGTTCCTTGTCACCTACCACCAAGATGTAATTGTAGCCAGCAACCTGCGCCTCCCGCACACGTTTGTTCAGGGTCTTGCTACCATCTTGCACATCCACAAACAACCCACGAGGCGTGGCCTTCTGTAGTTGGTTTGCGACCAGGTGAGCGTACTCATGATGGGCCTCGGAGATCGGCAACACCGCCACTTGTCGAGGACTGAGCCAAAGAGGCCATTTACCTCCAGTATGCTCAATCAGGATGGCCATCATGCGCTCAATGGACCCCAGCACAGCACGGTGAATGATGATGGGCGTGTGAGCTTCGCCATCAGCGCCATCGTACTCGAGCTCGAAGTTGATGGGTAGTTGGAAGTCCAACTGGATCGTGCCACATTGATGCTGGCGCTTCAGCGCGTCCGTCACGACGATGTCAATCTTTGGGCCGTAGAAGGCGCTGTCGCCTTCATTGGGCCAAACTGTGTCCGGTGGTAAACGTCTGCATGCCGCCCAGAGAGCCGTCGATCACAGCCTACGCCCAGCCTGTCCTCCAGCAGTCGTGCAGTGCAACAGCGTCCTGCAAATGCGTCCTGCAACAGCGTCCTGCAACGTCACAGCCAAGCTTCAAGAGAGTAGATTGACAGCCGCTCAATTTCGCTATATATTCGCAATAACTATTAATATTTCTAGATTATCCAAGAAATATCCTGACCAACTGCCTGATGTATTGCCCTTATAGCTTTGTGGTGCATTATAGGGAGGTTGAGGCTGCGCTAGCGATACACAACAGAGTGGGGAAGGGCAGAATGCTGTCCATTGCCGCGCAAAAGATCGGGACTTGAAGAAGGAGGATTTGTCGACGGCATAAGAGTTGACTACCGGTAATTCGGGAGAGGTCTCACTGGGTTTCTAGCCGCTGCGAGGACGACTTGAGGCTACAGACAGGTTTCATTTCTCGATTATTGCCCAAGCCAGCGAAGCGCTCAAGAAAATCCGAGTCAGTCAGCCTCTTGCTGTGGGTTTCGAGCTCCAAGACGCCGAAGACTCGAGCTCCAAGACGTCCCTGGTCGTCGAGGGGCAATTGTAGAATGAAGGACTTTGTGGGCTGGTCACCGTCACCAGCACGTGGAGTTTTGCTAGTGATTGGGAAGGACTGGGAACCATTTGGACAAGCACCTGTGGATCTCTATGGTCACGGCTGCTTACGTTTCCAGGCGCTGGTTTCCAGACTGCGACAAGATGAAGAACCAAGCTGGTGCGTAACTTACGCATGACATCTGCTGCTTGGAGGACATGTCTGATACAAATGGTTTCGTTGTGGACATAGGAAACAGCTTGGAGGACATATCGGACACAAATGGCGCCGTTGTGGACGTAGGAAACACTGGGGGAGGGTTATCTTGTAAACCGCACACACGCATCCGTCTATTGTCATCTGGATGTCCAAACTCTGCCTGGAAATGACAATTGCTGCGATTTCATTGTACTGAACGAGGCAAGATTGCTCAGGATGGTGATTTCAGCTCGTCCCTCCTTCTGGACAAGGCCACAAGCTCTGTACAACGATACCCAGCATTCCTAGCTACACTCAACCGAAACTTCCGGCTGGATACGACTGCTACCGACCTGTTCCCGTCCAAATTCAAGACCAAGTTCACGAGTACAACTTCGTTCGTAAAGAAGATCACCCGTACGTTGCACCCCTGTAGCTCAGTACTACAATGTACTGCTGCTTCCCTGCGGATCGTTTCGTGTAAGTGCTCGAGTTCCCTGCAGCCAAGCTCTCCAAGTCACAGAAAATCTCAAGCTTCGGCTTGTACCGCAGGATCCTCGTAGCCAAAAAGGTTTGGGAAATTCTTTCCAGCGGCGTTTCAAGAGCTTCAGCTCCAGTTCACAGGCGCAGTGACGACTTCTACTCGAGGCTTGTCACATCCTTGCAGCTATGCAGTATACTTCTCTTGGGACATACCAACCGATCGCACAACCTCCGCCGTCACCGGTTTACCAGTTTTCCTCTGGCGCTCGTCAATGCTGCTGCTCTCAACGACCGACAGCAACATCAATGGGTCTCCGCAGCCTTCGTTCGGGTGCTCAATACAACAGAAAGAAGACAGGCAGAAGACAGAAAGAAGGCATGTATTGGATCTTTGGGCACTACCATCACCTTTCGGTCAAGATCCGCGCAGTTCTCGAAAACAATCGTCAAACCTTTGCCAAGGCCGTCAATTACACCTCGCCAAAGTTCCGTCTTCTTCGCCCATGACGTGCTATCTAAGCTTACGCCTCTCACGCCGCTGTACCAACGTTTGAAGTGTTTCGGAGTCATCTTTCTCTTTAGAGAAATCCACGGAGATTTCGACTTTACTGTGCGGTGGGACTATCTTCCTGGAGGGAAATGCGTCACTTTTGCGTGAATTGGGCTTGGAGCGACGAAGTGCGCGATGGGAGGAGTGGCAAAGTTGAGAATACGGTGGCCAGAGTATCTTTTTACGTTGGGCAATTTTCTCCACATGGCTGAATTTTCAACTTTCGCGTTAGGACCCAGAACCCAGGCATTGAAAACGTGAAGGACCCACGATTCAAGGCTCCAGAACGGTTTTTTAGACCCCACTCGTCTGTAGCGGATAAGACTGCAGAATCAGCAGGTGCCCAAGTGCAAGCGTGATTATCGTGAACGGCTGAGTTTCTGTCCTGGCAGTTGTTTGCGAGATTTTTAGAGCGAAGTTTTCATCCTTATGGAAGTTTGACAGTTGTTTTACGCCGAGCTGAGGTTGTTACGTAGTTCTGCGATGTCCAGGTAATGGGGGGGGATTAGTTTTATAGATCAAATCGAACTAACGCTGCTTGTTGATGCTTGCAGAAATCTTGGATATTTTTTGAACGAATAAAATGCTGCCGATTTCTTGCTTTTTTCGGCTTGGAAGACATTTATACGCAGAGTTGCAGGCTCCATTACAAGTCTGCACCGGGGAATTACATGAGTATTGAGATGTTTCTTGGTTATGAGTGTGTTTTTTTACGTAGGGCAGATACAGAATCTGGTGATAGTGCTCACGTTCTCGTTTCTTGGTTTTGATAACTGCAAGAGGAAGATTTTTTCAAGATTTTTTATTTCTCTGCAGACTACGCTGGAGGGTTTTTGTCGGGACCAGATTTCACATGGTCTGGGAATGCCAGCTTCTACTTCGTCTCTATGGAGGATTTTTGAAACCACGCGCGAAGCAGGTGTCGATGAGACGGGTGGGATCATTTCAGTCGACCAAACTGTTAATGTGAACGAGTCTACAGCTAGCATTCTTGCGGAGCAGATTACCTCAAAACTGAGTGAGTACGTACAAAGTGGCGCATGTGTTGACGAGCATCTCGCCGATAATGCAGTGGTGTTCATGGCGCTGGCGCAAGGTACGTCTCGACTTCGTGTACCGTGTAAGGCGCAGCGCACCTCAATACACTTGGAGACGGCGTTAGAGATCGCAACTCAACTAACAGGTGCTACGTATCGCCTCAACGAAGAAGAATCGAGTGCTGTCATCGAAGTTGACGGTATCGGTCATCGACGCTGAGGTAAATACATGTATGACGTTTACACTAGACGTTTTTGCTTCATTTAGCGTGTTTCTAGTCAAGCGGCGCTTGGGTGGGCAGTCACAAATATCGGTGACAATGAGAGAAGGTCCGGAGGAATTGGCTGTGAGTTCTCGTCGCAAGAGTGATGCCTTGGCAAGTCGTGCAGGTCGGGTGAGTCTACAGTGGTCGATGCCCACGCTGGAGGGGAAACCACCAAGTGCTCGAGGTGGTCATTCAGCAGTTCTTGCAGGGACTCAACTACTGATATTTGGAGGGCACTACTTCGGCAGTGCGGGAGGTTTCGTGTACTTGAACGATCTACATCGCTTGGATCTGGGTACTTCCTCTTGGGCGGAGGTGGTTTTCCCCAAGGAGCAGCCAAATCGACGTCAGCAGATAGATGAAGGCGACATTGAGCCCCAAATTGTGCTGCCAGCACCACGTTATGGCCACTCGGCGTTGCTTTTGAACGGTGGCGAACGCATGTTCATCTTTGGTGGCCGTGGGGCCCAAGGAGAAGCATTCCGAGATATGTTCTTCTTCGACTTGAATGCGATGGCGTGGCTGCAAGTGCAGTGGACTACGGACTGTCCTTCTGGACGATACGGTCACGCTGTGGCTTCGGTTGACGACGAGAATATGTTTGTCTTCGGTGGTTGGGATGGCAAAAAGAGCATGAATGATCTCTGGTTGTACGACTCCCTCGCCTTCACTTGGCGTCGACCGAAATGCTCGGGTAAAGCTCCCACCCCACGTCACAACCTCTCGATGGTGAGCCTCTCGAGCACTGAGGACGATAGCCCGCCGTCACTGCTTTTGTATGGAGGCTATACTGTACTGCCGGACGTGCTGCCTGTGTACAACAAAGATGTATTCGTTTTCGATGTGGCCGCAATGGCTTGGAGTCGTCCCAGACTCGTTGGCGAATATCCTCTTGGGACTTTTGGACACTCGATGAGTCTGGCGGGTGCAGGGAGTGGAGCGGAACTAGCGATGATGCTGGGTGGCTGGTCCGGCACTGAACGTACTCCGCTGTTCATGGGGGACAAGCAAGTTCGTGAACTGGTTCGGCAGGAAGATCGAGAGAAGCGACTGGCCGGTGGAGCTAACCAACGAGAAGACAAGCGGCAGAAACGGGAGCGCAAGAAGCAGCATGAGCGGGAGCTTCGAAGTGCGTCCTCGTACACTCGAGTCTTGGACGTGCAGAATATGGAGTGGCATCGTGTTTCTGCTTATGGTGTGGCAGTGGCGAACCGCTACGGCCATACGTCGACGCTCGTAGGTCCTCATCTCTTCCTGTTTGGTGGCTGGGACGGCAACCGAGCACTCAACCAGCTCGTTGTAGGCGAACTTTCAATTGCTCCAGAGCCTGAACCGACCGAGGAATCGTTCATGCGCTAACACCAAGAAAGGTACTAGCTCTTTTCATCTTGTGGCTCTATTGTGTCTACGTTTAAGACGGTTCTATCTACTCGAGACGGTCGATAGCCTTCTTGATGTCTTCGATGAAGTCACCAAGAGGCTTAGCACCATGCACCTGATTGTCACGAGTGCGGATGTTCACCTCACCTGACTCCTGTTCCTTGTCACCTACCACCAAGATGTAATTGTAGCCAGCAACCTGCGCCTCCCGCACACGTTTGTTCAGGGTCTTGCTACCATCTTGCACATCCACAAACAACCCACGAGGCGTGGCCTTCTGTAGTTGGTTTGCGACCAGGTGAGCGTACTCATGATGGGCCTCGGAGATCGGCAACACCGCCACTTGTCGAGGACTGAGCCAAAGAGGCCATTTACCTCCAGTATGCTCAATCAGGATGGCCATCATGCGCTCAATGGACCCCAGCACAGCACGGTGAATGATGATGGGCGTGTGAGCTTCGCCATCAGCGCCATCGTACTCGAGCTCGAAGTTGATGGGTAGTTGGAAGTCCAACTGGATCGTGCCACATTGATGCTGGCGCTTCAGCGCGTCCGTCACGACGATGTCAATCTTTGGGCCGTAGAAGGCGCTGTCGCCTTCATTGGGCCAAACTGTGTCCGGTGGTAAACGTCTGCATGCCGCCCAGAGAGCCGTCGATCACAGCCTACGCCCAGCCTGTCCTCCAGCAGTCGTGCAGTGCAACAGCGTCCTGCAAATGCGTCCTGCAACAGCGTCCTGCAACGTCACAGCCAAGCTTCAAGAGAGTAGATTGACAGCCGCTCAATTTCGCTATATATTCGCAATAACTATTAATATTTCTAGATTATCCAAGAAATATCCTGACCAACTGCCTGATGTATTGCCCTTATAGCTTTGTGGTGCATTATAGGGAGGTTGAGGCTGCGCTAGCGATACACAACAGAGTGGGGAAGGGCAGAATGCTGTCCATTGCCGCGCAAAAGATCGGGACTTGAAGAAGGAGGATTTGTCGACGGCATAAGAGTTGACTACCGGTAATTCGGGAGAGGTCTCACTGGGTTTCTAGCCGCTGCGAGGACGACTTGAGGCTACAGACAGGTTTCATTTCTCGATTATTGCCCAAGCCAGCGAAGCGCTCAAGAAAATCCGAGTCAGTCAGCCTCTTGCTGTGGGTTTCGAGCTCCAAGACGCCGAAGACTCGAGCTCCAAGACGTCCCTGGTCGTCGAGGGGCAATTGTAGAATGAAGGACTTTGTGGGCTGGTCACCGTCACCAGCACGTGGAGTTTTGCTAGTGATTGGGAAGGACTGGGAACCATTTGGACAAGCACCTGTGGATCTCTATGGTCACGGCTGCTTACGTTTCCAGGCGCTGGTTTCCAGACTGCGACAAGATGAAGAACCAAGCTGGTGCGTAACTTACGCATGACATCTGCTGCTTGGAGGACATGTCTGATACAAATGGTTTCGTTGTGGACATAGGAAACAGCTTGGAGGACATATCGGACACAAATGGCGCCGTTGTGGACGTAGGAAACACTGGGGGAGGGTTATCTTGTAAACCGCACACACGCATCCGTCTATTGTCATCTGGATGTCCAAACTCTGCCTGGAAATGACAATTGCTGCGATTTCATTGTACTGAACGAGGCAAGATTGCTCAGGATGGTGATTTCAGCTCGTCCCTCCTTCTGGACAAGGCCACAAGCTCTGTACAACGATACCCAGCATTCCTAGCTACACTCAACCGAAACTTCCGGCTGGATACGACTGCTACCGACCTGTTCCCGTCCAAATTCAAGACCAAGTTCACGAGTACAACTTCGTTCGTAAAGAAGATCACCCGTACGTTGCACCCCTGTAGCTCAGTACTACAATGTACTGCTGCTTCCCTGCGGATCGTTTCGTGTAAGTGCTCGAGTTCCCTGCAGCCAAGCTCTCCAAGTCACAGAAAATCTCAAGCTTCGGCTTGTACCGCAGGATCCTCGTAGCCAAAAAGGTTTGGGAAATTCTTTCCAGCGGCGTTTCAAGAGCTTCAGCTCCAGTTCACAGGCGCAGTGACGACTTCTACTCGAGGCTTGTCACATCCTTGCAGCTATGCAGTATACTTCTCTTGGGACATACCAACCGATCGCACAACCTCCGCCGTCACCGGTTTACCAGTTTTCCTCTGGCGCTCGTCAATGCTGCTGCTCTCAACGACCGACAGCAACATCAATGGGTCTCCGCAGCCTTCGTTCGGGTGCTCAATACAACAGAAAGAAGACAGGCAGAAGACAGAAAGAAGGCATGTATTGGATCTTTGGGCACTACCATCACCTTTCGGTCAAGATCCGCGCAGTTCTCGAAAACAATCGTCAAACCTTTGCCAAGGCCGTCAATTACACCTCGCCAAAGTTCCGTCTTCTTCGCCCATGACGTGCTATCTAAGCTTACGCCTCTCACGCCGCTGTACCAACGTTTGAAGTGTTTCGGAGTCATCTTTCTCTTTAGAGAAATCCACGGAGATTTCGACTTTACTGTGCGGTGGGACTATCTTCCTGGAGGGAAATGCGTCACTTTTGCGTGAATTGGGCTTGGAGCGACGAAGTGCGCGATGGGAGGAGTGGCAAAGTTGAGAATACGGTGGCCAGAGTATCTTTTTACGTTGGGCAATTTTCTCCACATGGCTGAATTTTCAACTTTCGCGTTAGGACCCAGAACCCAGGCATTGAAAACGTGAAGGACCCACGATTCAAGGCTCCAGAACGGTTTTTTAGACCCCACTCGTCTGTAGCGGATAAGACTGCAGAATCAGCAGGTGCCCAAGTGCAAGCGTGATTATCGTGAACGGCTGAGTTTCTGTCCTGGCAGTTGTTTGCGAGATTTTTAGAGCGAAGTTTTCATCCTTATGGAAGTTTGACAGTTGTTTTACGCCGAGCTGAGGTTGTTACGTAGTTCTGCGATGTCCAGGTAATGGGGGGGGATTAGTTTTATAGATCAAATCGAACTAACGCTGCTTGTTGATGCTTGCAGAAATCTTGGATATTTTTTGAACGGATAAAATGCTGCCGATTTCTTGCTTTTTTTCGGCTTGGAAGACATTTATACGCAGAGTTGCAGGCTCCATTACAAGTCTGCACCGGGGAATTACATGAGTATTGAGATGTTTCTTGGTTATGAGTGTGTTTTTTTACGTAGGGCAGATACAGAATCTGGTGATAGTGCTCACGTTCTCGTTTCTTGGTTTTGATAACTGCAAGAGGAAGATTTTTTCAAGATTTTTTATTTCTCTGCAGACTACGCTGGAGGGTTTTTGTCGGGACCAGATTTCACATGGTCTGGGAATGCCAGCTTCTACTTCGTCTCTATGGAGGATTTTTGAAACCACGCGCGAAGCAGGTGTCGATGAGACGGGTGGGATCATTTCAGTCGACCAAACTGTTAATGTGAACGAGTCTACAGCTAGCATTCTTGCGGAGCAGATTACCTCAAAGCTGAGTGAGTACGTACAAAGTGGCGCATGTGTTGACGAGCATCTCGCCGATAATGCAGTGGTGTTCATGGCTCTGGCGCAAGGTACGTCTCGACTTCGTGTACCGTGTAAGGCGCAGCGCACCTCAATTCACTTGGAGACGGCGTTAGAGATCGCAACTCAACTTACAGGTGCTACGTATCGCCTCAACGAAGAAGAATCGAGTGCTATCATCGAAGTTGACGGTATCGGTCATCGACGCTGAGAGGTAAATACATGTATGACGTTTACACTAGACGTTTTTGCTTCATTTAGCGTGTTTCTAGTCAAGCGGCGCTTGGGTGGGCAGTCACAAATATCGGTGGCAATGAAAGAAGGTCCGGAGGAATTGGCTGTGAGTTCTCGTCGCAAGAGTGATGCCTTGGCAAGTCGTGCAGGTCGGGTGAGTCTACAGTGGTCGATGCCCACGCTGGAGGGGAAACCACCAAGTGCTCGAGGTGGTCATTCAGCAGTTCTTGCAGGGACTCAACTACTGATATTTGGAGGGCACTACTTCGGCAGTGCGGGAGGTTTCGTGTACTTGAACGATCTACATCGCTTGGATCTGGGTACTTCCTCTTGGGCGGAGGTGGTTTTCCCCAAGGAGCAGCCAAATCGACGTCAGCAGATAGATGAAGGCGACATTGAGCCCCAAATTGTGCTGCCAGCACCACGTTATGGCCACTCGGCGTTGCTTTTGAACGGTGGCGAACGCATGTTCATCTTTGGTGGCCGTGGGGCCCAAGGAGAAGCATTCCGAGATATGTTCTTCTTCGACTTGAATGCGATGGCGTGGCTGCAAGTGCAGTGGACTACGGACTGTCCTACTGGACGATACGGTCACGCTGTGGCTTCGGTTGACGACGAGAATATGTTTGTCTTCGGTGGTTGGGATGGCAAAAAGAGCATGAATGATCTCTGGTTGTACGACTCCCTCGCCTTCACTTGGCGTCGACCGAAATGCTCGGGTAAAGCTCCCACCCCACGTCACAACCTCTCGATGGTGAGCCTCTCGAGCACTGAGGACGATAGCCCGCCGTCACTGCTTTTGTATGGAGGCTATACTGTACTGCCGGACGTGCTGCCTGTGTACAACAAAGATGTATTCGTTTTCGATGTGGCCGCAATGGCTTGGAGTCGTCCCAGACTCGTTGGCGAATATCCTCTTGGGACTTTTGGACACTCGATGAGTCTGGCGGGTGCAGGGAGTGGAGCGGAACTAGCGATGATGCTGGGTGGCTGGTCCGGCACTGAACGTACTCCGCTGTTCATGGGGGACAAGCAAGTTCGTGAACTGGTTCGGCAGGAAGATCGAGAGAAGCGACTGGCCGGTGGAGCTAACCAACGAGAAGACAAGCGGCAGAAACGGGAGCGCAAAAGGCAGCATGAGCGGGAGCTTCGAAGTGCATCCTCGTACGCTCGAGTCTTGGACGTGCAGAATATGGAGTGGCATCGTGTTTCTGCTTATGGTGTGGCAGTGGCGAACCGCTACGGCCATACGTCGACGCTCGTAGGTCCTCATCTCTTCCTGTTTGGTGGCTGGGACGGCAACCGAGCACTCAACCAGCTCGTTGTGGGCGAACTTTCAATTGCTCCAGAGCCTGAACCGACCGAGGAATCGTTCATGCGCTAACATCAAGAAAGGCACTAGCTCTTTTCATCTTGTGGGTCTATTGCGTCTACGTTTAAGACGGTTCTATCTACTCGAGACGGTCGATAGCCTTCTTGATGTCTTCGATGAAGTCACCAAGAGGCTTAGCACCATGCACCTGATTGTCACGAGTGCGGATGTTCACCTCACCTGACTCCTGTTCCTTGTCACCTACCACCAAGATGTAATTGTAGCCAGCAACCTGCGCCTCCCGCACACGTTTGTTCAGGGTCTTGCTACCGTCTTGCACATCCACAAACAACCCACGAGGCGTGGCCTTCTGTAGTTGGTTTGCGACCAGGTGAGCGTACTCACGATGGGCCTCGGAGATCGGCAACACCGCCACTTGTCGAGGACTGAGCCAAAGAGGCCATTTGCCTCCAGTATGCTCAATCAGGATGGCCATCATGCGCTCAATGGACCCCAGCACAGCACGGTGAATGATGATGGGCGTGTGAGCTTCGCCATCAGCGCCATCGTACTCGAGCTCGAAGTTGATCGGCAGTTGGAAGTCCAGCTGGATCGTGCCACATTGATGCTGGCGCTTCAGCGCGTCCGTCACGACGATGTCAATCTTTGGGCCGTAGAAGGCGCTGTCGCCTTCATTGGGCCAAACTGTGTCCGGTGGTAAACGTCTGCATGCCGCCCAGAGAGCCGTCGATCACAGCCTACGCCCAGCCTGTCCTCCAGCAGTCGTGCAGTGCAACAGCGTCCTGCAAATGCGTCCTGCAACAGCGTCCTGCAACGTCACAGCCAAGCTTCAAGAGAGTAGATTGACAGCCGCTCAATTTCGCTATATATTCGCAATAATTATTAATATTTCTAGATTATCCAAGAAATATCCTGACCAACTGCCTGATGTATTGCCCTTATAGCTTTGTGGTGCATTATAGGGAGGTTGAGGCTGCGCTAGCGATACACAACAGAGTGGGGAAGGGCAGAATGCTGTCCATTGCCGCGCAAAAGATCGGGACTTGAAGAAGGAGGATTTGTCGACGGCATAAGAGTTGACTACCGGTAATTCGGGAGAGGTCTCACTGGGTTTCTAGCCGCTGCGAGGACGACTTGAGGCTACAGACAGGTTTCATTTCTCGATTATTGCCCAAGCCAGCGAAGCGCTCAAGAAAATCCGAGTCAGTCAGCCTCTTGCTGTGGGTTTCGAGCTCCAAGACGCCGAAGACTCGAGCTCCAAGACGTCCCTGGTCGTCGAGGGGCAATTGTAGAATGAAGGACTTTGTGGGCTGGTCACCGTCACCAGCACGTGGAGTTTTGCTAGTGATTGGGAAGGACTGGGAACCATTTGGACAAGCACCTGTGGATCTCTATGGTCACGGCTGCTTACGTTTCCAGGCGCTGGTTTCCAGACTGCGACAAGATGAAGAACCAAGCTGGTGCGTAACTTACGCATGACATCTGCTGCTTGGAGGACATGTCTGATACAAATGGTTTCGTTGTGGACATAGGAAACAGCTTGGAGGACATATCGGACACAAATGGCGCCGTTGTGGACGTAGGAAACACTGGGGGAGGGTTATCTTGTAAACCGCACACACGCATCCGTCTATTGTCATCTGGATGTCCAAACTCTGCCTGGAAATGACAATTGCTGCGATTTCATTGTACTGAACGAGGCAAGATTGCTCAGGATGGTGATTTCAGCTCGTCCCTCCTTCTGGACAAGGCCACAAGCTCTGTACAACGATACCCAGCATTCCTAGCTACACTCAACCGAAACTTCCGGCTGGATACGACTGCTACCGACCTGTTCCCGTCCAAATTCAAGACCAAGTTCACGAGTACAACTTCGTTCGTAAAGAAGATCACCCGTACGTTGCACCCCTGTAGCTCAGTACTACAATGTACTGCTGCTTCCCTGCGGATCGTTTCGTGTAAGTGCTCGAGTTCCCTGCAGCCAAGCTCTCCAAGTCACAGAAAATCTCAAGCTTCGGCTTGTACCGCAGGATCCTCGTAGCCAAAAAGGTTTGGGAAATTCTTTCCAGCGGCGTTTCAAGAGCTTCAGCTCCAGTTCACAGGCGCAGTGACGACTTCTACTCGAGGCTTGTCACATCCTTGCAGCTATGCAGTATACTTCTCTTGGGACATACCAACCGATCGCACAACCTCCGCCGTCACCGGTTTACCAGTTTTCCTCTGGCGCTCGTCAATGCTGCTGCTCTCAACGACCGACAGCAACATCAATGGGTCTCCGCAGCCTTCGTTCGGGTGCTCAATACAACAGAAAGAAGACAGGCAGAAGACAGAAAGAAGGCATGTATTGGATCTTTGGGCACTACCATCACCTTTCGGTCAAGATCCGCGCAGTTCTCGAAAACAATCGTCAAACCTTTGCCAAGGCCGTCAATTACACCTCGCCAAAGTTCCGTCTTCTTCGCCCATGACGTGCTATCTAAGCTTACGCCTCTCACGCCGCTGTACCAACGTTTGAAGTGTTTCGGAGTCATCTTTCTCTTTAGAGAAATCCACGGAGATTTCGACTTTACTGTGCGGTGGGACTATCTTCCTGGAGGGAAATGCGTCACTTTTGCGTGAATTGGGCTTGGAGCGACGAAGTGCGCGATGGGAGGAGTGGCAAAGTTGAGAATACGGTGGCCAGAGTATCTTTTTACGTTGGGCAATTTTCTCCACATGGCTGAATTTTCAACTTTCGCGTTAGGACCCAGAACCCAGGCATTGAAAACGTGAAGGACCCACGATTCAAGGCTCCAGAACGGTTTTTTAGACCCCACTCGTCTGTAGCGGATAAGACTGCAGAATCAGCAGGTGCCCAAGTGCAAGCGTGATTATCGTGAACGGCTGAGTTTCTGTCCTGGCAGTTGTTTGCGAGATTTTTAGAGCGAAGTTTTCATCCTTATGGAAGTTTGACAGTTGTTTTACGCCGAGCTGAGGTTGTTACGTAGTTCTGCGATGTCCAGGTAATGGGGGGGGATTAGTTTTATAGATCAAATCGAACTAACGCTGCTTGTTGATGCTTGCAGAAATCTTGGATATTTTTTGAACGGATAAAATGCTGCCGATTTCTTGCTTTTTTTCGGCTTGGAAGACATTTATACGCAGAGTTGCAGGCTCCATTACAAGTCTGCACCGGGGAATTACATGAGTATTGAGATGTTTCTTGGTTATGAGTGTGTTTTTTTACGTAGGGCAGATACAGAATCTGGTGATAGTGCTCACGTTCTCGTTTCTTGGTTTTGATAACTGCAAGAGGAAGATTTTTTCAAGATTTTTTATTTCTCTGCAGACTACGCTGGAGGGTTTTTGTCGGGACCAGATTTCACATGGTCTGGGAATGCCAGCTTCTACTTCGTCTCTATGGAGGATTTTTGAAACCACGCGCGAAGCAGGTGTCGATGAGACGGGTGGGATCATTTCAGTCGACCAAACTGTTAATGTGAACGAGTCTACAGCTAGCATTCTTGCGGAGCAGATTACCTCAAAGCTGAGTGAGTACGTACAAAGTGGCGCATGTGTTGACGAGCATCTCGCCGATAATGCAGTGGTGTTCATGGCGCTGGCCCAAGGTACGTCTCGACTTCGTGTACCGTGTAAGGCGCAGCGCACCTCAATTCACTTGGAGACGGCGTTAGAGATCGCAACTCAACTTACAGGTGCTACGTATCGTCTCAAGGAAGAAGAATCGAGTGCTATCATCGAAGTTGACGGTATCGGTCATCGACGCTGAGAGGTAAATACATGTATGACGTTTACACTAGACGTTTTTGCTTCATTTAGCGTGTTTCTAGTCAAGCGGCGCTTGGGTGGGCAGTCACAAATATCGGTGGCAATGAAAGAAGGTCCGGAGGAATTGGCTGTGAGTTCTCGTCGCAAGAGTGATGCCTTGGCAAGTCGTGCAGGTCGGGTGAGTCTACAGTGGTCGATGCCCACGCTGGAGGGGAAACCACCAAGTGCTCGAGGTGGTCATTCAGCAGTTCTTGCAGGGACTCAGCTACTGATATTTGGAGGGCACTACTTCGGCAGTGCGGGAGGTTTCGTGTACTTGAACGATCTACATCGCTTGGATCTGGGCACTTCCTCTTGGGCGGAGGTGGTTTTCCCCAAGGAGCAGCCAAATCGACGTCAGCAGATAGATGAAGGCGACATTGAGCCCCAAATTGTGCTGCCAGCACCACGTTATGGCCACTCGGCGTTGCTTTTGAACGGTGGCGAACGCATGTTCATCTTTGGTGGCCGTGGGGCCCAAGGAGAAGCATTCCGAGATATGTTCTTCTTCGACTTGAATGCGATGGCGTGGCTGCAAGTGCAGTGGACTACGGACTGTCCTACTGGACGATACGGTCACGCTGTGGCTTCGGTTGACGACGAGAATATGTTTGTCTTCGGTGGTTGGGATGGCAAAAAGAGCATGAATGATCTCTGGTTGTACGACTCCCTCGCCTTCACTTGGCGTCGACCGAAATGCTCGGGTAAAGCTCCCACCCCACGTCACAACCTCTCGATGGTGAGCCTCTCAAGCACTGAGGACGATAGCCCGCCGTCACTGCTTTTGTATGGAGGCTATACTGTACTGCCGGACGTGCTGCCTGTGTACAACAAAGATGTATTCGTTTTCGATGTGGCCGCAATGGCTTGGAGTCGTCCCAGACTCGTTGGCGAATATCCTCTTGGGACTTTTGGACACTCGATGAGTCTGGCGGGTGCAGGGAGTGGAGCGGAACTAGCGATGATGCTGGGTGGCTGGTCCGGCACTGAACGTACTCCGCTGTTCATGGGGGACAAGCAAGTTCGTGAATTGGTTCGGCAGGAAGATCGAGAGAAGCGACTGGCCGGTGGAGCTAACCAACGAGAAGACAAGCGGCAGAAACGGGAGCGCAAGAAGCAGCATGAGCGGGAGCTTCGAAGTGCGTCCTCGTACACTCGAGTCTTGGACGTGCAGAATATGGAGTGGCATCGTGTTTCTGCTTATGGTGTGGCAGTGGCGAACCGCTACGGCCATACGTCGACGCTCGTAGGTCCTCATCTCTTCCTGTTTGGTGGCTGGGACGGCAACCGAGCACTCAACCAGCTCGTTGTGGGCGAACTTTCAATTGCTCCAGAGCCTGAACCGACCGAGGAATCGTTCATGCGCTAACACCAAGAAAGGTACTAGCTCTTTTCATCTTGTGGCTCTATTGTGTCTACGTTTAAGACGGTTCTATCTACTCGAGACGGTCGATAGCCTTCTTGATGTCTTCGATGAAGTCACCAAGAGGCTTAGCACCATGCACCTGATTGTCACGAGTGCGGATGTTCACCTCACCTGACTCCTGTTCCTTGTCACCTACCACCAAGATGTAATTGTAGCCAGCAACCTGCGCCTCCCGCACACGTTTGTTCAGGGTCTTGCTACCATCTTGCACATCCACAAACAACCCACGAGGCGTGGCCTTCTGTAGTTGGTTTGCGACCAGGTGAGCGTACTCACGATGGGCCTCGGAGATCGGCAACACCGCCACTTGTCGAGGACTGAGCCAAAGAGGCCATTTGCCTCCAGTATGCTCAATCAGGATGGCCATCATGCGCTCAATGGACCCCAGCACAGCACGGTGAATGATGATGGGCGTGTGAGCTTCGCCATCAGCGCCATCGTACTCGAGCTCGAAGTTGATCGGCAGTTGGAAGTCCAGCTGGATCGTGCCACATTGATGCTGGCGCTTCAGCGCGTCCGTCACGACGATGTCAATCTTTGGGCCGTAGAAGGCGCTGTCGCCTTCATTGGGCCAAACTGTGTCCGGTGGTAAACGTCTGCATGCCGCCCAGAGAGCCGTCGATCACAGCCTACGCCCAGCCTGTCCTCCAGCAGTCGTGCAGTGCAACAGCGTCCTGCAAATGCGTCCTGCAACAGCGTCCTGCAACGTCACAGCCAAGCTTCAAGAGAGTAGATTGACAGCCGCTCAATTTCGCTATATATTCGCAATAATTATTAATATTTCTAGATTATCCAAGAAATATCCTGACCAACTGCCTGATGTATTGCCCTTATAGCTTTGTGGTGCATTATAGGGAGGTTGAGGCTGCGCTAGCGATACACAACAGAGTGGGGAAGGGCAGAATGCTGTCCATTGCCGCGCAAAAGATCGGGACTTGAAGAAGGAGGATTTGTCGACGGCATAAGAGTTGACTACCGGTAATTCGGGAGAGGTCTCACTGGGTTTCTAGCCGCTGCGAGGACGACTTGAGGCTACAGACAGGTTTCATTTCTCGATTATTGCCCAAGCCAGCGAAGCGCTCAAGAAAATCCGAGTCAGTCAGCCTCTTGCTGTGGGTTTCGAGCTCCAAGACGCCGAAGACTCGAGCTCCAAGACGTCCCTGGTCGTCGAGGGGCAATTGTAGAATGAAGGACTTTGTGGGCTGGTCACCGTCACCAGCACGTGGAGTTTTGCTAGTGATTGGGAAGGACTGGGAACCATTTGGACAAGCACCTGTGGATCTCTATGGTCACGGCTGCTTACGTTTCCAGGCGCTGGTTTCCAGACTGCGACAAGATGAAGAACCAAGCTGGTGCGTAACTTACGCATGACATCTGCTGCTTGGAGGACATGTCTGATACAAATGGTTTCGTTGTGGACATAGGAAACAGCTTGGAGGACATATCGGACACAAATGGCGCCGTTGTGGACGTAGGAAACACTGGGGGAGGGTTATCTTGTAAACCGCACACACGCATCCGTCTATTGTCATCTGGATGTCCAAACTCTGCCTGGAAATGACAATTGCTGCGATTTCATTGTACTGAACGAGGCAAGATTGCTCAGGATGGTGATTTCAGCTCGTCCCTCCTTCTGTACAAGGCCACAAGCTCTGTACAACGATACCCAGCATTCCTAGCTACACTCAACCGAAACTTCCGGCTGGATACGACTGCTACCGACCTGTTCCCGTCCAAATTCAAGACCAAGTTCACGAGTACAACTTCGTTCGTAAAGAAGATCACCCGTACGTTGCACCCCTGTAGCTCAGTACTACAATGTACTGCTGCTTCCCTGCGGATCGTTTCGTGTAAGTGCTCGAGTTCCCTGCAGCCAAGCTCTCCAAGTCACAGAAAATCTCAAGCTTCGGCTTGTACCGCAGGATCCTCGTAGCCAAAAAGGTTTGGGAAATTCTTTCCAGCGGCGTTTCAAGAGCTTCAGCTCCAGTTCACAGGCGCAGTGACGACTTCTACTCGAGGCTTGTCACATCCTTGCAGCTATGCAGTATACTTCTCTTGGGACATACCAACCGATCGCACAACCTCCGCCGTCACCGGTTTACCAGTTTTCCTCTGGCGCTCGTCAATGCTGCTGCTCTCAACGACCGACAGCAACATCAATGGGTCTCCGCAGCCTTCGTTCGGGTGCTCAATACAACAGAAAGAAGACAGGCAGAAGACAGAAAGAAGGCATGTATTGGATCTTTGGGCACTACCATCACCTTTCGGTCAAGATCCGCGCAGTTCTCGAAAACAATCGTCAAACCTTTGCCAAGGCCGTCAATTACACCTCGCCAAAGTTCCGTCTTCTTCGCCCATGACGTGCTATCTAAGCTTACGCCTCTCACGCCGCTGTACCAACGTTTGAACGTTTGAACGTTGGTACAGCGGCGTGAGAGGCGTAAGCTCGTGTTTCGGAGTCATCTTTCTCTTTAGAGAAATCCACGGAGATTTCGACTTTACTGTGCGGTGGGACTATCTTCCTGGAGGGAAATGCGTCACTTTTGCGTGAATTGGGCTTGGAGCGACGAAGTGCGCGATGGGAGGAGTGGCAAAGTTGAGAATACGGTGGCCAGAGTATCTTTTTACGTTGGGCAATTTTCTCCACATGGCTGAATTTTCAACTTTCGCGTTAGGACCCAGAACCCAGGCATTGAAAACGTGAAGGACCCACGATTCAAGGCTCCAGAACGGTTTTTTAGACCCCACTCGTCTGTAGCGGATAAGACTGCAGAATCAGCAGGTGCCCAAGTGCAAGCGTGATTATCGTGAACGGCTGAGTTTCTGTCCTGGCAGTTGTTTGCGAGATTTTTAGAGCGAAGTTTTCATCCTTATGGAAGTTTGACAGTTGTTTTACGCCGAGCTGAGGTTGTTACGTAGTTCTGCGATGTCCAGGTAATGGGGGGGGATTAGTTTTATAGATCAAATCGAACTAACGCTGCTTGTTGATGCTTGCAGAAATCTTGGATATTTTTTGAACGAATAAAATGCTGCCGATTTCTTGCTTTTTTCGGCTTGGAAGACATTTATACGCAGAGTTGCAGGCTCCATTACAAGTCTGCACCGGGGAATTACATGAGTATTGAGATGTTTCTTGGTTATGAGTGTGTTTTTTTACGTAGGGCAGATACAGAATCTGGTGATAGTGCTCACGTTCTCGTTTCTTGGTTTTGATAACTGCAAGAGGAAGATTTTTTCAAGATTTTTTATTTCTCTGCAGACTACGCTGGAGGGTTTTTGTCGGGACCAGATTTCACATGGTCTGGGAATGCCAGCTTCTACTTCGTCTCTATGGAGGATTTTTGAAACCACGCGCGAAGCAGGTGTCGATGAGACGGGTGGGATCATTTCAGTCGACCAAACTGTTAATGTGAACGAGTCTACAGCTAGCATTCTTGCGGAGCAGATTACCTCAAAGCTGAGTGAGTACGTACAAAGTGGCGCATGTGTTGACGAGCATCTCGCCGATAATGCAGTGGTGTTCATGGCGCTGGCCCAAGGTACGTCTCGACTTCGTGTACCGTGTAAGGCGCAGCGCACCTCAATTCACTTGAAGACGGCGTTAGAGATCGCAACTCAACTTACAGGTGCTACGTATCGCCTCACTGAAGAAGAATCGAGTGCTATCATCGAAGTTGACGGTATCGGTCATCGACGCTGAGAGGTAAATACATGTATGACGTTTACACTAGACGTTTTTGCTTCATTTAGCGTGCTTCTAGTCAAGCGGCGCTTGGGTGGGCAGTCACAAATATCGGTGGCAATGAAAGAAGGTCCGGAGGAATTGGCTGTGAGTTCTCGTCGCAAGAGTGATGCCTTGGCAAGTCGTGCAGGTCGGGTGAGTCTACAGTGGTCGATGCCCACGCTGGAGGGGAAACCACCAAGTGCTCGAGGTGGCCATTCAGCAGTTCTTGCAGGGACTCAGCTACTGATATTTGGAGGGCACTACTTCGGCAGTGCGGGAGGTTTCGTGTACTTGAACGATCTACATCGCTTGGATCTGGGTACTTCCTCTTGGGCGGAGGTGGTTTTCCCCAAGGAGCAGCCAAATCGACGTCAGCAAATAGATGAAGGCGACATTGAGCCCCCAATTGTGCTGCCAGCACCACGTTATGGCCACTCGGCGTTGCTTTTGAACGGTGGCGAACGCATGTTCATCTTTGGTGGCCGTGGGGCCCAAGGAGAAGCATTCCGAGATATGTTCTTCTTCGACTTGAATGCGATGGCGTGGCTGCAAGTGCAGTGGACTACGGACTGTCCTACTGGACGATACGGTCACGCTGTGGCTTCGGTTGACGACGAGAATATGTTTGTCTTCGGTGGTTGGGATGGCAAAAAGAGCATGAATGATCTCTGGTTGTACGACTCCCTCGCCTTCACTTGGCGTCGACCGAAATGCTCGGGTAAAGCTCCCACCCCACGTCACAACCTCTCGATGGTGAGCCTCTCAAGCACTGAGGACGATAGCCCGCCGTCACTGCTTTTGTATGGAGGCTATACTGTACTGCCGGACGTGCTGCCTGTGTACAACAAAGATGTATTCGTTTTCGATGTGGCCGCAATGGCTTGGAGTCGTCCCAGACTCGTTGGCGAATATCCTCTTGGGACTTTTGGACACTCGATGAGTCTGGCGGGTGCAGGGAGTGGAGCGGAACTAGCGATGATGCTGGGTGGCTGGTCCGGCACTGAACGTACTCCGCTGTTCATGGGGGACAAGCAAGTTCGTGAATTGGTTCGGCAGGAAGATCGAGAGAAGCGACTGGCCGGTGGAGCTAACCAACGAGAAGACAAGCGGCAGAAACGGGAGCGCAAGAAGCAGCATGAGCGGGAGCTTCGAAGTGCGTCCTCGTACGCTCGAGTCTTGGACGTGCAGAATATGGAGTGGCATCGCGTTTCTGCTTATGGTGTGGCAGTGGCGAACCGCTACGGCCATACGTCGACGCTCGTAGGTCCTCATCTCTTCCTGTTTGGTGGCTGGGACGGCAACCGAGCACTCAACCAGCTCGTTGTAGGTGAACTTTCAATTGCTCCAGAGCCTGAACCGACCGAGGAATCGTTCATGCGCTAACACCAAAAAAGGTACTAGCTCTTTTCATCTTGTGGCTCTATTGTGTCAACGTTTAAGACAGTTCTATCTACTCGAGACGGTCGATAGCCTTCTTGATGTCTTCGATGAAGTCACCAAGAGGCTTAGCACCATGCACCTGATTGTCACGAGTGCGGATGTTCACCTCACCTGACTCCTGTTCCTTGTCACCTACCACCAGAATGTAATTGTAGCCAGCAACCTGCGCCTCCCGCACACGTTTGTTCAGGGTCTTGCTACCATCTTGCACATCCACAAACAACCCACGAGGCGTGGCCTTCTGTAGTTGGTTTGCGACCAGGTGAGCGTACTCACGATGGGCCTCGGAGATCGGCAACACCGCCACTTGTCGAGGACTGAGCCAAAGAGGCCATTTGCCTCCAGTATGCTCAATCAGGATGGCCATCATGCGCTCAATGGACCCCAGCACAGCACGGTGAATGATGATGGGCGTGTGAGCTTCGCCATCAGCGCCATCGTACTCGAGCTCGAAGTTGATCGGCAGTTGGAAGTCCAGCTGGATCGTGCCACATTGATGCTGGCGCTTCAGCGCGTCCGTCACGACGATGTCAATCTTTGGGCCGTAGAAGGCGCTGTCGCCTTCATTGGGCCAAACTGTGTCCGGTGGTAAACGTCTGCATGCCGCCCAGAGAGCCGTCGATCACAGCCTACGCCCAGCCTGTCCTCCAGCAGTCGTGCAGTGCAACAGCGTCCTGCAAATGCGTCCTGCAACAGCGTCCTGCAACGTCACAGCCAAGCTTCAAGAGAGTAGATTGACAGCCGCTCAATTTCGCTATATATTCGCAATAATTATTAATATTTCTAGATTATCCAAGAAATATCCTGACCAACTGCCTGATGTATTGCCCTTATAGCTTTGTGGTGCATTATAGGGAGGTTGAGGCTGCGCTAGCGATACACAACAGAGTGGGGAAGGGCAGAATGCTGTCCATTGCCGCGCAAAAGATCGGGACTTGAAGAAGGAGGATTTGTCGACGGCATAAGAGTTGACTACCGGTAATTCGGGAGAGGTCTCACTGGGTTTCTAGCCGCTGCGAGGACGACTTGAGGCTACAGACAGGTTTCATTTCTCGATTATTGCCCAAGCCAGCGAAGCGCTCAAGAAAATCCGAGTCAGTCAGCCTCTTGCTGTGGGTTTCGAGCTCCAAGACGCCGAAGACTCGAGCTCCAAGACGTCCCTGGTCGTCGAGGGGCAATTGTAGAATGAAGGACTTTGTGGGCTGGTCACCGTCACCAGCACGTGGAGTTTTGCTAGTGATTGGGAAGGACTGGGAACCATTTGGACAAGCACCTGTGGATCTCTATGGTCACGGCTGCTTACGTTTCCAGGCGCTGGTTTCCAGACTGCGACAAGATGAAGAACCAAGCTGGTGCGTAACTTACGCATGACATCTGCTGCTTGGAGGACATGTCTGATACAAATGGTTTCGTTGTGGACATAGGAAACAGCTTGGAGGACATATCGGACACAAATGGCGCCGTTGTGGACGTAGGAAACACTGGGGGAGGGTTATCTTGTAAACCGCACACACGCATCCGTCTATTGTCATCTGGATGTCCAAACTCTGCCTGGAAATGACAATTGCTGCGATTTCATTGTACTGAACGAGGCAAGATTGCTCAGGATGGTGATTTCAGCTCGTCCCTCCTTCTGTACAAGGCCACAAGCTCTGTACAACGATACCCAGCATTCCTAGCTACACTCAACCGAAACTTCCGGCTGGATACGACTGCTACCGACCTGTTCCCGTCCAAATTCAAGACCAAGTTCACGAGTACAACTTCGTTCGTAAAGAAGATCACCCGTACGTTGCACCCCTGTAGCTCAGTACTACAATGTACTGCTGCTTCCCTGCGGATCGTTTCGTGTAAGTGCTCGAGTTCCCTGCAGCCAAGCTCTCCAAGTCACAGAAAATCTCAAGCTTCGGCTTGTACCGCAGGATCCTCGTAGCCAAAAAGGTTTGGGAAATTCTTTCCAGCGGCGTTTCAAGAGCTTCAGCTCCAGTTCACAGGCGCAGTGACGACTTCTACTCGAGGCTTGTCACATCCTTGCAGCTATGCAGTATACTTCTCTTGGGACATACCAACCGATCGCACAACCTCCGCCGTCACCGGTTTACCAGTTTTCCTCTGGCGCTCGTCAATGCTGCTGCTCTCAACGACCGACAGCAACATCAATGGGTCTCCGCAGCCTTCGTTCGGGTGCTCAATACAACAGAAAGAAGACAGGCAGAAGACAGAAAGAAGGCATGTATTGGATCTTTGGGCACTACCATCACCTTTCGGTCAAGATCCGCGCAGTTCTCGAAAACAATCGTCAAACCTTTGCCAAGGCCGTCAATTACACCTCGCCAAAGTTCCGTCTTCTTCGCCCATGACGTGCTATCTAAGCTTACGCCTCTCACGCCGCTGTACCAACGTTTGAACGTTTGAACGTTGGTACAGCGGCGTGAGAGGCGTAAGCTCGTGTTTCGGAGTCATCTTTCTCTTTAGAGAAATCCACGGAGATTTCGACTTTACTGTGCGGTGGGACTATCTTCCTGGAGGGAAATGCGTCACTTTTGCGTGAATTGGGCTTGGAGCGACGAAGTGCGCGATGGGAGGAGTGGCAAAGTTGAGAATACGGTGGCCAGAGTATCTTTTTACGTTGGGCAATTTTCTCCACATGGCTGAATTTTCAACTTTCGCGTTAGGACCCAGAACCCAGGCATTGAAAACGTGAAGGACCCACGATTCAAGGCTCCAGAACGGTTTTTAGACCCCACTCGTCTGTAGCGGATAAGACTGCAGAATCAGCAGGTGCCCAAGTGCAAGCGTGATTATCGTGAACGGCTGAGTTTCTGTCCTGGCAGTTGTTTGCGAGATTTTTAGAGCGAAGTTTTCATCCTTATGGAAGTTTGACAGTTGTTTTACGCCGAGCTGAGGTTGTTACGTAGTTCTGCGATGTCCAGGTAATGGGGGGGGATTAGTTTTATAGATCAAATCGAACTAACGCTGCTTGTTGATGCTTGCAGAAATCTTGGATATTTTTTGAACGAATAAAATGCTGCCGATTTCTTGCTTTTTTTCGGCTTGGAAGACATTTATACGCAGAGTTGCAGGCTCCATTACAAGTCTGCACCGGGGAATTACATGAGTATTGAGATGTTTCTTGGTTATGAGTGTGTTTTTTTACGTAGGGCAGATACAGAATCTGGTGATAGTGCTCACGTTCTCGTTTCTTGGTTTTGATAACTGCAAGAGGAAGATTTTTTCAAGATTTTTTATTTCTCTGCAGACTACGCTGGAGGGTTTTTGTCGGGACCAGATTTCACATGGTCTGGGAATGCCAGCTTCTACTTCGTCTCTATGGAGGATTTTTGAAACCACGCGCGAAGCAGGTGTCGATGAGACGGGTGGGATCATTTCAGTCGACCAAACTGTTAATGTGAACGAGTCTACAGCTAGCATTCTTGCGGAGCAGATTACCTCAAAGCTGAGTGAGTACGTACAAAGTGGCGCATGTGTTGACGAGCATCTCGCCGATAATGCAGTGGTGTTCATGGCGCTGGCCCAAGGTACGTCTCGACTTCGTGTACCGTGTAAGGCGCAGCGCACCTCAATTCACTTGAAGACGGCGTTAGAGATCGCAACTCAACTTACAGGTGCTACGTATCGCCTCACTGAAGAAGAATCGAGTGCTATCATCGAAGTTGACGGTATCGGTCATCGACGCTGAGAGGTAAATACATGTATGACGTTTACACTAGACGTTTTTGCTTCATTTAGCGTGCTTCTAGTCAAGCGGCGCTTGGGTGGGCAGTCACAAATATCGGTGGCAATGAAAGAAGGTCCGGAGGAATTGGCTGTGAGTTCTCGTCGCAAGAGTGATGCCTTGGCAAGTCGTGCAGGTCGGGTGAGTCTACAGTGGTCGATGCCCACGCTGGAGGGGAAACCACCAAGTGCTCGAGGTGGCCATTCAGCAGTTCTTGCAGGGACTCAGCTACTGATATTTGGAGGGCACTACTTCGGCAGTGCGGGAGGTTTCGTGTACTTGAACGATCTACATCGCTTGGATCTGGGTACTTCCTCTTGGGCGGAGGTGGTTTTCCCCAAGGAGCAGCCAAATCGACGTCAGCAAATAGATGAAGGCGACATTGAGCCCCCAATTGTGCTGCCAGCACCACGTTATGGCCACTCGGCGTTGCTTTTGAACGGTGGCGAACGCATGTTCATCTTTGGTGGCCGTGGGGCCCAAGGAGAAGCATTCCGAGATATGTTCTTCTTCGACTTGAATGCGATGGCGTGGCTGCAAGTGCAGTGGACTACGGACTGTCCTACTGGACGATACGGTCACGCTGTGGCTTCGGTTGACGACGAGAATATGTTTGTCTTCGGTGGTTGGGATGGCAAAAAGAGCATGAATGATCTCTGGTTGTACGACTCCCTCGCCTTCACTTGGCGTCGACCGAAATGCTCGGGTAAAGCTCCCACCCCACGTCACAACCTCTCGATGGTGAGCCTCTCAAGCACTGAGGACGATAGCCCGCCGTCACTGCTTTTGTATGGAGGCTATACTGTACTGCCGGACGTGCTGCCTGTGTACAACAAAGATGTATTCGTTTTCGATGTGGCCGCAATGGCTTGGAGTCGTCCCAGACTCGTTGGCGAATATCCTCTTGGGACTTTTGGACACTCGATGAGTCTGGCGGGTGCAGGGAGTGGAGCGGAACTAGCGATGATGCTGGGTGGCTGGTCCGGCACTGAACGTACTCCGCTGTTCATGGGGGACAAGCAAGTTCGTGAATTGGTTCGGCAGGAAGATCGAGAGAAGCGACTGGCCGGTGGAGCTAACCAACGAGAAGACAAGCGGCAGAAACGGGAGCGCAAGAAGCAGCATGAGCGGGAGCTTCGAAGTGCGTCCTCGTACGCTCGAGTCTTGGACGTGCAGAATATGGAGTGGCATCGCGTTTCTGCTTATGGTGTGGCAGTGGCGAACCGCTACGGCCATACGTCGACGCTCGTAGGTCCTCATCTCTTCCTGTTTGGTGGCTGGGACGGCAACCGAGCACTCAACCAGCTCGTTGTAGGTGAACTTTCAATTGCTCCAGAGCCTGAACCGACCGAGGAATCGTTCATGCGCTAACACCAAAAAAGGTACTAGCTCTTTTCATCTTGTGGCTCTATTGTGTCAACGTTTAAGACAGTTCTATCTACTCGAGACGGTCGATAGCCTTCTTGATGTCTTCGATGAAGTCACCAAGAGGCTTAGCACCATGCACCTGATTGTCACGAGTGCGGATGTTCACCTCACCTGACTCCTGTTCCTTGTCACCTACCACCAGAATGTAATTGTAGCCAGCAACCTGCGCCTCCCGCACACGTTTGTTCAGGGTCTTGCTACCATCTTGCACATCCACAAACAACCCACGAGGCGTGGCCTTCTGTAGTTGGTTTGCGACCAGGTGAGCGTACTCACGATGGGCCTCGGAGATCGGCAACACCGCCACTTGTCGAGGACTGAGCCAAAGAGGCCATTTGCCTCCAGTATGCTCAATCAGGATGGCCATCATGCGCTCAATGGACCCCAGCACAGCACGGTGAATGATGATGGGCGTGTGAGCTTCGCCATCAGCGCCATCGTACTCGAGCTCGAAGTTGATCGGCAGTTGGAAGTCCAGCTGGATCGTGCCACATTGATGCTGGCGCTTCAGCGCGTCCGTCACGACGATGTCAATCTTTGGGCCGTAGAAGGCGCTGTCGCCTTCATTGGGCCAAACTGTGTCCGGTGGTAAACGTCTGCATGCCGCCCAGAGAGCCGTCGATCACAGCCTACGCCCAGCCTGTCCTCCAGCAGTCGTGCAGTGCAACAGCGTCCTGCAAATGCGTCCTGCAACAGCGTCCTGCAACGTCACAGCCAAGCTTCAAGAGAGTAGATTGACAGCCGCTCAATTTCGCTATATATTCGCAATAATTATTAATATTTCTAGATTATCCAAGAAATATCCTGACCAACTGCCTGATGTATTGCCCTTATAGCTTTGTGGTGCATTATAGGGAGGTTGAGGCTGCGCTAGCGATACACAACAGAGTGGGGAAGGGCAGAATGCTGTCCATTGCCGCGCAAAAGATCGGGACTTGAAGAAGGAGGATTTGTCGACGGCATAAGAGTTGACTACCGGTAATTCGGGAGAGGTCTCACTGGGTTTCTAGCCGCTGCGAGGACGACTTGAGGCTACAGACAGGTTTCATTTCTCGATTATTGCCCAAGCCAGCGAAGCGCTCAAGAAAATCCGAGTCAGTCAGCCTCTTGCTGTGGGTTTCGAGCTCCAAGACGCCGAAGACTCGAGCTCCAAGACGTCCCTGGTCGTCGAGGGGCAATTGTAGAATGAAGGACTTTGTGGGCTGGTCACCGTCACCAGCACGTGGAGTTTTGCTAGTGATTGGGAAGGACTGGGAACCATTTGGACAAGCACCTGTGGATCTCTATGGTCACGGCTGCTTACGTTTCCAGGCGCTGGTTTCCAGACTGCGACAAGATGAAGAACCAAGCTGGTGCGTAACTTACGCATGACATCTGCTGCTTGGAGGACATGTCTGATACAAATGGTTTCGTTGTGGACATAGGAAACAGCTTGGAGGACATATCGGACACAAATGGCGCCGTTGTGGACGTAGGAAACACTGGGGGAGGGTTATCTTGTAAACCGCACACACGCATCCGTCTATTGTCATCTGGATGTCCAAACTCTGCCTGGAAATGACAATTGCTGCGATTTCATTGTACTGAACGAGGCAAGATTGCTCAGGATGGTGATTTCAGCTCGTCCCTCCTTCTGTACAAGGCCACAAGCTCTGTACAACGATACCCAGCATTCCTAGCTACACTCAACCGAAACTTCCGGCTGGATACGACTGCTACCGACCTGTTCCCGTCCAAATTCAAGACCAAGTTCACGAGTACAACTTCGTTCGTAAAGAAGATCACCCGTACGTTGCACCCCTGTAGCTCAGTACTACAATGTACTGCTGCTTCCCTGCGGATCGTTTCGTGTAAGTGCTCGAGTTCCCTGCAGCCAAGCTCTCCAAGTCACAGAAAATCTCAAGCTTCGGCTTGTACCGCAGGATCCTCGTAGCCAAAAAGGTTTGGGAAATTCTTTCCAGCGGCGTTTCAAGAGCTTCAGCTCCAGTTCACAGGCGCAGTGACGACTTCTACTCGAGGCTTGTCACATCCTTGCAGCTATGCAGTATACTTCTCTTGGGACATACCAACCGATCGCACAACCTCCGCCGTCACCGGTTTACCAGTTTTCCTCTGGCGCTCGTCAATGCTGCTGCTCTCAACGACCGACAGCAACATCAATGGGTCTCCGCAGCCTTCGTTCGGGTGCTCAATACAACAGAAAGAAGACAGGCAGAAGACAGAAAGAAGGCATGTATTGGATCTTTGGGCACTACCATCACCTTTCGGTCAAGATCCGCGCAGTTCTCGAAAACAATCGTCAAACCTTTGCCAAGGCCGTCAATTACACCTCGCCAAAGTTCCGTCTTCTTCGCCCATGACGTGCTATCTAAGCTTACGCCTCTCACGCCGCTGTACCAACGTTTGAACGTTTGAACGTTGGTACAGCGGCGTGAGAGGCGTAAGCTCGTGTTTCGGAGTCATCTTTCTCTTTAGAGAAATCCACGGAGATTTCGACTTTACTGTGCGGTGGGACTATCTTCCTGGAGGGAAATGCGTCACTTTTGCGTGAATTGGGCTTGGAGCGACGAAGTGCGCGATGGGAGGAGTGGCAAAGTTGAGAATACGGTGGCCAGAGTATCTTTTTACGTTGGGCAATTTTCTCCACATGGCTGAATTTTCAACTTTCGCGTTAGGACCCAGAACCCAGGCATTGAAAACGTGAAGGACCCACGATTCAAGGCTCCAGAACGGTTTTTTAGACCCCACTCGTCTGTAGCGGATAAGACTGCAGAATCAGCAGGTGCCCAAGTGCAAGCGTGATTATCGTGAACGGCTGAGTTTCTGTCCTGGCAGTTGTTTGCGAGATTTTTAGAGCGAAGTTTTCATCCTTATGGAAGTTTGACAGTTGTTTTACGCCGAGCTGAGGTTGTTACGTAGTTCTGCGATGTCCAGGTAATGGGGGGGGATTAGTTTTATAGATCAAATCGAACTAACGCTGCTTGTTGATGCTTGCAGAAATCTTGGATATTTTTTGAACGAATAAAATGCTGCCGATTTCTTGCTTTTTTCGGCTTGGAAGACATTTATACGCAGAGTTGCAGGCTCCATTACAAGTCTGCACCGGGGAATTACATGAGTATTGAGATGTTTCTTGGTTATGAGTGTGTTTTTTTACGTAGGGCAGATACAGAATCTGGTGATAGTGCTCACGTTCTCGTTTCTTGGTTTTGATAACTGCAAGAGGAAGATTTTTTCAAGATTTTTTATTTCTCTGCAGACTACGCTGGAGGGTTTTTGTCGGGACCAGATTTCACATGGTCTGGGAATGCCAGCTTCTACTTCGTCTCTATGGAGGATTTTTGAAACCACGCGCGAAGCAGGTGTCGATGAGACGGGTGGGATCATTTCAGTCGACCAAACTGTTAATGTGAACGAGTCTACAGCTAGCATTCTTGCGGAGCAGATTACCTCAAAGCTGAGTGAGTACGTACAAAGTGGCGCATGTGTTGACGAGCATCTCGCCGATAATGCAGTGGTGTTCATGGCGCTGGCCCAAGGTACGTCTCGACTTCGTGTACCGTGTAAGGCGCAGCGCACCTCAATTCACTTGAAGACGGCGTTAGAGATCGCAACTCAACTTACAGGTGCTACGTATCGCCTCACTGAAGAAGAATCGAGTGCTATCATCGAAGTTGACGGTATCGGTCATCGACGCTGAGAGGTAAATACATGTATGACGTTTACACTAGACGTTTTTGCTTCATTTAGCGTGCTTCTAGTCAAGCGGCGCTTGGGTGGGCAGTCACAAATATCGGTGGCAATGAAAGAAGGTCCGGAGGAATTGGCTGTGAGTTCTCGTCGCAAGAGTGATGCCTTGGCAAGTCGTGCAGGTCGGGTGAGTCTACAGTGGTCGATGCCCACGCTGGAGGGGAAACCACCAAGTGCTCGAGGTGGCCATTCAGCAGTTCTTGCAGGGACTCAGCTACTGATATTTGGAGGGCACTACTTCGGCAGTGCGGGAGGTTTCGTGTACTTGAACGATCTACATCGCTTGGATCTGGGTACTTCCTCTTGGGCGGAGGTGGTTTTCCCCAAGGAGCAGCCAAATCGACGTCAGCAAATAGATGAAGGCGACATTGAGCCCCCAATTGTGCTGCCAGCACCACGTTATGGCCACTCGGCGTTGCTTTTGAACGGTGGCGAACGCATGTTCATCTTTGGTGGCCGTGGGGCCCAAGGAGAAGCATTCCGAGATATGTTCTTCTTCGACTTGAATGCGATGGCGTGGCTGCAAGTGCAGTGGACTACGGACTGTCCTACTGGACGATACGGTCACGCTGTGGCTTCGGTTGACGACGAGAATATGTTTGTCTTCGGTGGTTGGGATGGCAAAAAGAGCATGAATGATCTCTGGTTGTACGACTCCCTCGCCTTCACTTGGCGTCGACCGAAATGCTCGGGTAAAGCTCCCACCCCACGTCACAACCTCTCGATGGTGAGCCTCTCAAGCACTGAGGACGATAGCCCGCCGTCACTGCTTTTGTATGGAGGCTATACTGTACTGCCGGACGTGCTGCCTGTGTACAACAAAGATGTATTCGTTTTCGATGTGGCCGCAATGGCTTGGAGTCGTCCCAGACTCGTTGGCGAATATCCTCTTGGGACTTTTGGACACTCGATGAGTCTGGCGGGTGCAGGGAGTGGAGCGGAACTAGCGATGATGCTGGGTGGCTGGTCCGGCACTGAACGTACTCCGCTGTTCATGGGGGACAAGCAAGTTCGTGAATTGGTTCGGCAGGAAGATCGAGAGAAGCGACTGGCCGGTGGAGCTAACCAACGAGAAGACAAGCGGCAGAAACGGGAGCGCAAGAAGCAGCATGAGCGGGAGCTTCGAAGTGCGTCCTCGTACGCTCGAGTCTTGGACGTGCAGAATATGGAGTGGCATCGCGTTTCTGCTTATGGTGTGGCAGTGGCGAACCGCTACGGCCATACGTCGACGCTCGTAGGTCCTCATCTCTTCCTGTTTGGTGGCTGGGACGGCAACCGAGCACTCAACCAGCTCGTTGTAGGTGAACTTTCAATTGCTCCAGAGCCTGAACCGACCGAGGAATCGTTCATGCGCTAACACCAAAAAAGGTACTAGCTCTTTTCATCTTGTGGCTCTATTGTGTCAACGTTTAAGACAGTTCTATCTACTCGAGACGGTCGATAGCCTTCTTGATGTCTTCGATGAAGTCACCAAGAGGCTTAGCACCATGCACCTGATTGTCACGAGTGCGGATGTTCACCTCACCTGACTCCTGTTCCTTGTCACCTACCACCAGAATGTAATTGTAGCCAGCAACCTGCGCCTCCCGCACACGTTTGTTCAGGGTCTTGCTACCATCTTGCACATCCACAAACAACCCACGAGGCGTGGCCTTCTGTAGTTGGTTTGCGACCAGGTGAGCGTACTCACGATGGGCCTCGGAGATCGGCAACACCGCCACTTGTCGAGGACTGAGCCAAAGAGGCCATTTGCCTCCAGTATGCTCAATCAGGATGGCCATCATGCGCTCAATGGACCCCAGCACAGCACGGTGAATGATGATGGGCGTGTGAGCTTCGCCATCAGCGCCATCGTACTCGAGCTCGAAGTTGATCGGCAGTTGGAAGTCCAGCTGGATCGTGCCACATTGATGCTGGCGCTTCAGCGCGTCCGTCACGACGATGTCAATCTTTGGGCCGTAGAAGGCGCTGTCGCCTTCATTGGGCCAAACTGTGTCCGGTGGTAAACGTCTGCATGCCGCCCAGAGAGCCGTCGATCACAGCCTACGCCCAGCCTGTCCTCCAGCAGTCGTGCAGTGCAACAGCGTCCTGCAAATGCGTCCTGCAACAGCGTCCTGCAACGTCACAGCCAAGCTTCAAGAGAGTAGATTGACAGCCGCTCAATTTCGCTATATATTCGCAATAATTATTAATATTTCTAGATTATCCAAGAAATATCCTGACCAACTGCCTGATGTATTGCCCTTATAGCTTTGTGGTGCATTATAGGGAGGTTGAGGCTGCGCTAGCGATACACAACAGAGTGGGGAAGGGCAGAATGCTGTCCATTGCCGCGCAAAAGATCGGGACTTGAAGAAGGAGGATTTGTCGACGGCATAAGAGTTGACTACCGGTAATTCGGGAGAGGTCTCACTGGGTTTCTAGCCGCTGCGAGGACGACTTGAGGCTACAGACAGGTTTCATTTCTCGATTATTGCCCAAGCCAGCGAAGCGCTCAAGAAAATCCGAGTCAGTCAGCCTCTTGCTGTGGGTTTCGAGCTCCAAGACGCCGAAGACTCGAGCTCCAAGACGTCCCTGGTCGTCGAGGGGCAATTGTAGAATGAAGGACTTTGTGGGCTGGTCACCGTCACCAGCACGTGGAGTTTTGCTAGTGATTGGGAAGGACTGGGAACCATTTGGACAAGCACCTGTGGATCTCTATGGTCACGGCTGCTTACGTTTCCAGGCGCTGGTTTCCAGACTGCGACAAGATGAAGAACCAAGCTGGTGCGTAACTTACGCATGACATCTGCTGCTTGGAGGACATGTCTGATACAAATGGTTTCGTTGTGGACATAGGAAACAGCTTGGAGGACATATCGGACACAAATGGCGCCGTTGTGGACGTAGGAAACACTGGGGGAGGGTTATCTTGTAAACCGCACACACGCATCCGTCTATTGTCATCTGGATGTCCAAACTCTGCCTGGAAATGACAATTGCTGCGATTTCATTGTACTGAACGAGGCAAGATTGCTCAGGATGGTGATTTCAGCTCGTCCCTCCTTCTGTACAAGGCCACAAGCTCTGTACAACGATACCCAGCATTCCTAGCTACACTCAACCGAAACTTCCGGCTGGATACGACTGCTACCGACCTGTTCCCGTCCAAATTCAAGACCAAGTTCACGAGTACAACTTCGTTCGTAAAGAAGATCACCCGTACGTTGCACCCCTGTAGCTCAGTACTACAATGTACTGCTGCTTCCCTGCGGATCGTTTCGTGTAAGTGCTCGAGTTCCCTGCAGCCAAGCTCTCCAAGTCACAGAAAATCTCAAGCTTCGGCTTGTACCGCAGGATCCTCGTAGCCAAAAAGGTTTGGGAAATTCTTTCCAGCGGCGTTTCAAGAGCTTCAGCTCCAGTTCACAGGCGCAGTGACGACTTCTACTCGAGGCTTGTCACATCCTTGCAGCTATGCAGTATACTTCTCTTGGGACATACCAACCGATCGCACAACCTCCGCCGTCACCGGTTTACCAGTTTTCCTCTGGCGCTCGTCAATGCTGCTGCTCTCAACGACCGACAGCAACATCAATGGGTCTCCGCAGCCTTCGTTCGGGTGCTCAATACAACAGAAAGAAGACAGGCAGAAGACAGAAAGAAGGCATGTATTGGATCTTTGGGCACTACCATCACCTTTCGGTCAAGATCCGCGCAGTTCTCGAAAACAATCGTCAAACCTTTGCCAAGGCCGTCAATTACACCTCGCCAAAGTTCCGTCTTCTTCGCCCATGACGTGCTATCTAAGCTTACGCCTCTCACGCCGCTGTACCAACGTTTGAACGTTGGTACAGCGGCGTGAGAGGCGTAAGCTCGTGTTTCGGAGTCATCTTTCTCTTTAGAGAAATCCACGGAGATTTCGACTTTACTGTGCGGTGGGACTATCTTCCTGGAGGGAAATGCGTCACTTTTGCGTGAATTGGGCTTGGAGCGACGAAGTGCGCGATGGGAGGAGTGGCAAAGTTGAGAATACGGTGGCCAGAGTATCTTTTTACGTTGGGCAATTTTCTCCACATGGCTGAATTTTCAACTTTCGCGTTAGGACCCAGAACCCAGGCATTGAAAACGTGAAGGACCCACGATTCAAGGCTCCAGAACGGTTTTTTAGACCCCACTCGTCTGTAGCGGATAAGACTGCAGAATCAGCAGGTGCCCAAGTGCAAGCGTGATTATCGTGAACGGCTGAGTTTCTGTCCTGGCAGTTGTTTGCGAGATTTTTAGAGCGAAGTTTTCATCCTTATGGAAGTTTGACAGTTGTTTTACGCCGAGCTGAGGTTGTTACGTAGTTCTGCGATGTCCAGGTAATGGGGGGGGATTAGTTTTATAGATCAAATCGAACTAACGCTGCTTGTTGATGCTTGCAGAAATCTTGGATATTTTTTGAACGAATAAAATGCTGCCGATTTCTTGCTTTTTTTCGGCTTGGAAGACATTTATACGCAGAGTTGCAGGCTCCATTACAAGTCTGCACCGGGGAATTACATGAGTATTGAGATGTTTCTTGGTTATGAGTGTGTTTTTTTACGTAGGGCAGATACAGAATCTGGTGATAGTGCTCACGTTCTCGTTTCTTGGTTTTGATAACTGCAAGAGGAAGATTTTTTCAAGATTTTTTATTTCTCTGCAGACTACGCTGGAGGGTTTTTGTCGGGACCAGATTTCACATGGTCTGGGAATGCCAGCTTCTACTTCGTCTCTATGGAGGATTTTTGAAACCACGCGCGAAGCAGGTGTCGATGAGACGGGTGGGATCATTTCAGTCGACCAAACTGTTAATGTGAACGAGTCTACAGCTAGCATTCTTGCGGAGCAGATTACCTCAAAGCTGAGTGAGTACGTACAAAGTGGCGCATGTGTTGACGAGCATCTCGCCGATAATGCAGTGGTGTTCATGGCGCTGGCCCAAGGTACGTCTCGACTTCGTGTACCGTGTAAGGCGCAGCGCACCTCAATTCACTTGAAGACGGCGTTAGAGATCGCAACTCAACTTACAGGTGCTACGTATCGCCTCACTGAAGAAGAATCGAGTGCTATCATCGAAGTTGACGGTATCGGTCATCGACGCTGAGAGGTAAATACATGTATGACGTTTACACTAGACGTTTTTGCTTCATTTAGCGTGCTTCTAGTCAAGCGGCGCTTGGGTGGGCAGTCACAAATATCGGTGGCAATGAAAGAAGGTCCGGAGGAATTGGCTGTGAGTTCTCGTCGCAAGAGTGATGCCTTGGCAAGTCGTGCAGGTCGGGTGAGTCTACAGTGGTCGATGCCCACGCTGGAGGGGAAACCACCAAGTGCTCGAGGTGGCCATTCAGCAGTTCTTGCAGGGACTCAGCTACTGATATTTGGAGGGCACTACTTCGGCAGTGCGGGAGGTTTCGTGTACTTGAACGATCTACATCGCTTGGATCTGGGTACTTCCTCTTGGGCGGAGGTGGTTTTCCCCAAGGAGCAGCCAAATCGACGTCAGCAAATAGATGAAGGCGACATTGAGCCCCCAATTGTGCTGCCAGCACCACGTTATGGCCACTCGGCGTTGCTTTTGAACGGTGGCGAACGCATGTTCATCTTTGGTGGCCGTGGGGCCCAAGGAGAAGCATTCCGAGATATGTTCTTCTTCGACTTGAATGCGATGGCGTGGCTGCAAGTGCAGTGGACTACGGACTGTCCTACTGGACGATACGGTCACGCTGTGGCTTCGGTTGACGACGAGAATATGTTTGTCTTCGGTGGTTGGGATGGCAAAAAGAGCATGAATGATCTCTGGTTGTACGACTCCCTCGCCTTCACTTGGCGTCGACCGAAATGCTCGGGTAAAGCTCCCACCCCACGTCACAACCTCTCGATGGTGAGCCTCTCAAGCACTGAGGACGATAGCCCGCCGTCACTGCTTTTGTATGGAGGCTATACTGTACTGCCGGACGTGCTGCCTGTGTACAACAAAGATGTATTCGTTTTCGATGTGGCCGCAATGGCTTGGAGTCGTCCCAGACTCGTTGGCGAATATCCTCTTGGGACTTTTGGACACTCGATGAGTCTGGCGGGTGCAGGGAGTGGAGCGGAACTAGCGATGATGCTGGGTGGCTGGTCCGGCACTGAACGTACTCCGCTGTTCATGGGGGACAAGCAAGTTCGTGAATTGGTTCGGCAGGAAGATCGAGAGAAGCGACTGGCCGGTGGAGCTAACCAACGAGAAGACAAGCGGCAGAAACGGGAGCGCAAGAAGCAGCATGAGCGGGAGCTTCGAAGTGCGTCCTCGTACGCTCGAGTCTTGGACGTGCAGAATATGGAGTGGCATCGCGTTTCTGCTTATGGTGTGGCAGTGGCGAACCGCTACGGCCATACGTCGACGCTCGTAGGTCCTCATCTCTTCCTGTTTGGTGGCTGGGACGGCAACCGAGCACTCAACCAGCTCGTTGTAGGTGAACTTTCAATTGCTCCAGAGCCTGAACCGACCGAGGAATCGTTCATGCGCTAACACCAAAAAAGGTACTAGCTCTTTTCATCTTGTGGCTCTATTGTGTCAACGTTTAAGACAGTTCTATCTACTCGAGACGGTCGATAGCCTTCTTGATGTCTTCGATGAAGTCACCAAGAGGCTTAGCACCATGCACCTGATTGTCACGAGTGCGGATGTTCACCTCACCTGACTCCTGTTCCTTGTCACCTACCACCAGAATGTAATTGTAGCCAGCAACCTGCGCCTCCCGCACACGTTTGTTCAGGGTCTTGCTACCATCTTGCACATCCACAAACAACCCACGAGGCGTGGCCTTCTGTAGTTGGTTTGCGACCAGGTGAGCGTACTCACGATGGGCCTCGGAGATCGGCAACACCGCCACTTGTCGAGGACTGAGCCAAAGAGGCCATTTGCCTCCAGTATGCTCAATCAGGATGGCCATCATGCGCTCAATGGACCCCAGCACAGCACGGTGAATGATGATGGGCGTGTGAGCTTCGCCATCAGCGCCATCGTACTCGAGCTCGAAGTTGATCGGCAGTTGGAAGTCCAGCTGGATCGTGCCACATTGATGCTGGCGCTTCAGCGCGTCCGTCACGACGATGTCAATCTTTGGGCCGTAGAAGGCGCTGTCGCCTTCATTGGGCCAAACTGTGTCCGGTGGTAAACGTCTGCATGCCGCCCAGAGAGCCGTCGATCACAGCCTACGCCCAGCCTGTCCTCCAGCAGTCGTGCAGTGCAACAGCGTCCTGCAAATGCGTCCTGCAACAGCGTCCTGCAACGTCACAGCCAAGCTTCAAGAGAGTAGATTGACAGCCGCTCAATTTCGCTATATATTCGCAATAATTATTAATATTTCTAGATTATCCAAGAAATATCCTGACCAACTGCCTGATGTATTGCCCTTATAGCTTTGTGGTGCATTATAGGGAGGTTGAGGCTGCGCTAGCGATACACAACAGAGTGGGGAAGGGCAGAATGCTGTCCATTGCCGCGCAAAAGATCGGGACTTGAAGAAGGAGGATTTGTCGACGGCATAAGAGTTGACTACCGGTAATTCGGGAGAGGTCTCACTGGGTTTCTAGCCGCTGCGAGGACGACTTGAGGCTACAGACAGGTTTCATTTCTCGATTATTGCCCAAGCCAGCGAAGCGCTCAAGAAAATCCGAGTCAGTCAGCCTCTTGCTGTGGGTTTCGAGCTCCAAGACGCCGAAGACTCGAGCTCCAAGACGTCCCTGGTCGTCGAGGGGCAATTGTAGAATGAAGGACTTTGTGGGCTGGTCACCGTCACCAGCACGTGGAGTTTTGCTAGTGATTGGGAAGGACTGGGAACCATTTGGACAAGCACCTGTGGATCTCTATGGTCACGGCTGCTTACGTTTCCAGGCGCTGGTTTCCAGACTGCGACAAGATGAAGAACCAAGCTGGTGCGTAACTTACGCATGACATCTGCTGCTTGGAGGACATGTCTGATACAAATGGTTTCGTTGTGGACATAGGAAACAGCTTGGAGGACATATCGGACACAAATGGCGCCGTTGTGGACGTAGGAAACACTGGGGGAGGGTTATCTTGTAAACCGCACACACGCATCCGTCTATTGTCATCTGGATGTCCAAACTCTGCCTGGAAATGACAATTGCTGCGATTTCATTGTACTGAACGAGGCAAGATTGCTCAGGATGGTGATTTCAGCTCGTCCCTCCTTCTGTACAAGGCCACAAGCTCTGTACAACGATACCCAGCATTCCTAGCTACACTCAACCGAAACTTCCGGCTGGATACGACTGCTACCGACCTGTTCCCGTCCAAATTCAAGACCAAGTTCACGAGTACAACTTCGTTCGTAAAGAAGATCACCCGTACGTTGCACCCCTGTAGCTCAGTACTACAATGTACTGCTGCTTCCCTGCGGATCGTTTCGTGTAAGTGCTCGAGTTCCCTGCAGCCAAGCTCTCCAAGTCACAGAAAATCTCAAGCTTCGGCTTGTACCGCAGGATCCTCGTAGCCAAAAAGGTTTGGGAAATTCTTTCCAGCGGCGTTTCAAGAGCTTCAGCTCCAGTTCACAGGCGCAGTGACGACTTCTACTCGAGGCTTGTCACATCCTTGCAGCTATGCAGTATACTTCTCTTGGGACATACCAACCGATCGCACAACCTCCGCCGTCACCGGTTTACCAGTTTTCCTCTGGCGCTCGTCAATGCTGCTGCTCTCAACGACCGACAGCAACATCAATGGGTCTCCGCAGCCTTCGTTCGGGTGCTCAATACAACAGAAAGAAGACAGGCAGAAGACAGAAAGAAGGCATGTATTGGATCTTTGGGCACTACCATCACCTTTCGGTCAAGATCCGCGCAGTTCTCGAAAACAATCGTCAAACCTTTGCCAAGGCCGTCAATTACACCTCGCCAAAGTTCCGTCTTCTTCGCCCATGACGTGCTATCTAAGCTTACGCCTCTCACGCCGCTGTACCAACGTTTGAACGTTTGAACGTTGGTACAGCGGCGTGAGAGGCGTAAGCTCGTGTTTCGGAGTCATCTTTCTCTTTAGAGAAATCCACGGAGATTTCGACTTTACTGTGCGGTGGGACTATCTTCCTGGAGGGAAATGCGTCACTTTTGCGTGAATTGGGCTTGGAGCGACGAAGTGCGCGATGGGAGGAGTGGCAAAGTTGAGAATACGGTGGCCAGAGTATCTTTTTACGTTGGGCAATTTTCTCCACATGGCTGAATTTTCAACTTTCGCGTTAGGACCCAGAACCCAGGCATTGAAAACGTGAAGGACCCACGATTCAAGGCTCCAGAACGGTTTTTTAGACCCCACTCGTCTGTAGCGGATAAGACTGCAGAATCAGCAGGTGCCCAAGTGCAAGCGTGATTATCGTGAACGGCTGAGTTTCTGTCCTGGCAGTTGTTTGCGAGATTTTTAGAGCGAAGTTTTCATCCTTATGGAAGTTTGACAGTTGTTTTACGCCGAGCTGAGGTTGTTACGTAGTTCTGCGATGTCCAGGTAATGGGGGGGGATTAGTTTTATAGATCAAATCGAACTAACGCTGCTTGTTGATGCTTGCAGAAATCTTGGATATTTTTTGAACGAATAAAATGCTGCCGATTTCTTGCTTTTTTCGGTTTGGAAGACATTTATACGCAGAGTTGCAGGCTCCATTACAAGTCTGCACCGGGGAATTACATGAGTATTGAGATGTTTCTTGGTTATGAGTGTGTTTTTTTACGTAGGGCAGATACAGAATCTGGTGATAGTGCTCACGTTCTCGTTTCTTGGTTTTGATAACTGCAAGAGGAAGATTTTTTCAAGATTTTTTATTTCTCTGCAGACTACGCTGGAGGGTTTTTGTCGGGACCAGATTTCACATGGTCTGGGAATGCCAGCTTCTACTTCGTCTCTATGGAGGATTTTTGAAACCACGCGCGAAGCAGGTGTCGATGAGACGGGTGGGATCATTTCAGTCGACCAAACTGTTAATGTGAACGAGTCTACAGCTAGCATTCTTGCGGAGCAGATTACCTCAAAGCTGAGTGAGTACGTACAAAGTGGCGCATGTGTTGACGAGCATCTCGCCGATAATGCAGTGGTGTTCATGGCGCTGGCCCAAGGTACGTCTCGACTTCGTGTACCGTGTAAGGCGCAGCGCACCTCAATTCACTTGGAGACGGCGTTAGAGATCGCAACTCAACTTACAGGTGCTACGTATCGCCTCAAGGAAGAAGAATCGAGTGCTATCATCGAAGTTGACGGTATCGGTCATCGACGCTGAGAGGTAAATACATGTATGACGTTTACACTAGACGTTTTTGCTTCATTTAGCGTGTTTCTAGTCAAGCGGCGCTTGGGTGGGCAGTCACAAATATCGGTGGCAATGAAAGAAGGTCCGGAGGAATTGGCTGTGAGTTCTCGTCGCAAGAGTGATGCCTTGGCAAGTCGTGCAGGTCGGGTGAGTCTACAGTGGTCGATGCCCACGCTGGAGGGGAAATCACCAAGTGCTCGAGGTGGTCATTCAGCAGTTCTTGCAGGGACTCAGCTACTGATATTTGGAGGGCACTACTTCGGCAGTGCGGGAGGTTTCGTGTACTTGAACGATCTACATCGCTTGGATCTGGGTACTTCCTCTTGGGCGGAGGTGGTTTTCCCCAAGGAGCAGCCAAATCGACGTCAGCAGATAGATGAAGGCGACATTGAGCCCCAAATTGTGCTGCCAGCACCACGTTATGGCCACTCGGCGTTGCTTTTGAACGGTGGCGAACGCATGTTCATCTTTGGTGGCCGTGGGGCCCAAGGAGAAGCATTCCGAGATATGTTCTTCTTCGACTTGAATGCGATGGCGTGGCTGCAAGTGCAGTGGACTACGGACTGTCCTACTGGACGATACGGTCACGCTGTGGCTTCGGTTGACGACGAGAATATGTTTGTCTTCGGTGGTTGGGATGGCAAAAAGAGCATGAATGATCTCTGGTTGTACGACTCCCTCGCCTTCACTTGGCGTCGACCGAAATGCTCGGGTAAAGCTCCCACCCCACGTCACAACCTCTCGATGGTGAGCCTCTCAAGCACTGAGGACGACAGCCCGCCGTCACTGCTTTTGTATGGAGGCTATACTGTACTGCCGGACGTGCTGCCTGTGTACAACAAAGATGTATTCGTTTTCGATGTGGCCGCAATGGCTTGGAGTCGTCCCAGACTCGTTGGCGAATATCCTCTTGGGACTTTTGGACACTCGATGAGTCTGGCGGGTGCAGGGAGTGGAGCGGAACTAGCGATGATGCTGGGTGGCTGGTCCGGCACTGAACGTACTCCGCTGTTCATGGGGGACAAGCAAGTTCGTGAACTGGTTCGGCAGGAAGATCGAGAGAAGCGGCTGGCCGGTGGAGCTAACCAACGAGAAGACAAGCGGCAGAAACGGGAGCGCAAGAAGCAGCACGAGCGGGAGCTTCGAAGTGCGTCCTCGTACACTCGAGTCTTGGACGTGCAGAATATGGAGTGGCATCGTGTTTCTGCTTATGGTGTGGCAGTGGCGAACCGCTACGGCCATACGTCGACGCTCGTAGGTCCTCATCTCTTCCTGTTTGGTGGCTGGGACGGCAATCGAGCACTCAACCAGCTCGTTGTAGGCGAACTTTCAATTGCTCCAGAGCCTGAACCGACCGAGGAATCATTCATGCGCTAACATCAAGAAAGGTACTAGCTCTTTTCATCTTGTGGCTCTATTGTGTCTACGGTTAAGACGGTTCTATCTACTCGAGACGGTCGATAGTTGGTGGTGTAAGGACACACAAAGTCAACGAGTTGGACGGCCAACTGCGGGTCGGATACACGCACGACGAGCATCAACAGCGTCTTGTCATCCTTCAGTCGGATGTCGTTCTGGTTGGGCCAAACTGTGTCCGGTGGTAAACGTCTGCATGCCGCCCAGAGAGCCGTCGATCACAGCCTACGCCCAGCCTGTCCTCCAGCAGTCGTGCAGTGCATCAGCGTCCTACAACAGCGTCCTGCAACAACGTCCTGCAACGTCACAGCCAAGCTACAAGAGAGCAGATTGACAGCCGCTCAATTTCGCTATATATTCGCAATAATTATTAATATTTCTAGATTATCCAAGAAATATCCTGACCAACTGCCTGATGTATTGCCCTTATAGCTTTGTGGTGCATTATAGGGAGGTTGAGGCTGCGCTAGCGATACACAACATAGTGGGGAAGGGCAGAATGCTGTCCATTGCCGCGCAAAAGATCGGGACTTGAAGAAGGAGGATTTGTCGACGGCATAAGAGTTGACTACCGGTAATTCGGGAGAGGTCTCACTGGGTTTCTAGCCGCTGCGAGGACGACTTGAGGCTACAGACAGGTTTCATTTCTCGATTATTGCCCAAGCCAGCGAAGCGCTCAAGAAAATCCGAGTCAGTCAGCCTCTTGCTGTGGGTTTCGAGCTCCAAGACGCCGAAGACTCGAGCTCCAAGACGTCCCTGGTCGTCGAGGGGCAATTGTAGAATGAAGGACTTTGTGGGCTGGTCACCGTCACCAGCACGTGGAGTTTTGCTAGTGATTGGGAAGGACTGGGAACCATTTGGACAAGCACCTGTGGATCTCTATGGTCACGGCTGCTTACGTTTCCAGGCGCTGGTTTCCAGACAGCGACAAGATGAAGAGCCAAGCTGGTGCGTAACTTACGCATGACATCTGCTGCTTGAAGGACATCTCTGATACAAATGGTTTCGTTGTGGACATAGGAAACAGCTTGGAGGACATATCGGACACAAATGGCGCCGTTGTGGACGTAGGAAACACTGGGGGAGGGTTATCTTGTAAACCGCACACACGCATCCGTCTATTGTCATCTGGATGTCCAAACTCTGCCTGGAAATGACAATTGCTGCGATTTCATTGTACTGAACGAGGCAAGATTGCTCAGGATGGTGATTTCAGCTCGTCCCTCCTTCTGGACAAGGCCACAAGCTCTGTACAACGATACCCAGCATTCCTAGCTACACTCAACCGAAACTTCCGGCTGGATACGACTGCTACCGACCTGTTCCCGTCCAAATTCAAGACCAAGTTCACGAGTACAACTTCGTTCGTAAAGAAGATCACCCGTACGTTGCACCCCTGTAGCTCAGTACTACAATGTACTGCTGCTTCCCTGCGGATCGTTTCGTGTAAGTGCTCGAGTTCCCTGCAGCCAAGCTCTCCAAGTCACAGAAAATCTCAAGCTTCGGCTTGTACCGCAGGATCCTCGTAGCCAAAACGGTTTGGGAAATTCTTTCCAGCGGCGTTTCAAGACCTATTATCCAGCTTCAGCTCCAGTTCACAAGCGCAGTGACGACTTCTACTCGAGGCTTGTCACATCCTTGCAGCTATGCAGTATACTTCTCTTGGGACATACCAACCGATCGCACAACCTCCGCCGTCACCGGTTTACCAGTTTTCCTTTGGCGCTCGTCAATGCTGCTCTCAACGACCAACAACAACATCAATGGGTCTCCGCAGCCTTCGTTCGGGTGCTCAATAAAACAGAAAGAAGACAGGCAGAAGACAGAAAGAAGGCATGTATTGGATCTTTGGGCACTACCATCACCTTTCGGTCAAGATCCGCGCAGTTCTCGAAAACAATCGTCAAACCTTTGCCAAGGCCGTCGCGAGTTCCCAATTACACCTCGCCAAAGTTCCGTCTTCTTCGCCCATGACGTGCTATCTAAGCTCTACGTCTCTCACGCCGCTGTATCAACGTTTGAAGTGTTTCGGAGTCATCTTTCTCTTTAGAGAAATCCACGGGGATTTCGACTTTACTGTGCGGTGGGACTATCTTCCTGGAGGGAAATGTGTCACTTTTGCGTAAATTGGGCTTGGAGCGACGAAGTGGGCGATGGGAGGAGTGGCAAAGTTGAGAATACGGTGGCCAGAGTATCTTTTTACGTTGGGCAATTTTCTCCACATGGCTGAATTTTCAACTTTCGCGTTAGGACCCAGAACCCAGGCATTGAAAACGTGAAGGACCCACGATTCAAGGCTCCAGAAGGGTTTTTTAGACCCCACTCGTCTGTAGCGGATAAGACTGCAGAATCAGCAGGTGCCCAAGTGCAAGCGTAATTATCGTGAACGGCTGAGTTTCTGTCCTGGCAGTTGTTTGCGAGATTTTTAGAGCGAAGTTTTCATCCTTATGGAAGTTTGACAGTTGTTTTACGCCGAGCTGAGGTTGTTACGTAGTTCTGCGATGTCCAGGTAATGGGGGGGGGATTAGTTTTATAGATCAAATCGAACTAACGCTGCTTGTTGATGCTTGCAGAAATCTTGGATATTTTTTGAACGAATAAAATGCTGCCGATTTCTTGCTTTTTTCGGTTTGGAAGACATTTATACGGAGTTGCAGGCTCCATTACAAGTCTGCACCGGGGAATTACATGAGTATTGAGATGTTTCTTGGTTATGAGTGTTTTTTTTTTACGTAGGGCAGATACAGAATCTGGTGATAGTGCTCACGTTCTCGTTTCTTGGTTTTGATAACTGCAAGAGGAAGATTTTTTTAAGATTTTTTATTTCTCTGCAGACTACGCTGGAGGGTTTTTGTCGGGACCAGATTTCACATGGTCTGGGAATGCCAGCTTCTACTTCGTCTCTATGGAGAATTTTTGAAACCACGCGCGAAGCAGGTGTCGATGATCCAGTCCATGAGCTAACGCTGCGAGGCTCAGATCGAGACCAGTTGGTATTTCTTTGGACATGGTTACTGTGGATTTGGTAGTGCCTGAACGTGAAGAACTAGTCAGCTGGCTACGTCCGAGACAACCGACCCAGGAGAACTGCATTAACCAACCCCGCAGTCGACCAGCAGTGCAGTGTTAGCCGCCTCTGTTGCCTTCGACGGCACCAACAGACTCAAAACATGCGCTAGCAGTTCTTCTGGTCAGCTTCACCTGTAGAATTTGTGAGCCAGGAGGAGATTGAAGGGGCTACTGTCCTGGATGGGGGAGATGGAGAAGGTGGAGGCCAGTTACTTCGTATTGCGACGGCTTTGTCTGCTGCGATGCGCCGTGTACTGCGTGTCCATTCTATTCGTGCGAATCGAAGGGTTCCAGGCCTGCGAAACCAGCACTTAAGCACAATTGAACTTGTGGCCGCCTTGTCGGCTGGAGGGGTGTTGTCCGGAGCTCGGCTTAACTCGACGGATATTTTATTCGACGCAAGAGCTGCTCAACTAGCTGCTGGTACCAAAGGGGGAGTTTTCAGTGCTACTTCACATACTGGTGGCAGCATTTCTCTCATGCTTCAAGGCGCTCTTCCGGTGCTGGCTTTCCGTGATAGTCCGACGCAGTTAAGTCTGCGTGGTGGGACTAACGTCGGCTTCAGTCCGACGATCGACTTTATGCAGGTTCCTTTGCGCTCTCTGCTCGCACAGTTTGGAGTCCTTGTTGACGTGGAAGTATCCAAACGCATGTTCTTCCCTGGAGGCGGTGATCACAGCGGTCACGTCCAAGTGTCTGTGACCCCCATGGAACTTGGGGAACCACTTCAAGCTATAAACCTGGCAGAGACTTCTACCTCTATTCGCAGTGCATTTATTCGAGTGATTGCGTTTGGCTCTTCGGCGAACGAGAATATGGCGGATCATTATGCGAATGAATTGAAGCTATCAGTGAGCAAGGCATTTGGCAGTGAACAGCTTGTAATGGACGTTGAGTGCATCGTGGAGACCACTAAAGCTAAACCCCAAAGGAGGAAGCCGTTCAAGGGTCATAAACAGAGAACTGCAGTATCTGCCCTCGTCGTGCTGGAGACTGAGACGGGTGGGATCATTTCAGTCGACCAAACTGTTAATGTGAACGAGTCTACAGCCAGCATTCTTGCGGAGCAGATTACCTCAAAGCTGAGTGAGTACGTACAAAGTGGTGCATGTGTTGACGAGCATCTCGCCGACAATGCAGTGGTGTTCATGGCGCTGGCGCAAGGTACGTCTCGACTTTGTGTACCGTGTAAGGCGCAGCGCACCTCAATACACTTGGAGACGGCGTTAGAGATCGCAACTCAACTTACAGGTGCTACGTATCGCCTCAAGGAAGAAGAATCGAGTGCTATCATCGAAGTTGACGGTATCGGTCATCGACGCTGAGGTAAATACATGTATGACGTTTACACTAGACGTTTTTGCTTCATTTAGCGTGCTTCTAGTCAAGCGGCGCTTGGGTGGGCAGTCACACCGTCCTCGTACACTCGAGTCTTGGACGTGCAGAATATGGAGTGGCATCGCGTTTCTGCTTATGGTGTGGCAGTGGCGAACCGCTACGGCCATACGTCGACGCTCGTAGGTCCTCATCTCTTCCTGTTTGGTGGCTGGGACGGCAACCGAGCACTCAACCAGCTCGTTGTAGGTGAACTTTCAATTGCTCCAGAGCCTGAACCGACCGAGGAATCGTTCATGCGCTAACATCAAGAAAGGTACTAGCTCTTTTCATCTTGTGGCTCTATTGTGTCTCGGTTCTATCTACTCGAGACGGTCGATAGCCTTCTTGATGTCTTCGATGAAGTCACCAAGAGGCTTAGCACCATGCACCTGATTGTCACGAGTGCGGATGTTCACCTCACCTGACTCCTGTTCCTTGTCACCTACCACTAGGATGTAATTGTAGCCAGCAACCTGCGCCTCCCGCACACGTTTGTTCAGGGTCTTGCTACCGTCTTGCACATCCACAAACAACCCACGAGGCGTGGCCTTCTGTAGTTGGTTTGCGACCAGGTGAGCGTACTCACGATGGGCCTCGGAGATCGGCAACACCGCCACTTGTCGAGGACTGAGCCAAAGAGGCCATTTGCCTCCAGTATGCTCAATCAGGATGGCCATCATGCGCTCAATGGACCCCAGCACAGCACGGTGAATGATGATGGGCGTGTGAGCTTCGCCATCAGCGCCATCGTACTCGAGCTCGAAGTTGATCGGCAGTTGGAAGTCCAGCTGGATCGTGCCACATTGATGCTGGCGCTTCAGCGCGTCCGTCACGACGATGTCAATCTTTGGGCCGTAGAAGGCGCTGTCGCCTTCATTGGGCCAAACTGTGTCCGGTGGTAAACGTCTGCATGCCGCCCAGAGAGCCGTCGATCACAGCCTACGCCCAGCCTGTCCTCCAGCAGTCGTGCAGTGCAACAGCGTCCTGCAAATGCGTCCTGCAACAGCGTCCTGCAACGTCACAGCCAAGCTTCAAGAGAGTAGATTGACAGCCGCTCAATTTCGCTATATATTCGCAATAATTATTAATATTTCTAGATTATCCAAGAAATATCCTGACCAACTGCCTGATGTATTGCCCTTATAGCTTTGTGGTGCATTATAGGGAGGTTGAGGCTGCGCTAGCGATACACAACAGAGTGGGGAAGGGCAGAATGCTGTCCATTGCCGCGCAAAAGATCGGGACTTGAAGAAGGAGGATTTGTCGACGGCATAAGAGTTGACTACCGGTAATTCGGGAGAGGTCTCACTGGGTTTCTAGCCGCTGCGAGGACGACTTGAGGCTACAGACAGGTTTCATTTCTCGATTATTGCCCAAGCCAGCGAAGCGCTCAAGAAAATCCGAGTCAGTCAGCCTCTTGCTGTGGGTTTCGAGCTCCAAGACGCCGAAGACTCGAGCTCCAAGACGTCCCTGGTCGTCGAGGGGCAATTGTAGAATGAAGGACTTTGTGGGCTGGTCACCGTCACCAGCACGTGGAGTTTTGCTAGTGATTGGGAAGGACTGGGAACCATTTGGACAAGCACCTGTGGATCTCTATGGTCACGGCTGCTTACGTTTCCAGGCGCTGGTTTCCAGACAGCGACAAGATGAAGAGCCAAGCTGGTGCGTAACTTACGCATGACATCTGCTGCTTGAAGGACATCTCTGATACAAATGGTTTCGTTGTGGACATAGGAAACAGCTTGGAGGACATATCGGACACAAATGGCGCCGTTGTGGACGTAGGAAACACTGGGGGAGGGTTATCTTGTAAACCGCACACACGCATCCGTCTATTGTCATCTGGATGTCCAAACTCTGCCTGGAAATGACAATTGCTGCGATTTCATTGTACTGAACGAGGCAAGATTGCTCAGGATGGTGATTTCAGCTCGTCCCTCCTTCTGGACAAGGCCACAAGCTCTGTACAACGATACCCAGCATTCCTAGCTACACTCAACCGAAACTTCCGGCTGGATACGACTGCTACCGACCTGTTCCCGTCCAAATTCAAGACCAAGTTCACGAGTACAACTTCGTTCGTAAAGAAGATCACCCGTACGTTGCACCCCTGTAGCTCAGTACTACAATGTACTGCTGCTTCCCTGCGGATCGTTTCGTGTAAGTGCTCGAGTTCCCTGCAGCCAAGCTCTCCAAGTCACAGAAAATCTCAAGCTTCGGCTTGTACCGCAGGATCCTCGTAGCCAAAAAGGTTTGGGAAATTCTTTCCAGCGGCGTTTCAAGAGCTTCAGCTCCAGTTCACAGGCGCAGTGACGACTTCTACTCGAGGCTTGTCACATCCTTGCAGCTATGCAGTATACTTCTCTTGGGACATACCAACCGATCGCACAACCTCCGCCGTCACCGGTTTACCAGTTTTCCTCTGGCGCTCGTCAATGCTGCTGCTCTCAACGACCGACAGCAACATCAATGGGTCTCCGCAGCCTTCGTTCGGGTGCTCAATACAACAGAAAGAAGACAGGCAGAAGACAGAAAGAAGGCATGTATTGGATCTTTGGGCACTACCATCACCTTTCGGTCAAGATCCGCGCAGTTCTCGAAAACAATCGTCAAACCTTTGCCAAGGCCGTCAATTACACCTCGCCAAAGTTCCGTCTTCTTCGCCCATGACGTGCTATCTAAGCTTACGCCTCTCACGCCGCTGTACCAACGTTTGAAGTGTTTCGGAGTCATCTTTCTCTTTAGAGAAATCCACGGAGATTTCGACTTTACTGTGCGGTGGGACTATCTTCCTGGAGGGAAATGCGTCACTTTTGCGTGAATTGGGCTTGGAGCGACGAAGTGCGCGATGGGAGGAGTGGCAAAGTTGAGAATACGGTGGCCAGAGTATCTTTTTACGTTGGGCAATTTTCTCCACATGGCTGAATTTTCAACTTTCGCGTTAGGACCCAGAACCCAGGCATTGAAAACGTGAAGGACCCACGATTCAAGGCTCCAGAACGGTTTTTAGACCCCACTCGTCTGTAGCGGATAAGACTGCAGAATCAGCAGGTGCCCAAGTGCAAGCGTGATTATCGTGAACGGCTGAGTTTCTGTCCTGGCAGTTGTTTGCGAGATTTTTAGAGCGAAGTTTTCATCCTTATGGAGTTTGACAGTTGTTTTACGCCGAGCTGAGGTTGTTACGTAGTTCTGCGATGTCCAGGTAATGGGGGGGGGGATTAGTTTTATAGATCAAATCGAACTAACGCTGCTTGTTGATGCTTGCAGAAATCTTGGATATTTTTTGAACGGATAAAATGCTGCCGATTTCTTGCTTTTTTTCGGCTTGGAAGACATTTATACGCAGAGTTGCAGGCTCCATTACAAGTCTGCACCGGGGAATTACATGAGTATTGAGATGTTTCTTGGTTATGAGTGTGTTTTTTTACGTAGGGCAGATACAGAATCTGGTGATAGTGCTCACGTTCTCGTTTCTTGGTTTTGATAACTGCAAGAGGAAGATTTTTTCAAGATTTTTTATTTCTCTGCAGACTACGCTGGAGGGTTTTTGTCGGGACCAGATTTCACATGGTCTGGGAATGCCAGCTTCTACTTCGTCTCTATGGAGGATTTTTGAAACCACGCGCGAAGCAGGTGTCGATGAGACGGGTGGGATCATTTCAGTCGACCAAACTGTTAATGTGAACGAGTCTACAGCCAGCATTCTTGCGGAGCAGATTACCTCAAAGCTGAGTGAGTACGTACAAAGTGGCGCATGTGTTGACGAGCATCTCGCCGATAATGCAGTGGTGTTCATGGCGCTGGCCCAAGGTACGTCTCGACTTCGTGTACCGTGTAAGGCGCAGCGCACCTCAATTCACTTGGAGACGGCGTTAGAGATCGCAACTCAACTTACAGGTGCTACGTATCGCCTCAAGGAAGAAGAATCGAGTGCTATCATCGAAGTTGACGGTATCGGTCATCGACGCTGAGAGGTAAATACATGTATGACGTTTACACTAGACGTTTTTGCTTCATTTAGCGTGTTTCTAGTCAAGCGGCGCTTGGGTGGGCAGTCACAAATATCGGTGGCAATGAAAGAAGGTCCGGAGGAATTGGCTGTGAGTTCTCGTCGCAAGAGTGATGCCTTGGCAAGTCGTGCAGGTCGGGTGAGTCTACAGTGGTCGATGCCCACGCTGGAGGGGAAATCACCAAGTGCTCGAGGTGGTCATTCAGCAGTTCTTGCAGGGACTCAGCTACTGATATTTGGAGGGCACTACTTCGGCAGTGCGGGAGGTTTCGTGTACTTGAACGATCTACATCGCTTGGATCTGGGTACTTCCTCTTGGGCGGAGGTGGTTTTCCCCAAGGAGCAGCCAAATCGACGTCAGCAGATAGATGAAGGCGACATTGAGCCCCAAATTGTGCTGCCAGCACCACGTTATGGCCACTCGGCGTTGCTTTTGAACGGTGGCGAACGCATGTTCATCTTTGGTGGCCGTGGGGCCCAAGGAGAAGCATTCCGAGATATGTTCTTCTTCGACTTGAATGCGATGGCGTGGCTGCAAGTGCAGTGGACTACGGACTGTCCTACTGGACGATACGGTCACGCTGTGGCTTCGGTTGACGACGAGAATATGTTTGTCTTCGGTGGTTGGGATGGCAAAAAGAGCATGAATGATCTCTGGTTGTACGACTCCCTCGCCTTCACTTGGCGTCGACCGAAATGCTCGGGTAAAGCTCCCACCCCACGTCACAACCTCTCGATGGTGAGCCTCTCAAGCACTGAGGACGACAGCCCGCCGTCACTGCTTTTGTATGGAGGCTATACTGTACTGCCGGACGTGCTGCCTGTGTACAACAAAGATGTATTCGTTTTCGATGTGGCCGCAATGGCTTGGAGTCGTCCCAGACTCGTTGGCGAATATCCTCTTGGGACTTTTGGACACTCGATGAGTCTGGCGGGTGCAGGGAGTGGAGCGGAACTAGCGATGATGCTGGGTGGCTGGTCCGGCACTGAACGTACTCCGCTGTTCATGGGGGACAAGCAAGTTCGTGAACTGGTTCGGCAGGAAGATCGAGAGAAGCGGCTGGCCGGTGGAGCTAACCAACGAGAAGACAAGCGGCAGAAACGGGAGCGCAAGAAGCAGCACGAGCGGGAGCTTCGAAGTGCGTCCTCGTACACTCGAGTCTTGGACGTGCAGAATATGGAGTGGCATCGTGTTTCTGCTTATGGTGTGGCAGTGGCGAACCGCTACGGCCATACGTCGACGCTCGTAGGTCCTCATCTCTTCCTGTTTGGTGGCTGGGACGGCAATCGAGCACTCAACCAGCTCGTTGTAGGCGAACTTTCAATTGCTCCAGAGCCTGAACCGACCGAGGAATCATTCATGCGCTAACATCAAGAAAGGTACTAGCTCTTTTCATCTTGTGGCTCTATTGTGTCTACGGTTAAGACGGTTCTATCTACTCGAGACGGTCGATAGTTGGTGGTGTAAGGACACACAAAGTCAACGAGTTGGACGGCCAACTGCGGGTCGGATACACGCACGACGAGCATCAACAGCGTCTTGTCATCCTTCAGTCGGATGTCGCCTTCTGGTTGGGCCAAACTGTGTCCGGTGGTAAACGTCTGCATGCCGCCCAGAGAGCCGTCGATCACAGCCTACGCCCAGCCTGTCCTCCAGCAGTCGTGCAGTGCATCAGCGTCCTACAACAGCGTCCTGCAACAACGTCCTGCAACGTCACAGCCAAGCTACAAGAGAGCAGATTGACAGCCGCTCAATTTCGCTATATATTCGCAATAATTATTAATATTTCTAGATTATCCAAGAAATATCCTGACCAACTGCCTGATGTATTGCCCTTATAGCTTTGTGGTGCATTATAGGGAGGTTGAGGCTGCGCTAGCGATACACAACATAGTGGGGAAGGGCAGAATGCTGTCCATTGCCGCGCAAAAGATCGGGACTTGAAGAAGGAGGATTTGTCGACGGCATAAGAGTTGACTACCGGTAATTCGGGAGAGGTCTCACTGGGTTTCTAGCCGCTGCGAGGACGACTTGAGGCTACAGACAGGTTTCATTTCTCGATTATTGCCCAAGCCAGCGAAGCGCTCAAGAAAATCCGAGTCAGTCAGCCTCTTGCTGTGGGTTTCGAGCTCCAAGACGCCGAAGACTCGAGCTCCAAGACGTCCCTGGTCGTCGAGGGGCAATTGTAGAATGAAGGACTTTGTGGGCTGGTCACCGTCACCAGCACGTGGAGTTTTGCTAGTGATTGGGAAGGACTGGGAACCATTTGGACAAGCACCTGTGGATCTCTATGGTCACGGCTGCTTACGTTTCCAGGCGCTGGTTTCCAGACTGCGACAAGATGAAGAACCAAGCTGGTGCGTAACTTACGCATGACATCTGCTGCTTGGAGGACATGTCTGATACAAATGGTTTCGTTGTGGACATAGGAAACAGCTTGGAGGACATATCGGACACAAATGGCGCCGTTGTGGACGTAGGAAACACTGGGGGAGGGTTATCTTGTAAACCGCACACACGCATCCGTCTATTGTCATCTGGATGTCCAAACTCTGCCTGGAAATGACAATTGCTGCGATTTCATTGTACTGAACGAGGCAAGATTGCTCAGGATGGTGATTTCAGCTCGTCCCTCCTTCTGGACAAGGCCACAAGCTCTGTACAACGATACCCAGCATTCCTAGCTACACTCAACCGAAACTTCCGGCTGGATACGACTGCTACCGACCTGTTCCCGTCCAAATTCAAGACCAAGTTCACGAGTACAACTTCGTTCGTAAAGAAGATCACCCGTACGTTGCACCCCTGTAGCTCAGTACTACAATGTACTGCTGCTTCCCTGCGGATCGTTTCGTGTAAGTGCTCGAGTTCCCTGCAGCCAAGCTCTCCAAGTCACAGAAAATCTCAAGCTTCGGCTTGTACCGCAGGATCCTCGTAGCCAAAAAGGTTTGGGAAATTCTTTCCAGCGGCGTTTCAAGAGCTTCAGCTCCAGTTCACAGGCGCAGTGACGACTTCTACTCGAGGCTTGTCACATCCTTGCAGCTATGCAGTATACTTCTCTTGGGACATACCAACCGATCGCACAACCTCCGCCGTCACCGGTTTACCAGTTTTCCTCTGGCGCTCGTCAATGCTGCTGCTCTCAACGACCGACAGCAACATCAATGGGTCTCCGCAGCCTTCGTTCGGGTGCTCAATACAACAGAAAGAAGACAGGCAGAAGACAGAAAGAAGGCATGTATTGGATCTTTGGGCACTACCATCACCTTTCGGTCAAGATCCGCGCAGTTCTCGAAAACAATCGTCAAACCTTTGCCAAGGCCGTCAATTACACCTCGCCAAAGTTCCGTCTTCTTCGCCCATGACGTGCTATCTAAGCTTACGCCTCTCACGCCGCTGTACCAACGTTTGAAGTGTTTCGGAGTCATCTTTCTCTTTAGAGAAATCCACGGAGATTTCGACTTTACTGTGCGGTGGGACTATCTTCCTGGAGGGAAATGCGTCACTTTTGCGTGAATTGGGCTTGGAGCGACGAAGTGCGCGATGGGAGGAGTGGCAAAGTTGAGAATACGGTGGCCAGAGTATCTTTTTACGTTGGGCAATTTTCTCCACATGGCTGAATTTTCAACTTTCGCGTTAGGACCCAGAACCCAGGCATTGAAAACGTGAAGGACCCACGATTCAAGGCTCCAGAACGGTTTTTTAGACCCCACTCGTCTGTAGCGGATAAGACTGCAGAATCAGCAGGTGCCCAAGTGCAAGCGTGATTATCGTGAACGGCTGAGTTTCTGTCCTGGCAGTTGTTTGCGAGATTTTTAGAGCGAAGTTTTCATCCTTATGGAAGTTTGACAGTTGTTTTACGCCGAGCTGAGGTTGTTACGTAGTTCTGCGATGTCCAGGTAATGGGGGGGGATTAGTTTTATAGATCAAATCGAACTAACGCTGCTTGTTGATGCTTGCAGAAATCTTGGATATTTTTTGAACGAATAAAATGCTGCCGATTTCTTGCTTTTTTTCGGCTTGGAAGACATTTATACGCAGAGTTGCAGGCTCCATTACAAGTCTGCACCGGGGAATTACATGAGTATTGAGATGTTTCTTGGTTATGAGTGTGTTTTTTTACGTAGGGCAGATACAGAATCTGGTGATAGTGCTCACGTTCTCGTTTCTTGGTTTTGATAACTGCAAGAGGAAGATTTTTTCAAGATTTTTTATTTCTCTGCAGACTACGCTGGAGGGTTTTTGTCGGGACCAGATTTCACATGGTCTGGGAATGCCAGCTTCTACTTCGTCTCTATGGAGGATTTTTGAAACCACGCGCGAAGCAGGTGTCGATGAGACGGGTGGGATCATTTCAGTCGACCAAACTGTTAATGTGAACGAGTCTACAGCCAGCATTCTTGCGGAGCAGATTACCTCAAAGCTGAGTGAGTACGTACAAAGTGGTGCATGTGTTGACGAGCATCTCGCCGACAATGCAGTGGTGTTCATGGCGCTGGCGCAAGGTACGTCTCGACTTTGTGTACCGTGTAAGGCGCAGCGCACCTCAATACACTTGGAGACGGCGTTAGAGATCGCAACTCAACTTACAGGTGCTACGTATCGCCTCAAGGAAGAAGAATCGAGTGCTATCATCGAAGTTGACGGTATCGGTCATCGACGCTGAGGTAAATACATGTATGACGTTTACACTAGACGTTTTTGCTTCATTTAGCGTGCTTCTAGTCAAGCGGCGCTTGGGTGGGCAGTCACACCGTCCTCGTACACTCGAGTCTTGGACGTGCAGAATATGGAGTGGCATCGCGTTTCTGCTTATGGTGTGGCAGTGGCGAACCGCTACGGCCATACGTCGACGCTCGTAGGTCCTCATCTCTTCCTGTTTGGTGGCTGGGACGGCAACCGAGCACTCAACCAGCTCGTTGTAGGTGAACTTTCAATTGCTCCAGAGCCTGAACCGACCGAGGAATCGTTCATGCGCTAACATCAAGAAAGGTACTAGCTCTTTTCATCTTGTGGCTCTATTGTGTCTCGGTTCTATCTACTCGAGACGGTCGATAGCCTTCTTGATGTCTTCGATGAAGTCACCAAGAGGCTTAGCACCATGCACCTGATTGTCACGAGTGCGGATGTTCACCTCACCTGACTCCTGTTCCTTGTCACCTACCACTAGGATGTAATTGTAGCCAGCAACCTGCGCCTCCCGCACACGTTTGTTCAGGGTCTTGCTACCGTCTTGCACATCCACAAACAACCCACGAGGCGTGGCCTTCTGTAGTTGGTTTGCGACCAGGTGAGCGTACTCACGATGGGCCTCGGAGATCGGCAACACCGCCACTTGTCGAGGACTGAGCCAAAGAGGCCATTTGCCTCCAGTATGCTCAATCAGGATGGCCATCATGCGCTCAATGGACCCCAGCACAGCACGGTGAATGATGATGGGCGTGTGAGCTTCGCCATCAGCGCCATCGTACTCGAGCTCGAAGTTGATCGGCAGTTGGAAGTCCAGCTGGATCGTGCCACATTGATGCTGGCGCTTCAGCGCGTCCGTCACGACGATGTCAATCTTTGGGCCGTAGAAGGCGCTGTCGCCTTCATTGGGCCAAACTGTGTCCGGTGGTAAACGTCTGCATGCCGCCCAGAGAGCCGTCGATCACAGCCTACGCCCAGCCTGTCCTCCAGCAGTCGTGCAGTGCAACAGCGTCCTGCAAATGCGTCCTGCAACAGCGTCCTGCAACGTCACAGCCAAGCTTCAAGAGAGTAGATTGACAGCCGCTCAATTTCGCTATATATTCGCAATAATTATTAATATTTCTAGATTATCCAAGAAATATCCTGACCAACTGCCTGATGTATTGCCCTTATAGCTTTGTGGTGCATTATAGGGAGGTTGAGGCTGCGCTAGCGATACACAACAGAGTGGGGAAGGGCAGAATGCTGTCCATTGCCGCGCAAAAGATCGGGACTTGAAGAAGGAGGATTTGTCGACGGCATAAGAGTTGACTACCGGTAATTCGGGAGAGGTCTCACTGGGTTTCTAGCCGCTGCGAGGACGACTTGAGGCTACAGACAGGTTTCATTTCTCGATTATTGCCCAAGCCAGCGAAGCGCTCAAGAAAATCCGAGTCAGTCAGCCTCTTGCTGTGGGTTTCGAGCTCCAAGACGCCGAAGACTCGAGCTCCAAGACGTCCCTGGTCGTCGAGGGGCAATTGTAGAATGAAGGACTTTGTGGGCTGGTCACCGTCACCAGCACGTGGAGTTTTGCTAGTGATTGGGAAGGACTGGGAACCATTTGGACAAGCACCTGTGGATCTCTATGGTCACGGCTGCTTACGTTTCCAGGCGCTGGTTTCCAGACAGCGACAAGATGAAGAGCCAAGCTGGTGCGTAACTTACGCATGACATCTGCTGCTTGAAGGACATCTCTGATACAAATGGTTTCGTTGTGGACATAGGAAACAGCTTGGAGGACATATCGGACACAAATGGCGCCGTTGTGGACGTAGGAAACACTGGGGGAGGGTTATCTTGTAAACCGCACACACGCATCCGTCTATTGTCATCTGGATGTCCAAACTCTGCCTGGAAATGACAATTGCTGCGATTTCATTGTACTGAACGAGGCAAGATTGCTCAGGATGGTGATTTCAGCTCGTCCCTCCTTCTGGACAAGGCCACAAGCTCTGTACAACGATACCCAGCATTCCTAGCTACACTCAACCGAAACTTCCGGCTGGATACGACTGCTACCGACCTGTTCCCGTCCAAATTCAAGACCAAGTTCACGAGTACAACTTCGTTCGTAAAGAAGATCACCCGTACGTTGCACCCCTGTAGCTCAGTACTACAATGTACTGCTGCTTCCCTGCGGATCGTTTCGTGTAAGTGCTCGAGTTCCCTGCAGCCAAGCTCTCCAAGTCACAGAAAATCTCAAGCTTCGGCTTGTACCGCAGGATCCTCGTAGCCAAAAAGGTTTGGGAAATTCTTTCCAGCGGCGTTTCAAGAGCTTCAGCTCCAGTTCACAGGCGCAGTGACGACTTCTACTCGAGGCTTGTCACATCCTTGCAGCTATGCAGTATACTTCTCTTGGGACATACCAACCGATCGCACAACCTCCGCCGTCACCGGTTTACCAGTTTTCCTCTGGCGCTCGTCAATGCTGCTGCTCTCAACGACCGACAGCAACATCAATGGGTCTCCGCAGCCTTCGTTCGGGTGCTCAATACAACAGAAAGAAGACAGGCAGAAGACAGAAAGAAGGCATGTATTGGATCTTTGGGCACTACCATCACCTTTCGGTCAAGATCCGCGCAGTTCTCGAAAACAATCGTCAAACCTTTGCCAAGGCCGTCAATTACACCTCGCCAAAGTTCCGTCTTCTTCGCCCATGACGTGCTATCTAAGCTTACGCCTCTCACGCCGCTGTACCAACGTTTGAAGTGTTTCGGAGTCATCTTTCTCTTTAGAGAAATCCACGGAGATTTCGACTTTACTGTGCGGTGGGACTATCTTCCTGGAGGGAAATGCGTCACTTTTGCGTGAATTGGGCTTGGAGCGACGAAGTGCGCGATGGGAGGAGTGGCAAAGTTGAGAATACGGTGGCCAGAGTATCTTTTTACGTTGGGCAATTTTCTCCACATGGCTGAATTTTCAACTTTCGCGTTAGGACCCAGAACCCAGGCATTGAAAACGTGAAGGACCCACGATTCAAGGCTCCAGAAGGGTTTTTTAGACCCCACTCGTCTGTAGCGGATAAGACTGCAGAATCAGCAGGTGCCCAAGTGCAAGCGTAATTATCGTGAACGGCTGAGTTTCTGTCCTGGCAGTTGTTTGCGAGATTTTTAGAGCGAAGTTTTCATCCTTATGGAGTTTGACAGTTGTTTTACGCCGAGCTGAGGTTGTTACGTAGTTCTGCGATGTCCAGGTAATGGGGGATTAGTTTTATAGATCAAATCGAACTAACGCTGCTTGTTGATGCTTGCAGAAATCTTGGATTTTTTTCAATGGATAAAATGCTGCAGAATTCTTGTTTTGGCTAGGAAGGAAATTTATACGCAGAGTTGCAGGCTCCATTACAAGTCTGCACCGGGGAATTACATGAGTATTGAGATGTTTCTTGGTTATGAGTGTGTTTTTTTACGTAGGGCAGATACAGAATCTGGTGATAGTGCTCACGTTCTCGTTTCTTGGTTTTGATAACTGCAAGAGGAAGATTTTTTCAAGATTTTTTATTTCTCTGCAGACTACGCTGGAGGGTTTTTGTCGGGACCAGATTTCACATGGTCTGGGAATGCCAGCTTCTACTTCGTCTCTATGGAGGATTTTTGAAACCACGCGCGAAGCAGGTGTCGATGAGACGGGTGGGATCATTTCAGTCGACCAAACTGTTAATGTGAACGAGTCTACAGCCAGCATTCTTGCGGAGCAGATTACCTCAAAGCTGAGTGAGTACGTACAAAGTGGTGCATGTGTTGACGAGCATCTCGCCGACAATGCAGTGGTGTTCATGGCGCTGGCGCAAGGTACGTCTCGACTTTGTGTACCGTGTAAGGCGCAGCGCACCTCAATACACTTGGAGACGGCGTTAGAGATCGCAACTCAACTTACAGGTGCTACGTATCGCCTCAAGGAAGAAGAATCGAGTGCTATCATCGAAGTTGACGGTATCGGTCATCGACGCTGAGGTAAATACATGTATGACGTTTACACTAGACGTTTTTGCTTCATTTAGCGTGCTTCTAGTCAAGCGGCGCTTGGGTGGGCAGTCACACCGTCCTCGTACACTCGAGTCTTGGACGTGCAGAATATGGAGTGGCATCGCGTTTCTGCTTATGGTGTGGCAGTGGCGAACCGCTACGGCCATACGTCGACGCTCGTAGGTCCTCATCTCTTCCTGTTTGGTGGCTGGGACGGCAACCGAGCACTCAACCAGCTCGTTGTAGGTGAACTTTCAATTGCTCCAGAGCCTGAACCGACCGAGGAATCGTTCATGCGCTAACATCAAGAAAGGTACTAGCTCTTTTCATCTTGTGGCTCTATTGTGTCTCGGTTCTATCTACTCGAGACGGTCGATAGCCTTCTTGATGTCTTCGATGAAGTCACCAAGAGGCTTAGCACCATGCACCTGATTGTCACGAGTGCGGATGTTCACCTCACCTGACTCCTGTTCCTTGTCACCTACCACTAGGATGTAATTGTAGCCAGCAACCTGCGCCTCCCGCACACGTTTGTTCAGGGTCTTGCTACCGTCTTGCACATCCACAAACAACCCACGAGGCGTGGCCTTCTGTAGTTGGTTTGCGACCAGGTGAGCGTACTCACGATGGGCCTCGGAGATCGGCAACACCGCCACTTGTCGAGGACTGAGCCAAAGAGGCCATTTGCCTCCAGTATGCTCAATCAGGATGGCCATCATGCGCTCAATGGACCCCAGCACAGCACGGTGAATGATGATGGGCGTGTGAGCTTCGCCATCAGCGCCATCGTACTCGAGCTCGAAGTTGATCGGCAGTTGGAAGTCCAGCTGGATCGTGCCACATTGATGCTGGCGCTTCAGCGCGTCCGTCACGACGATGTCAATCTTTGGGCCGTAGAAGGCGCTGTCGCCTTCATTGGGCCAAACTGTGTCCGGTGGTAAACGTCTGCATGCCGCCCAGAGAGCCGTCGATCACAGCCTACGCCCAGCCTGTCCTCCAGCAGTCGTGCAGTGCAACAGCGTCCTGCAAATGCGTCCTGCAACAGCGTCCTGCAACGTCACAGCCAAGCTTCAAGAGAGTAGATTGACAGCCGCTCAATTTCGCTATATATTCGCAATAATTATTAATATTTCTAGATTATCCAAGAAATATCCTGACCAACTGCCTGATGTATTGCCCTTATAGCTTTGTGGTGCATTATAGGGAGGTTGAGGCTGCGCTAGCGATACACAACAGAGTGGGGAAGGGCAGAATGCTGTCCATTGCCGCGCAAAAGATCGGGACTTGAAGAAGGAGGATTTGTCGACGGCATAAGAGTTGACTACCGGTAATTCGGGAGAGGTCTCACTGGGTTTCTAGCCGCTGCGAGGACGACTTGAGGCTACAGACAGGTTTCATTTCTCGATTATTGCCCAAGCCAGCGAAGCGCTCAAGAAAATCCGAGTCAGTCAGCCTCTTGCTGTGGGTTTCGAGCTCCAAGACGCCGAAGACTCGAGCTCCAAGACGTCCCTGGTCGTCGAGGGGCAATTGTAGAATGAAGGACTTTGTGGGCTGGTCACCGTCACCAGCACGTGGAGTTTTGCTAGTGATTGGGAAGGACTGGGAACCATTTGGACAAGCACCTGTGGATCTCTATGGTCACGGCTGCTTACGTTTCCAGGCGCTGGTTTCCAGACAGCGACAAGATGAAGAGCCAAGCTGGTGCGTAACTTACGCATGACATCTGCTGCTTGAAGGACATCTCTGATACAAATGGTTTCGTTGTGGACATAGGAAACAGCTTGGAGGACATATCGGACACAAATGGCGCCGTTGTGGACGTAGGAAACACTGGGGGAGGGTTATCTTGTAAACCGCACACACGCATCCGTCTATTGTCATCTGGATGTCCAAACTCTGCCTGGAAATGACAATTGCTGCGATTTCATTGTACTGAACGAGGCAAGATTGCTCAGGATGGTGATTTCAGCTCGTCCCTCCTTCTGGACAAGGCCACAAGCTCTGTACAACGATACCCAGCATTCCTAGCTACACTCAACCGAAACTTCCGGCTGGATACGACTGCTACCGACCTGTTCCCGTCCAAATTCAAGACCAAGTTCACGAGTACAACTTCGTTCGTAAAGAAGATCACCCGTACGTTGCACCCCTGTAGCTCAGTACTACAATGTACTGCTGCTTCCCTGCGGATCGTTTCGTGTAAGTGCTCGAGTTCCCTGCAGCCAAGCTCTCCAAGTCACAGAAAATCTCAAGCTTCGGCTTGTACCGCAGGATCCTCGTAGCCAAAAAGGTTTGGGAAATTCTTTCCAGCGGCGTTTCAAGAGCTTCAGCTCCAGTTCACAGGCGCAGTGACGACTTCTACTCGAGGCTTGTCACATCCTTGCAGCTATGCAGTATACTTCTCTTGGGACATACCAACCGATCGCACAACCTCCGCCGTCACCGGTTTACCAGTTTTCCTCTGGCGCTCGTCAATGCTGCTGCTCTCAACGACCGACAGCAACATCAATGGGTCTCCGCAGCCTTCGTTCGGGTGCTCAATACAACAGAAAGAAGACAGGCAGAAGACAGAAAGAAGGCATGTATTGGATCTTTGGGCACTACCATCACCTTTCGGTCAAGATCCGCGCAGTTCTCGAAAACAATCGTCAAACCTTTGCCAAGGCCGTCAATTACACCTCGCCAAAGTTCCGTCTTCTTCGCCCATGACGTGCTATCTAAGCTTACGCCTCTCACGCCGCTGTACCAACGTTTGAAGTGTTTCGGAGTCATCTTTCTCTTTAGAGAAATCCACGGAGATTTCGACTTTACTGTGCGGTGGGACTATCTTCCTGGAGGGAAATGCGTCACTTTTGCGTGAATTGGGCTTGGAGCGACGAAGTGCGCGATGGGAGGAGTGGCAAAGTTGAGAATACGGTGGCCAGAGTATCTTTTTACGTTGGGCAATTTTCTCCACATGGCTGAATTTTCAACTTTCGCGTTAGGACCCAGAACCCAGGCATTGAAAACGTGAAGGACCCACGATTCAAGGCTCCAGAACGGTTTTTTAGACCCCACTCGTCTGTAGCGGATAAGACTGCAGAATCAGCAGGTGCCCAAGTGCAAGCGTGATTATCGTGAACGGCTGAGTTTCTGTCCTGGCAGTTGTTTGCGAGATTTTTAGAGCGAAGTTTTCATCCTTATGGAGTTTGACAGTTGTTTTACGCCGAGCTGAGGTTGTTACGTAGTTCTGCGATGTCCAGGTAATGGGGGGGGGGATTAGTTTTATAGATCAAATCGAACTAACGCTGCTTGTTGATGCTTGCAGAAATCTTGGATATTTTTTGAACGGATAAAATGCTGCCGATTTCTTGCTTTTTTTCGGCTTGGAAGACATTTATACGCAGAGTTGCAGGCTCCATTACAAGTCTGCACCGGGGAATTACATGAGTATTGAGATGTTTCTTGGTTATGAGTGTGTTTTTTTACGTAGGGCAGATACAGAATCTGGTGATAGTGCTCACGTTCTCGTTTCTTGGTTTTGATAACTGCAAGAGGAAGATTTTTTCAAGATTTTTTATTTCTCTGCAGACTACGCTGGAGGGTTTTTGTCGGGACCAGATTTCACATGGTCTGGGAATGCCAGCTTCTACTTCGTCTCTATGGAGGATTTTTGAAACCACGCGCGAAGCAGGTGTCGATGAGACGGGTGGGATCATTTCAGTCGACCAAACTGTTAATGTGAACGAGTCTACAGCCAGCATTCTTGCGGAGCAGATTACCTCAAAGCTGAGTGAGTACGTACAAAGTGGCGCATGTGTTGACGAGCATCTCGCCGATAATGCAGTGGTGTTCATGGCGCTGGCCCAAGGTACGTCTCGACTTCGTGTACCGTGTAAGGCGCAGCGCACCTCAATTCACTTGGAGACGGCGTTAGAGATCGCAACTCAACTTACAGGTGCTACGTATCGCCTCAAGGAAGAAGAATCGAGTGCTATCATCGAAGTTGACGGTATCGGTCATCGACGCTGAGAGGTAAATACATGTATGACGTTTACACTAGACGTTTTTGCTTCATTTAGCGTGTTTCTAGTCAAGCGGCGCTTGGGTGGGCAGTCACAAATATCGGTGGCAATGAAAGAAGGTCCGGAGGAATTGGCTGTGAGTTCTCGTCGCAAGAGTGATGCCTTGGCAAGTCGTGCAGGTCGGGTGAGTCTACAGTGGTCGATGCCCACGCTGGAGGGGAAATCACCAAGTGCTCGAGGTGGTCATTCAGCAGTTCTTGCAGGGACTCAGCTACTGATATTTGGAGGGCACTACTTCGGCAGTGCGGGAGGTTTCGTGTACTTGAACGATCTACATCGCTTGGATCTGGGTACTTCCTCTTGGGCGGAGGTGGTTTTCCCCAAGGAGCAGCCAAATCGACGTCAGCAGATAGATGAAGGCGACATTGAGCCCCAAATTGTGCTGCCAGCACCACGTTATGGCCACTCGGCGTTGCTTTTGAACGGTGGCGAACGCATGTTCATCTTTGGTGGCCGTGGGGCCCAAGGAGAAGCATTCCGAGATATGTTCTTCTTCGACTTGAATGCGATGGCGTGGCTGCAAGTGCAGTGGACTACGGACTGTCCTACTGGACGATACGGTCACGCTGTGGCTTCGGTTGACGACGAGAATATGTTTGTCTTCGGTGGTTGGGATGGCAAAAAGAGCATGAATGATCTCTGGTTGTACGACTCCCTCGCCTTCACTTGGCGTCGACCGAAATGCTCGGGTAAAGCTCCCACCCCACGTCACAACCTCTCGATGGTGAGCCTCTCAAGCACTGAGGACGACAGCCCGCCGTCACTGCTTTTGTATGGAGGCTATACTGTACTGCCGGACGTGCTGCCTGTGTACAACAAAGATGTATTCGTTTTCGATGTGGCCGCAATGGCTTGGAGTCGTCCCAGACTCGTTGGCGAATATCCTCTTGGGACTTTTGGACACTCGATGAGTCTGGCGGGTGCAGGGAGTGGAGCGGAACTAGCGATGATGCTGGGTGGCTGGTCCGGCACTGAACGTACTCCGCTGTTCATGGGGGACAAGCAAGTTCGTGAACTGGTTCGGCAGGAAGATCGAGAGAAGCGGCTGGCCGGTGGAGCTAACCAACGAGAAGACAAGCGGCAGAAACGGGAGCGCAAGAAGCAGCACGAGCGGGAGCTTCGAAGTGCGTCCTCGTACACTCGAGTCTTGGACGTGCAGAATATGGAGTGGCATCGTGTTTCTGCTTATGGTGTGGCAGTGGCGAACCGCTACGGCCATACGTCGACGCTCGTAGGTCCTCATCTCTTCCTGTTTGGTGGCTGGGACGGCAATCGAGCACTCAACCAGCTCGTTGTAGGCGAACTTTCAATTGCTCCAGAGCCTGAACCGACCGAGGAATCATTCATGCGCTAACATCAAGAAAGGTACTAGCTCTTTTCATCTTGTGGCTCTATTGTGTCTACGGTTAAGACGGTTCTATCTACTCGAGACGGTCGATAGTTGGTGGTGTAAGGACACACAAAGTCAACGAGTTGGACGGCCAACTGCGGGTCGGATACACGCACGACGAGCATCAACAGCGTCTTGTCATCCTTCAGTCGGATGTCGTTCTGGTTGGGCCAAACTGTGTCCGGTGGTAAACGTCTGCATGCCGCCCAGAGAGCCGTCGATCACAGCCTACGCCCAGCCTGTCCTCCAGCAGTCGTGCAGTGCATCAGCGTCCTACAACAGCGTCCTGCAACAACGTCCTGCAACGTCACAGCCAAGCTACAAGAGAGCAGATTGACAGCCGCTCAATTTCGCTATATATTCGCAATAATTATTAATATTTCTAGATTATCCAAGAAATATCCTGACCAACTGCCTGATGTATTGCCCTTATAGCTTTGTGGTGCATTATAGGGAGGTTGAGGCTGCGCTAGCGATACACAACATAGTGGGGAAGGGCAGAATGCTGTCCATTGCCGCGCAAAAGATCGGGACTTGAAGAAGGAGGATTTGTCGACGGCATAAGAGTTGACTACCGGTAATTCGGGAGAGGTCTCACTGGGTTTCTAGCCGCTGCGAGGACGACTTGAGGCTACAGACAGGTTTCATTTCTCGATTATTGCCCAAGCCAGCGAAGCGCTCAAGAAAATCCGAGTCAGTCAGCCTCTTGCTGTGGGTTTCGAGCTCCAAGACGCCGAAGACTCGAGCTCCAAGACGTCCCTGGTCGTCGAGGGGCAATTGTAGAATGAAGGACTTTGTGGGCTGGTCACCGTCACCAGCACGTGGAGTTTTGCTAGTGATTGGGAAGGACTGGGAACCATTTGGACAAGCACCTGTGGATCTCTATGGTCACGGCTGCTTACGTTTCCAGGCGCTGGTTTCCAGACTGCGACAAGATGAAGAACCAAGCTGGTGCGTAACTTACGCATGACATCTGCTGCTTGGAGGACATGTCTGATACAAATGGTTTCGTTGTGGACATAGGAAACAGCTTGGAGGACATATCGGACACAAATGGCGCCGTTGTGGACGTAGGAAACACTGGGGGAGGGTTATCTTGTAAACCGCACACACGCATCCGTCTATTGTCATCTGGATGTCCAAACTCTGCCTGGAAATGACAATTGCTGCGATTTCATTGTACTGAACGAGGCAAGATTGCTCAGGATGGTGATTTCAGCTCGTCCCTCCTTCTGGACAAGGCCACAAGCTCTGTACAACGATACCCAGCATTCCTAGCTACACTCAACCGAAACTTCCGGCTGGATACGACTGCTACCGACCTGTTCCCGTCCAAATTCAAGACCAAGTTCACGAGTACAACTTCGTTCGTAAAGAAGATCACCCGTACGTTGCACCCCTGTAGCTCAGTACTACAATGTACTGCTGCTTCCCTGCGGATCGTTTCGTGTAAGTGCTCGAGTTCCCTGCAGCCAAGCTCTCCAAGTCACAGAAAATCTCAAGCTTCGGCTTGTACCGCAGGATCCTCGTAGCCAAAAAGGTTTGGGAAATTCTTTCCAGCGGCGTTTCAAGAGCTTCAGCTCCAGTTCACAGGCGCAGTGACGACTTCTACTCGAGGCTTGTCACATCCTTGCAGCTATGCAGTATACTTCTCTTGGGACATACCAACCGATCGCACAACCTCCGCCGTCACCGGTTTACCAGTTTTCCTCTGGCGCTCGTCAATGCTGCTGCTCTCAACGACCGACAGCAACATCAATGGGTCTCCGCAGCCTTCGTTCGGGTGCTCAATACAACAGAAAGAAGACAGGCAGAAGACAGAAAGAAGGCATGTATTGGATCTTTGGGCACTACCATCACCTTTCGGTCAAGATCCGCGCAGTTCTCGAAAACAATCGTCAAACCTTTGCCAAGGCCGTCAATTACACCTCGCCAAAGTTCCGTCTTCTTCGCCCATGACGTGCTATCTAAGCTTACGCCTCTCACGCCGCTGTACCAACGTTTGAAGTGTTTCGGAGTCATCTTTCTCTTTAGAGAAATCCACGGAGATTTCGACTTTACTGTGCGGTGGGACTATCTTCCTGGAGGGAAATGCGTCACTTTTGCGTGAATTGGGCTTGGAGCGACGAAGTGCGCGATGGGAGGAGTGGCAAAGTTGAGAATACGGTGGCCAGAGTATCTTTTTACGTTGGGCAATTTTCTCCACATGGCTGAATTTTCAACTTTCGCGTTAGGACCCAGAACCCAGGCATTGAAAACGTGAAGGACCCACGATTCAAGGCTCCAGAACGGTTTTTTAGACCCCACTCGTCTGTAGCGGATAAGACTGCAGAATCAGCAGGTGCCCAAGTGCAAGCGTGATTATCGTGAACGGCTGAGTTTCTGTCCTGGCAGTTGTTTGCGAGATTTTTAGAGCGAAGTTTTCATCCTTATGGAGTTTGACAGTTGTTTTACGCCGAGCTGAGGTTGTTACGTAGTTCTGCGATGTCCAGGTAATGGGGGATTAGTTTTATAGATCAAATCGAACTAACGCTGCTTGTTGATGCTTGCAGAAATCTTGGATTTTTTTCAATGGATAAAATGCTGCAGAATTCTTGTTTTGGCTAGGAAGGACATTTATACGCAGAGTTGCAGGCTCCATTACAAGTCTGCACCGGGGAATTACATGAGTATTGAGATGTTTCTTGGTTATGAGTGTGTTTTTTTACGTAGGGCAGATACAGAATCTGGTGATAGTGCTCACGTTCTCGTTTCTTGGTTTTGATAACTGCAAGAGGAAGATTTTTTCAAGATTTTTTATTTCTCTGCAGACTACGCTGGAGGGTTTTTGTCGGGACCAGATTTCACATGGTCTGGGAATGCCAGCTTCTACTTCGTCTCTATGGAGGATTTTTGAAACCACGCGCGAAGCAGGTGTCGATGAGACGGGTGGGATCATTTCAGTCGACCAAACTGTTAATGTGAACGAGTCTACAGCCAGCATTCTTGCGGAGCAGATTACCTCAAAGCTGAGTGAGTACGTACAAAGTGGCGCATGTGTTGACGAGCATCTCGCCGATAATGCAGTGGTGTTCATGGCGCTGGCCCAAGGTACGTCTCGACTTCGTGTACCGTGTAAGGCGCAGCGCACCTCAATTCACTTGGAGACGGCGTTAGAGATCGCAACTCAACTTACAGGTGCTACGTATCGCCTCAAGGAAGAAGAATCGAGTGCTATCATCGAAGTTGACGGTATCGGTCATCGACGCTGAGAGGTAAATACATGTATGACGTTTACACTAGACGTTTTTGCTTCATTTAGCGTGTTTCTAGTCAAGCGGCGCTTGGGTGGGCAGTCACAAATATCGGTGGCAATGAAAGAAGGTCCGGAGGAATTGGCTGTGAGTTCTCGTCGCAAGAGTGATGCCTTGGCAAGTCGTGCAGGTCGGGTGAGTCTACAGTGGTCGATGCCCACGCTGGAGGGGAAATCACCAAGTGCTCGAGGTGGTCATTCAGCAGTTCTTGCAGGGACTCAGCTACTGATATTTGGAGGGCACTACTTCGGCAGTGCGGGAGGTTTCGTGTACTTGAACGATCTACATCGCTTGGATCTGGGTACTTCCTCTTGGGCGGAGGTGGTTTTCCCCAAGGAGCAGCCAAATCGACGTCAGCAGATAGATGAAGGCGACATTGAGCCCCAAATTGTGCTGCCAGCACCACGTTATGGCCACTCGGCGTTGCTTTTGAACGGTGGCGAACGCATGTTCATCTTTGGTGGCCGTGGGGCCCAAGGAGAAGCATTCCGAGATATGTTCTTCTTCGACTTGAATGCGATGGCGTGGCTGCAAGTGCAGTGGACTACGGACTGTCCTACTGGACGATACGGTCACGCTGTGGCTTCGGTTGACGACGAGAATATGTTTGTCTTCGGTGGTTGGGATGGCAAAAAGAGCATGAATGATCTCTGGTTGTACGACTCCCTCGCCTTCACTTGGCGTCGACCGAAATGCTCGGGTAAAGCTCCCACCCCACGTCACAACCTCTCGATGGTGAGCCTCTCAAGCACTGAGGACGACAGTCCGCCGTCACTGCTTTTGTATGGAGGCTATACTGTACTGCCGGACGTGCTGCCTGTGTACAACAAAGATGTATTCGTTTTCGATGTGGCCGCAATGGCTTGGAGTCGTCCCAGACTCGTTGGCGAATATCCTCTTGGGACTTTTGGACACTCGATGAGTCTGGCGGGTGCAGGGAGTGGAGCAGAACTAGCGATGATGCTGGGTGGCTGGTCCGGCACTGAACGTACTCCGCTGTTCATGGGGGACAAGCAAGTTCGTGAATTGGTTCGGCAGGAAGATCGAGAGAAGCGACTGGCCGGTGGAGCTAACCAACGAGAAGACAAGCGGCAGAAACGGGAGCGCAAGAAGCAGCATGAGCGGGAGCTTCGAAGTACATCCTCGTACACTCGAGTCTTGGACGTGCAGAATATGGAGTGGCATCGTGTTTCTGCTTATGGTGTGGCAGTGGCGAACCGCTACGGCCATACGTCGACGCTCGTAGGTCCTCATCTCTTCCTGTTTGGTGGCTGGGACGGCAACCGAGCACTCAACCAGTTCGTTGTAGGCGAACTTTCAATTGCTCCAGAGCCTGAACCGACCGAGGAATCGTTCATGCGCTAACACCAAGAAAGGTACTAGCTCTTTTCATCTTGTGGCTCTATTGTGTCTACGTTTAAGACGGTTCTATCTACTCGAGACGGTCGATAGCCTTCTTGATGTCTTCGATGAAGTCACCAAGAGGCTTAGCACCATGCACCTGATTGTCACGAGTGCGGATGTTCACCTCACCTGACTCCTGTTCCTTGTCACCTACCACCAAGATGTAATTGTAGCCAGCAACCTGCGCCTCCCGCACACGTTTGTTCAGGGTCTTGCTACCATCTTGCACATCCACAAACAACCCACGAGGCGTGGCCTTCTGTAGTTGGTTTGCGACCAGGTGAGCGTACTCATGATGGGCCTCGGAGATCGGCAACACCGCCACTTGTCGAGGACTGAGCCAAAGAGGCCATTTACCTCCAGTATGCTCAATCAGGATGGCCATCATGCGCTCAATGGACCCCAGCACAGCACGGTGAATGATGATGGGCGTGTGAGCTTCGCCATCAGCGCCATCGTACTCGAGCTCGAAGTTGATGGGTAGTTGGAAGTCCAACTGGATCGTGCCACATTGATGCTGGCGCTTCAACGCGTCCGTCACGACGATGTCAATCTTCGGGCCGTAGAAGGCGCCGTCGCCTTCATTGACAGTCCACGGCTGGCCGAAGTCGTCCAAAGCCAAACGCAGTTGATCTTCCGCGTCGTCCCAGAGCTCGAGGTCGCCCATGAACTTTTCCGGACGCGTCGAGAGACGCAGGTTGAACTTGAAGTCGAAAATGCCATACACGTGCTTGATGAAGTCCAGGGCATGGGAGATCTCTGATTGGACCTGAGCAGCCGTACAGAAGATATGTGCGTCGTCCTGGTGGAAACGACGAACGCGAGTAAGTCCCGTTAATGCACCGGAAGCCTCATTACGGTGAAGTGCCGAGAAGTCAGCAAGGCGAACGGGAAGTTCCTTGTATGAGTATTTCTTCGCCTCTCGGAACATCAGACAATGACCAGGGCAGTTCATAGGCTTCAGTCCAAACTGGTCGTAATCGTCCTCAGCGTGGGCATGGTCGTGGCCATGTTGCTCACAAGTCTCGTCAGTAGAAATGCCTTGAGAAACCATGAACATATCGTCGTGATAGTTTTTCAGGTGGCCCGATGTCTCCCACAGCTCCTTCTTGAAGATCAGCGGTGTGATGACTTCGTCATATCCACGACGACGGTATTCTCCACGGATAAAGTCAGCAAGAGTGTTAAACACACGCGTGCCATGCGGTAAGAAGAACGACGATCCAGGACTGAGCGGGTGGAACATGAAGAGCTGCTGTGCGCGGCCAATAAGGCGGTGATCTCGCTTCTTCGCCTCCTCCTGCAGGTGACGCCACTCCTTGAGCTGCGCATTGTTCGGGAACGAAATTGCGTACACGCGCTGCAACAGTTCTTTGCCTTCCCAATGGGACGCACCACATCGCGTGATCTCGAACGAGGACAGTATTCCTATTAAATCAGGAGCATAATGTCAGTATTGTCAGACTTTCACTAAGATACATGAAATGTTTGCCCACGTGTAGCTCGCCAACACTCACTATGAGAGCGGGGAGTCTTTAAAAGACAGATATTTCTATAGGACGGAATGGGAAGATCACCCAAGGATTAAGAGAGCAGCAGATCGACTCTCTCTCACTCTCTTCTGCTTGTATCAAGCAGAGAACAGTCCAACATGCAACCATACAAACTCCACTTACCGGTGTGAGGAACGTGAGGGCCACGACACAAGTCGATCAGCGGTCCAGAGCGATAGAGCGAGATGGCTTCACCCTCGGGGATCTTGTGCAGCATGTCCCTCTTAAAGTCCGAGTAGGCAAAGAGTTCATCCGCAAACTCGCGCGTCACTTGCAACCGTTCGAAAGGCTGTCGGGCCTTGACGATCTTCTTAATACTCTTCGCCAGTTCGTCAAAATCCGTCTCCGACACTGTAAGTCCGTCTTGCAGGAACATCTCGTAGAAAAATCCTCCATCACTGAGCGGTGGGCCGTCCGTGAGTCGGATTTTATCCTGAAACTTCTCCTCCAACGCCTGGCCAAGCACATGGGCTGAGGAATGCCAGAAGACGCTCTTGCCTTCATCACTGGAAAAGCTAAACACCCATAACAGTCAGTCTTTTAGCTAAAGAATATTATGCAATTATTACTACTTACTCCAGTAATTGCAGCGCTCCGGAACGCTCCAAAGGCGTCCGAAGGTCCAGAATCTCCCCAGTCTCCTCGTGCTTAGACACCAGCGCCTGGAACTTAGGCAAACCCAGCTCCTGCATCTTCTTAAGTACGTCGATAGACGTGGAGACGCCTGCAACTCCTTGGAAGGCGAAGGAGTCGTCATTCGGCAACTTAACGGCCAGTTCTAATGGCTCATTCCGCGCTTGAGCCTCTTCCACGGCCTGCGCCTGCGCTGTCTGTTGCCTCTCCAGCTCCTGCGTCCACAGCGCGATACGGTCTTCCTTAATAGAGAGCGTAGACAGGCCGCGTGGCTGCAGTAGCGAGGAAGCGCGCAGTCGGAGGCGCCTGCACCTCAGCATCATTGACATCGCTAGCCCGAGCCTCCCCAATTGCATGAAATCATGCTGTTTCTGAGCTCAGTTCTGATTGGCCAGGGAATATATAACCCTTTTGCATTTCATTCAATAATTGTGAGTTTTTTTACAATTATTTATTTCGTTTGCAAAATGTATGCCAGAAGATATGAGAACTTTCATATCAACCACTCATTAGATAAAACTTCTTATGGGACGTCTGCCGCTGCGGAACTGGTCGGCGGCGCGCGACGAGGTTCGACTGCGCTTCCGCTGTACTGCGTGTGGGAAATGCTGCACTGGTACTGGTGGTCGCGTACGTGTGAACGGGCGAGAGATAGAGGAGTTAGCTGCAGCTACAGACTTATCCGTAGTGGAGTTTAAGAGGAAGTTTACACATGCGGCTGAGGAGGTCGTCGATGGTCAGAAGATGAAGCAATTAGTGCTGAAGCAGACACCTGACGACAAGCAGTGCGTCTTCTTAAAAGGATCCAAGTGCTCTGTCTACCAAGGTCTCCGATTATTTATTCTTTTTCAGTTTGTCATAACTAATGCTTTTTTTCTACAGCGAGGCCAACGCAATGCCGGACATTCCCATGGTGGCCGCAAAACCTCATATCGGACTATGACTGGCAGCTTGCAGCTACAGACTGTGAAGGTATCCACTTAGAGGACAAGGAAGATATTCCAGCTTATTCCTTCGACGATATGATACCTGAAACTATTCTACACGATGTGAGAGAAACTTTTGGCAGACAAGTTTACCAATATCTGACGATAATTATTCATCTATTTGCTGTGTAGATCCACCGGTCAGGCGAGAACTTCACATACGACGAGCTGCATCAGATGCTGCAGGACTTACGCGAGGTCGAGCCGGACTTTGAGGCGCAGTACAAGGCCGAGCTCTTCGCCAAGTTCTCGAGACGAATCGTATTCAGCGATGATCAAGTCACAGTACTGGACCAGACCCTCCGATAATACTATTGCAATATAATTGCTGCATCACAAGAAAATAAGTAATTGTTATCAACGTGAAGGAACGCAAAATAAGTTATTGTCCGTAATGAAAATGTATTGTCATTACCCCGAGCTCACAGCAAGATCAATTCACTGAGCATGAACCACCTTGGCAACGGTGGCTGCTTTCAAAAGGCGTCTATTCAGCTTCAAAAACAGCACGGCCTCCAGATGCATCGGGAGCATACCGTGGCGATGAAGTGACAGCGTATGCTTCGCGATGCTTAAAAGCCTCTCCACGGTATTGGATGTCAGCGGGACGTACTCGACTCCGCGAAACTTCTTCCGTGCCGTGCGCTGCTTCTTTCGCGCTTCCAGCACCTGGTCCGCGAATCGTTGGGGTCGTGCAGTTCCCGCGTCTTCACTGCCTGTGGCCGCTGCTGGCACCGTCTCGAAAAGTAGCAGCATCAACACCTGCTCGCCCGTCAGCTCGTTGTCTTTTCCTGCCAACGTCAGCACACATGCCCCCCTCGAAAGCATGACTCTTAACTATAGAAGCGTCTGCCGCAAGGTACTGGGTGTTTCACGACAAGATCATCGAAGATATCACGCACGTCGAGGATCGTCAAGTGGTCCTTTTGAAGCTTAATTACGAGGTGTATGAAGGCTGCTAGTGGGCGAAACATAAATTTCGTAAAAAAAAAAAGTATGGCTTGGACTTGGTAAAAATAAATTACTGGCGATGGACTGAATTTTTTCCAAAATAACTTATTGACTGTAAAATATTGTATTGGATTTCCAATACAATTATTATTTCGGAGGGCCTGTACTGGACAGCTACGTGGATGGGGCCACACGCAGCTTCGTGTTCAACGACCGGCTGCACTTGACGCAGAGTGAAGTGGCGCTTAGCGAGATGTCGGATGGCAGTTCGGAGTTCGATCGGAGCAAGTTGGCTCTCGACGTCCATCGAGCCTTGTGTATGCCGTTCGCGTGGCTGCCAAAGACGCAATTGCCACTACGCATGGCCGTTCTGGGAGCTGGGGCGTGTACACTACCGCTTTTCCTACTGGAGCATCATTCACTGCAGGAATTGGAGAGACTTGACGCTGTTGAGCCAAGCAGCCAGGTGAACTCAATAGCACATCGCTTCTTTGGTGTTAGTGAAGCTTTACAGAAGGACCAGCGGCTTGTGATCCACGAGGAGATGGGGGAAGATTTCCTCCAGCAAGAGGGTGAGACGTTCGATGTGCTCGTGGTGGATGTCGAGGCTGGCGAGAGCTGCGAAGGTGTACGAGCGCCGCCAATTGGGATGCTAGATCGACAGTTCTTGCAGACAGCCAAGTGCCGGCTTGCTCCCGGTGGAATTCTTGCAATTAACGTGATCACCAAGTCGAAAGAAGCGTTGAACGGGGTGGAAAGGAAGATTGGCCACGCTTTTTCACGAGGACTGCGGTTTTCGCTACCAGCTAACAGTGTTTTCTTCCTCTTCAACGAGGAAAACGATGGCAAGTTCTTAGACGTCACTGAGTTCACTCGTATGGTCCAGAAGAGTGCGTTCCAGACTCAAAATGCTCAGACGCCAGCGCTACTAGAAGCATGTCAGCTGACGGCGTGGTACTCCGGTAACTAATCGACGTTTGGCTCAGCGAACACGTTTACTATTCGCTTTCTTGACTGGACTTTGTGGGGGAGCGGTGTTGGTAAACGAGTGTACGAGAAGACGCGAGTGTTGATCACCAGACACGACAAAAGTTATCGTCATGGGGTTACTGGAAGGCTCTAACGCGCTGCCACTAGTTATCTGGTTGAAGACAAGCTGCGGATGGCCTGGACACGAGAGCGCGAGAGACTCTCGAGCTGCTTTTCCTGTGCGTAAGATGTAGACGTGCACGACATTATTGGCCAAGAGGAGAAGGAAATTCGTCGTGAGTGCGAATTGAGGTGCGCCATTGCCTCCAGTAAATTCCAGACTCAGCTGCACTCTGTCCAGTTGCATCGAGGACGTTAAAAGCTGAAGGAAACAGAGCTTCCCAGCCACCTTTTTCCTACTGGGGTCGACGTAGAACAACATGAAGACGAGTCGAGCGTCGTCTGGTGTGAGTGAAACCTGCAGGATTTCGCCTAAGGACGATTCGAGGTTGGAGTGAAGGTCCAGACGTACTCTTAAACTTGGCTCGAACCAGCCAAAACCGGTGAATTTTGCTGTGGTGTACTCCCAGACACACACGATTCCTTCCTGGTCCACGCTCACAGCTTCTTTCGGCATTGATTCTCGATGGATACAGGAAACGAACAGCACAGCTCGTCGATGTCCTCGGAAGAATTCACGCTGAACTGTTTTCGTATTGAGAGGTACCGTGTCTCCCGGCCTTGGAAAGTCAAACCCAGCTTGGATGGCGTTCAGAAAGCTGGTACGTTGAGGCTGCAAGTTCATTTTGATCAAGTCTCCACTGGAAGTACCGCATACAAGATCCCCATTTCCCATTCCAGTTAGAGAAAGAGACGAGAAGAAGGCGCCGCAGCTCAATTCAGCCGACCAATCCGCAACGGAGTGCTTCGCTACTGCGCTCGGGACTCGTTCACGTAGTTCCGCTGTAAATGAGAGCTCAACCAGCGCGTCAGTAGCTGAAATCTGCTTCAAAAGTTCGAGGTTGCGGGGTTTGTACTTGATTGGGTCTGTTGGGAAGAAATCGTCAGCCTTTGTGGTCTTGGTGTGACTTTGGGTCGGATTGACGCAGAAAACACCGATGGTTTTGCGTCGGAAGAACGCTAACACAAGCTGGTAGTCCGGACTCAATACAACACGGAGGACTCGAGAACGCTCAGCTTTTGGCGGCGACCACACTCGAAGGATCACCGGTTGATCAGGGAGAAGATCCCAAAGCAGAAGTTGCCCTTCTACAGTCCCACAGATTAACAGGTTGCAGTCTCGTGACAGACACAAACAGGAGCAATGACCTTGAGACGATGGAAGGGCGATTGAGCGTACACGAAGTTGTGAGTTCTGCCAAAATGTCATTGTGAATTGACTTGGAGATGGAGAAGTGGCGTCTGGGGGGATAAATGAGATCACTTCAACACTAACTGGCTGAGAAATGATCCCAGTGGAGCTTGGAAGTTGGACGCGCTCCTTTGCTTCACTACGAGATACAGTAAACAACCCGAAGACCTTTTTGAGTGGGCTCTTTGCCGTTTGAGAGGTTACTGTAGCTGGAGTTCGCTGCTTTGGGAGAAGATGTTGGTGTAACAGCGTTGTGGGGTTTGAATCATTGTGCCGATACCGAAGCCCCCGCATATGCTTAAAAGACGATTCGAAGAGTGAAAAGCGGACACTGTCAACTGGTTTCACTGGTGTTTTCTTCGACTCGAATTTGTTGGATATCGGGAAGAAAACGCTTTTCAAGGCAGACACAATCGCACCTCGAACCTGTTGAGAATTCGATTCAAATTCCATGCGAATATCCTCTGCGATCTCAATAGTAACGTCTCTAATCAGTGTGAGAAGGATCTGCGTCGCCAAGCTCAAATTCCTCTCGCGATCTCGATCGTGCTCCACCTTAACGTGACGACTTCTCCAGCGATTTATCTCAACTTGAAGCTGTTCTTTCGTTGGTTGTACAGCAGTCTCTGCAACTGCCATGTTCATCCACGAAAATACCAGACTGCGGATGTAGTAGACCGTCTCATACTGATGCGGAGGGTATGACTCGATCCCCCACGCGCCATCATATCCTGCGTCTGGACTAATAACCCCCAGTTTCTTTGCCTCAGCCTTCCGATTGTCTAAATTCTTCTGAATCGCTTCAATCCGCCGGTTTCCTCTCTCTAAAATCGCTCGTGCTTCTTCCAGATCAGCTACGAAATCCCTACTGGAGTTTCTCTCCGTCTGGATCAGTTCTACTTGAGCTCCACTTTGATTAAGCGAGTGGAGAATTTCTCCAAAATTTAGAGAAACATGTTCTTCTTTCTTCACTGTATCGAAGAATCCTTTAATCGTACGTTGCTGGTTCTCTGACAAGATCTCAAGTGCTTTCCGCTTTGTCACTTGCAATTCGTTCGCTTTCTTGGCTAATGACTCCTTTTCACGCTGAAACGACTGCATCCGAGCTTGAAATTTCGCTTCGGAAGCTTGAAATTCCCGACGTCGTCGTTCTTGGACATCCTGCACAATCTTTTCCACAGATACTAACGTTTTCTTGTGCTTTTCTTGCTTTAGCTCTTGCCCAGAGACGACGTGGGCGATGTAGTCGAGATCCGCTTTCCCTTTAGCCAACTCGTCCTCAAGTAGCGAAGTCCGTTCGTGAACTAGTTGCCGTATGCGACGAGCTTCCGTATCGTTGACTTCCTGCTGCTTCTCGTGGAGAACTTCCATCTCAGCTTGAAGACGCAGTTCCTGGTCTTCCAGCTCTTCCGTTTGAGCACAGAGCGAATCAAAAGCAGCTCGTTGCTGGACGAAAATCTCCAACTGCCGGTCGCGTTCTCGTTCCCACTGAAGCTGTTGATCTCGTTGGGTTTCAGCTTTCGAGGCTCGCATCTTCGCTTTTGCACGTGCCAACTGAGCTTCCAAGTCGTTTTGTTCTGCTCGGTGGCTCTCCATCTCCCGTTCGAGAGCGTCAAAGTCTTGAACCAGCTTCTGGTAGTACTGGTACGCACTGACAGGCTTACGCTTCAAGATGATGGAGTTCCGCTCATCCGACTTCATCGTCCGCGACTCCCCACGGTTCCTAATTAAAGTGGACTCAATCTTCACCGCTGACTGTACAGTCTAATGAAGCGGAATCAAGGAGAAGCAGCAGATCGTCCTCACTGGTAGTGGAGTGTTCACTATGCAGAGATTTCGTTGTGCCGTCTTCGTGGTCTGCCTGATACCCGTCGGAATACCCTGGTGGTCGTTCTAGAACGCGAAGTAAAAGGGTTTCAATGCTGCTGGAGCTGCTATCTGTCTCTGTAGTGTTTGATGTTTGGGGAAAGGTCTTTATCGATTGCGGATACCAGAATCTCTCGGTGCTCCTGGACCTTTCAAGACCTGCCCGAAGTTCGTCCAACTGTGACGATAACAACTTCATTCCAGCTAAAGCGTCTGGTATTTCAACTGCCGCTAAACTGTGCCGAGGCAATGGAGAGGAGCGAGGAGATGAATCTCGTGCTCGAGCCTGCCACAAAACCGGCAGGTAGATTTGATCTTTCAGTGTCTGTTTTTCTCGGGATTTCGCCCGTCTAGACGACTGTTCTCCCGCAGTTTTGTTGTAGATCCGTGATGTCAATCTCCCCATTGCCTTAACGTGTTGACGCTCACAAATGGCCATTTCTCGGTCAAATTTCTTAGCCTTTTCGGTTGGAAACGCAGACGTCAATACTGCTGCAGCCACAGCTTTTCGTGAAATTGTCGGAACGTGTGTGTCACGAGGTAAAAGGGTTGCAAAAGGTGTAGCTGCGGACGCCCAATTGTTGGACTCAACTGCTGCAGTTGTCGGGCGTTGCACCATTGCAGAGGTTCGCTGGTGCGCAGAAACGTTCGAGACTAAAGCGCTATCATCTTTGGTCGGTTGTCCGGACAACAACCGCCACCGACGACAGCTGAAGGTTCCGCGCGAAGCTGAGGATTTCGGTCTCGAAGCAGCCCACGGTACTTCTCCACCCCGCACTTCCGCCTCTTTTGCTCCAAAGCTGGAGGAAACGTCGTTGGCCCTCATTCCTGCAACGCAGGACAAGTCGACTAAATGTCCTAGAGGCTTTCGATCAAGCACTTGTATTTATAGTGCATCCATGCACGCTGAGTGATCGACCTTTAAAAGTCAGACTTGCTCTAAGAACGCCTTAAAATGATGCGTGAAGCTTTGCCTCACGGTCGTTCTGAATGACTCCTTCATTCCGGTAGACGGCGTCCAAGTTGCGGTAAGCGAGGAAGCTTCCCGATCTCGACGCAGTTCTGTGGGTTCTGAATGATGCAACGTAGTGCACCACCAAGGAATCAAGTGAACCAAGTGCCGGGCGCGTCGTCAGACAGAGAGCATTTTCACTCGCACGCCAATATAAAGTTGAAGAAGTTTTCTCATGTTAACACAAAGAGAGACCTGGCGTTGCACGGGAGGAGTCCGAACTCTACTTGATCTCACGCGTGGTGCACGTGCACGTACAGTACCACGCGATCTGTGCTCCTACACCAAGCAGCGCTGCATACTTTGGCCGAGTGAAACCTGTCGAGACTCCCATCCCGACCGCTGCAGACGTTTGCTCAGGTTGAACATCTGATTGTTTCTGAAGTTGCGCTGGTCTCTGATCTCTTACCAACGGGATCAGAAAACGGAAGGCCAACACCAGCAACCCACACAGCACCACGAACCGAGCGAGTCAAGTGAACATTCACTCGTTTCTGCTGACAGCGCAGTCGTGTCCAGTGCCCAAGCAGCGGTAAGAGCGCGTGCAGGTATCTGCCAAGTTCAACTTGGCTCGCCGATACACGGCCTACAACGCCTCGACTCGAGGTCCTGCAGTGTATGATGCTGTTTGTGTGCCCCAGTGAGACCGGCAGTGCCAGATAAGCAGCCCTCACTTTCCAATTGACCAAGCCGACCCCAAGTCAACCAAGTCAAGTCAAGTGAAAATGGCCGACTACACGGAAGCCTCCACCCCCAAGGCCGAGGGCGTGACCGCCTTCGACGAGGCCAACAAGGCCGCCGCGCGTCTCATCAAGCCCAAGACGATCCTGTACACGAGTGCTCTGCTGTCGTGGCTGCAGCCGTTCCAGAGCGGTTGGTCCACCTCGCAGATGAACCTGTCGCAGTACAACGACACGGATGAGTGCAATGCTCGTCCCGTGGCGGAGGACACGTGCCTCATGTTCCCTGGCCACTCGAAGCTGGAGTGGACGTTCGCCGTGAACGCCTGGATCTTCGGCGCCATGGTGGGTTCGCTGTGCTGCGGCTACTTCAGTGACAAGTACGGCCGTAAGAAGGCTCTGATGGGCAACTGTATCTTCATGATCGTCGGTGGTGTGGTGCAGGCGTCGGTGTCGAACATTTGGATCTTTGCTCTGGGCCGTCTTATCGCTGGTATCTCGTCCGGTACGGCCACGGCCACGATCGGTGGCTACATCAACGAGCTGTCGCCCCCGCACATGCGTAACACTCTGGGCCTGGGCCTTCAGATCTTCACGACGATCGGTATTTTGGTGCCGGCCATCGCGTTCTTCTTCGCCAACACGAGCTCTGGCTGGCGTTACCTGGCTGCGTTCCCCGTGGTGCTGGCCGCGATCTACCTGCTTCTGGCGCCGACCATGTGCGTGGAGAGCCCTGCGTGGCTGCTGACCCAGGGCCGCAAGGACGAGGCCAAGGAGGTGATCGCTCGTCTGTACGGCGAGGAGCACGTGCAGACGGCTCTGTCGTGGCTGGAGGTGAGCAAGAAGGCTGAGAACGCCGAGGAGGGCCTGGCCGCTCCCAAGAAGGAGTCGATGTTCGCGCCTCGTTACCGCATGCAGCTTCTGGGCGGTATCTTGCTGTCGTGCGCTCAGCAGCTTTCGGGTATCAACGCCGTGTTCTACTACTCCGGTAACATCTTCTCGGACGCCGGTATCTCGGACTCGCGCGTGGGTACGCTCATCATCGACTTCATCAACATCTGGCCCGCTTTCTTCACGGGTGTGCTGGCCAACCGCTTCGGTGCTCGCAACATGATCCTGTGGGGTCTGGCCGGTATGGTGGTCATGTCCCTGGGTATGACGGTGGCGTTCATCGTGGACGTGTCTGCTCTGTCGATTGTGTTCACCGCCCTGTACGTGATCGTGTTCGGCGTGACGCTGGGCCCGCTCGTGTGGGTGATGACGGCCGACATCTTCCCGGACTCGATCCGTGCCAGCGCGTCGTCGCTGTGCATCGGCATCAACTGGCTGTGCAACCTCATCGTGGGTGTGTCGTACCCGTACGTGTCGGACGCTCTGGACGACTACGCGTACATGCCGTTCGTGGTGCTTCTTGCTCTGTTCTACCTGCTGGCCCTGAAGCTGGTGCCGGAGACGTCGGGCAAGTCGGCCGAGGAGATCCAGGCCGAGTACGACTCGCGTCGCGAGCAGTAATTGATTAGGATTTTGAGATAACTCTGTGGATGTCCAAGGTAGTCACTCTACAGCGGTTATATTGCTTGTTCCGAATAAATTGTTTTATCCTTGATAACTTCTTTTTTTTCTAATTCGTCAGCAACGTTTTTATGTTCTAACAGCATAGTTCTCCAAACTAGCCCTGTAAACAGAATAAGAACGAATTTTTATTCGTACACAGAACAGAATTGTTCTTCAGTTTTTAGTCAATGCTGTAGTATTTCTTGAGTATCTTACCGGTTACCGCTGGGCCCATTCCTAGCACAACTTGCTGCACAAGCTTATTGTGCTCAATCTCGTTGTACAACTTGTGCAGCAAGTTGTGCTAGGAATGCTGTAGTATTTCTTGAGTATCTTACCGGTTACCGCTGGGCCCATTCCTAGCACAACTTGCTGCACAAGCTTATTGTGCTCAATCTCGTTGTACAACTTGTGCAGCAAGTTGTGCTAGGAATGCTGTAGTATTTCTTGAGTATCTTACCGGTTACCGCTGGGCCCATTCCTAGCACAACTTGCTGCACAAGCTTATTGTGCTCAATCTCGTTGTACAACTTGTGCAGCAAGCTTATTGTGCTCAATCTCGTTGTACAACTTGTGCAGCAAGTTGTGCTAGGAATGGGCCCAGCGGTAACCGGTAAGATACTCAAGAAATACTACAGCATTGACTAAAAACTGAAGAACAATTCTGTTCTGTGTACGAATAAAAATTCGTTCTTATTCTGTTTACAGGGCTAGTTTGGAGAACTATGCTGTTAGAACATAAAAACGTTGCTGACGAATTAGAAAAAAAAGAAGTTATCAAGGATAAAACAATTTATTCGGAACAAGCAATATAACCGCTGTAGAGTGACTACCTTGGACATCCACAGAGTTATCTCAAAATCCTAATCAATTACTGCTCGCGACGCGAGTCGTACTCGGCCTGGATCTCCTCGGCCGACTTGCCCGACGTCTCCGGCACCAGCTTCAGGGCCAGCAGGTAGAACAGAGCAAGAAGCACCACGAACGGCATGTACGCGTAGTCGTCCAGAGCGTCCGACACGTACGGGTACGACACACCCACGATGAGGTTGCACAGCCAGTTGATGCCGATGCACAGCGACGACGCGCTGGCACGGATCGAGTCCGGGAAGATGTCGGCCGTCATCACCCACACGAGCGGGCCCAGCGTCACGCCGAACACGATCACGTACAGGGCGGTGAACACAATCGACAGAGCAGACACGTCCACGATGAACGCCACCGTCATACCCAGGGACATGACCACCATACCGGCCAGACCCCACAGGATCATGTTGCGAGCACCGAAGCGGTTGGCCAGCACACCCGTGAAGAAAGCGGGCCAGATGTTGATGAAGTCGATGATGAGCGTACCCACGCGCGAGTCCGAGATACCGGCGTCCGAGAAGATGTTACCGGAGTAGTAGAACACGGCGTTGATACCCGAAAGCTGCTGAGCGCACGACAGCAAGATACCGCCCAGAAGCTGCATGCGGTAACGAGGCGCGAACATCGACTCCTTCTTGGGAGCGGCCAGGCCCTCCTCGGCGTTCTCAGCCTTCTTGCTCACCTCCAGCCACGACAGAGCCGTCTGCACGTGCTCCTCGCCGTACAGACGAGCGATCACCTCCTTGGCCTCGTCCTTGCGGCCCTGGGTCAGCAGCCACGCAGGGCTCTCCACGCACATGGTCGGCGCCAGAAGCAGGTAGATCGCGGCCAGCACCACAGGGAACGCAGCCAGGTAACGCCAGCCAGAGCTCGTGTTGGCGAAGAAGAACGCGATGGCCGGCACCAAAATACCGATCGTCGTGAAGATCTGAAGGCCCAGGCCCAGAGTGTTACGCATGTGCGGGGGCGACAGCTCGTTGATGTAGCCACCGATCGTGGCCGTGGCCGTACCGGACGAGATACCAGCGATAAGACGGCCCAGAGCAAAGATCCAAATGTTCGACACGGACGCCTGCACCACACCACCGACGATCATGAAGATACAGTTGCCCATCAGAGCCTTCTTACGGCCGTACTTGTCACTGAAGTAGCCGCAGCACAGCGAACCCACCATGGCGCCGAAGATCCAGGCGTTCACGGCGAACGTCCACTCCAGCTTCGAGTGGCCAGGGAACATGAGGCACGTGTCCTCCGCCACGGGACGAGCATTGCACTCATCCGTGTCGTTGTACTGCGACAGGTTCATCTGCGAGGTGGACCAACCGCTCTGGAACGGCTGCAGCCACGACAGCAGAGCACTCGTGTACAGGATCGTCTTGGGCTTGATGAGACGCGCGGCGGCCTTGTTGGCCTCGTCGAAGGCGGTCACGCCCTCGGCTTTGGGGGTGGAGGCTTCCGTGTAGTCGGCCATTTTCACTTGACTTGACTTGGTTGACTTGGGGTCGGCTTGGTCAATTGGAAAGTGAGGGCTGCTTACCTGGCACTGCCGGTCTCACTGGGGCACACAAACAGCATCATACACCGCAGGACCTCGAGTCGAGGCGTTGTAGGCCGTGTATCGGCGAGCCAAGTTGAACTTGGCAGATACCTGCACGCGCTCTTACCGCTGCTTGGGCACTGGACACGACTGCGCTGTCAGCAGAAACGAGTGAATGTTCACTTGACTCGCTCGGTTCGTGGTGCTGTGTGGGTTGCTGGTGTTGGCCTGCCGTTTTCTGATCCCGTTGGTAAGAGATCAGAGACCAGCGCAACTTCAGAAACAATCAGATGTTCAACCTGAGCAAAAGTCTGCAGCGGTCGGGATGGGAGTCTCGACAGGTTTCACTCGGCCAAAGTATGCAGCGCTGCTTGGTGTAGGAGCACAGATCGCGTGGTACTGTACGTGCACGTGCACCACGCGTGAGATCAAGTAGAGTTCGGACTCCTCCCGTGCAACGCCAGGTCTCTCTTTGTGTTAACATGAGAAAACTTCTTCAACTTTATATTGGCGTGCGAGTGAAAATGCTCTCTGTCTGACGACGCGCCCGGCACTTGGTTCACTTGATTCCTTGGTGGTGCACTACGTTGCATCATTCAGAACCCACAGAACTGCGTCGAGATCGGGAAGCTTCCTCGCTTACCGCAACTTGGACGCCGTCTACCGGAATGAAGGAGTCATTCAGAACGACCGTGAGGCAAAGCTTCACGCATCATTTTAAGGCGTTCTTAGAGTAAGTCGGACTTTTAAAGGCCGATCACTCAGCGTGCATGGATGCACTATAAATACAAGTGCTTGACCGAAAGCCTCTAGGACATTTAGTCGACTGTCCTGCGTTGCAGGAATGAGGGCCAACGACGTTTCCTCCAGCTTTGGAGCAAAAGAGGCGGAAGTGCGGGGTGGAGAAGTACCGTGGGCTGCTTCGAGACCGAAATCCTCAGCTTCGCGCGGGACCTTCAGCTGTCGTCGGTGGCGGTTGTTGTCCGGACAACCGACCAAAGATGACAGCGCGTTGGTCTCTAACGTTTCTGCGCACCAGCGAACCTCTGCAATGGTGCAACGCCCGACAACTGCAGCAGTTGAGTCCAACAATTGGGCCGCCCATTTGCAGGTATTTTGTCTCGAGGCATAAACAAGGTCCGACAATACGGTAGCTGCACCAACGAAGCTTTGCGACGATGCGATTGTGAGTCCAAAAATGTGTTCATGTTCCGTGTTTCAAAAAAATTTAAATACGACAAGCGTAGTTTTCAGTTCCTCATCCACCGTCGATCCGATCTACCATGGTGTCTAGGTAATACCCCACGGATAGTCGACATAGCGGACCGAAGAACTTTTCGCGAAGAAAAGATGAGATCCAAAAAATAAAAGTACGCTGCGGTGCTGTTGTCTCCAAATTCCAAATCCTTGCTGGATCCAAGCCAGAAAAAGAGAGCTCCGCAGGCGTTCCATTGCGCCCATGCCATTCCCTCCTCTCGAAGCGATTGAAAGCGAGCAATATCAAATCCACAATCTTCACCACGCAGACGAACGCATCAACAAACGAGACTACTTAGTACAATTCTAGCGAATGGGTCCGCCTAGAATTCGTAGCTCTCGCCATCAGCTGAAGATACACGTCTCGGGCGAAGACCTTCACCGGCCGTCGGGTCATCGTATGATTTTGTCGTTGTCAACGAGTCGGAAGCGCGAAAAGATTTGTCATCGAACTCGTACGTAGACTGCGTGTTGCTGAGGTCGTTGTCTGGCTTCGTCGCATCGTCATGTAGTGCAGAGTCAACCAAGTGAGACCCGTAGCTGGTGCCGGTCCCCTCCGTGCCGTAGCTGTTTCCGGTTTCGTCCGTGCCGTAGCTCGAACCTGTCAATCCGGTGCCATAGCTACTACCGGTAGCATCGGTACCGTAGCTCGAGCCACCGAGGCCGGAGTCAAAACTCGAACCCTCCAGTCCACTACTGAAGCTGCTTCCGTCGTCATAGTCACTGTGGCTATTTGGCTTCGTGAAGTCTCCACTGACACTGGTCTCAAACTCGGACGCCCCGATATCACTTACGATATCAGCGGTACTGACAATATCGCTACTGCTGTCGAACTTGTTGCCATCGATATCAACCGAGCTGACAGTGCTGGCATAGTCGGTACTAGCAGTCGAAGTGTCGAAATCGGCCGAACTGTCGTTTAGAACAAACTCCGTGTTGTCGCTCGAATTCGTGTTGGCCAGTCCATTGCTGTTAGCCAGGTCATTCTTGGCCCCCTGGTTCTTCGCGTAACCAGACAACGTCAACGTCTCATCCAGTGGCTCGAACGTAATTGGCTTGGCAGAGCGAACAGAAGGTTCATCTTGAGTAAAGTCCACTGTACCAATGGAGGACACAGAGCTCGGACGTGCATCCCCGTTCTCACTACCTTCGTCGTCAGGCATGGCTGTGAGCATCGCATCCAGCGTATCGCCACGCATACGGGGAGGTGGCTGCTCGTACATGTTGTAGTCGTCGGTCTCGCCCATGCTTGACAAGTCTGACTCGCGGCCGTAACCACTAAGCAGCGGGTTGAACGGAGGCTGGTTGTATCCACCCTCGTTTTTGTAGTCAAAGGACGTTCCCATGGACGTCTCGCTCTCGAAAGAAGGTCCTTGCACTCCGATGCCAAACGTTTCAAGATCAGGAGTGCGTCCGTACTCGAGGTTGGGGTCTTCTTCGACAATCCTCGACTCACCATCATCATACATAGAGTCATCGGGGTACATGGACTGCGAACGGTTAAACGGGTCTCTGGCTGAGCGCCCGGAAGCGCCGAAGTTGTTGCCTGATCGTTGCATGGGCGTGTCGTAGTTGTTGTAAATGTCCGCAGGACCACGGCTCGAGTGAAGAGAACCCGACGAGGACACGGTCTTGTTCTGACGGCTGAGACGGTCGTTGAAAGCAAGGGCGCTGGCGTTCAGCCCAGGCCCACGAGATCCACGAGAACGATCTCCCGCACTGTAGTTTTCCTTCCATCCTGATCCGTGAGATGTCAGGCGCGCTTCAGGCTCAGCGTTCCAGTCCAAATGGGACTTAGACTTCGAGGCTACGTACGAAGCTGGTAGACCGAATCCACTATTCCTGAAGTGATCAGTGTCCTGTCCGGGTCGACGTTTACGGCGCCAAAAGACCACCGAGAGAATGACAGCCACTACGACGGCAACTCCACCGATGACCATCCCGACTGTCGCACCAGTCGAAAGACCTGAGTCATCAGATGAAGCTGTGCTGGCTGTACTCTCCTCCACGTTGGTTGTGATAAACGTAATGAAGTGGTAGCTCTCCTTGAGATAATCCGTAGGTGGGAGAATAACGTGCGCGAACACGTTTCGCTCGCCGGCGCTGCTATACACGATCTTCTGACGGAAGCTGGCGGTGCCTGAGCTGGTGAAGTTGGACGTCTCCTGATCCGCAATTTTACGGTTTGATCCTGTCCGGAAAATATCGCACACGGTCGAGCGCGAGCACGTGTGGATGTTGGCGTGGCCAATCTGCATGGGGAGACCCGTCGTAGGGTCAGGTACGGTAGTCTGCAGCTCCGTGAGGTTAAAAGTATTGTCGTTCAGGTTGAGCGTGGCTGTGAAGGCGTATTCCACCTCGTCGCCTGCCACAATTGTTCCGGTAGTGGCCTGTTGTAGTGAGACTGTAAGCGGACAGTCTGAGCCTGTGCCTTCCTCCAGAACGTAGGCAAAGTCGAAGTTGGACACCTGCATGCCCTGGTCCATCCAGTAGCAGTACGTCGTGGTGCCATCGTACTTGTAATCTGTAGCAGTAAAAAATGACAAATAAAAAATAAAAAATAGTCCCATTAAAGTAGAATGGACAACTGCGGACGAACCGTAAAGAGAAGGAGCCGTATTAGCAGAGACCAACGCGGTCGAAGCAAGCAGGAGACCCGCGACCTGCCGCAGACTGCCGCGCCGGACCTTCATGAGCGGCTACAGAGTGGAGGAGCGAGCAATGAGCGGGAGGCGGAATGAGGCCAATCGGTGTGCTGGCTTCTTGCCCCATCTGGTCCCGCTACGTTCGACGATGGCGCATTCCGTACACAGGGTTAGGAGTATTTAAATAGAGTGATTGGCTGTTGCGGTGTGCCACTGTAAGCATAGTGTCGCTTAGGTAATGGATCGGCACCTCGTTCCGGGACGCTTTGGAGACTTGTGGGCAAATGCTGAAGCAAAGGAAAGACGGGTAAAGTGGTTCAATAACGGTAGTTACCACGGAGAAAAGTGTAAGAGGTGAGCTGAGCAGCAGAAGTAGGATTGTAACATCCCTGAGGACGAGTAATATCAATAGAATTATGATTTACTTAATCAGGTAGGTCGGTGGATGTTTTCTGGACTGAAGGTCTCCCTTTCTATTTTATAGTGACAGGTCAGACATACTGTAGCGAGTATCACCTTCCATTTTTAAAGGTATATAGATTTATAGATGTTTGAAACTGTTTAAAGAGAATTCAAAAGCATTATGTATAACAATAAATTAGATTTCACAAAATGCAAGTAATGTTACTGGTCACCTTTCCAGAAAACATAAGAAAAACCTATGGGCTCCCTCGCGCCGACCATCAACAACAACTTTGGGCGGATAGCTTCAACTCCATTGACAAACGCTTTGTATCTGCCTTGCATCCTGCTCTACATGTACCTGTATACATGCCTGACCTCTGGATATTATCAATATAATAATAGAATCGTTGCTTGGGTATCGCTTTCTGATGCAAACGCGTGAAGTAGATTAATAAAATGAAGTATTTGTAGTAAAAAAAAAGGAAACGACATTCATTCATTCTATAAACCGCAATGAGAATCCACGTACCAAAGTCTCACCTGCTGCAGTGGTTTGCTCGCCTGGAGGAGGGGTGGAACGCAATCCAAGTAGGGCGTCAAGGTTCGTACTCCGTCGAACGTCTCGAGAGCTTTGAGTACTACTGCAAGACCACTTCACGGGCTCGAGTTGTTTCCGTTTGTGTGCTAACACCGATACCTGCACTAATAACGATCGTATTTCTCGAATGCTTGCCGTTGGAATCCCCGTCGGATGGTTGGGCTGCAAACTGGGTCTTCTGGATTCGCCTCACCTTGATGTCATTCGTTATGGTCTTCGCTGGGACGTCTCAAATGGTTACCCTCGTTCCTGATATTAACCCCACATTTATTCGGAGACAGTTTGTGGCTTGGGGTGCCACAATCTTATACGTTGGAGGGTTTCTACTTGTGGCGTATTTCCTTTCTGTTTTTCCGATACCGTTGCTATCATACGTCGGAGGATTCTTCATGGCAATTTATTACCCGGTGGTGATGGTACTTGTGTTTGGAAAACAAACGTTTTCTCCTACTGCCCCCTACCATCACAATCTACAGCAATACATTAGGTACTTTCACGTGTTCGTGACGCTGTCAAACGTTTACCCACTCTACAAAGTGCTGTACGGGTTTGTACCGATAGCATATCGAGGCATTGTCGTTTTCGTGTTACCGATCTGGAGGTTTGGTGCAAAACGCTTTGTGGTAAGAGCTATTCGTCCGCTGGAAGATTTTATGCCGGCTATCGTTGCGATGGCAGTCGATTTTTTCAGCACACTCTTTGCGTCCGTGTGCTTATCGACCGCAGGATCAGCCTATCTATCGGTTTTGTTTATCGGGGCCGATATCGGTCAATCTTTGCTCGAAGTACGAGAAGTTCGCGCTAACGCGAGTGTCGTATTCGAGTTATTAAAAGATCGACATGCATCTTCCGAGCGCTTTCAGGGGACATTGTCTAGGCGTAGAAGTTTTACCAGCAACCCGAAAGCTTCCAATTTTATCGCGTTAGTCCTTGCAGTAACTCGCGATCCAACTGTGTTTCACGTCACCTCTTTGGAAAATGTACGACTACGAGCTTGCTTTCCCCATCCAATGTCAAGCGAGCAAGAAGCAGCACTCCGGGTACTTGGTAAAACACATATCTATGGCAAATCGGAAACTTCATCTCGTTCGCAAGCGCCTAATCAGCAGTGGGTCCAGCGCATTCGTGTCAATAGGGCTACCATCGCACCTACTACTAGCAGTATCACTGCTACTGGTGGAATTACTGCTAACAGTGAAGAGGCTACTGGTGGAATTACTGCTAACAGTGAAGAAGCTTGTGCCCTGTTTTCACCGGTTGAAATGTCCAACGCGATTCTCAAACACAATGCAGCATCAGGAAAGAGATCAACAGTACTGGTTCAGCAAAGTTTGTCGCTGCTTTTTCATTGCGAATATCTGGTGTTAGTCGAATACGTGGAGTGTATCGTGCCGCTTATATACTTGATTTTCAAAGTGGCCTTGGAAAATCTACCAAACGTAGTATTTTACCCTGGTGGGGCTGGCAACTTCACACTGGGAGCTGCGCTGAGCATATTTGTGTTTGCTCTGTTGGAGATTGCGTCTCTGATTTTCCTCAACATTTTTATTGAGAGAAAGTTTAACTACTCGCCATTATATCAACTCGCGTTCGTGTTGGAGACGCAGATCTATCTGGTACAGGCGAAGCTGTTTCTCAACACTGTATTTTTGCTACAGTATGAACTCGAGCATTTCGGTACATATACAAAACCAGCTCCATTGTTGTATGCTCATTCTAACATCTACTACACTGTATCTTTTCTACAGGCAACGACTTCACTTTCCGATTCAAGTGGCTTCACGATTCATAAGTTATGATTCGTGAAGTATGCTTCATAAGTTATGAATCATAACTAAGGTACCATGTACGTATCATGCAGAACAAATTCTCAAAAACAGTTATCATTTCAATTTTTTTTAACCAATCACAGTACATGTAGTAGGAATCAAACATACGTTGGTAGAGCCATTCCCGAATTTGATGCCGTCACAGTGGAGCTGGGACCGATGGCGTCGCCTCGCCAGCGTGCTGGCCGGTCTGTTACTGATGGGGAGTGTGGGTTCCAACCATTCGATCTCTGTATGGAACTCGCAGCTTCGGGCGTTGTTGGGTTTCTCCGAGGCAGGAATCTCCTTCGTCTGTTCAATGGCGTCCTTCGGTGCTTACTTCTCCGTTAGTCCTGGTTACGTGTTCGATCGCATCGGCCCCCACCGTAGCGTTCTACTCGGTGGTATCTTGCTCACCGGCATTTACATTGGGTTATACGCTGGATTGGTGTCGTTCCCCGAAGCAATGACTCCACTTAGTGTAGGTATCGCCTTCATGATTCTGGGGCAGGCCACCAACTTCGGCGTGTTCGCAGCTCTGGGACCCAACGAAGATCTATTTGGACCAGAGAATCGCGGCAAGGTTATGGCACTGGAGTTTGCAGCTTTTAGCGCGGGAGGTGCGCTTTTTGCCGAGATTTACAAACATTTTTTCGATGGACAAGTGCCGCTTTACTTCCGGTTCATGGGATTCCTGATGCTGGTTGTGTTTCTGCTGGCATGGATAACGCTGTATCGCCCAGGCACAGTAGATGCGATGCACACTGTTGCAACTGCTCCTCCGATCCATGCACTAGACGAATTCATGCCTCCTTCTGCTTTTGACCTCGAGGAATCATCCAAGCTAATCTCCACAGCCCAACCTGACATCACCGGCCGCGATATCCTGACTGATTCTCGTTTTTGGCTGCTATTCGCCACGGTCTTTATATTGGTGGGGTCGTCACTGTTTGTTATGGCGAACATTGCGTTCATTGTCGAGTCGTTGGGTGGCCGCATGGAGCATATTTCGACAATGGTTGCACTCTTCTCGGTGGGTAACTGCTGCGGTCGCGTAGTGGCTGGTGTTGTGTCCGACAGTGTACTGCATCGTTTCCCCCGTATCTACTTTGTGAGCTTGGCTTCCATTCTCGTAGGTGCGATCCACACGCTCTTCCTGGTGATCCCTCGAGCCTACCTGGTCATTCCTATCACACTGGCTGGCGTTGCCGACGGCGTCATGTTCGCTGCGTTCCCAGTCTTGACGCGCGAGACATTCGGTGCACGTCATTTTGGAAAGAACTTCGGTCTTATGAGTGTCGCCAACGCATTGGGATTCCCACTGTTCTACAGCCCAGTGGGGTCATTCGTGTACAGTTTGTCGGCTAAACCTGTGGGTGGCGTTCAAAAGTGCCTGGGAGACGAGTGTTTCCGACCCGTGTTCCTGTTAGTCATTGTCCTGAGTATGGTGTCGTTAGCAGCGAGTCTCAAATTCGCGGCACGCCAACACTACGTCCGCTTATCGTAATTCATGATACTTTCCCGTTTGACAAAATAATACATTATGTAGCCATCTGCACAGCCTCTGCCACTGATCATTATCCCAATCCCGTGATGAGAGACGCGATGAGCTCGTCGTCGCTCCGCCGGTCATGCAGCCTGCTTGCCGGTGTGCTGCTCATGCTCGGGGTGGGATCCACCTACGCGCTTTCGGCATGGAACGCGCAGCTGAAGACGCTGCTGCACTTCACCCAGACTGGGATCTCCACGGTCTCCGCTATGACCATGTTGGGCACGTACATGTCTTACATTCCAGGAGTCATTTTTGACCGACTGGGGCCGTACACGAGCGTGTTGCTAAGCGGGAGCTCCATGCTGGTCGTCCACCTCGCAATGTTCACGGCGCTGCAGTTTGCACCTGGCAGTGTCAGTCCACTGGGTATCGGCTGTGCTATGATGTTCTTCGGACTGCTCAGCTCCTTTTGTGTCTTCTGCTCCATCGTGCCCAACGAGTCCCTGTTCGGACACGCCAACCGTGGGAAGGTTATGGCAACTCTCACTTCGGCCTACAGTTGCGGCGGAGCTTTCTTCGCCTTTGTTTTCCATGAAGGGTTCCACAGCAGCGATGTGCCCGGCTACTTTCTGTTCGTGGGGAACTACCTACTCGCTGCTTGTGTGTTTGGCTGGTGCGTGTTCGCCCGTCCTGGCCGTGAAGAAGAAGACAAAGAGAAGGAAAGGAGATCTGACAGCATCGACTTTGGTCTGGATCGCACACGCATGGAAGCAGATAGCCAAGTGAATGGGAACGGTGAAACACCCGACGATATCACCGGCGTAGCGCTGTTGATGGATATGCGCTTTTGGATGCTCTTCATCCCCGTGATGATCACCGTTGGCGCTGGACTACTGGTCATGTCCAATGTGTCGTTTATCGTGGAGTCACTAGGTGGCCCTGTCGAGCAGGTCCCGTTCATGGTGGCACTGTTTTCAATCGTAAATACGCTCGGCCGCCTTCTAACGGGCGCTGTTTCGGATCTCCTCGTCTCGAGATACCCACGCGCGTACTTTGCAGGAATCTCGGCCTTACTGACCGCCATCACACAGATAGTGTTCCTATCCGTGCGGCCGAGCTGGCTCGTGCTGCCCGTGGCAATGGCCGGGTTCTCGGAAGGAGTCATGTTCGGCACGTTCCCTGTTATTATCCGGGAGGAGTTCGGTCTGCAGCATTTTGGCAAGAACTTTGGTCTGCTGAGTCTCGCCAACTGTATCGGATACCCGCTCTTCTTCAGCCCAATTGCGTCGTATGTGTATCATCGCTCGACAGCTACGCGCACTGTCGACGGAGTTGAAAAGTGCTTTGGCTCGCAATGCTTCTCCCCCGTGTTCGTATTGGCTATTGCTCTCTCCGCTGTGGCATTGATATGTAGCTTACACCTCGCCCGACTACAGCAGCGACGTATATTCTACAGCTATCAACAGATCCGGCCGTAGGTGGTTGATGTGCATTGGTGTCCATCCAAACCTCCAGCCGAAAACTGTATCGTCCGGCATCTGAAGATTCCTTCTGGCTTCAACTTGTGGTGTACTGTACACAAATAACGAAGACCACCGAACAAGCCGCAGCATAAATGGCGCCAAGCAGGTCTACGATTCTGCGCATGTTTGCCTCCATAGGTCAATCGTCACAGCGTTTGCTTGTTTTCCCGAACCTGCTTGGAAGCGCAAGTCACGTAAGCATCGTCCTCGCACGCTCCGCGAGTGTCTCCCAGAATAAATACATCTCTACACTTCTCATTGGTTAAAATCCTTGATCTTGAAACTGTAATGGGCGGTTGGAAAAGCTCAGTTAGTTCTGAATCTACCGCACAAGTCGCAGGTCCATTTAAAGAGACTGTAGCCATGAGCACCGACGTACTGACGCAGCGCAAGTGCTCGACATCCACAGCCACCTCCGCCGCTACGACTGTGGCGCAGGCCTGTCGCCAGGCCGTGACGGAGCTCGAGAACTGGTCGCTCTGGGCCTACAGAGACGCCACGGGCGAGGAGTGGGATGCGCAGCCGGCGTGTTTCATCACTGACTACCTGCTGGCTGTCCAGTGCTTCGCCTTCGCCGTGTACATCGGCCTCTTCGCCGCCTCGGACAAGGGAGATCTGTCCTGGTATCTCATGTACTTCATGGCGCTGGGCATCTCGGCGGCCCTGGGTGGTCTCCTGCACCACGTCGCCTTCGAGGCCATGCGCGACATTGCGCACAAGCAGGAGAAGCATCTAGTCAAGACTGCGCGCGTCTTCGGTGTCAACCTCAGTCGTGCTAATGTGGACAAGATGATTGAGGTTCTGTGGCGCGTGGTGCTGGCCTGCTCCATCCTTACCAACTTCGCGCTGCTGTCGCTGGCTGCCAGTCGCCACCTGCCTGAAACTTGGGCCTACTCCATTATCGCTCTAGCTGCTGTGCTGTACGTGGCGCTGGCCGTCTGGGCCAGTGTGAGCATGCACGCGGTGTTCCTCTTTGCTGGCTTCATCCCCGTGATGGTCTTCGGCCCCATCGCCTGCTTCATGACGTGGAACTGGGAGTGGAGCCATTCGAGCAACGAGCTGCTCGTGTACGGCATCAAGCTTGTGGGTGGCCTCATCCAGGGTCTCGTATGGGCTCCTAGCAAGACCAAGTTCAACCACAACGCACTCTCGCACGTGTTCCTCAGCATGGCGGCAACGCTTATGCTGGTACACTTCAAGTTCTGAGGTTGACCGGTCTGTGCGTCGTGCCAAACTGGTTTTATATAGGCACTCGCACTGGAAGCTCTTGGCTCGAGCAAGTATTATGATAGGAAGGACAGAGAAGCTGACTTGGAGCACAGGAAAATCTTCATGAAGCTAAGTGGTTTATTCACGTGGTCAAATGGAACGAGTTTTTGATGGTTGTGGATCAAAGTATCTTGGTGTTGTTCGCAGTCTTTAGTAACGGATTTGGTGTGGAGTTTGAGCCTATTTATGAGTTGATCGGGATTGAAAATACAAAACGAGCCTCGCAGCACAGACGGCATGTTGCTGTTTGGTGGGAATCTCTCGGGTGGGAAGAAGGCACAAGTAGCTAAGGCTACCACTTCGAATACTTCAAGTGGTCATATATCCAGCGGACAGACTGAAGCTTTAACACCGCACTCGGATACATTGCATCGACTGACGAACCATGAACTCCGGCTTCTGGAAGAGTTAGAACGCACACGCTCCAAGTTGCAGGCCGAGTGGCGACTCCGAGTGGCCAGTCTGCAACGGCACCACCATGATGCGCTATTGGACAATGTACGACAAGGAACCGTTCCAAGCGTCGAAGATCTGGAGCAGCGTTTCCTTGCAATGAATAGAGCTCGATTGAAGTCTCCGCTACAAAATGAGCTGCACCATGCCATGCGGTCCAAGACGTTGGAGTTGTCCCCAAACCAGCGTTCGAAGTCGTTTCTCCAGCACAAGAAGGCTCAAGCTGCACGTGGTCCAGGCAAAGCTACATCTCCAGGTGTTCGAACAGGGCTAGATATGCTGCCAGTGTTGACAACAACGGGAGAAACTCCGTTCGAAGTGGGGTTGGAGTCTCAATTTGGCACAGGACAGCATCAGCAGCAGTATGTCCTTCCTGTTTTCAGATTACCTTCCGTCAATACAGTAACCACAGCCAGCGCAATGGCAGCTAAAGAGGTACAGATGATCAAGGAGGACGTAGGTCGGAAGCAAGCAAGCGAAACGCTGGGGCTGTCGGTGGAGGAAATTGAAGCTCTCGAGGCACAACTCAACGGACAGAGTACTAGCAGTTCGTCAACTTCGCTTCCTTCACGTTCTCAGGAACCCCAACCGTCTCAAAGACTCCCTGGTTTACAACACGGCAAGACTAAGAGACATCAAACGCAGGTGGGTAGACGAAAGAACGTAAATCGTTCGATTCAAGCGAAAAGATGCGATCGGGACGAGGAGGATGGCGGTGCACTTCGCAAGGAGCTGGAGTCGGCCTTACATAGCGTTCAACACCTAACGCGGCTGGTGAAAGATGACATTTATTGGGCACAGAAGATCTGCCCCGCATCGGAGCTGCGTACGACGCTGTACTTTAAACGCTGGGGACGGGAAAAGGTGGAGAATATTTTCCGTCGTCTACTGTTCAACCTTCAGGGCGTAGCCATGGAGCGTTGGAAGCAAGCAGTCGCGCATGAGAAGCAGCAGGAGAAGCTCCAGGCTTACCTGCTCTACAAGGGAAGCAAGAAATTGGATACGTTTCTGTCGAATTGGACACAACGCAAGCTTCGTCAAGCTTGGACGAAGTGGTGGTCTGACATTGTTCACGAAAAGGCTTTGGAGCGCTCAACTCTCGAACTGCAGGCCATTCAAGTCATCCAGCGTTCGTGGCGCGCCTATCGTGGACGGATGCTTGCTTATCTCGTGAGGATGCAGAAGCTAATTGCAAAACAGACAGCAGCAGCTATCAAAATGCAGCGGATGTTCCGTGGGGGGATTGCACGCAAGTTTTTCAAGCTCAAACGCATTGATCAGCATCGTCAAACTATGGTCACACGCATCCAAGCACTAGGACGAGGATACATCGTACGGAAGCGTGTCAAACAAATGCACGAACAACGCAAAATGCACCTGGTTGCTAGTCGAGTTCAAGCGATGTATCGTGGACGCAAAGCTCGGCGTGAAGTTACACTTCGACGGAGAACCCAACATCTTACCAAGGCGGCAGTGGTCATTCAACGTAGATATCGTGGCCGTCTTGGTCGCGCTACGTTCATTCGACGACGGCTAGAACGAGCGCGTAATATGGCCGCAACGAAAATTCAGACCATGGCCCGTGGCAGACGTGCTCGTAAGATTCTTGCCAATCTGCGTGAGGAGGAGCGTATTCGACAAGCTGTTCGTCGGGCTGCAGCTATTAACATCCAAAGGGTGTATCGGGGGCATCGGTACGTAGATCGATTGCTTTCTTGGTTGATCAGAGACAAACTCATTCTCGTGTTTCGATGGCCTTTAGCGCTCGTCTATCTACAGAGCTGAAATTGCTGGCGTTGCGCGAGAGGAATCGGATGAGGGCTCAAGCTGCTACAAAGATTCAGAAAATGGCTCGAAGGAGAATAGCTATTCATCGAGTCGAGCGTCTTCGTCAGGAACGGGTAGCTCGGTTTGTGCTTCAGGCACGGACGTGGGTAGAATACTGGAACGACGAAGCAGCCAAGTGGTTTTACTACAACCAAGAGGTAGGTCCGTTATTGTTACGCAACGGGCTTGACCACATTGCTAATGACTTTATGTTGTCCAACAGACTGGCGAGGCACTGTGGGCTCCTCCTGCTACGGGATACACAAAGGCAGACGGCAAATTGGTTCTTCAGGATGGTAAGATCATCGATCCATCCGAAGATGACATAGCGAGTATTTTGGCAGCACAAAAGGTGCCGCCCACACGGAATGGATGTTCAAGTGCAGCTACTGTGGACGCCAACTCAAAGGATCAGGAAGAAGAGGATGAAGACGAAGACGAAGATGAGGACAAACTGTGTGTGGAATGCGAGGAAGAAGATGCCAGAAGACACTGCGCTCAGTGCGAGGACGTGTTTTGTGATACTTGTTACGAGAAACTGCATCATTCTGCCAAGCGTGAGAAGCACACGTGGAGAGCCATCGGCTCTCTCCGCTGTATCGAGTGCGAGAAAATGCGAGCAACAAGATGGTGCTCTATGTGTGAAGATCCATACTGCTTGGGATGTTTCACAATTATTCACTCGAAGGGGAACAAGGCAACACATCAATGGACTGACATGGCATCGTTCAAGAAGGAAGCACGTAAGAAGCAGCAAATGGCCAAGGAAGAGGAGAATGCACAGACGTACGATGATTTTGTCCAGTCAAGCGAGTACCAGTATGTCACGGAGTACGCCGAGGCGGAGGCTGCCAGGGCACTTGAAGCGCAAGCTTACGACCAATCCTACAACCAAGCGCCAACTGCAGATTATAATGGTTGGATGACTCTGGTCGACGAAACCTCTGGCCAAAGTTACTACTACAACTCGTTCACAGGCGAGTCCCAATGGGCCTAGAGCGTTAACCTTTCCACATGGAGATAACGTTGTTGCGGTGGAGTGGATAAATAAACGTTGAGAACTTGCCTGTGAGTCTCCTTTGTCATCTGTACTTCAAGTAAAACGTTATATCTCGACATCAAGAAGTATTTGGCCTCGACCAGCGTGAGCACGAGTATCCATACGCATCCGCCTCATATCGGACGAGTCAATATTACGCACGAAGAGACTGCCCGTAGACAAACGCGATTGACCTGGAGGCGTGTCGTTGGGGCCGTATACCTGTTTCCAGGCGCTACCATGTTGGCCGACACGGTTCGAACCAAAGACATCTGAAGATGTAGTCGACAGCATCGTGTAGTCCATGCTCCGGTACGAATCAATATCAATTTCGTCAGACAAGAACACGTCGTCACCTTCAGAACCGAGACTGTACTCTGTCGACACAGGCGATTCAAGCATTCCGATGGAGTAGTCGTCCGTATGTGAGCTGTGACTAAAGTCACTAGCTGCGTGACTGTCCCCAAATCCACGGCCTCGAGGTGGCGCGTAGATCCGCATAGGCGGTGCCGGTCTTGTATGTCGACTGCTGAGCGGAGCGACGCTGTACGAGCTTGTAGCAGCGCTAGCCTCAGCCCAGGAGGGCTTAAGCTCCACCTGAGAGCCTTCTTGCATTTTGCTGATACTGATATTGCCGCCTAACACAGGAACAACCGACCCACTCGAATCAACTTCTTCAAAACCGGTTCGGCTTGCATCCTCGACAGCGAACGTCGTGCGCTTCATACAAAATCGCGAGTTTTCCGGTGGATAGTTGTAGCTGTCATTTTGGTCCGAGCTAGTTCTTCCTCGTCGAAATACTGCTAGGAAGAAGACAAGACTCAAAAATATCACAGAGCCCACAGCAATTATAATGATGGAGGTTGTTGGGAAGCTGCTGTCAGAGCTGTCCTCTGTGATCGGCTGTATGGTCAAGTTGTCCTTCTCCTCCTGCTTCTCCACTGGTGTCAAGGTCACGTCACCAACACTACTACCACCGTCTCCATCTGAGCCTAGACGCCGAAACGCACTTTGCTCGTAGTTTTCTCCTGCATCAGTTGCCTGCATTAGTCGAAGCAACAATGCCTCAACTAGCAACAGCAAAGCTTGAGTCTGACGTACGTCACGACGTGACATCTCGGTTCGTCGCTCGAGATTAATAATGAGAAATAGGGCTGAGTGCAGACTACACTGCGTAGCGTTCTGCAGTCCGCACACTGGCACCAGATTCTATGCCATTCCGCGGATCCATCACCTTCGATAGTAGACTTCTCCCGGAGACAAGCCACCCTCATCTTCTTCATATCAAGTCTCTGCCAAGTTGAAGCCATTCGTGGTACACTGTACCAATTTGAAACAAAGACCATCACTCCGACTTGACCCTTTTCTCCATTCCGCAACTAGAGAAGAATCATGGCGACATCGGCGGCTCTCGGGAGCTCGGAGCTTCCTACAGTGGCTACAGACGCTTCGGATGACGCTCTATCTATAGGATTACGTGTGGACAGCTCCTCTTTACGCTCGGCTGAAGCTCCTGATGTCCCTGTGTCATTGTATGACGACCCACGTGTGCACATTGACGTCGCTGAAGACCTGACGCTGCTGTTGGGTTTCGAGCGTCAAATATATACTGTTGGTGTCCAGGAAGATGTTGAAAGTAGTGATTCATCATCATCCTCCACTTTACGCGCAATTGTGGACGCCGAGAGTATCCATCTAGAAGAGAACGAGCAAGTGACAGACGTCAAGTGGCTCGACCGCGAGCTATTCTGCACTGGGTACACGTCGGGCATTCTGCGTATCTTCAACCGCGTGGGTAAACTCGTATTTGAACAAAAGCTCCATGGTGTGGCCGTGCAGAAGCTGGATGTGAATAGTAATGCCGCCACTATGGTGGCGCCACGTCGAGCCAGCGTCTTGCTGGCTAACGATCCAGATATGGAGGGAGAGCTCTGGGTACTGTATGCGGACTCTACCGTTGCTATTATTCAGATCTCGGAAATTCTGGGCAAACTCAACTCAGCAGTGTTCGGTCCTGCCCAGGCCAGCAAGTTCAGGAAGTATTCATTGCGAGACCAAAAGGATATCGTAGCTGCAGTTCCGTGTGGGCCAGTAAGGCCAACGATCTTCCAGTCACATTCGCGGCTTGGTGTTTACACTATTGTGAGCGCGGGGTCGGCGCCATTTCTTGCATTTTATCAGGCGGGAAACGACCAAAACTCCATTATCCACTTGGCACACATTGCGACGGCTATTGCTTCGAGAGCTGCAGGGGCTGTATGGAGCTTTGCAACGAGTTGGGGGTGGGGGCGAGGACCAGGAGAGCATGCATCTGGAGAAGGACAAGGAGAGGGACATGCTGAATACACTCAGCTTGGCTCAGGTGCGATCGATGCTGCAGCGGAGCATGTTCCAGCCCCAGTTGGCACTACTCGATCGATTTTTGAAGACGAACGGCGGCGTTGCAGAGTGCTTGTATTGAGTCCGACAGGCAGGTTGGCTGCTGTATCAGACACACTTGGTCGAGTTATGTTGGTGGATACCTCACGAATGATTGTGATTAGAATGTGGAAAGGGTACCGGAATGCGCAGTGCGCCTGGATGCAAGGATCAGAAGGTGTTCGTCGACCACCTGGGCTCTATCTGGTAATTTATTCTGCCCAGCGTGGAATTGTAGAAGTTTGGCGCGCACGATACGGGCCTCGAGTTTTTAGTTTTGCCGCGGGTAACAGCGCCAAACTCTTCACTCAGTTTGACCCAGTCACGAGAAAGACCAAGTGTATTGTTTTGACAAAGACAAGTGACCATGTGTCTGAGCTAATTGAGCTGAAGCCTGGGTTACCCAACGCATCCATCTTGATGAAGTATTTTACGCAGAACAAACTTCAAGAAGAAAATTTCCTACTGCATCAAGTGATAGGTGGTCTTCATGCGTTTGTAAAGAAGAAACGCAGCGATGCTACTCATACGCTTGAGCAAGATTCATTGGAGTCGCTGTTAGAAGATATCGGGAGTCTTTCTTCGTCAACAACAATTCAAGCACTTCTCGATGTCTTGCTAAATGCAGATATGGCCTTGCTCAACGCACGCTTTTTGCTCAAGGCCCTGGAGAAACTACAGCTGGTAAGTCTATGCCCTTCATCGCTATTAGCCATCTCAAAAAACGTCTAACTCTTGAATTTGCAGGCTCTGAACAATGGAATGTCTTCAAGGACACCAACTGGAGCTGAATTGTTACTACACTGGAAACTGCTTTGGCAACGCCGACTTGTATCTGCGTTTATCGGGTTCCAGGCAGTACGTGTGCTTTTATGTTATCGAACTCGTGGGATGGGCTAATGTTTTTTTTTTCGTGTTCAGGAATTTGATCGAGGCAAACGTGCACTTATGGCAATGCTGCAGACCAATACAAAAGAAATCATCTCCCGATTGAGTGCAAAAGAGGATGCCTCTGGGCCACTGCCACGTGTTCTTCCTTGGCTTGAGCTGTTTCGTCGGGCTGGTATTGCGCTCGATGATGAGTCATGTGGCCGGACGCGTAAAGCGGTTGATAGCGCAAGTCAGTTGACCGCGTGGGAGTTTTTGGAGTTTTTCTCAATGCCATTCAATGACCCTGACTTACCTCGGCGACGCGATATTCTATCTCTGTTTGAAGTTGCTGAAACGAAGGAGGAATTTTTGCGTGACACTTTCCGAGTACTGAAGACTCCAGTTTTCCGCAAGTTCTCAAATCGTGCTCAAAGAGACTGCCTTTTCACTTTTATTCTTGCTCCAGTGCTGTCGAGTGTCTTCGCAGTTCAGGTATGGATGATCCTTTTTTACTGCACCAACGTCATGATTCTGACATGTCTTTGTTGTCTTGAATAGGAAATCCAACAACTTCATTTAGATATCTTCTTGACGGAAGACACTCTCACAACACTATTTATTGAGTGGTACTTTTCACTACCTCTCGGCGTGGTACTCGCTCTTCCTCCACCCTCTATGTCTTCGTCGTTCCAGCGGTGGTTACAACCTTATTTCGTTATCTCGGATGTGGAGAGTGCAATTGAAGAAGAGGGCGAAGACAACGCTAAAACACCGTATGTGTCTGAAACCTACCTTCGCCGCTTGCGTGATTGCCCCCGCTCACTAGTGGAAATATTTAGCTCCTGTTGTAAGACACCAAAGCTTTTTCATGCCTTTGTGTTGAGTGAACACTGTGGTTGGGGCGAGAAGCAGTCAGCAAAACATGCTGAAGAAGACACCTTCGGGAAGTACAGCAGTGCTGGTAGTGGGGCACGCTGGGTTGTTCTCCAAGATTGTCTTGCGAAAACAGTGCATTTGTCACTGCGTCTTGGAAAAGTTGGTAATTTATCTGTGGACGCTGTCGAACACGTGGATGGAATTATGCAGACAATTGCCGTCATGCAAATTAACGATGGGCATGAGGCTGGCGAAGATGATGTAGCCGTACAGATACCCGATGACCACGTCGAAGTCAATGTAGGTGCTGATGGTACAGACGGTTGGGTGGCAACTATGGAGAACTGTCGGAAGGCTGCACAAATGAAGAACTGGGCGGCTGTATTGAGTGCGTACCCGCAATTCTCGAACAGGGATGCACTGTGCTGTTTCCGGGTGGGTGCCCTTTGCGCGGCTTGGAATGCAGAGCGATCAGACATGCAACAGCTTGAGGATGCATTGTTGGAGCTTGATTGTGTGGTGACTATCCAGGTGAAAGCTGCTATGGCTGCTTATATTTGGGAGCGATACATCCGTGCCCATGTAGTGACACTGATAACGTTTTGGGAAGAGAGCGCAACTGGTAGAAAGCCGCAACGGGGCCTCCAGCCGCAAGTTGCTCGTCGCTTTTTCAGTATTATCCGTAGCCTGCTGGTTATGCTGTTAACGACGATGAAGGCGGTTCGAGCCATGTCGACAGCGTATGAACATGACACCGAAAGCGACTATGATGAAACAAGTGATGCAGATGCTGAATCTGACGAAGACAATAAGGAGAATGTGCCTTGTGTCGCTGTCTTTAAACTGGAAAGTTTGACTCAATCCGTTAAGTGGCGCTTCCGAGTGAAGAACCTCCATTTGGAATTCCGACAACGGTGGCCACCCTCACATGATACATCGACACTTATGCAAACGTTGCAAAACTTCAAGTTTGATATGGTTTTGGTTTCACAGATCTCAGATCACATCAGTTTGATTATGCTGTTGGATTCGTTTGCCGCGACAGCAGTGACACCGATCTCGATTGTCAAATTGTTCCCGAATAATGGTCGACATTTGTGTCGCCCGGATAGTTTCTTGGCTACGCAGCCACTTGCTCAGCCGAGTGAAGAGGAGAGAAAATCAATTAGCCAAGATCGTACCAGGTTTTTGAAGGAGCTTCTTCGACATGATGAAACCCTGGGCTTTGCTCTTGCGGAAGCATTCGGACTCCCATTAGAAGTGATTCGGGAAGAGTACGTGTTGTTCCTGTATCAGTCTGGGCGTGACGAGCGCGCTGATCTCGCCATAGAGAAGATGCAAAAGCCCGAGCGGCTGGTGCTTAAGTTAGCGGCTATTGCTCGAGCTCGGCTGTCACTTATTTTGCGCCGAATGAAAACTGAGGCCGAGTACGCTGTGGTGATGAGTATGCTGCCTGCAGATGTGTTCATGTGGGTCATCAACGATATCCAGCCACCTCTCGTAGCGGACTCTCTGGTCGAAAAACTGGATCGTACACCTTCACTCACTTCTACTCACTACTTACTGCTTAGATGTTTGGCCATGATCCCACCCAGTGGTGAGGAGTTCGAGAAGGTGTCAGCTATGTCCGTACTGGTGAAGGACGTCATTAGCCAGGTGAAGCTGCATTCATAGAGCCACTGAGAGTAAATCGATTCTTCGCAAGAAATATTGTCTTAAACGTGAAAGAAATTTAAAAACAAGCTTACGCGCTACTACCACTGAAGCTCTAATGAATGCGGTAACGCTGGACCAGGAAATCGCTCTCTGGGGTCTCCTTCCACTGAATCTCAACATCGAGGAAGCGTGGGTTCTCAGCGTTCCGTCGCACCCACCACTTACCGTCAACGACGTCCCCCTTCTTAACCGTGAAGGGTTCCGGGATGTGGAAAAATACCTGGTGCCAGTGCGTTGGTGTTCCCTCGGCTCCCGTCGTGAAGTACTCAGGCCGCGGGCAATCACGCTCGAAGCCAATGTCGAAGCTGGACACGAAGCCGTGCATCGTCGAGTCCCTAGTGAACGACAGCGTGAAGGTCGAGTGGAAGTCCAGTTCATCGTACGTGACATGGTCAATGTCAATCTTCTGCAGCAATTCGCGGCTCGAAATGATGTCGGTCGGAAGAACATCTTCCACGAAAGCGTCGCGAATGGAGATCTTGGACTGGATGGGCTTCATATTGAAGCCGTAGACGTCGTTCCAGAAGTCAAAGCGCTTCGTCGAGTCCTCCATGCCTTGGATAAACATCGAGCACTTATCCGGGAACAGGTGACCACCGGGAGCAAGCCACTTGTCGCGCGCGAACAGCACAGTATCCAGCATAGATTCGTACAAAAGACAATAACCCATCCACTCGGAAACGATGATGTCCACCTTGTCCACAGGCAACTCGATTTCTTCCACCTTGCCACGAAGAATGGTAATGACATCGCTGAATCCATTGGCCGCGACAATCTCTCGCGCCACATCCCCCATCTCGCTACGGTCGATGCCAATCACCTTAGCAGCTCCAGCTTGAGCGGCAAACATACTCAGAATGCCAGTGCCACAACCAACATCTAGTACCACCTTGCCTTCAAATACCTGGGGATTGTTAATGATGGCATTGCGGTAGCCATCGGTACGGATCCTGTCCGTGATCATCTCACGATGAATACCCACGTGCGAGTACGAGTCGAAGTAATACGTATCGTTGTCAGCGGCATCCTCCACAGGGGCGGTGTTCTCTCCATCCACCACAAAGTCGCGAACAAGTTTCGAGTATTTGGCCATCTGTTGCTTCAGTTCTTGGTTCTCCAGCTGCAACTTGGCGATCAGAGCAGCAGCGTCATCTTTAGCAGTAACAGGGGTCTTCACAACTTCGTCACTCTTCTGCTCCTCGTTCACATTGTCCTCGTCATCATCACTGTCACTATCGCAGTCGAGACAGTAAAGCAGAGGGTCGTCCACCACCACAGGCTTGAGGAACTCGTCCTTCTGGAAGGCAGCGTTTCCTTCCGTTGCAAGCGTTTGCTTCACCTGTTCGGCTGAAACTCCATCCAATGTATGCCAACGTAAGAAATTAATCAGTTGAATGATGCCGTACGTGTCCAACTTGCGGCTTGAGATCTCGCCACGGAGTGAAAAGTCGTGCGCATCCTGCAGATGCGCATGAAGCGGATCCTCGGCCGGGAATTTGTCCGCGCAGAACACGCAGTCGTAGCTGGTGGACGATCCGTCGTCCACCCAGTCGTCCCACGTCTCGCCGCCGTCCACGATGTCTTCGCGCTCCGCCATTCCTTACGTCAATTCAATCAGCAAATGAACCACCAGCCACCAATAGCACGTTGAGATAATCAAAAATGATTGGCGGATGCATCAGATGGCTACACTGTCATGATGTAGCCATCGGAGATTTTGGAACCTGAGTCAAGAAGTACTAGTATGTATGATAATGAGTTTATCGCATTCGAGGGCTAGTTGCAGGGTACTGAGCTATCAGCTAGAGCGTGGCAACCACTCGGCACAAAACGACAAGCACGAACCAGGCGAAAGACAGTGGAATCACGAGCAGCAACCGTCTTTCGTCTGCTCCTGAGACTCATCCACGCGGAACTTGCTGCCATTGGCCACGTCTAATCTATCGTGCTCGCTCTCCGCCAGCCGCTTCTGGATGTCCACTGCGATTGAGCGGAAGGCCTCGTTGATGTTTTCATTGCTCTTGGCGCTCGTCTCGAAGAACTTGATGCCGAACTCGTCCGCCAAATCCTGACCCTGTTTTGTTGTCACTGCCTGAGAACGGCCATCCCAGTACAACGTTAATCCGATATTCTACATGCACATGAAGCAGTCTAATAACGTACTCTTTCCGACGGATCCACGTCGCACTTGTTGCCGATCAGGATTTTGTTCACATTAGACGACGCGTTTTGTCGAATTTGAGTCATCCAATTGCGAATGTCTGCGCAACATTAGCCATTAGCCAGACATTACCGCGCCATTCTAAACTCCACGACACAAGTCAATTACTATAACGTACTCTGGAAGGAGTGGTCATCCGTCACATCGTATACCAATAGAATCCCCATTGCACCGCGATAATAAGCTGGTACATTCAAGTGGAGCTCCAGTCAGACAATATCCATACATATCAAAAGTCGCAGCCAGAACGAACCTGTTGTGATGGTCCGGAAACGTTCCTGGCCCGCAGTGTCCCATATCTGCAGCTTTATTCGCTTGCCGTCGACGTCGATGGTCTTAACCTTAAAGTCGATGCTGTCAATATCGTTGTAAGAAAATGTTAGTTCTAGTGAACTGACTGCAATATTAGTGCAGGATCGTTAATGACGGACCCGATGGTGGTGATGAAGGAGGTCGTGAACGAATCGTCTGAGTAGCGCAAGAGCACGCAACTCTTCCCAACACCTGGCAGATGCACAAAGAAGAAATTAGGAGGTGCAGAGAAGGCGGAACTGACTGTATGACACGCACCACTGTCTCCGATCAGCAGGAGCTTGATGAGCAGATCGTACTTGCTGCTATGCACCATGGCGACGACTAGGATGCCTGCAGAATGTTGTGTGCCGAAGAAGCACGTGTCCCATTTTTTGGTGGGCACCACAAAATATGCGTTTTGCTAATTCACATAAACCCATCATAAGACATTTTGAGACTCAATAGGGGAAATAATTATTTTATAAATTATTAACCCTATCGCGAACAGAGCTTAATGACTTTGGCTACTATAGTATACAAAGTTAGCACGATAACAAGTGAACGGGGGCAATTTGACCCCTTTCATAATTTTACGGTACTCGCTTTGAGGAAGCCTTTCTGCACAGATGGTAATTGGGAGGGATAGGTCACTCAAGTGGGGCAATTTGACCCCTTTCACAAACCACGGTACTACCTTCAATATTTTCGAGCATTTTCTTCATTGGCTAAAATTTTTGTGTCTGTGAACAAAATCAACGGTGAGTTTTTTCATTGGCCAAGCCGTCGATCAGTTGTTCACGTAATGCACAAATGTACAGAGACATATACAGGTGGATCCCAGGATAAATTACGAGTCCGGCTCCATTTCTTACGGTTCTAACTTCAATAGACGGGGGTGTGGCGTAGTGGCTCGCGAGGAAACTCGACGCGAGGGGCACTCACACACTTGGCGTCCGGACTCCCGACTGACGGAGGGGGTACTCCGCTTGCCGTGGGGGGCTCTGAAGACTTGCTCACCTTGTGTACCCGTCGGGTTGGACGATTACGCTCTTCTTGATGACTCGGAAGAGATGTCGGGCTTGTACTGGGTTGAGTGGGTGTGGACGGCACTTGGGTTTCGGCTTGACGACTCGTGGAAACTCTTCACTTGCCCGTCGGTTAGGGTGTGGATCTCGGGGTAGCGTAGATCCACGGGGGGTCCTAGGGTGTGTTCACCAAAGGCCAATGATTCCAATACGATGCTTGACTGCCTCCTTCTGGCAGGGATCTTGAGGGAGAAAGGAGCGTGGGCGACCTGGGCAAGCTATCCAGGCGTTCTTGCGCTTCTTCTGTAGATCGCAGCAGTCCTTGGTCGTCAGAGGGGGCCAATATACTTCCCAGCTCTGGAATAGGTAGGACGCTTGTTATAAGAAGAACTCCCTCTCTTGTTGTTGAGTGTTAACTCTCTTGTTCACTAGAAGGCAAATTAGACACTTGTTCGCTAGAAAGCAAATTCGACACTGATATGCAATTCCCTAAACCTCTCCCCCAAGCCTCGACGCCTCTCTGTCACTCGTTGCCAAACTGGCTCCACAGTCGTACTTAGCCTTGACGGTACCGCGATCACCACACACCGCGATCACCACAGCATGTACCACGATTATGGTACCATGGTCTTCCCTGGGGATCGCGCTTGGTGTACTCGAATGACTGCACCATTCCCTGGGGATCACCGCGATCTCGACCTTGAAGTTACCGCGATCTCGACCTTGAGATCACCCTGGAATATCGAAATGATTGTACCGGACCTCGATGATCGCATCGACTTGTGATGGAATGATTGGGCCACGATCATGCTCGTGATCCCGTCGGGCCGTACCATATAAACGGTACCGTGGTCATGAAGTACCACATCGTGATCACGGAGACGATGTACCACCAATGTGGCACAGTGATTCCGAGCCGGTCCATTCCGTCAAACAAGATTCCCACTTCACCACAGGGGCAGGGGCTTCCAGCCACCCCACAATCCGAGCCAACGGCGCTCACCCTAAATTGGTCTACATAACGCTTGAACTATAGCCTGCTGCCCGGATTTCAGTGTTCGATGTAGCTGTAGATATCACAGCACAATGCTCGACGGGCAAACACCAGCTAGATGTGTGTCTTTGTCTCAAAATCGACAGTCATGCGGTGAATGACTTGATTTCATTAGTGAAATGATGTCTCTTTCACCATGACTCCCTTACTTTGGCGGTTTACTTCATTATACTATCGAATTTGATCTAGCCAGACGTTACACAGAGATCGACGCACGCAATGCTTTTCACTTCCAGAAACCACGGGGAAGCCGGACGGGACTTCTCATGTCTACCGCCGAAGAAGAAACCGAGCGAAGAGAGGAAGGGGAGACAGCAATCAGAGTCTCCGATGTAGCTGGTGCCAGGCTCAGTAGCCCTTCAAGCGCTAGTGAAACACTTACCGTTTTGACGGCACACAAGGGTGACAACGGGATTCCAACGCGGACAGCACCATCCAACGAGGCTCCGGCCACTATTGTCCCGACTAAGCGAAAAAGTGGCCGCCCAAAAGGTTCGAAGAACAAGCCGAAGCCTGTTGAAACTACCGCCAAGCGATGCCGCCCGACAACGCACGTGGCAGGAGCGCAAAACCACGGCATCACGCCCAGGCGCAACCTTGAGCAAGTTTTCACGGGCGAAGCTGCAGCTACTGAAGTGTCCCAAGCTACTCAAACTACAGACGCAGACAATTCCATACCTGCCGTACATGCAGCGCAACTCCCAATGTCAGACGATTCTACATTACCGGGCACGAGGTTACCACCTCCTATCGAACCGATAGCCACGGAGCCTGTCACAACTATTCAACAAGCGAAGAAAGCCTCTCTACCTTCGGTTCTATCGATGTATGTGGACACGATGGTGGCGTTTTCGCCGGTGAAGGAAGGATTTATCACACAAAAGAAGAAGTATGCAGGCGTGGGAAACGCTTTCCTGGTTGGGAGAGTCTGCAGGGTGCTGAAACAATCCTTGTTTCAGACCAACTGGTTGGACTCGCAGTTCCAAAACTATGTCGAGACGTTGAACCTCAGCACAGTGCAGCGAGGGAACGCGAATTACCGCTCACTACATGGACAATCTACCGGTGTTGGTTGGGGGCGGCTGTGCTCAGTTGAGGATGGCGAAGACGTTCATATCGATGACGATACAGACGTCCTGGAGCAGTACATGGAGTCGTTCAAGCGGGCGGTGGAGCTTCCGGCTTCGTTAGCAGAGGTAGAAGCCATCAAAAGCATTCGTTTTGAGCCTGAAACGCAGTGCAATGCTCCACCAAACCTGTACCAACACCCTGACGGATCGACAGAGACGCGATTACGGCCAGAATTCAAACATATTTTTCAGCACTCGGCCTCCGCAAGTTTTTACGCTTACATCCCAGTTTCATTTTGGCAGCAGGTTGTCGGTGAAACGAACACATACGCGCGTCTACACAACCTCGCAGTCGGTAAGCCCTTTTCGCTCGAGGAAGTGATGACATTTCTGGGGATATTGCTGTTTATGTCTCTTGTTGACAAAGGCGAATACGCTAACTACTGGGGAACACAAGTGGAGAATGAAATTCTGGGTGGAACGTCAAGCGGGCTTGACAACGTGATGACGCTGCGTCGGTTTAAGGAACTAAGGAAAGCATTCTGCTTTCAATGCGTGGAGGCAAATTCGGGCATCCATGACCAGGCTGCAAGGATACGCCCATTACTGAATTTGTTGAAGACAACAGGGTCGAAATATGTGGAAATTGGTCGCAATGTTGCACTTGACGAAGCAAGCGTCGCGTGTCGGTCGAAGTATGGCAAACCACTCATTGTCTACAATCCAATGAAGCCGACAGGGAAGTATCACTTCCGGATCTACATGCTATGCTGTGGTACAAGGTGGATATCGTTGAATATTCGACTACATTGTGTCAGTGACATCTCGGAGCGGTTAGATGGTGTTGTATCTCCGCAATAAGCGCAGGCGTTAAGTGATGAAGTTGCAGAGCTATCTTCGATACGGAAATGCGTACTAGAAGTAGTTCGGCCCCTGTATTCAACTCGCCGGATAGTCAACTCGGACAATTACTACACGTCAGTGCAGTTGCTGATGGCGCTACGTCTAAAGGGACTCTACGCTCGCGGTACCGTGCGGAAGACTAGCTCACACTTTCCCCGTCATGTACTTTTGGAGAAAAAAAATTGCTCTCGTGGAACCTCTCGGCAAGGTGTTTCCGCCGACCACTCACTGGTTGCCGCGTCATGGTATGACAGCTCTATCGTGACGGTGATATCGAACGCGGACCCATCAACGCTTACTACTGTAACGCGCCAGGTTCGCGCTGAAAGACGAAGCTATCAAGCTCCATCGTGCATCAAGGAATACAATACGAATATGCAGGGTGTTGATCGTCTTGATCAAATGCGTGCTCGGTTCTCTCTGTCGGATGGCCACTCTTTCAAAAAATGGCATAAGAAGCTTGCGTTAGCTCTTATTGACGTGACTAGTGCTAACGCATACTTAACTCGAAGACTGGCACTGGATCTGAGCAAGGCACGGGATTCCCACCGAGACTTCGTTGTTGAACTATGCTCTGAACTGGTATCGGGGAAATGGAAGGAGTCACCGAGCGAACGGCTGATGTACTACGCTGATACTGCGATTGGAGAGGCGTTTCCTGATCAAGCTTCACCGTCAAGCACAGTGTGGATTGCCCGACCAAATGAAGGAACGTCATGCTCTGAAAGTCCTACAAGGAGATGCTCTGCTGTTTCCTCGGAGCAGTTCTATACAGACATGAACCACAAACGCAGGAAGTGTGTCGTGTGTCGTTGGGAGGATCGCTATGCGACTGAGGTTACGGACGTCTGTGTGCTTCACAACGTCTGCCTCTGTCAGAATGTGCACGTCTCGAACAAACCGTACGCCTGCCCCGAAACTACATGGACCTGTTGGGAGAAGTACCATCGTTTTTATCTACCGCAAAAGCTATTCTCGCAGAGAGGGAAGGCACATACGAGTTGTGATCTGTACAAACTGAAGCGAACACAGCGTACAACTGAAGATCAAGGCGAGCAGAATGCTGGTGCGGAACTTGGTGATACCGGCAACAGCCGCACCGTTGTAAGGTCTATCGTTCTGTGAATACGGGTAGTTGTCTTGATCTAAGTATAGAAACCCCACAATAAATGCAATTACCTATAAGTATGGCAAGTCACTTGATCAAAGTATAGAAATTCGAACGACTAAAACATGTATTGCTTTGAATTCGTTATGAACTCATGTTCATAGCGACTCGTACACAAAAATGTCCTGAAGATCGGCCCTCCAGCTACACGGTAGGTTCAACACCTTCTCCAACTTGAAAGCTTGGCAGAACGGGTTTTGACAAGCGTCTCTATGTCTTGGACAGAAATTCAGGGAACTCACCAACCATTTGAGCATGAACAACCCAGCTAGCTCTTCCTTTACAATCTCAACAACCTGTGGTTCAAACAGAAGGTTGTTCCAAAACACTACTGTCACGTCGGCATACGGTGGAGTCGTCAAAATGCGCATGTCAGCGATGCCACGGCAGACAAGCTGAACTCGCCCGAGGAGTCGTCTCGATCTTGCGGAATTTGCCATCATCTTCATTCCAAGTTCGTACAAATCTCGGCGAATCTCAATACCAATGGCCTTGTTCACACTTGTCGCCAACGCCACTTGTGCAACCACGTTCCCCAACCCAGAACCTATGTCGAGAAAGGTATCACTCCGGTTGAGACCACCCAATTCGCGAAGCAGTGTGGAAATTCCTGCCGGTAGTAGCTCCCCAGCGTTACGATGTGGCATATTGTTGGCACCTTGGACAACCACTTCGCGCGTAATTTCAGCAAATATAGCCGAGACAGCCCGTTCACCACTTGAAGGAGACATTGGCGGGGAACTGTCTTCGTCAGCAACACCAGGAGAACTTACGGAGCTGCTTCCACCGCTTAGGGATCGATCGTGTCTTCGGTGTTGTCAGTCTCGAGGATGGCAGCAACATCGGGCGAGGCCTCTCCAGAACTTGTCGGACATACAACTTGAATTGTAGCTGGATCCCTAGGGCGTTGAAGGCTTGCGGCATATGCCGCACGTACCGCTGGGATTGGAGCCGAAGATACCGCAAATACCGAAAGCCCTTTGGTGGCTGGTGGAACTGTACTCGCTGGTACTTGGATGACAGGAGGCGCATGAATCACTGGTGGTCCTTGGGCTACTGAAAGTACTTGATTGGCCGGAGACGCTTGAACTGCTAAAGGCGCGACAGACGCTGGTGTAGCTTGAAACGTTGGAGGCGAGTGGATGACTGGAGACAGAGGCACCTGACGCGTTGTGGTCGATAGGGGTTGCTGCTGGGGCGCGCGATCACGATGCGTATCGGCATCTTGCCGCTGTAGAGGCAGAGGTGCAGCACTTGTACCTGAACGCTGGGACCGCACGAGGCCATCTTCAGTCGAACGCTGTTGTTGCGCCGAAGGTCCTGCTCCGAGCTGTCGTTGCTGTGAAGTACCAGCACCTTGACGCAACTGGCGCGTCACCCTGGGTGGTCGACCTCGAGGCCGGTGCACTGGCGTAAAGAAGCTTGGCGGGAACCGCTGGACATCCTTTCCCCATGTCTTCTTGAGCGTTCGAAGACGCTCCTGTAGAGTTCTGGCGTTGTGGCCCGTCCGCTGCATCCGCTGTTCAACATCTTCCCATGAAATTCGTGCCCCTGTGCCTGCGTAGGCGGCCGCTAGCTGGACTAGATCCTTGTCGTCTTCGAAAGTGAACCGAGTGGGCATTGTTGCTGTGTCAAGTAGGCAACTGACTGAGGTTTTGTAAAGAAATTGTGGAAAATGGCAACTAACTAAGGTTTCGTATATGAATTCTGTCGAAACTGATATGCAAGTAATGGTGTGGAGACGGGGTACGCACCGCATACACTGGTGTCAGCAAAATTACGTACTTAGTATGCGAAATGCTGACGCAATCTTGATAATTTTCACACCTAAGCGCATATTTTACGTGATGTGGTAGACACCACGTAAAATATGGGAGGTCGAAAACAAATCGGATTGGTTGTAATTGAAGAAGGTGATGTGCTGGTTAAACTTCTGCGAAAGGGGTCAAAACGACCCCCTTCATGGCCGTTTGCTTCAAGCTTCTCGAAACATGCATGAAAGGGGTCAAAATGCACCCTATGACCTCTAAAGGGTTAATAATTATATTTGTATTAGGGTTTCAAAATCAACGAATCGGAATTTGAAATCCGACGGTATTTGGTGCGTATCACTGTCTTAAATCCGACTCCAAAACAAAATGCACTGGGGAAGAACTGGGTTCTGTTGGCCCTCGGGAGACAGGAGGGAACGGGACTCAGCCCCGCAGAGAGCTAAGCTCTCTAACTAACGTAGTGAGTGCAAGTAGTCGTTCAAGCGAACGAGAAGGGCTTCGACAAGCCGTGGAGAGTCTTGATAGACTCGGGGGCGTCCGGCAACTATGTCCGACGCTCCACAGTTAATGGTTTTAAACCGTATGTTGAGGCTCTAAAGGAGCCTCGAAGAGATATGATCCCTGTCCGTCTTGCGACGGGGACACTAGTGACAGTGTCGAAGGTCTCTATTGACCTATACGTGAAGTTCTTAGACTTCGATAGCGTGGAACGCTGCTTGGTCTTAGGCCTGGATGAGAGGTATGACCTCATCCTTGGCATGGCGTGGCTCGTGAGCCACGAGCCATGGATCGACTGGAAGTCGAAGACGTTGGGAGCTACGCGCCCGTCTCCTAGTGGAGCATTAACGAGTCATGAACCCACCTATGCTCGGAGACAGAAGCGCTATTGGCGCGAGCACGAGACCGAGTCGGTCATGGTGCTGGACATTGGTATGTCAGAATTAGTGAGCAACGATGTTGCTGTTGGCCGTGAGCGTAGATCACAGGGCGTGCGCGGGGTGGCGCGTTATCCGCCGAGCGGTGTTTGTAGGGTCGCTGACCCGCCGCTGTGTCCTAAGGACAATTGTGGAACGGCACGTAATCCGTTTAGCGGTACTCGTAGGGTCGCTGGCCCACCGCTGTGTCCTAAGGACAAATGTGGAACGGCACGTAACCTGTTGAGCGGTCGCTGACCCGCCGCTGAGTGTCTCGAATGACACTGTTCCCTCTCCGAGGAGCCATAGTACCTTGGCACCTAGGCAGCGTGATGTCGCCCTGCAGCCCTCTTCCGGCCGTGCCCGGGCGAGGATGGGAGAGGAGGAAGAGATGCAGAGCGTCTGTGACGTCTATGACGTCGGACGAGGTGTCCAGCGTGTTGAGCGGTGCAGCTCCACGCGACTGCGGTACACACTCTTGAATGGAGTGGCTGGAGATGTCGACGTAGACATAAGTCTCGAACGACTCCCGTCGGTTGATGCTCTATTAGAGCTGGACGTGATGTCCGTCGCCGAGTTTGGCGAGACCTTAAAGGCCGGCGAGCTTGCCGAGGTGGTCATAATACGACCCGAGGAGGAGTTGAACTCCTCGTCCGTCGTGGACGAAGCTGTCCTTGAGGGCACGAAGCGAGCGCTAAGCGCTAGGAGTGGATCTTCGATCCTCAAGGATCCCTCGGATCCGGTTTATCCTTTGATTAAGGAATACCGCGATGAGGTGTCGAAGGGCCCGCCGTCAGGGCTGCCTCCGGATCGAGGCGTTCATCATGAGATTGACTTGGTTCCAGGAACCAAATACTGCGTAACACGGCAGTGGCCCTTACCAAGGGAGCGATGTGACGTCATCGACGCGTTCTTCCGTGCAAAGCACGAAGCCAGCTTGGTGCGTGAGAGCAAGTCTCCGCACTCGATACCCACGTTCTGTGGAAAAAAACCAAATGGCAAGTGGCTGCTTTCAATAAGCTGAATGCAGCCACCATTCCGGCGCAAACGCCGATTCCTAGAAAGGATGTTCTACAGAACAACATGGTGGGATGTACGTTGTACAGTGCACTCGACTTGGTCGACGGGTATTATCGATATACCCTCACGGCAGTGAGTACTCCGAGCGATATGCTCTGGGAGTGATTGATGGGGCCCCAAGGGCTGTCGAACGCGCCGGCGACGTTCAATCGTCTAGTGACGCAGTTGTTCCGGCCCCATCGGGCATCCGCTCAGACGTACTTCGACGACATCTTCGTCCATAGTCGTGCGGAGCATGGGAGGTCAGATGTGGAGAACCGCCTTGACCATTTACGAGCGGTGCTCGAGTTCATGCGCACGAATAAGTTGTACGCCAGCTTGGATAAGTGCGTCTTTGGCGCAGAAGAAATTCCTTTCCTCGGGTGCTTCATTGGGAAACGGGGCCTTAGGGCAGATCCTGCCAAGGTTAAGGCTATTGTGGACTGGCCGGTTCCATCGAACCAGAAGGACTTGCATAAGTGGCTTGGCTTGGCCAACTACTTGCACAAGTACAGCGAGAATTACGCTGATATGGCTCGGCCATTGTCCAACCTCCTTAAGAAGGATGCACCTTGGTGCTGGGACGTCATTCACGACAAGCCTTCAAGGCTGTTAAGGAGAGCCTCCTTCATGCGCCCATCTTGGCGCTTCCGGACCCGTATGGTCCGTTTAGCGTCGTCTGCGACGCCTCCGATTTCGCAATCGGTTGTGCTTTACTACAAGCAGACCCCGAAGGGCGTGAACGCGTTATCGCGTTTGAGTCTCGCCAGCTTATAGCAGCTGAGATGGACTATCCAGTTCATGACAAAGGGCTACTTGCAATGAAATATGCTCTAGTCAAATTTAGAGTATATTTACTCAGCTCTAAGCCCTTTGTGATTTATACTGATCATGCGTCTTTACGCACTGCGACTCAGTCGCCTCACCTCTCACAGAGAATGGCAAGATGGCTTTCATTCTTTGCCGAGTATAACTTCGAGGTGAAGTATAAGCCGGGACGGCTAAACGTAGTGACCGATGCGCTATCGCGCAGGCCAGACTACGAGCTGACTCATGTCACTACAGTGACGTCGTCGGTCCCCGACCTTATACGCAGGGCATACGCCCAAGATGACACATGTGTAGCTTTGCTACGTGCTCTTGAGAGCGAGGAGTTTAAAGACTCAGTCGAGGAATTGTCACCGCGCTTACGCGCGAGGCTGCAGCGTTATACGCTTGATCATGGCTTGCTGTATTACAGCACGGACCCTGAGGACAGGTCGTCCCTTATGATGAGGACCTTACGTATCGCATCCTCTATGAGGTGCATGATACGCCTGTCGGTGGACATCTTGGTCGTGAGAAGACCTATGGCTCGGTGAGCAAGATGTACTGATGGCCCAAGATGTACAAGTGGGCAAGCACCTATGTGCGTACATGCGAGACATGTCAACGGACCAAGTCCGCGCCGCATGCGGCTGCGCCGTTGGCGAGTTTGCCAGTCCCTTCGGGATGTTGGCAGTCCATCAGCATGGACTTTGTGTTTGGCCTTCCTAAGGATAAGGCGGGTAACACGGGTGTCGTGGTCTTTGTTAACCGACGGAGCAAGATGGCTCATCTTTCGGCTGTGCCAGACACCGTTGACGGTGCGGATACAGCTAATCTGTTCTTGGACAGAGTATTTCGCCAACATGGCTCGCCTGAGGCAATTGTCTCACATAGTGACCCTCGCTTTACAGCGAAGTTCTGGGCGTCCTTGTTCAGGGTGCTTGGCACCAAATTGGACATGTCCACGGTGGATCATCCGCAGACCGATGGCCAAACTGAACGCGTGAATCGCGTTGTGAAGGATATCCTCCGAAGCGTCTGCGCTGAAGCGCCGCGACGTTGGAGCGAGATGCTCCCCTTGTTGAGTTTTCCATGAACAATGCGGTGCATGCCTCGACAGGCTTCTCCCCGTTCTATGTGAACGGTTTGGTCGACCCTCGCGTCCCTCTGACGCCGCCGTGGTGTGGCTCTGGGCTTGATGGGGGAGGGTTAGCCGATCGGCTTGTTGATGTCAGCCCAGTTGCGGTTCACAAGCAAGGCGATGTCTTTGTCTCTTTAAAACTGAGCGTCATGCGCTAAGTGCGCGACGCGATGGCTGAAAGCCAGGATCTCCAAAAGAAGTATGCTGATGCCAAAGGCAGAAAGAACATGGAACGGTTTGAGCTCGGAGATCATGTTTTATTAAATGCTAAAAGCCTTCCTTCACATGCAGTGTCTGCGGTCTTTAAGACCAAGTTGAGACCTAGGTTCATTGGACCGTTCAAGGTCGTGGCCAAGAAGGGCCTGGCGTACACGCTCAATCTTCCGAAGAAGATGCGTACGCACCCGGTATTTTACGTGGGCTTGCTTAAGCCATACCGGGACCCTGCTCGGGCGAGCTCTGAGGTGCTAGCGCCGGGTCGGACAAGGGCTGCGAGACAGCAGGAGGCTGCGAGACAACAGGGTGCTGAGGACCAGCACCAGAGTCCGAGGGCGCAGGATACTGCGGTGAAGAAGGAAGCTGCAGAGCCGCATGGTGCGGAGGCACAGGAGGCTGTAAGGCAGCAGGTGGCAGAGCCGTCGGAGATGGCATTGCCACAGGACGAGAGCCGTACGGCTGCATCCGGATTAACAGGTCGAGCTGACCCTGCAGTTGAGCCACCTGACGTTCAAGGTCTACGACCCGCTGCTGCATCGCCTGAGGCGACTCGAGCCAGCCAACACGGCACTCGTCATCCTTGAGATCATTCGCTAAGCGATGAGAGGATCGATCAACGTCAGCTACGTAGTCGTTCATCGAACTGACACGAGTCTGCAAGCGGTGCAGCTCGTCCCTACTCGCAGCGCGAGACTCCAACGGCCGCTCGCCCCCCCCCCCCACGAGGATGGTGAGCCCCACTATCATGTGGAGCACCTGATGGCGCGGCGCCGGCGCCAGGGTCAAAACCAGTATCTGGTGAAGTGGCGAGTTACCCTCATTCCCAGAACTCGTGGGAGTTTGAGGTGCCACTGCGGCAGGACTGCCCTGACGTCGTTGACGCTTATGATCGACGTCACCCGGTGGCGGACAGCCCGGAGGGCGTACGACGGAGTCGCCGGGCCCCACGCGCTTCCTACCACTGGAGTGGGGCGACGGCAGGTCAAGCGGCTAGCTCAGGCATTGACCAGTGGCTGTAGCAGCCGATCCATGACTATGGGTAGGGCTGCTCACAGCGGGGGCGGGGAGCAGGGGTGCCTCGTAGCGCGAGGGACGTGGTCCCAGCGATACCGATCTCGGGTAACTTTGCCGTGGATGACGTTCTGCTTGTGCTGACTGTAGATGATGACCTCTGAGAACAGCAGCAATATACGACGGTAGTGAGTGATACACTGTTGTATGAGGATGGGCCATCTTACGCATTTGTCTGTTCCATTTCCCCCAGCACATAGTGTTAGTGTGCGTGCATGCAACATCATTGGGAACTATGGGGTACAGGAATCTTGGCTTGACCCACGTGACAGCGTCTCGGTCTGGGTGGCGTAAGAGGTCTCACCAGCGTGAGATCATGTCAACGAGTGGAACGACCGCCACCTGGGATAGTCCTTGGAATTGTGCCTCGGAGCGCACAAGTTGGCGCAGAAGCATGGTGAAGCAAGAGTAGACGTAAGCGGGAGGTCACGCGAGACGTGGAGGGGCGGCGATGGCAGAAGGTGGCGGGCAGGGCTGCGAGCAAAAGGCAGCAAAGAAGTGCTCCCTGCCAGGCTCGAACTGGCGACCTTCAGATTATGAGACTGACGCTCTACCAACTGAGCCAAAGGAGCATCATTACATCACCTACACACCCATGCCACCAAAATTAGAATGCACGCACCCGATACACAACACGCCCTATACCTGCTCAACGGCGCGCCCACACTCACCCATATCTCCCCTTCCGGCGCCTCCTGCTGCCTCACAACTCCTACAACCTCCACGGCCGGCGCGATAGACCGCTCGCTGGCAAAGATGTCATCCCTCCCCGATACCGATCTCGGGTAACTTTGCCGTGGATGACGTTCTGCTTGTACTGACTGTAGATGTTGACCTCTGAGAACAGCAGCAATATACGACGGTAGTGAGTGATACACTGTTGTATGAGGATGGGCCATCTTACGCATTTGTCTGTTCCATTTCCCCCAGCACATAGTGTTAGTGTGCGTGCATGCAACATCATTGGGAACCATGGGGTACAGGAATCTTGGCTTGACCCACGTGACAGCGTCTCGGTCTGGGTGGCGTAAGAGGTCTCACCAGCGTGAGATCATGTCAACGAGTGGAACGACCGCCACCTGGGATAGTCCTTGGAATTGTGCCTCGGAGCGCACAAGTTGGCGCAGAAGCATGGTGAAGCAAGAGTAGACGTAAGCGGGAGGTCACGCGAGACGTGGAGGGGCGGCGATGGCAGAAGGTGGCGGGCAGGGCTGCGAGCAAAAGGCAGCAAAGAAGTGCTCCCTGCCAGGCTCGAACTGGCGACCTTCAGATTATGAGACTGACGCTCTACCAACTGAGCCAAAGGAGCATCATTACATCACCTACACACCCACGCCACCAAAATTAGAATGCACGCACCCGACACACAACACGCCCTATACCTGCTCAACGGCGCGCCCACACTCACCCATATCTCCCCTTCCGGCGCCTCCTGCTGCCTCACAACTCCTACAACCTCCACGGCCGGCGCGATAGACCGCTCGCTGGCAAAGATGTCATCCCTCCCCGATACCGATCTCGGGTAACTTTGCCGTGGATGACGTTCTGCTTGTACTGACTGTAGATGTTGACCTCTGAGAACAGCAGCAATATACGACGGTAGTGAGTGATACACTGTTGTATGAGGATGGGCCATCTTACGCATTTGTCTGTTCCATTTCCCCCAGCACATAGTGTTAGTGTGCGTGCATGCAACATCATTGGGAACCATGGGGTACAGGAATCTTGGCTTGACCCACGTGACAGCGTCTCGGTCTGGGTGGCGTAAGAGGTCTCACCAGCGTGAGATCATGTCAACGAGTGGAACGACCGCCACCTGGGATAGTTCTTGGAATTGTGCCTCGGAGCGCACAAGTTGGCGCAGAAGCATGGTGAAGCAAGAGTAGACGTAAGCGGGAGGTCACGCAAGACGTGGAGGGGCGGCGATGGCAGAAAGGTGGCGGGCAGGGCTGCGAGCAAAAGGCAGCAAAGAAGTGCTCCCTGCCAGGCTCGAACTGGCGACCTTCAGATTATGAGACTGACGCTCTACCAACTGAGCCAAAGGAGCATCATTACATCACCTACACACCCATGCCACCAAAATTAGAATGCACGCACCCGATACACAACACGCCCTATACCTGCTCAACGGCGCGCCCACACTCACCCATATCTCCCCTTCCGGCGCCTCCTGCTGCCTCACAACTCCTACAACCTCCACGGCCGGCGCGATAGACCGCTCGCTGGCAAAGATGTCATCCCTCCCCGATACCGATCTCGGGTAACTTTGCCGTGGATGACGTTCTGCTTGTACTGACTGTAGATGTTGACCTCTGAGAACAGCAGCAATATACGACGGTAGTGAGTGATACACTGTTGTATGAGGATGGGCCATCTTACGCATTTGTCTGTTCCATTTCCCCCAGCACATAGTGTTAGTGTGCGTGCATGCAACATCATTGGGAACCATGGGGTACAGGAATCTTGGCTTGACCCACGTGACAGCGTCTCGGTCTGGGTGGCGTAAGAGGTCTCACCAGCGTGAGATCATGTCAACGAGTGGAACGACCGCCACCTGGGATAGTTCTTGGAATTGTGCCTCGGAGCGCACAAGTTGGCGCAGAAGCATGGTGAAGCAAGAGTAGACGTAAGCGGGAGATCACGCGAGACGTGGAGGGGCGGCGATGGCAGAAAGGTGGCGGGCAGGGCTGCGAGCAAAAGGCAGCAAAGAAGTGCTCCCTGCCAGGCTCGAACTGGCGACCTTCAGATTATGAGACTGACGCTCTACCAACTGAGCCAAAGGAGCATCATTACATCACCTACACACCCACGCCACCAAAATTAGAATGCACGCACCCGACACACAACACGCCCTATACCTGCTCAACGGCGCGCCCACACTCACCCATATCTCCCCTTCCGGCGCCTCCTGCTGCCTCACAACTCCTACAACCTCCACGGCCGGCGCGATAGACCGCTCGCTGGCAAAGATGTCATCCCTCCCCGATACCGATCTCGGGTAACTTTGCCGTGGATGACGTTCTGCTTGTACTGACTGTAGATGTTGACCTCTGAGAACAGCAGCAATATACGACGGTAGTGAGTGATACACTGTTGTATGAGGATGGGCCATCTTACGCATTTGTCTGTTCCATTTCCCCCAGCACATAGTGTTAGTGTGCGTGCATGCAACATCATTGGGAACCATGGGGTACAGGAATCTTGGCTTGACCCACGTGACAGCGTCTCGGTCTGGGTGGCGTAAGAGGTCTCACCAGCGTGAGATCATGTCAACGAGTGGAACGACCGCCACCTGGGATAGTCCTTGGAATTGTGCCTCGAAGCGCACAAGTTGGCGCAGAAGCATGGTGAAGCAAGAGTAGACGTAAGCGGGAGATCACGCGAGACGTGGAGGGGCGGCGATGGCAGAAAGGTGGCGGGCAGGGCTGCGAGCAAAAGGCAGCAAAGAAGTGCTCCCTGCCAGGCTCGAACTGGCGACCTTCAGATTATGAGACTGACGCTCTACCAACTGAGCCAAAGGAGCATCATTACATCACCTACACACCCACGCCACCAAAATTAGAATGCACGCACCCGACACACAACACGCCCTATACCTGCTCAACGGCGCGCCCACACTCACCCATATCTCCCCTTCCGGCGCCTCCTGCTGCCTCACAACTCCTACAACCTCCACGGCCGGCGCGATAGACCGCTCGCTGGCAAAGATGTCATCCCTCCCCGATACCGATCTCGGGTAACTTTGCCGTGGATGACGTTCTGCTTGTGCTGACTGTAGATGATGACCTCTGAGAACAGCAGCAATATACGACGGTAGTGAGTGATACACTGTTGTATGAGGATGGGCCAGCTTACGCATTTGTCTGTTCCATTTCCCCCAGCACATAGTGTTAGTGTGCGTGCATGCAACATCATTGGGAACCATGGGGTACAGGAATCTTGGCTTGACCCACGTGACAGCGTCTCGGTCTGGGTGGCGTAAGAGGTCTCACCAGCGTGAGATCATGTCAACGAGTGGAACGACCGCCACCTGGGATAGTCCTTGGAATTGTGCCTCGAAGCGCACAAGTTGGCGCAGAAGCATGGTGAAGCAAGAGTAGACGTAAGCGGGAGATCACGCGAGACGTGGAGGGGCGGCGATGGCAGAAAGGTGGCGGGCAGGGCTGCGAGCAAAAGGCAGCAAAGAAGTGCTCCCTGCCAGGCTCGAACTGGCGACCTTCAGATTATGAGACTGACGCTCTACCAACTGAGCCAAAGGAGCATCATTACATCACCTACACACCCACGCCACCAAAATTAGAATGCACGCACCCGACACACAACACGCCCTATACCTGCTCAACGGCGCGCCCACACTCACCCATATCTCCTCTTCCGGCGCCTCCTGTTGCCTCACAACTCCTACAACCTCCACGGCCGGCGCGATAGACCGCTCGCTGGCAAAGATGTCATCCCTCCCCGATACCGATCTCGGGTAACTTTGCCGTGGATGACGTTCTGCTTGTGCTGACTGTAGATGTTGACCTCTGAGAACAGCAGCAATATACGACGGTAGTGAGTGATACACTGTTGTATGAGGATGGGCCATCTTACGCATTTGTCTGTTCCATTTCCCCAGCACATAGTGTTAGTGTGCGTGCATGCAACATCATTGGGAACCATGGGGTACAGGAATCTTGGCTTGACCCACGTGACAGCGTCTCGGTCTGGGTGGCGTAAGAGGTCTCACCAGCGTGAGATCATGTCAACGAGTGGAACGACCGCCACCTGGGATAGTCCTTGGAATTGTGCCTCGAAGCGCACAAGTTGGCGCAGAAGCATGGTGAAGCAAGAGTAGACGTAAGCGGGAGATCACGCGAGACGTGGAGGGGCGGCGATGGCAGAAAGGTGGCGGGCAGGGCTGCGAGCAAAAGGCAGCAAAGAAGTGCTCCCTGCCAGGCTCGAACTGGCGACCTTCAGATTATGAGACTGACGCTCTACCAACTGAGCCAAAGGAGCATCATTACATCACCTACACACCCACGCCACCAAAATTAGAATGCACGCACCCGACACACAACACGCCCTATACCTGCTCAACGGCGCGCCCACACTCACCCATATCTCCTCTTCCGGCGCCTCCTGTTGCCTCACAACTCCTACAACCTCCACGGCCGGCGCGATAGACCGCTCGCTGGCAAAGATGTCATCCCTCCCCGATACCGATCTCGGGTAACTTTGCCGTGGATGACGTTCTGCTTGTGCTGACTGTAGATGTTGACCTCTGAGAACAGCAGCAATATACGACGGTAGTGAGTGATACACTGTTGTATGAGGATGGGCCATCTTACGCATTTGTCTGTTCCATTTCCCCCAGCACATAGTGTTAGTGTGCGTGCATGCAACATCATTGGGAACCATGGGGTACAGGAATCTTGGCTTGACCCACGTGACAGCGTCTCGGTCTGGGTGGCGTAAGAGGTCTCACCAGCGTGAGATCATGTCAACGAGTGGAACGACCGCCACCTGGGATAGTCCTTGGAATTGTGCCTCGAAGCGCACAAGTTGGCGCAGAAGCATGGTGAAGCAAGAGTAGACGTAAGCGGGAGATCACGCGAGACGTGGAGGGGCGGCGATGGCAGAAAGGTGGCGGGCAGGGCTGCGAGCAAAAGGCAGCAAAGAAGTGCTCCCTGCCAGGCTCGAACTGGCGACCTTCAGATTATGAGACTGACGCTCTACCAACTGAGCCAAAGGAGCATCATTACATCACCTACACACCCACGCCACCAAAATTAGAATGCACGCACCCGACACACAACACGCCCTATACCTGCTCAACGGCGCGCCCACACTCACCCATATCTCCCCTTCCGGCGCCTCCTGCTGCCTCACAACTCCTACAACCTCCACGGCCGGCGCGATAGACCGCTCGCTGGCAAAGATGTCATCCCTCCCCGATACCGATCTCGGGTAACTTTGCCGTGGATGACGTTCTGCTTGTGCTGACTGTAGATGATGACCTCTGAGAACAGCAGCAATATACGACGGTAGTGAGTGATACACTGTTGTATGAGGATGGGCCAGCTTACGCATTTGTCTGTTCCATTTCCCCCAGCACATAGTGTTAGTGTGCGTGCATGCAACATCATTGGGAACCATGGGGTACAGGAATCTTGGCTTGACCCACGTGACAGCGTCTCGGTCTGGGTGGCGTAAGAGGTCTCACCAGCGTGAGATCATGTCAACGAGTGGAACGACCGCCACCTGGGATAGTCCTTGGAATTGTGCCTCGAAGCGCACAAGTTGGCGCAGAAGCATGGTGAAGCAAGAGTAGACGTAAGCGGGAGATCACGCGAGACGTGGAGGGGCGGCGATGGCAGAAAGGTGGCGGGCAGGGCTGCGAGCAAAAGGCAGCAAAGAAGTGCTCCCTGCCAGGCTCGAACTGGCGACCTTCAGATTATGAGACTGACGCTCTACCAACTGAGCCAAAGGAGCATCATTACATCACCTACACACCCACGCCACCAAAATTAGAATGCACGCACCCGACACACAACACGCCCTATACCTGCTCAACGGCGCGCCCACACTCACCCATATCTCCCCTTCCGGCGCCTCCTGCTGCCTCACAACTCCTACAACCTCCACGGCCGGCGCGATAGACCGCTCGCTGGCAAAGATGTCATCCCTCCCCGATACCGATCTCGGGTAACTTTGCCGTGGATGACGTTCTGCTTGTGCTGACTGTAGATGATGACCTCTGAGAACAGCAGCAATATACGACGGTAGTGAGTGATACACTGTTGTATGAGGATGGGCCAGCTTACGCATTTGTCTGTTCCATTTCCCCCAGCACATAGTGTTAGTGTGCGTGCATGCAACATCATTGGGAACCATGGGGACAGGAATCTTGGCTTGACCCACGTGACAGCGTCTCGGTCTGGGTGGCGTAAGAGGTCTCACCAGCGTGAGATCATGTCAACGAGTGGAACGACCGCCACCTGGGATAGTTCTTGGAATTGTGCCTCGGAGCGCACAAGTTGGCGCAGAAGCATGGTGAAGCAAGAGTAGACGTAAGCGAGAGGTTACGCGAGACGTGGAGGGGCGGCGATGGCAGAAGGTGGCGGGCAGGGCTGCGAGCAAAAAGGCAGCAAAGAAGTGCTCCCTGCCAGGCTCGAACTGGCGACCTTCAGATTATGAGACTGACGCTCTACCAACTGAGCCAAAGGAGCATCATTACATCACCTACACACCCACGCCACCAAAATTAGAATGCACGCACCCGACACACAACACGCCCTATACCTGCTCAACGGCGCGCCCACACTCACCCATATCTCCCCTTCCGGCGCCTCCTGCTGCCTCACAACTCCTACAACCTCCACGGCCGGCGCGATAGACCGCTCGCTGGCAAAGATGTCATCCCTCCCCGATACCGATCTCGGGTAACTTTGCCGTGGATGACGTTCTGCTTGTGCTGACTGTAGATGTTGGCCTCTGAGAACAGCAGCAATATACGACGGCAGTGAGTGATACACTGTTGTATGAGGATAGGCCAGCTTACGCATTTGTCTGTTCCATTTCCCCCAGCACATAGTGTTAGTGTGCGTGCATGCAACATCATTGGGAACCATGGGGTACAGGAATCTTGGCTTGACCCACGTGACAGCGTCTCGGTCTGGGTGGCGTAAGAGGTCTCACCAGCGTGAGATCATGTCAACGAGTGGAACGACCGCCACCTGGGATAGTCCTTGGAATTGTGCCTCGAAGCGCACAAGTTGGCGCAGAAGCATGGTGAAGCAAGAGTAGACGTAAGCGGGAGATCACGCGAGACGTGGAGGGGCGGCGATGGCAGAAAGGTGGCGGGCAGGGCTGCGAGCAAAAGGCAGCAAAGAAGTGCTCCCTGCCAGGCTCGAACTGGCGACCTTCAGATTATGAGACTGACGCTCTACCAACTGAGCCAAAGGAGCATCATTACATCACCTACACACCCACGCCACCAAAATTAGAATGCACGCACCCGACACACAACACGCCCTATACCTGCTCAACGGCGCGCCCACACTCACCCATATCTCCTCTTCCGGCGCCTCCTGTTGCCTCACAACTCCTACAACCTCCACGGCCGGCGCGATAGACCGCTCGCTGGCAAAGATGTCATCCCTCCCCGATACCGATCTCGGGTAACTTTGCCGTGGATGACGTTCTGCTTGTGCTGACTGTAGATGTAGACCTCTGAGAACAGCAGCAATATACGACGGCAGTGAGTGATACACTGTTGTATGAGGATGGGCCAGCTTACGCATTTGTCTGTTCCATTTCCCCCAGCACATAGTGTTAGTGTGCGTGCATGCAACATCATTGGGAACCATGGGGTACAGGAATCTTGGCTTGACCCACGTGACAGCGTCTCGGTCTGGGTGGCGTAAGAGGTCTCACCAGCGTGAGATCATGTCAACGAGTGGAACGACCGCCACCTGGGATAGTCCTTGGAATTGTGCCTCGAAGCGCACAAGTTGGCGCAGAAGCATGGTGAAGCAAGAGTAGACGTAAGCGGGAGATCACGCGAGACGTGGAGGGGCGGCGATGGCAGAAAGGTGGCGGGCAGGGCTGCGAGCAAAAGGCAGCAAAGAAGTGCTCCCTGCCAGGCTCGAACTGGCGACCTTCAGATTATGAGACTGACGCTCTACCAACTGAGCCAAAGGAGCATCATTACATCACCTACACACCCACGCCACCAAAATTAGAATGCACGCACCCGACACACAACACGCCCTATACCTGCTCAACGGCGCGCCCACACTCACCCATATCTCCCCTTCCGGCGCCTCCTGCTGCCTCACAACTCCTACAACCTCCACGGCCGGCGCGATAGACCGCTCGCTGGCAAAGATGTCATCCCTCCCCGATACCGATCTCGGGTAACTTTGCCGTGGATGACGTTCTGCTTGTGCTGACTGTAGATGATGACCTCTGAGAACAGCAGCAATATACGACGGTAGTGAGTGATACACTGTTGTATGAGGATGGGCCAGCTTACGCATTTGTCTGTTCCATTTCCCCCAGCACATAGTGTTAGTGTGCGTGCATGCAACATCATTGGGAACCATGGGGTACAGGAATCTTGGCTTGACCCACGTGACAGCGTCTCGGTCTGGGTGGCGTAAGAGGTCTCACCAGCGTGAGATCATGTCAACGAGTGGAACGACCGCCACCTGGGATAGTCCTTGGAATTGTGCCTCGAAGCGCACAAGTTGGCGCAGAAGCATGGTGAAGCAAGAGTAGACGTAAGCGGGAGATCACGCGAGACGTGGAGGGGCGGCGATGGCAGAAAGGTGGCGGGCAGGGCTGCGAGCAAAAGGCAGCAAAGAAGTGCTCCCTGCCAGGCTCGAACTGGCGACCTTCAGATTATGAGACTGACGCTCTACCAACTGAGCCAAAGGAGCATCATTACATCACCTACACACCCACGCCACCAAAATTAGAATGCACGCACCCGACACACAACACGCCCTATACCTGCTCAACGGCGCGCCCACACTCACCCATATCTCCTCTTCCGGCGCCTCCTGTTGCCTCACAACTCCTACAACCTCCACGGCCGGCGCGATAGACCGCTCGCTGGCAAAGATGTCATCCCTCCCCGATACCGATCTCGGGTAACTTTGCCGTGGATGACGTTCTGCTTGTGCTGACTGTAGATGATGACCTCTGAGAACAGCAGCAATATACGACGGTAGTGAGTGATACACTGTTGTATGAGGATGGGCCAGCTTACGCATTTGTCTGTTCCATTTCCCCCAGCACATAGTGTTAGTGTGCGTGCATGCAACATCATTGGGAACCATGGGGTACAGGAATCTTGGCTTGACCCACGTGACAGCGTCTCGGTCTGGGTGGCGTAAGAGGTCTCACCAGCGTGAGATCATGTCAACGAGTGGAACGACCGCCACCTGGGATAGTTCTTGGAATTGTGCCTCGGAGCGCACAAGTTGGCGCAGAAGCATGGTGAAGCAAGAGTAGACGTAAGCGGGAGATCACGCGAGACGTGGAGGGGCGGCGATGGCAGAAAGGTGGCGGGCAGGGCTGCGAGCAAAAGGCAGCAAAGAAGTGCTCCCTGCCAGGCTCGAACTGGCGACCTTCAGATTATGAGACTGACGCTCTACCAACTGAGCCAAAGGAGCATCATTACATCACCTACACACCCACGCCACCAAAATTAGAATGCACGCACCCGACACACAACACGCCCTATACCTGCTCAACGGCGCGCCCACACTCACCCATATCTCCCCTTCCGGCGCCTCCTGCTGCCTCACAACTCCTACAACCTCCACGGCCGGCGCGATAGACCGCTCGCTGGCAAAGATGTCATCCCTCCCCGATACCGATCTCGGGTAACTTTGCCGTGGATGACGTTCTGCTTGTGCTGACTGTAGATGATGACCTCTGAGAACAGCAGCAATATACGACGGTAGTGAGTGATACACTGTTGTATGAGGATGGGCCAGCTTACGCATTTGTCTGTTCCATTTCCCCCAGCACATAGTGTTAGTGTGCGTGCATGCAACATCATTGGGAACCATGGGGTACAGGAATCTTGGCTTGACCCACGTGACAGCGTCTCGGTCTGGGTGGCGTAAGAGGTCTCACCAGCGTGAGATCATGTCAACGAGTGGAACGACCGCCACCTGGGATAGTTCTTGGAATTGTGCCTCGGAGCGCACAAGTTGGCGCAGAAGCATGGTGAAGCAAGAGTAGACGTAAGCGGGAGATCACGCGAGACGTGGAGGGGCGGCGATGGCAGAAAGGTGGCGGGCAGGGCTGCGAGCAAAAGGCAGCAAAGAAGTGCTCCCTGCCAGGCTCGAACTGGCGACCTTCAGATTATGAGACTGACGCTCTACCAACTGAGCCAAAGGAGCATCATTACATCACCTACACACCCACGCCACCAAAATTAGAATGCACGCACCCGACACACAACACGCCCTATACCTGCTCAACGGCGCGCCCACACTCACCCATATCTCCCCTTCCGGCGCCTCCTGCTGCCTCACAACTCCTACAACCTCCACGGCCGGCGCGATAGACCGCTCGCTGGCAAAGATGTCATCCCTCCCCGATACCGATCTCGGGTAACTTTGCCGTGGATGACGTTCTGCTTGTGCTGACTGTAGATGATGACCTCTGAGAACAGCAGCAATATACGACGGTAGTGAGTGATACACTGTTGTATGAGGATGGGCCAGCTTACGCATTTGTCTGTTCCATTTCCCCCAGCACATAGTGTTAGTGTGCGTGCATGCAACATCATTGGGAACCATGGGGTACAGGAATCTTGGCTTGACCCACGTGACAGCGTCTCGGTCTGGGTGGCGTAAGAGGTCTCACCAGCGTGAGATCATGTCAACGAGTGGAACGACCGCCACCTGGGATAGTCCTTGGAATTGTGCCTCGAAGCGCACAAGTTGGCGCAGAAGCATGGTGAAGCAAGAGTAGACGTAAGCGGGAGATCACGCGAGACGTGGAGGGGCGGCGATGGCAGAAAGGTGGCGGGCAGGGCTGCGAGCAAAAGGCAGCAAAGAAGTGCTCCCTGCCAGGCTCGAACTGGCGACCTTCAGATTATGAGACTGACGCTCTACCAACTGAGCCAAAGGAGCATCATTACATCACCTACACACCCACGCCACCAAAATTAGAATGCACGCACCCGACACACAACACGCCCTATACCTGCTCAACGGCGCGCCCACACTCACCCATATCTCCTCTTCCGGCGCCTCCTGTTGCCTCACAACTCCTACAACCTCCACGGCCGGCGCGATAGACCGCTCGCTGGCAAAGATGTCATCCCTCCCCGATACCGATCTCGGGTAACTTTGCCGTGGATGACGTTCTGCTTGTGCTGACTGTAGATGTTGACCTCTGAGAACAGCAGCAATATACGACGGTAGTGAGTGATACACTGTTGTATGAGGATGGGCCATCTTACGCATTTGTCTGTTCCATTTCCCCCAGCACATAGTGTTAGTGTGCGTGCATGCAACATCATTGGGAACCATGGGGTACAGGAATCTTGGCTTGACCCACGTGACAGCGTCTCGGTCTGGGTGGCGTAAGAGGTCTCACCAGCGTGAGATCATGTCAACGAGTGGAACGACCGCCACCTGGGATAGTCCTTGGAATTGTGCCTCGAAGCGCACAAGTTGGCGCAGAAGCATGGTGAAGCAAGAGTAGACGTAAGCGGGAGATCACGCGAGACGTGGAGGGGCGGCGATGGCAGAAAGGTGGCGGGCAGGGCTGCGAGCAAAAGGCAGCAAAGAAGTGCTCCCTGCCAGGCTCGAACTGGCGACCTTCAGATTATGAGACTGACGCTCTACCAACTGAGCCAAAGGAGCATCATTACATCACCTACACACCTACGCCACCAAAATTAGAATGCACGCACCCGACACACAACACGCCCTATACCTGCTCAACGGCGCGCCCACACTCACCCATATCTCCCCTTCCGGTGCCTCCTGCTGCCTCACAACTCCTACAACCTCCACGGCCGGCGCGATAGACCGCTCGCTGGCAAAGATGTCATCCCTCCCCGATACCGATCTCGGGTAACTTTGCCGTGGATGACGTTCTGCTTGTGCTGACTGTAGATGATGACCTCTGAGAACAGCAGCAATATACGACGGTAGTGAGTGATACACTGTTGTATGAGGATGGGCCAGCTTACGCATTTGTCTGTTCCATTTCCCCCAGCACATAGTGTTAGTGTGCGTGCATGCAACATCATTGGGAACCATGGGGTACAGGAATCTTGGCTTGACCCACGTGACAGCGTCTCGGTCTGGGTGGCGTAAGAGGTCTCACCAGCGTGAGATCATGTCAACGAGTGGAACGACCGCCACCTGGGATAGTCCTTGGAATTGTGCCTCGAAGCGCACAAGTTGGCGCAGAAGCATGGTGAAGCAAGAGTAGACGTAAGCGGGAGATCACGCGAGACGTGGAGGGGCGGCGATGGCAGAAAGGTGGCGGGCAGGGCTGCGAGCAAAAGGCAGCAAAGAAGTGCTCCCTGCCAGGCTCGAACTGGCGACCTTCAGATTATGAGACTGACGCTCTACCAACTGAGCCAAAGGAGCATCATTACATCACCTACACACCCACGCCACCAAAATTAGAATGCACGCACCCGACACACAACACGCCCTATACCTGCTCAACGGCGCGCCCACACTCACCCATATCTCCCCTTCCGGCGCCTCCTGCTGCCTCACAACTCCTACAACCTCCACGGCCGGCGCGATAGACCGCTCGCTGGCAAAGATGTCATCCCTCCCCGATACCGATCTCGGGTAACTTTGCCGTGGATGACGTTCTGCTTGTGCTGACTGTAGATGTTGACCTCTGAGAACAGCAGCAATATACGACGGCAGTGAGTGATACACTGTTGTATGAGGATGGGCCAGCTTACGCATTTGTCTGTTCCATTTCCCCCAGCACATAGTGTTAGTGTGCGTGCATGCAACATCATTGGGAACCATGGGGTACAGGAATCTTGGCTTGACCCACGTGACAGCGTCTCGGTCTGGGTGGCGTAAGAGGTCTCACCAGCGTGAGATCATGTCAACGAGTGGAACGACCGCCACCTGGGATAGTCCTTGGAATTGTGCCTCGAAGCGCACAAGTTGGCGCAGAAGCATGGTGAAGCAAGAGTAGACGTAAGCGGGAGATCACGCGAGACGTGGAGGGGCGGCGATGGCAGAAAGGTGGCGGGCAGGGCTGCGAGCAAAAGGCAGCAAAGAAGTGCTCCCTGCCAGGCTCGAACTGGCGACCTTCAGATTATGAGACTGACGCTCTACCAACTGAGCCAAAGGAGCATCATTACATCACCTACACACCCACGCCACCAAAATTAGAATGCACGCACCCGACACACAACACGCCCTATACCTGCTCAACGGCGCGCCCACACTCACCCATATCTCCCCTTCCGGCGCCTCCTGCTGCCTCACAACTCCTACAACCTCCACGGCCGGCGCGATAGACCGCTCGCTGGCAAAGATGTCATCCCTCCCCGATACCGATCTCGGGTAACTTTGCCGTGGATGACGTTCTGCTTGTGCTGACTGTAGATGATGACCTCTGAGAACAGCAGCAATATACGACGGTAGTGAGTGATACACTGTTGTATGAGGATGGGCCAGCTTACGCATTTGTCTGTTCCATTTCCCCCAGCACATAGTGTTAGTGTGCGTGCATGCAACATCATTGGGAACCATGGGGTACAGGAATCTTGGCTTGACCCACGTGACAGCGTCTCGGTCTGGGTGGCGTAAGAGGTCTCACCAGCGTGAGATCATGTCAACGAGTGGAACGACCGCCACCTGGGATAGTCCTTGGAATTGTGCCTCGAAGCGCACAAGTTGGCGCAGAAGCATGGTGAAGCAAGAGTAGACGTAAGCGGGAGATCACGCGAGACGTGGAGGGGCGGCGATGGCAGAAAGGTGGCGGGCAGGGCTGCGAGCAAAAGGCAGCAAAGAAGTGCTCCCTGCCAGGCTCGAACTGGCGACCTTCAGATTATGAGACTGACGCTCTACCAACTGAGCCAAAGGAGCATCATTACATCACCTACACACCCACGCCACCAAAATTAGAATGCACGCACCCGACACACAACACGCCCTATACCTGCTCAACGGCGCGCCCACACTCACCCATATCTCCTCTTCCGGCGCCTCCTGTTGCCTCACAACTCCTACAACCTCCACGGCCGGCGCGATAGACCGCTCGCTGGCAAAGATGTCATCCCTCCCCGATACCGATCTCGGGTAACTTTGCCGTGGATGACGTTCTGCTTGTGCTGACTGTAGATGTAGACCTCTGAGAACAGCAGCAATATACGACGGCAGTGAGTGATACACTGTTGTATGAGGATGGGCCAGCTTACGCATTTGTCTGTTCCATTTCCCCCAGCACATAGTGTTAGTGTGCGTGCATGCAACATCATTGGGAACCATGGGGTACAGGAATCTTGGCTTGACCCACGTGACAGCGTCTCGGTCTGGGTGGCGTAAGAGGTCTCACCAGCGTGAGATCATGTCAACGAGTGGAACGACCGCCACCTGGGATAGTCCTTGGAATTGTGCCTCGAAGCGCACAAGTTGGCGCAGAAGCATGGTGAAGCAAGAGTAGACGTAAGCGGGAGATCACGCGAGACGTGGAGGGGCGGCGATGGCAGAAAGGTGGCGGGCAGGGCTGCGAGCAAAAGGCAGCAAAGAAGTGCTCCCTGCCAGGCTCGAACTGGCGACCTTCAGATTATGAGACTGACGCTCTACCAACTGAGCCAAAGGAGCATCATTACATCACCTACACACCCACGCCACCAAAATTAGAATGCACGCACCCGACACACAACACGCCCTATACCTGCTCAACGGCGCGCCCACACTCACCCATATCTCCCCTTCCGGCGCCTCCTGCTGCCTCACAACTCCTACAACCTCCACGGCCGGCGCGATAGACCGCTCGCTGGCAAAGATGTCATCCCTCCCCGATACCGATCTCGGGTAACTTTGCCGTGGATGACGTTCTGCTTGTGCTGACTGTAGATGTAGACCTCTGAGAACAGCAGCAATATACGACGGCAGTGAGTGATACACTGTTGTATGAGGATGGGCCAGCTTACGCATTTGTCTGTTCCATTTCCCCCAGCACATAGTGTTAGTGTGCGTGCATGCAACATCATTGGGAACCATGGGGTACAGGAATCTTGGCTTGACCCACGTGACAGCGTCTCGGTCTGGGTGGCGTAAGAGGTCTCACCAGCGTGAGATCATGTCAACGAGTGGAACGACCGCCACCTGGGATAGTCCTTGGAATTGTGCCTCGAAGCGCACAAGTTGGCGCAGAAGCATGGTGAAGCAAGAGTAGACGTAAGCGGGAGATCACGCGAGACGTGGAGGGGCGGCGATGGCAGAAAGGTGGCGGGCAGGGCTGCGAGCAAAAGGCAGCAAAGAAGTGCTCCCTGCCAGGCTCGAACTGGCGACCTTCAGATTATGAGACTGACGCTCTACCAACTGAGCCAAAGGAGCATCATTACATCACCTACACACCCACGCCACCAAAATTAGAATGCACGCACCCGACACACAACACGCCCTATACCTGCTCAACGGCGCGCCCACACTCACCCATATCTCCCCTTCCGGCGCCTCCTGCTGCCTCACAACTCCTACAACCTCCACGGCCGGCGCGATAGACCGCTCGCTGGCAAAGATGTCATCCCTCCCCGATACCGATCTCGGGTAACTTTGCCGTGGATGACGTTCTGCTTGTGCTGACTGTAGATGTAGACCTCTGAGAACAGCAGCAATATACGACGGCAGTGAGTGATACACTGTTGTATGAGGATGGGCCAGCTTACGCATTTGTCTGTTCCATTTCCCCCAGCACATAGTGTTAGTGTGCGTGCATGCAACATCATTGGGAACCATGGGGTACAGGAATCTTGGCTTGACCCACGTGACAGCGTCTCGGTCTGGGTGGCGTAAGAGGTCTCACCAGCGTGAGATCATGTCAACGAGTGGAACGACCGCCACCTGGGATAGTTCTTGGAATTGTGCCTCGAAGCGCACAAGTTGGCGCAGAAGCATGGTGAAGCAAGAGTAGACGTAAGCGAGAGGTTACGCGAGACGTGGAGGGGCGGCGATGGCAGAAAGGTGGCGGGCAGGGCTGCGAGCAAAAAGGCAGCAAAGAAGTGCTCCCTGCCAGGCTCGAACTGGCGACCTTCAGATTATGAGACTGACGCTCTACCAACTGAGCCAAAGGAGCATCATTACATCACCTACACACCCACGCCACCAAAATTAGAATGCACGCACCCGACACACAACACGCCCTATACCTGCTCAACGGCGCGCCCACACTCACCCATATCTCCCCTTCCGGCGCCTCCTGCTGCCTCACAACTCCTACAACCTCCACGGCCGGCGCGATAGACCGCTCGCTGGCAAAGATGTCATCCCTCCCCGATACCGATCTCGGGTAACTTTGCCGTGGATGACGTTCTGCTTGTGCTGACTGTAGATGTTGGCCTCTGAGAACAGCAGCAATATACGACGGCAGTGAGTGATACACTGTTGTATGAGGATAGGCCAGCTTACGCATTTGTCTGTTCCATTTCCCCCAGCACATAGTGTTAGTGTGCGTGCATGCAACATCATTGGGAACCATGGGGACAGGAATCTTGGCTTGACCCACGTGACAGCGTCTCGGTCTGGGTGGCGTAAGAGGTCTCACCAGCGTGAGATCATGTCAACGAGTGGAACGACCGCCACCTGGGATAGTTCTTGGAATTGTGCCTCGGAGCGCACAAGTTGGCGCAGAAGCATGGTGAAGCAAGAGTAGACGTAAGCGAGAGGTTACGCGAGACGTGGAGGGGCGGCGATGGCAGAAGGTGGCGGGCAGGGCTGCGAGCAAAAAGGCAGCAAAGAAGTGCTCCCTGCCAGGCTCGAACTGGCGACCTTCAGATTATGAGACTGACGCTCTACCAACTGAGCCAAAGGAGCATCATTACATCACCTACACACCCATGCCACCAAAATTAGAATGCACGCACCCGACACACAACACGCCCTATACCTGCTCAACGGCGCGCCCACACTCACCCATATCTCCCCTTCCGGCGCCTCCTGCTGCCTCACAACTCCTACAACCTCCACGGCCGGCGCGATAGACCGCTCGCTGGCAAAGATGTCATCCCTCCCCGATACCGATCTCGGGTAACTTTGCCGTGGATGACGTTCTGCTTGTGCTGACTGTAGATGTTGACCTCTGAGAACAGCAGCAATATACGACGGCAGTGAGTGATACACTGTTGTATGAGGATAGGCCAGCTTACGCATTTGTCTGTTCCATTTCCCCCAGCACATAGTGTTAGTGTGCGTGCATGCAACATCATTGGGAACCATGGGGACAGGAATCTTGGCTTGACCCACGTGACAGCGTCTCGGTCTGGGTGGCGTAAGAGGTCTCACCAGCGTGAGATCATGTCAACGAGTGGAACGACCGCCACCTGGGATAGTTCTTGGAATTGTGCCTCGGAGCGCACAAGTTGGCGCAGAAGCATGGTGAAGCAAGAGTAGACGTAAGCGAGAGGTTACGCGAGACGTGGAGGGGCGGCGATGGCAGAAAGGTGGCGGGCAGGGCTGCGAGCAAAAGGCAGCAAAGAAGTGCTCCCTGCCAGGCTCGAACTGGCGACCTTCAGATTATGAGACTGACGCTCTACCAACTGAGCCAAAGGAGCATCATTACATCACCTACACACCCACGCCACCAAAATTAGAATGCACGCACCCGACACACAACACGCCCTATACCTGCTCAACGGCGCGCCCACACTCACCCATATCTCCGCTTCCGGCGCCTCCTGCTGCCTCACAACTCCTACAACCTCCACGGCCGGCACGATAGATCGCTCGCTGGCAAAGATGTCATCCCTCCCCGATACCGATCTCGGGTAACTTTGCCGTGGATGACGTTCTGCTTGTGCTGACTGTAGATGTTGACCTCTGAGAACAGCAGCAATATACGACGGCAGTGAGTGATACACTGTTGTATGAGGATAGGCCAGCTTACGCATTTGTCTGTTCCATTTCCCCCAGCACATAGTGTTAGTGTGCGTGCATGCAACATCATTGGGAACCATGGGGACAGGAATCTTGGCTTGACCCACGTGACAGCGTCTCGGTCTGGGTGGCGTAAGAGGTCTCACCAGCGTGAGATCATGTCAACGAGTGGAACGACCGCCACCTGGGATAGTTCTTGGAATTGTGCCTCGGAGCGCACAAGTTGGCGCAGAAGCATGGTGAAGCAAGAGTAGACATAAGCGGGAGGTCACGCGAGACGTGGAGGGGCGGCGATGGCAGAAGGTGGCGGGCAGGGCTGCGAGCAAAAGGCAGCAAAGAAGTGCTCCCTGCCAGGCTCGAACTGGCGACCTTCAGATTATGAGACTGACGCTCTACCAACTGAGCCAAAGGAGCATCATTACATCACCTACACACCCATGCCACCAAAATTAGAATGCACGCACCCGACACACAACACGCCCTATACCTGCTCAACGGCGCGCCCACACTCACCCATATCTCCCCTTCCAGCGCCTCCTGCTGCCTCACAACTCCTACAACCTCCACGGCCGGCACGATAGATCGCTCGCTGGCAAAGATGTCATCCCTCCCCGATACCGATCTCGGGTAACTTTGCCGTGGATGACGTTCTGCTTGTGCTGACTGTAGATGTTGACCTCTGAGAACAGCAGCAATATACGACGGCAGTGAGTGATACACTGTTGTATGAGGATAGGCCAGCTTACGCATTTGTCTGTTCCATTTCCCCCAGCACATAGTGTTAGTGTGCGTGCATGCAACATCATTGGGAACCATGGGGACAGGAATCTTGGCTTGACCCACGTGACAGCGTCTCGGTCTGGGTGGCGTAAGAGGTCTCACCAGCGTGAGATCATGTCAACGAGTGGAACGACCGCCACCTGGGATAGTTCTTGGAATTGTGCCTCGGAGCGCACAAGTTGGCGCAGAAGCATGGTGAAGCAAGAGTAGACGTAAGCGGGAGATCACGCGAGACGTGGAGGGGCGGCGATGGCAGAAGGTGGCGGGCAGGGCTGCGAGCAAAAAGGCAGCAAAGAAGTGCTCCCTGCCAGGCTCGAACTGGCGACCTTCAGATTATGAGACTGACGCTCTACCAACTGAGCCAAAGGAGCATCATTACATCACCTACACACCCATGCCACCAAAATTAGAATGCACGCACCCGACACACAACACGCCCTATACCTGCTCAACGGCGCGCCCACACTCACCCATATCTCCCCTTCCAGCGCCTCCTGCTGCCTCACAACTCCTACAACCTCCACGGCCGGCACGATAGATCGCTCGCTGGCAAAGATGTCATCCCTCCCCGATACCGATCTCGGGTAACTTTGCCGTGGATGACGTTCTGCTTGTGCTGACTGTAGATGTAGACCTCTGAGAACAGCAGCAATATACGACGGCAGTGAGTGATACACTGTTGTATGAGGATGGGCCAGCTTACGCATTTGCCTGTTCCATTTCCCCCAGCACATAGTGTTAGTGTGCGTGCATGCAACATCATTGGGAACCATGGGGTACAGGAATCTTGGCTTGACCCACGTGACAGCGTCTCGGTCTGGGTGGCGTAAGAGGTCTCACCAGCGTGAGATCATGTCAACGAGTGGAACGACCGCCACCTGGGATAGTTCTTGGAATTGTGCCTCGGAGCGCACAAGTTGGCGCAGAAGCATGGTGAAGCAAGAGTAGACGTAAGCGGGAGGTTACGCGAGACGTGGAGGGGCGGCGATGGCAGAAGGTGGCGGGCAGGGCTGCGAGCAAAAAGGCAGCAAAGAAGTGCTCCCTGCCAGGCTCGAACTGGCGACCTTCAGATTATGAGACTGACGCTCTACCAACTGAGCCAAAGGAGCATCATTACATCACCTACACACCCATGCCACCAAAATTAGAATGCACGCACCCGACACACAACACGCCCTATACCTGCTCAACGGCGCGCCCACACTCACCCATATCTCCCCTTCCAGCGCCTCCTGCTGCCTCACAACTCCTACAACCTCCACGGCCGGCACGATAGATCGCTCGCTGGCAAAGATGTCATCCCTCCCCGATACCGATCTCGGGTAACTTTGCCGTGGATGACGTTCTGCTTGTGCTGACTGTAGATGTTGACCTCTGAGAACAGCAGCAATATACGACGGCAGTGAGTGATACACTGTTGTATGAGGATGGGCCAGCTTACGCATTTGCCTGTTCCATTTCCCCCAGCACATAGTGTTAGTGTGCGTGCATGCAACATCATTGGGAACCATGGGGTACAGGAATCTTGGCTTGACCCACGTGACAGCGTCTCGGTCTGGGTGGCGTAAGAGCTCTCACCAGCGTGAGATCATGTCAACGAGTGGAACGACCGCCACCTGGGATAGTTCTTGGAATTGTGCCTCGGAGCGCACAAGTTGGCGCAGAAGCATGGTGAAGCAAGAGTAGACGTAAGCGGGAGGTTACGCGAGACGTGGAGGGGCGGCGATGGCAGAAAGGTGGCGGGCAGGGCTGCGAGCAAAAAGGCAGCAAAGAAGTGCTCCCTGCCAGGCTCGAACTGGCGACCTTCAGATTATGAGACTGACGCTCTACCAACTGAGCCAAAGGAGCATCATTACATCACCTACACACCCATGCCACCAAAATTAGAATGCACGCACCCGACACACAACACGCCCTATACCTGCTCAACGGCGCGCCCACACTCACCCATATCTCCCCTTCCAGCGCCTCCTGCTGCCTCACAACTCCTACAACCTCCACGGCCGGCACGATAGATCGCTCGCTGGCAAAGATGTCATCCCTCCCCGATACCGATCTCGGGTAACTTTGCCGTGGATGACGTTCTGCTTGTGCTGACTGTAGATGTAGACCTCTGAGAACAGCAGCAATATACGACGGCAGTGAGTGATACACTGTTGTATGAGGATGGGCCAGCTTACGCATTTGCCTGTTCCATTTCCCCCAGCACATAGTGTTAGTGTGCGTGCATGCAACATCATTGGGAACCATGGGGTACAGGAATCTTGGCTTGACCCACGTGACAGCGTCTCGGTCTGGGTGGCGTAAGAGGTCTCACCAGCGTGAGATCATGTCAACGAGTGGAACGGCCGCCACCTGGGATAGTTCTTGGAATTGTGCCTCGGAGCGCACAAGTTGGCGCAGAAGCATGGTGAAGCAAGAGTAGACATAAGCGGGAGGTCACGCGAGACGTGGAGGGGTGGCGATGGCAGAAAGGTGGCGGGCAGGGCTGCGAGCAAAAGGCAGCAAAGAAGTGCTCCCTGCCAGGCTCGAACTGGCGACCTTCAGATTATGAGACTGACGCTCTACCAACTGAGCCAAAGGAGCATCATTACATCACCTACACACCCATGCCACCAAAATTAGAATGCACGCACCCGACACACAACACGCCCTATACCTGCTCAACGGCGCGCCCACACTCACCCATATCTCCCCTTCCGGCGCCTCCTGCTGCCTCACAACTCCTACAACCTCCACGGCCGGCGCGATAGATCGCTTGCTGGCAAAGATGTCATCCCTCCCCGATACCGATCTCGGGTAACTTTGCCGTGGATGACGTTCTGCTTGTGCTGACTGTAGATGTTGGCCTCTGAGAACAGCAGCAATATACGACGGCAGTGAGTGATACACTGTTGTATGAGGATGGGCCAGCTTACGCATTTGTCTGTTCCATTTCCCCCAGCACATAGTGTTAGTGTGCGTGCATGCAACATCATTGGGAACCATGGGGTACAGGAATCTTGGCTTGACCCACGTGACAGCGTCTCGGTCTGGGTGGCGTAAGAGGTCTCACCAGCGTGAGATCATGTCAACGAGTGGAACGACCGCCACCTGGGATAGTTCTTAGAATTGTGCCTCGGAGCGCACAAGTTGGCGCAGAAGCATGGTGAAGCAAGAGTAGACGTAAGCGGGAGGTCACGCGAGACGTGGAGGGGCGGCGATGGCAGAAAGGTGGCGGGCAGGGCTGCGAGCAAAAGGCAGCAAAGAAGTGCTCCCTGCCAGGCTCGAACTGGCGACCTTCAGATTATGAGACTGACGCTCTACCAACTGAGCCAAAGGAGCATCATTACATCACCTACACACCCACGCCACCAAAATTAGAATGCACGCACCCGACACACAACACGCCCTATACCTGCTCAACGGCGCGCCCACACTCACCCATATCTCCCCTTCCGGCGCCTCCTGCTGCCTCACAACTCCTACAACCTCCACGGCCGGCGCGATAGATCGCTTGCTGGCAAAGATGTCATCCCTCCCCGATACCGATCTCGGGTAACTTTGCCGTGGATGACGTTCTGCTTGTGCTGACTGTAGATGTTGGCCTCTGAGAACAGCAGCAATATACGACGGCAGTGAGTGATACACTGTTGTATGAGGATGGGCCAGCTTACGCATTTGTCTGTTCCATTTCCCCCAGCACATAGTGTTAGTGTGCGTGCATGCAACATCATTGGGAACCATGGGGTACAGGAATCTTGGCTTGACCCACGTGACAGCGTCTCGGTCTGGGTGGCGTAAGAGGTCTCACCAGCGTGAGATCATGTCAACGAGTGGAACGACCGCCACCTGGGATAGTTCTTAGAATTGTGCCTCGGAGCGCACAAGTTGGCGCAGAAGCATGGTGAAGCAAGAGTAGACGTAAGCGGGAGGTCACGCGAGACGTGGAGGGGCGGCGATGGCAGAAAGGTGGCGGGCAGGGCTGCGAGCAAAAGGCAGCAAAGAAGTGCTCCCTGCCAGGCTCGAACTGGCGACCTTCAGATTATGAGACTGACGCTCTACCAACTGAGCCAAAGGAGCATCATTACATCACCTACACACCCACGCCACCAAAATTAGAATGCACGCACCCGACACACAACACGCCCTATACCTGCTCAACGGCGCGCCCACACTCACCCATATCTCCCCTTCCGGCGCCTCCTGCTGCCTCACAACTCCTACAACCTCCACGGCCGGCGCGATAGATCGCTTGCTGGCAAAGATGTCATCCCTCCCCGATACCGATCTCGGGTAACTTTGCCGTGGATGACGTTCTGCTTGTGCTGACTGTAGATGTTGGCCTCTGAGAACAGCAGCAATATACGACGGCAGTGAGTGATACACTGTTGTATGAGGATGGGCCAGCTTACGCATTTGTCTGTTCCATTTCCCCCAGCACATAGTGTTAGTGTGCGTGCATGCAACATCATTGGGAACCATGGGGTACAGGAATCTTGGCTTGACCCACGTGACAGCGTCTCGGTCTGGGTGGCGTAAGAGGTCTCACCAGCGTGAGATCATGTCAACGAGTGGAACGGCCGCCACCTGGGATAGTTCTTGGAATTGTGCCTCGGAGCGCACAAGTTGGCGCAGAAGCATGGTGAAGCAAGAGTAGACGTAAGCGGGAGGTCACGCGAGACGTGGAGGGGTGGCGATGGCAGAAAGGTGGCGGGCAGGGCTGCGAGCAAAAAGGCAGCAAAGAAGTGCTCCCTGCCAGGCTCGAACTGGCGACCTTCAGATTATGAGACTGACGCTCTACCAACTGAGCCAAAGGAGCATCATTACATCACCTACACACCCACGCCACCAAAATTAGAATGCACGCACCCGACACACAACACGCCCTATACCTGCTCAACGGCGCGCCCACACTCACCCATATCTCCCCTTCCGGCGCCTCCTGCTGCCTCACAACTCCTACAACCTCCACGGCCGGCGCGATAGATCGCTTGCTGGCAAAGATGTCATCCCTCCCCGATACCGATCTCGGGTAACTTTGCCGTGGATGACGTTCTGCTTGTGCTGACTGTAGATGTTGGCCTCTGAGAACAGCAGCAATATACGACGGCAGTGAGTGATACACTGTTGTATGAGGATGGGCCAGCTTACGCATTTGTCTGTTCCATTTCCCCCAGCACATAGTGTTAGTGTGCGTGCATGCAACATCATTGGGAACCATGGGGACAGAAATCTTGGCTTGACCCACGTGACAGCGTCTCGGTCTGGGTGGCGTAAGAGGTCTCACCAGCGTGAGATCATGTCAACGAGTGGAACGACCGCCACCTGGGATAGTTCTTGGAATTGTGCCTCGGAGCGCACAAGTTGGCGCAGAAGCATGGTGAAGCAAGAGTAGACGTAAGCGGGAGGTCACGCGAGACGTGGAGGGGCGGCGATGGCAGAAGGTGGCGGGCAGGGCTGCGAGCAAAAAGGCAGCAAAGAAGTGCTCCCTGCCAGGCTCGAACTGGCGACCTTCAGATTATGAGACTGACGCTCTACCAACTGAGCCAAAGGAGCATCATTACATCACCTACACACCCATGCCACCAAAATTAGAATGCACGCACCCGACACACAACACGCCCTATACCTGCTCAACGGCGCGCCCACACTCACCCATATCTCCCCTTCCGGCGCCTCCTGCTGCCTCACAACTCCTACAACCTCCACGGCCGGCGCGATAGATCGCTTGCTGGCAAAGATGTCATCCCTCCCCGATACCGATCTCGGGTAACTTTGCCGTGGATGACGTTCTGCTTGTGCTGACTGTAGATGTTGGCCTCTGAGAACAGCAGCAATATACGACGGCAGTGAGTGATACACTGTTGTATGAGGATGGGCCAGCTTACGCATTTGTCTGTTCCATTTCCCCCAGCACATAGTGTTAGTGTGCGTGCATGCAACATCATTGGGAACCATGGGGACAGAAATCTTGGCTTGACCCACGTGACAGCGTCTCGGTCTGGGTGGCGTAAGAGGTCTCACCAGCGTGAGATCATGTCAACGAGTGGAACGACCGCCACCTGGGATAGTTCTTGGAATTGTGCCTCGGAGCGCACAAGTTGGCGCAGAAGCATGGTGAAGCAAGAGTAGACGTAAGCGGGAGGTCACGCGAGACGTGGAGGGGCGGCGATGGCAGAAGGTGGCGGGCAGGGCTGCGAGCAAAAAGGCAGCAAAGAAGTGCTCCCTGCCAGGCTCGAACTGGCGACCTTCAGATTATGAGACTGACGCTCTACCAACTGAGCCAAAGGAGCATCATTACATCACCTACACACCCATGCCACCAAAATTAGAATGCACGCACCCGACACACAACACGCCCTATACCTGCTCAACGGCGCGCCCACACTCACCCATATCTCCCCTTCCGGCGCCTCCTGCTGCCTCACAACTCCTACAACCTCCACGGCCGGCGCGATAGATCGCTTGCTGGCAAAGATGTCATCCCTCCCCGATACCGATCTCGGGTAACTTTGCCGTGGATGACGTTCTGCTTGTGCTGACTGTAGATGTTGGCCTCTGAGAACAGCAGCAATATACGACGGCAGTGAGTGATACACTGTTGTATGAGGATGGGCCAGCTTACGCATTTGTCTGTTCCATTTCCCCAGCACATAGTGTTAGTGTGCGTGCATGCAACATCATTGGGAACCATGGGGTACAGGAATCTTGGCTTGACCCACGTGACAGCGTCTCGGTCTGGGTGGCGTAAGAGGTCTCACCAGCGTGAGATCATGTCAACGAGTGGAACGGCCGCCACCTGGGATAGTTCTTGGAATTGTGCCTCGGAGCGCACAAGTTGGCGCAGAAGCATGGTGAAGCAAGAGTAGACATAAGCGGGAGGTCACGCGAGACGTGGAGGGGTGGCGATGGCAGAAAGGTGGCGGGCAGGGCTGCGAGCAAAAAGGCAGCAAAGAAGTGCTCCCTGCCAGGCTCGAACTGGCGACCTTCAGATTATGAGACTGACGCTCTACCAACTGAGCCAAAGGAGCATCATTACATCACCTACACACCCACGCCACCAAAATTAGAATGCACGCACCCGACACACAACACGCCCTATACCTGCTCAACGGCGCGCCCACACTCACCCATATCTCCCCTTCCGGCGCCTCCTGCTGCCTCACAACTCCTACAACCTCCACGGCCGGCGCGATAGATCGCTTGCTGGCAAAGATGTCATCCCTCCCGGATACCGATCTCGGGTAACTTTGCCGTGGATGACGTTCTGCTTGTGCTGACTGTAGATGTTGGCCTCTGAGAACAGCAGCAATATACGACGGCAGTGAGTGATACACTGTTGTATGAGGATGGGCCAGCTTACGCATTTGTCTGTTCCATTTCCCCCAGCACATAGTGTTAGTGTGCGTGCATGCAACATCATTGGGAACCATGGGGACAGAAATCTTGGCTTGACCCACGTGACAGCGTCTCGGTCTGGGTGGCGTAAGAGGTCTCACCAGCGTGAGATCATGTCAACGAGTGGAACGGCCGCCACCTGGGATAGTTCTTGGAATTGTGCCTCGGAGCGCACAAGTTGGCGCAGAAGCATGGTGAAGCAAGAGTAGACATAAGCGGGAGGTCACGCGAGACGTGGAGGGGTGGCGATGGCAGAAAGGTGGCGGGCAGGGCTGCGAGCAAAAAGGCAGCAAAGAAGTGCTCCCTGCCAGGCTCGAACTGGCGACCTTCAGATTATGAGACTGACGCTCTACCAACTGAGCCAAAGGAGCATCATTACATCACCTACACACCCACGCCACCAAAATTAGAATGCACGCACCCGACACACAACACGCCCTATACCTGCTCAACGGCGCGCCCACACTCACCCATATCTCCCCTTCCGGCGCCTCCTGCTGCCTCACAACTCCTACAACCTCCACGGCCGGCGCGATAGATCGCTTGCTGGCAAAGATGTCATCCCTCCCGGATACCGATCTCGGGTAACTTTGCCGTGGATGACGTTCTGCTTGTGCTGACTGTAGATGTTGGCCTCTGAGAACAGCAGCAATATACGACGGCAGTGAGTGATACACTGTTGTATGAGGATGGGCCAGCTTACGCATTTGTCTGTTCCATTTCCCCCAGCACATAGTGTTAGTGTGCGTGCATGCAACATCATTGGGAACCATGGGGACAGAAATCTTGGCTTGACCCACGTGACAGCGTCTCGGTCTGGGTGGCGTAAGAGGTCTCACCAGCGTGAGATCATGTCAACGAGTGGAACGACCGCCACCTGGGATAGTTCTTAGAATTGTGCCTCGGAGCGCACAAGTTGGCGCAGAAGCATGGTGAAGCAAGAGTAGACGTAAGCGGGAGGTCACGCGAGACGTGGAGGGGCGGCGATGGCAGAAAGGTGGCGGGCAGGGCTGCGAGCAAAAGGCAGCAAAGAAGTGCTCCCTGCCAGGCTCGAACTGGCGACCTTCAGATTATGAGACTGACGCTCTACCAACTGAGCCAAAGGAGCATCATTACATCACCTACACACCCACGCCACCAAAATTAGAATGCACGCACCCGACACACAACACGCCCTATACCTGCTCAACGGCGCGCCCACACTCACCCATATCTCCCCTTCCGGCGCCTCCTGCTGCCTCACAACTCCTACAACCTCCACGGCCGGCGCGATAGATCGCTCGCTGGCAAAGATGTCATCCCTCCCCGATACCGATCTCGGGTAACTTTGCCGTGGATGACGTTCTGCTTGTGCTGACTGTAGATGTTGACCTCTGAGAACAGCAGCAATATACGACGGCAGTGAGTGATACACTGTTGTATGAGGATGGGCCAGCTTACGCATTTGTCTGTTCCATTTCCCCCAGCACATAGTGTTAGTGTGCGTGCATGCAACATCATTGGGAACCATGGGTACAGGAATCTTGGCTTGACCCACGTGACAGCGTCTCGGTCTGGGTGGCGTAAGAGGTCTCACCAGCGTGAGATCATGTCAACGAGTGGAACGGCCGCCACCTGGGATAGTTCTTGGAATTGTGCCTCGGAGCGCACAAGTTGGCGCAGAAGCATGGTGAAGCAAGAGTAGACATAAGCGGGAGGTCACGCGAGACGTGGAGGGGTGGCGATGGCAGAAAGGTGGCGGGCAGGGCTGCGAGCAAAAAGGCAGCAAAGAAGTGCTCCCTGCCAGGCTCGAACTGGCGACCTTCAGATTATGAGACTGACGCTCTACCAACTGAGCCAAAGGAGCATCATTACATCACCTACACACCCACGCCACCAAAATTAGAATGCACGCACCCGACACACAACACGCCCTATACCTGCTCAACGGCGCGCCCACACTCACCCATATCTTCCCTTCCGGCGCCTCCTGCTGCCTCACAACTCCTACAACCTCCACGGCCGGCGCGATAGATCGCTTGCTGGCAAAGATGTCATCCCTCCCGGATACCGATCTCGGGTAACTTTGCCGTGGATGACGTTCTGCTTGTGCTGACTGTAGATGTTGGCCTCTGAGAACAGCAGCAATATACGACGGCAGTGAGTGATACACTGTTGTATGAGGATGGGCCAGCTTACGCATTTGTCTGTTCCATTTCCCCCAGCACATAGTGTTAGTGTGCGTGCATGCAACATCATTGGGAACCATGGGGACAGAAATCTTGGCTTGACCCACGTGACAGCGTCTCGGTCTGGGTGGCGTAAGAGGTCTCACCAGCGTGAGATCATGTCAACGAGTGGAACGGCCGCCACCTGGGATAGTTCTTGGAATTGTGCCTCGGAGCGCACAAGTTGGCGCAGAAGCATGGTGAAGCAAGAGTAGACATAAGCGGGAGGTCACGCGAGACGTGGAGGGGTGGCGATGGCAGAAAGGTGGCGGGCAGGGCTGCGAGCAAAAAGGCAGCAAAGAAGTGCTCCCTGCCAGGCTCGAACTGGCGACCTTCAGATTATGAGACTGACGCTCTACCAACTGAGCCAAAGGAGCATCATTACATCACCTACACACCCACGCCACCAAAATTAGAATGCACGCACCCGACACACAACACGCCCTATACCTGCTCAACGGCGCGCCCACACTCACCCATATCTTCCCCTTCCGGCGCCTCCTGCTGCCTCACAACTCCTACAACCTCCACGGCCGGCGCGATAGATCGCTTGCTGGCAAAGATGTCATCCCTCCCGGATACCGATCTCGGGTAACTTTGCCGTGGATGACGTTCTGCTTGTGCTGACTGTAGATGTTGGCCTCTGAGAACAGCAGCAATATACGACGGCAGTGAGTGATACACTGTTGTATGAGGATGGGCCAGCTTACGCATTTGTCTGTTCCATTTCCCCCAGCACATAGTGTTAGTGTGCGTGCATGCAACATCATTGGGAACCATGGGGACAGAAATCTTGGCTTGACCCACGTGACAGCGTCTCGGTCTGGGTGGCGTAAGAGGTCTCACCAGCGTGAGATCATGTCAACGAGTGGAACGACCGCCACCTGGGATAGTTCTTAGAATTGTGCCTCGGAGCGCACAAGTTGGCGCAGAAGCATGGTGAAGCAAGAGTAGACGTAAGCGGGAGGTCACGCGAGACGTGGAGGGGCGGCGATGGCAGAAAGGTGGCGGGCAGGGCTGCGAGCAAAAGGCAGCAAAGAAGTGCTCCCTGCCAGGCTCGAACTGGCGACCTTCAGATTATGAGACTGACGCTCTACCAACTGAGCCAAAGGAGCATCATTACATCACCTACACACCCACGCCACCAAAATTAGAATGCACGCACCCGACACACAACACGCCCTATACCTGCTCAACGGCGCGCCCACACTCACCCATATCTCCCCTTCCGGCGCCTCCTGCTGCCTCACAACTCCTACAACCTCCACGGCCGGCGCGATAGATCGCTCGCTGGCAAAGATGTCATCCCTCCCCGATACCGATCTCGGGTAACTTTGCCGTGGATGACGTTCTGCTTGTGCTGACTGTAGATGTTGACCTCTGAGAACAGCAGCAATATACGACGGCAGTGAGTGATACACTGTTGTATGAGGATGGGCCAGCTTACGCATTTGTCTGTTCCATTTCCCCCAGCACATAGTGTTAGTGTGCGTGCATGCAACATCATTGGGAACCATGGGGACAGAAATCTTGGCTTGACCCACGTGACAGCGTCTCGGTCTGGGTGGCGTAAGAGGTCTCACCAGCGTGAGATCATGTCAACGAGTGGAACGACCGCCACCTGGGATAGTTCTTGGAAATGTGCCTCGGAGCGCACAAGTTGGCGCAGAAGCATGGTGAAGCAAGAGTAGACGTAAGCGGGAGGTCACGCGAGACGTGGAGGGGCGGCGATGGCAGAAAGGTGGCGGGCAGGGCTGCGAGCAAAAGGCAGCAAAGAAGTGCTCCCTGCCAGGCTCGAACTGGCGACCTTCAGATTATGAGACTGACGCTCTACCAACTGAGCCAAAGGAGCATCATTACATCACCTACACACCCACGCCACCAAAATTAGAATGCACGCACCCGACACACAACACGCCCTATACCTGCTCAACGGCGCGCCCACACTCACCCATATCTCCCCTTCCGGCGCCTCCTGCTGCCTCACAACTCCTACAACCTCCACGGCCGGCGCGATAGATCGCTCGCTGGCAAAGATGTCATCCCTCCCCGACACCGATCTCGGGTAACTTTGCCGTGGATGACGTTCTGCTTGTGCTGACTGTAGATGTTGGCCTCTGAGAACAGCAGCAATATACGACGGCAGTGAGTGATACACTGTTGTATGAGGATGGGCCAGCTTACGCATTTGTCTGTTCCATTTCCCCCAGCACATAGTGTTAGTGTGCGTGCATGCAACATCATTGGGAACCATGGGGACAGAAATCTTGGCTTGACCCACGTGACAGCGTCTCGGTCTGGGTGGCGTAAGAGGTCTCACCAGCGTGAGATCATGTCAACGAGTGGAACGACCGCCACCTGGGATAGTTCTTGGAATTGTGCCTCGGAGCGCACAAGTTGGCGCAGAAGCATGGTGAAGCAAGAGTAGACGTAAGCGGGAGGTCACGCGAGACGTGGAGGGGCGGCGATGGCAGAAAGGTGGCGGGCAGGGCTGCGAGCAAAAGGCAGCAAAGAAGTGCTCCCTGCCAGGCTCGAACTGGCGACCTTCAGATTATGAGACTGACGCTCTACCAACTGAGCCAAAGGAGCATCATTACATCACCTACACACCCACGCCACCAAAATTAGAATGCACGCACCCGACACACAACACGCCCTATACCTGCTCAACGGCGCGCCCACACTCACCCATATCTCCCCTTCCGGCGCCTCCTGCTGCCTCACAACTCCTACAACCTCCACGGCCGGCGCGATAGATCGCTCGCTGGCAAAGATGTCATCCCTCCCCGATACCGATCTCGGGTAACTTTGCCGTGGATGACGTTCTGCTTGTGCTGACTGTAGATGTTGACCTCTGAGAACAGCAGCAATATACGACGGCAGTGAGTGATACACTGTTGTATGAGGATGGGCCAGCTTACGCATTTGTCTGTTCCATTTCCCCCAGCACATAGTGTTAGTGTGCGTGCATGCAACATCATTGGGAACCATGGGGACAGAAATCTTGGCTTGACCCACGTGACAGCGTCTCGGTCTGGGTGGCGTAAGAGGTCTCACCAGCGTGAGATCATGTCAACGAGTGGAACGACCGCCACCTGGGATAGTTCTTGGAATTGTGCCTCGGAGCGCACAAGTTGGCGCAGAAGCATGGTGAAGCAAGAGTAGACGTAAGCGGGAGGTCACGCGAGACGTGGAGGGGCGGCGATGGCAGAAAGGTGGCGGGCAGGGCTGCGAGCAAAAGGCAGCAAAGAAGTGCTCCCTGCCAGGCTCGAACTGGCGACCTTCAGATTATGAGACTGACGCTCTACCAACTGAGCCAAAGGAGCATCATTACATCACCTACACACCCACGCCACCAAAATTAGAATGCACGCACCCGACACACAACACGCCCTATACCTGCTCAACGGCGCGCCCACACTCACCCATATCTCCCCTTCCGGCGCCTCCTGCTGCCTCACAACTCCTACAACCTCCACGGCCGGCGCGATAGATCGCTTGCTGGCAAAGATGTCATCCCTCCCCGATACCGATCTCGGGTAACTTTGCCGTGGATGACGTTCTGCTTGTGCTGACTGTAGATGTTGGCCTCTGAGAACAGCAGCAATATACGACGGCAGTGAGTGATATACTGTTGTATGAGGATGGGCCAGCTTACGCATTTGTCTGTTCCATTTCCCCCAGCACATAGTGTTAGTGTGCGTGCATGCAACATCATTGGGAACCATGGGGTACAGGAATCTTGGCTTGACCCACGTGACAGCGTCTCGGTCTGGGTGGCGTAAGAGGTCTCACCAGCGTGAGATCATGTCAACGAGTGGAACGGCCGCCACCTGGGATAGTTCTTGGAATTGTGCCTCGGAGCGCACAAGTTGGCGCAGAAGCATGGTGAAGCAAGAGTAGACGTAAGCGGGAGGTCACGCGAGACGTGGAGGGGTGGCGATGGCAGAAAGGTGGCGGGCAGGGCTGCGAGCAAAAAGGCAGCAAAGAAGTGCTCCCTGCCAGGCTCGAACTGGCGACCTTCAGATTATGAGACTGACGCTCTACCAACTGAGCCAAAGGAGCATCATTACATCACCTACACACCCACGCCACCAAAATTAGAATGCACGCACCCGACACACAACACGCCCTATACCTGCTCAACGGCGCGCCCACACTCACCCATATCTCCCCTTCCGGCGCCTCCTGCTGCCTCACAACTCCTACAACCTCCACGGCCGGCGCGATAGATCGCTTGCTGGCAAAGATGTCATCCCTCCCCGATACCGATCTCGGGTAACTTTGCCGTGGATGACGTTCTGCTTGTGCTGACTGTAGATGTTGGCCTCTGAGAACAGCAGCAATATACGACGGCAGTGAGTGATATACTGTTGTATGAGGATGGGCCAGCTTACGCATTTGTCTGTTCCATTTCCCCCAGCACATAGTGTTAGTGTGCGTGCATGCAACATCATTGGGAACCATGGGGTACAGGAATCTTGGCTTGACCCACGTGACAGCGTCTCGGTCTGGGTGGCGTAAGAGGTCTCACCAGCGTGAGATCATGTCAACGAGTGGAACGGCCGCCACCTGGGATAGTTCTTGGAATTGTGCCTCGGAGCGCACAAGTTGGCGCAGAAGCATGGTGAAGCAAGAGTAGACGTAAGCGGGAGGTCACGCGAGACGTGGAGGGGTGGCGATGGCAGAAAGGTGGCGGGCAGGGCTGCGAGCAAAAAGGCAGCAAAGAAGTGCTCCCTGCCAGGCTCGAACTGGCGACCTTCAGATTATGAGACTGACGCTCTACCAACTGAGCCAAAGGAGCATCATTACATCACCTACACACCCACGCCACCAAAATTAGAATGCACGCACCCGACACACAACACGCCCTATACCTGCTCAACGGCGCGCCCACACTCACCCATATCTCCCCTTCCGGCGCCTCCTGCTGCCTCACAACTCCTACAACCTCCACGGCCGGCGCGATAGATCGCTTGCTGGCAAAGATGTCATCCCTCCCCGATACCGATCTCGGGTAACTTTGCCGTGGATGACGTTCTGCTTGTGCTGACTGTAGATGTTGGCCTCTGAGAACAGCAGCAATATACGACGGCAGTGAGTGATACACTGTTGTATGAGGATGGGCCAGCTTACGCATTTGTCTGTTCCATTTCCCCCAGCACATAGTGTTAGTGTGCGTGCATGCAACATCATTGGGAACCATGGGGTACAGGAATCTTGGCTTGACCCACGTGACAGCGTCTCGGTCTGGGTGGCGTAAGAGGTCTCACCAGCGTGAGATCATGTCAACGAGTGGAACGGCCGCCACCTGGGATAGTTCTTGGAATTGTGCCTCGGAGCGCACAAGTTGGCGCAGAAGCATGGTGAAGCAAGAGTAGACGTAAGCGGGAGGTCACGCGAGACGTGGAGGGGTGGCGATGGCAGAAAGGTGGCGGGCAGGGCTGCGAGCAAAAGGCAGCAAAGAAGTGCTCCCTGCCAGGCTCGAACTGGCGACCTTCAGATTATGAGACTGACGCTCTACCAACTGAGCCAAAGGAGCATCATTACATCACCTACACACCCACGCCACCAAAATTAGAATGCACGCACCCGACACACAACACGCCCTATACCTGCTCAACGGCGCGCCCACACTCACCCATATCTCCCCTTCCGGCGCCTCCTGCTGCCTCACAACTCCTACAACCTCCACGGCCGGCGCGATAGATCGCTTGCTGGCAAAGATGTCATCCCTCCCGGATACCGATCTCGGGTAACTTTGCCGTGGATGACGTTCTGCTTGTGCTGACTGTAGATGTTGGCCTCTGAGAACAGCAGCAATATACGACGGCAGTGAGTGATACACTGTTGTATGAGGATGGGCCAGCTTACGCATTTGTCTGTTCCATTTCCCCCAGCACATAGTGTTAGTGTGCGTGCATGCAACATCATTGGGAACCATGGGGACAGAAATCTTGGCTTGACCCACGTGACAGCGTCTCGGTCTGGGTGGCGTAAGAGGTCTCACCAGCGTGAGATCATGTCAACGAGTGGAACGACCGCCACCTGGGATAGTTCTTGGAAATGTGCCTCGGAGCGCACAAGTTGGCGCAGAAGCATGGTGAAGCAAGAGTAGACGTAAGCGGGAGGTCACGCGAGACGTGGAGGGGCGGCGATGGCAGAAAGGTGGCGGGCAGGGCTGCGAGCAAAAGGCAGCAAAGAAGTGCTCCCTGCCAGGCTCGAACTGGCGACCTTCAGATTATGAGACTGACGCTCTACCAACTGAGCCAAAGGAGCATCATTACATCACCTACACACCCACGCCACCAAAATTAGAATGCACGCACCCGACACACAACACGCCCTATACCTGCTCAACGGCGCGCCCACACTCACCCATATCTCCCCTTCCGGCGCCTCCTGCTGCCTCACAACTCCTACAACCTCCACGGCCGGCGCGATAGACCGCTCGCTGGCAAAGATGTCATCCCTCCCCGATACCGATCTCGGGTAACTTTGCCGTGGATGACGTTCTGCTTGTGCTGACTGTAGATGTTGACCTCTGAGAACAGCAGCAATATACGACGGCAGTGAGTGATACACTGTTGTATGAGGATGGGTCATCTTACGCATTTGTCTGTTCCATTTCCCCCAGCACATAGTGTTAGTGTGCGTGCATGCAACATCATTGGGAACCATGGGGTACAGGAATCTTGGCTTGACCCACGTGACAGCGTCTCGGTCTGGGTGGCGTAAGAGGTCTCACCAGCGTGAGATCATGTCAACGAGTGGAACGACCGCCACCTGGGATAGTTCTTGGAATTGTGCCTCGAAGCGCACAAGTTGGCGCAGAAGCATGGTGAAGCAAGAGTAGACGTAAGCGGGAGATCACGCGAGACGTGGAGGGGCGGCGATGGCAGAAAGGTGGCGGGCAGGGCTGCGAGCAAAAGGCAGCAAAGAAGTGCTCCCTGCCAGGCTCGAACTGGCGACCTTCAGATTATGAGACTGACGCTCTACCAACTGAGCCAAAGGAGCATCATTACATCACCTACACACCCACGCCACCAAAATTAGAATGCACGCACCCGACACACAACACGCCCTATACCTGCTCAACGGCGCGCCCACACTCACCCATATCTCCCCTTCCGGCGCCTCCTGCTGCCTCACAACTCCTACAACCTCCACGGCCGGCGCGATAGACCGCTCGCTGGCAAAGATGTCATCCCTCCCCGATACCGATCTCGGGTAACTTTGCCGTGGATGACGTTCTGCTTGTGCTGACTGTAGATGTTGACCTCTGAGAACAGCAGCAATATACGACGGCAGTGAGTGATACACTGTTGTATGAGGATGGGCCAGCTTACGCATTTGTCTGTTCCATTTCCCTGGGGACAGGAATCTTGGCTTGACCCACGTGACAGCGTCTCGGTCTGGGTGGCGTAAGAGGTCTCACCAGCGTGAGATCATGTCAACGAGTGGAACGACCGCCACCTGGGATAGTTCTTGGAATTGTGCCTCGGAGCGCACAAGTTGGCGCAGAAGCATGGTGAAGCAAGAGTAGACGTAAGCGGGAGGTCACGCGAGACGTGGAGGGGCGGCGATGGCAGAAAGGTGGCGGGCAGGGCTGCGAGCAAAAGGCAGCAAAGAAGTGCTCCCTGCCAGGCTCGAACTGGCGACCTTCAGATTATGAGACTGACGCTCTACCAACTGAGCCAAAGGAGCATCATTACATCACCTACACACCCACGCCACCAAAATTAGAATGCACGCACCCGACACACAACACGCCCTATACCTGCTCAACGGCGCGCCCACACTCACCCATATCTCCCCTTCCGGCGCCTCCTGCTGCCTCACAACTCCTACAACCTCCACGGCCGGCGCGATAGATCGCTCGCTGGCAAAGATGTCATCCCTCCCCGATACCGATCTCGGGTAACTTTGCCGTGGATGACGTTCTGCTTGTGCTGACTGTAGATGTTGACCTCTGAGAACAGCAGCAATATACGACGGCAGTGAGTGATACACTGTTGTATGAGGATGGGCCAGCTTACGCATTTGTCTGTTCCATTTCCCCCAGCACATAGTGTTAGTGTGCGTGCATGCAACATCATTGGGAACCATGGGGACAGGAATCTTGGCTTGACCCACGTGACAGCGTCTCGGTCTGGGTGGCGTAAGAGGTCTCACCAGCGTGAGATCATGTCAACGAGTGGAACGACCGCCACCTGGGATAGTTCTTGGAATTGTGCCTCGGAGCGCACAAGTTGGCGCAGAAGCATGGTGAAGCAAGAGTAGACGTAAGCGGGAGATCACGCGAGACGTGGAGGGGCGGCGATGGCAGAAAGGTGGCGGGCAGGGCTGCGAGCAAAAGGCAGCAAAGAAGTGCTCCCTGCCAGGCTCGAACTGGCGACCTTCAGATTATGAGACTGACGCTCTACCAACTGAGCCAAAGGAGCATCATTACATCACCTACACACCCACGCCACCAAAATTAGAATGCACGCACCCGACACACAACACGCCCTATACCTGCTCAACGGCGCGCCCACACTCACCCATATCTCCCCTTCCGGCGCCTCCTGCTGCCTCACAACCCCTACAACCTCCACGGCCGGCGCGATAGACCGCTCGCTGGCAAAGATGTCATCCCTCCCCGATACCGATCTCGGGTAACTTTGCCGTGGATGACGTTCTGCTTGTGCTGACTGTAGATGTTGACCTCTGAGAACAGCAGCAATATACGACGGTAGTGAGTGATACACTGTTGTATGAGGATGGGCCATCTTACGCATTTGTCTGTTCCATTTCCCCCAGCACATAGTGTTAGTGTGCGTGCATGCAACATCATTGGGAACCATGGGGTACAGGAATCTTGGCTTGACCCACGTGACAGCGTCTCGGTCTGGGTGGCGTAAGAGGTCTCACCAGCGTGAGATCATGTCAACGAGTGGAACGACCGCCACCTGGGATAGTTCTTGGAATTGTGCCTCGAAGCGCACAAGTTGGCGCAGAAGCATGGTGAAGCAAGAGTAGACGTAAGCGGGAGATCACGCGAGACGTGGAGGGGCGGCGATGGCAGAAAGGTGGCGGGCAGGGCTGCGAGCAAAAGGCAGCAAAGAAGTGCTCCCTGCCAGGCTCGAACTGGCGACCTTCAGATTATGAGACTGACGCTCTACCAACTGAGCCAAAGGAGCATCATTACATCACCTACACACCCACGCCACCAAAATTAGAATGCACGCACCCGACACACAACACGCCCTATACCTGCTCAACGGCGCGCCCACACTCACCCATATCTCCCCTTCCGGCGCCTCCTGCTGCCTCACAACTCCTACAACCTCCACGGCCGGCGCGATAGACCGCTCGCTGGCAAAGATGTCATCCCTCCCCGATACCGATCTCGGGTAACTTTGCCGTGGATGACGTTCTGCTTGTGCTGACTGTAGATGTTGACCTCTGAGAACAGCAGCAATATACGACGGCAGTGAGTGATACACTGTTGTATGAGGATGGGCCAGCTTACGCATTTGTCTGTTCCATTTCCCCCAGCACATAGTGTTAGTGTGCGTGCATGCAACATCATTGGGAACCATGGGGACAGGAATCTTGGCTTGACCCACGTGACAGCGTCTCGGTCTGGGTGGCGTAAGAGGTCTCACCAGCGTGAGATCATGTCAACGAGTGGAACGACCGCCACCTGGGATAGTCCTTGGAATTGTGCCTCGAAGCGCACAAGTTGGCGCAGAAGCATGGTGAAGCAAGAGTAGACGTAAGCGGGAGATCACGCGAGACGTGGAGGGGCGGCGATGGCAGAAAGGTGGCGGGCAGGGCTGCGAGCAAAAGGCAGCAAAGAAGTGCTCCCTGCCAGGCTCGAACTGGCGACCTTCAGATTATGAGACTGACGCTCTACCAACTGAGCCAAAGGAGCATCATTACATCACCTACACACCCACGCCACCAAAATTAGAATGCACGCACCCGACACACAACACGCCCTATACCTGCTCAACGGCGCGCCCACACTCACCCATATCTCCCCTTCCGGCGCCTCCTGCTGCCTCACAACTCCTACAACCTCCACGGCCGGCGCGATAGATCGCTCGCTGGCAAAGATGTCATCCCTCCCCGATACCGATCTCGGGTAACTTTGCCGTGGATGACGTTCTGCTTGTGCTGACTGTAGATGTTGACCTCTGAGAACAGCAGCAATATACGACGGTAGTGAGTGATACACTGTTGTATGAGGATGGGCCAGCTTACGCATTTGTCTGTTCCATTTCCTCCAGCACATAGTGTTAGTGTGCGTGCATGCAACATCATTGGGAGCCATGGGGACAGAAATCTTGGCTTGACCCACGTGACAGCGTCTCGGTCTGGGTGGCGTAAGAGGTCTCACCAGCGTGAGATCATGTCAACGAGTGGAACGACCGCCACCTGGGATAGTTCTTGGAATTGTGCCTCGAAGCGCACAAGTTGGCGCAGAAGCATGGTGAAGCAAGAGTAGACGTAAGCGGGAGATCACGCGAGACGTGGAGGGGCGGCGATGGCAGAAAGGTGGCGGGCAGGGCTGCGAGCAAAAGGCAGCAAAGAAGTGCTCCCTGCCAGGCTCGAACTGGCGACCTTCAGATTATGAGACTGACGCTCTACCAACTGAGCCAAAGGAGCATCATTACATCACCTACACACCCACGCCACCAAAATTAGAATGCACGCACCCGACACACAACACGCCCTATACCTGCTCAACGGCGCGCCCACACTCACCCATATCTCCCCTTCCGGCGCCTCCTGCTGCCTCACAACTCCTACAACTGTGGTGAAGTGAGAATCTTGTTTGACGGAAAGGACCGGCTCGGGATCACTGTGCCACATTGGTGGTACATCGTCTCCGTGATCACGATGTGATACGCCATGACCACGGTACCATTTACATGGTACAGTCCGATGAGATCACGAACATGATCGTGGCCCAATCATTCCATCACAAGTCGAGCGCGATCATCAAGGTCCGGTACAATCATTTCGATACACCAGGGTGATCTCAAGGTCGAAGATCGCGGTGATCCCCAGGGAATGGTGCAGTCATTCGAGTACACCAAGCGCGATCCCCAGGGAAGATCAAGGTACCATAATCATGGTACATGCTGTAGTGATCGCGGTGTGTGGTGATCGCGGTGTGATCAAGGCATCGTCAAGGCTAAGTACGATTGTGGAGCCAGTTTGGCAACGTGTGGCAGAGAGGCGTCGAGGCTTGGGGGAGAGGTTTAGGGAATTGCATATCAGTGTATAATTTGCCGGCTAGGGAACAAGTGCCTTCTAGCGAACAAGTGAGTTAACACTCAACAAGAGAGGGAGTTCTTCTTATATATCAAGCGTCCTACCTATTCCAGAGCTGGGAAGTATATTGGCCCCCTCTGACGACTAAGGACTGCAGCGATCTACAAGAAGAAGCGCAAGAACGCCTGGATAGCTTGCCCAGGTCGCCCAAGCTCCTTTCTCACCCCCCTCAAGATCCCTGCCAGAAGGAGGCAGTCAAGCATCGTATTGGAATCATTGGCCTTTGGTGAACACACCCTAGGACCCCCCGTGGATCTACGCTACCCCGTGATCTACACCCTAACCGACGAGCAAGTGAAGAGTTTCCACAAGCCGTCAAGCCGAAACCCAAGTGCCGTCCACACCCACTCAACCCAGATCAAGCCCGGCATCTCTTCCGAGTCATCAAGAAGAGCGTAATCGTCCAACCCGACGGGTACACAAGGTGAGCAAGTCTTCAGAGCCCCCCACGGCAAGCGGAGTACCCCCTCCGTCAGTCGGGAGTCCGGACGCCAAGTGTGTGAGTGCCCCTCGCGTCGAGTTTCCTCGCGAGCCACTACGCCACAATGGTGCGCGTGCCCGGATCTTCTGGTGACTCCGGATATCACCGTGAGTCCGACCAGGAAGATGCCAAGATCAAAGTTGAGCCAGGAATCGGCGCGTCGACGGAAGGTGAATCGCCGTCGTCGCATCTGAAGAGTGAAGGATTCACCGACCGCCAGAGCACTGGGAGGAACTCTGGCGAGGAACAGGAGGCAGGTCCAGCAATGGATCTCGAAGAGAAGCCTCACCCTCCTCCCTTGGGCCCTTCGGGGCCCCCTGCGGATCGCGATGCGAATCGTGATCCGCCGGATGAAGATCCAACCGTGAAAACGGAAGGATCTTCACCCAAAACCACTCCCCCTACACCTCACATCTCCGCGAAGAAGTCGGCGTCGAAGCTTGGTAAGCCGAAGTTGAGAGCACCGGACGAGGAGGAGAGTGGAGACGTCAGGCCTTGGACTCCGGATCAGCTGCAGAAGATCTTCTACCGGAAGCAGCTCAACGCGTTCCTGCTAGAAGATCCCGTGATGATCGTGATGAAGCCGAAGCTGATTGGAGACCTCCAAGGCCCTGTAACACCCGTGGCGAAGGCGTCCGACCTCATGGTCGCAATCACCAGCCTGATGAACCTGCTGGATGAAGCTGGGATCGTCGCCGGAGCCTTCGACGCTGAAGCTGTGTTCGAGCTCAGCATAACCACCGTTGAGGAATCGGCCAAGCGTCTGCTCAAGCTGCTGAAGCCACTGGTAGGTGTGTCCGCATCATCGTCCAGTCTCGGGCCTACGGAAGAATACCCGACCTCGGCTTCCTCGCACTCCGGTTTCGCGTCCGCGAAGGCCTCTGTGTCGTCAGACATCGGATCGGACAACCCCACCGGGCCAACGAGAATGACACTTGGTCCATCGGGAGCCGCTATGATCCAGGCGAGGAAGATTAAGGAAGAGAAGATGCCGGTTAACCCTGTGCCTGCAGCCAGAGCGTCGACAAACGCCCACAACTCTGACCGCATGCAGTCGTTCTTCGACTCAGCCATGGAACGTTTCCTGAGGGAACAATCCGAAGAGAAGAACCGCGGTGAGCTTAGAGCACGTGAGGCGTCCGATGTCGACATGGAATCGGTGGGATCGATCCACGCATCCCCGGATGAGTATGATCCCGACGACTTCAGCATTGATGTTCCCCGCCGAGCAATCGTTGCCACAGCAGAAGCGACCGCGTCTGCCGAACATGCTGCTGCGATCCCGCGAGTCCGGATGTCAGCAATCTCCGAGCTGAAGGAGTTCTCCGGCAAAGACACTGACGAGGATCGCGCCCGCGGCTGGCTGGGCAAGGTGAAGTCTGCGTTCGTCCGTGATCAAGCTCCTGATAGCGAGAAGTGTATCGTCTTCGGGAACTTGCTAACTGGTCCGGCGCGGAACTGGTACCAGCAGTTGGGAAGAACGACGCGTGGCAAGTGGAAAGACCTGCTGGATGGCTTCAGGGCCGAATACTGCGGTCTGGGCGTGTCTCTCGCGAGACAATATTATCACGCGAGGAAGAGATCTGATGAGTCGCCACTCGAATATCTCCACCGCCTGACCGTGCTCGGACTCCGTGCGAAGTTACCAATCAAGACGGGTCCGTCGTCTGCCCTCCGAGAACACGTGGAACACTTCATCGAAACCTTGGACGATCGCGATCTAGCGGACCAGCTGACGCTACTGCGCCTCGGAGATGGGGACGCACTGGCAGACGTATTACGCCTACGCCAGCGTGCCAAATCCCGGCAAGGAAAGGCGTCCATGGGATCTTCGAAGTACCGCCAGAAGTCGTCATCGTCAACACCTCCACAAGCGTCCACCAAACATGCCCGAGCGATTCGCGCCATTCACATGGCCCATGACAGCGAGAGCTCGGGATCGGACTCGGACTCCGGAGGATCGGACCTTGAACGAAGCAGATCCCAGATCTATCTCGCTGCCGTCGCTGATCAGCGTAAGTCGGAAGATCAGCCTCAGCCACGCCGTGACGCTCAAGGACCAGCAAACAACCCGGAGCAACCTCATCGCCCTCGGAACGACGATCGCGTAGAGAGATGTTCCCACTGCGGGTCCACGCGGCACACGGACCTTGGATGCTGGAAGCGCTTGACTTGTCAGAAGTGCGGAAGAAGAGGACACCCTGGTGATCACTGCCTGTACGTCTGTCGAGCGTGCGGCGAGGTGCATGAAGCCGGAGAATGCCCGATGGAGGAGTTCTATAACTTGATCCGTCAGTGGTATGATCCCACGCGCCATGCCGGGATGTTTCCCTCGAAGGCGGAGAAGATGTTAAACTAGGACGCTCGCCAGGTTGGAATCTGGTACGAGCCGAGCGTTCTAAGTTCTGCATATTTGCATACGTTGACAGGCAAGCACAGTCGAAGGTCAGTTCCCTGAAGGATCCTATCAACAATACACGTGGAATTCATGAGAAACGTACCGCGACGATCGCAAGCTTGCGAAGAGATGAATATGCGCGATCGGATGTTGTGATGGAACTGGACTTGGCTGATGGGAAGACCCGTGGATACTGGAGAGATCATGCCCCGGATACAGAGCCCGGCGAACTCAAGACCGTGAACTCGCTGACGAGACCCCCGCCAGATATTGGGTGGGAGCTCCGACCCGGGGAATCGCGAGGGTACTGGAAGTACTACTCGCCCGGCAAGTGGTTCAAGCAGGCGAAGATCACCGGGAAGATCAACAACTCGAAGGCGACCATGCTCTTGGACTCTGGCGCAGAAGTCTCAATTGTGGACACCACCTTTGCTCGTAAGGTTGGCTGTATCATAGACGAAAGTCAGAAACAAGAGTGTGTGGGAATTGGAGAGAACGCGTACTCAACGTTGGGACGTACCACCATCAAGGTCACGCTAGCTGGGTATCTCGTGTACTTCTTCGATGCCTGGGTTGGTCCATTGTCGGGCCAAGACGTGATCTTGGGCATGGACTTCATGATCCCCGCCGGGATCCGCCTTGATCTCGCGGACGGCACGATGTGCCTAGCTGACGAAGTCCGAATCCAGCTGTCGGGGAGGCGTCCACCGTACGGTCGAAGCAGCCACTCGCTGCTGTTGGAAGATGACATCTTCATTCCCGTCGGAGGATCAGCCGAGGTTCCCCTGAAACCACCACGCGCGTTAGAACGAGAGAAGCTGTGGATCGTGCGTGGGGAGAAGTGGGTACCTACCGTGTCGAAGGGGCTTGGCCGCAGGCGACACCTGAAGATCACCAACGTTAGCGATTGTGAGCTGCGCCTGGGACGAAACCTCGAACTAGGGATGTGGCTCGCCGAAGATCTTGTGCCTCGAGTGCCTGGACACGTGTCGGTTGGATCGCGGCGGTACGCAGAGTGGCAAACCCTAGCGTTTGAAGCGACGACTGATCGCCAGGACGACGAAGATCTTCCCGCTGAGATGTCCGGACCGTTAGTGGAACGGCCGGAGTACGCCACCCCAACGCAGCTCTTGCGAAGGGGCGAAACGGCTCCTCGTCCAACGGTTGCTGCGACGACGGTTCGTTGGGCCGAGCCACTTGTGAATAGGCCGGAGACGACCGAAGCCAAGCTGGACTCCGAAGAACGCGGACCGGAACCGGAAGCTGACCTCACCTTGGAAGCTGACGCGAAGGAGCCTGATGTCGCAGTGGAGCCGGCGGAGATTCAGCTGGGCTCCGATGAACACAGGCCGGAACCGGAAGCTGCCCCCAACTTGGAAGCTGAAACGAAGAAGCCTGATGTCGCGGAAGAACCGGCGGAGATCCAGGAAGACGCTGGAGGATACTACCATGACGGCGGGAACCTGTTCGCGGAAGACCTTGAAGATCAGATGGCAGTCTTGCCGGAGATTGCGAGTGCCACCGAAGAAGTGAAGATCGAAGACATCCAGGCAGGAGATCCCCAGTTGAACACGCCGGAGGAGATTGACCGACTGAAGCGTATCATCTGGAAGCGGAAGCACCTTCTGATCGGAAAAGGGAATGCCTTGCCCCCCGCAGCAGTCGGAGTAGTGTGGTGAAGTGAGAATCTTGTTTGACGGAAAGGACCGGCTCGGGATCACTGTGCCACATTGGTGGTACATCGTCTCCGTGATCACGATGTGATACGCCATGACCACGGTACCATTTACATGGTACAGTCCGATGAGATCACGAACATGATCGTGGCCCAATCATTCCATCACAAGTCGAGCGCGATCATCAAGGTCCGGTACAATCATTTCGATACACCAGGGTGATCTCAAGGTCGAAGATCGCGGTGATCCCCAGGGAATGGTGCAGTCATTCGAGTACACCAAGCGCGATCCCCAGGGAAGATCAAGGTACCATAATCATGGTACATGCTGTAGTGATCGCGGTGTGTGGTGATCGCGGTGTGATCAAGGCATCGTCAAGGCTAAGTACGATTGTGGAGCCAGTTTGGCAACGTGTGGCAGAGAGGCGTCGAGGCTTGGGGGAGAGGTTTAGGGAATTGCATATCAGTGTATAATTTGCCGGCTAGGGAACAAGTGCCTTCTAGCGAACAAGTGAGTTAACACTCAACAAGAGAGGGAGTTCTTCTTATATATCAAGCGTCCTACCTATTCCAGAGCTGGGAAGTATATTGGCCCCCTCTGACGACTAAGGACTGCAGCGATCTACAAGAAGAAGCGCAAGAACGCCTGGATAGCTTGCCCAGGTCGCCCAAGCTCCTTTCTCACCCCCCTCAAGATCCCTGCCAGAAGGAGGCAGTCAAGCATCGTATTGGAATCATTGGCCTTTGGTGAACACACCCTAGGACCCCCCGTGGATCTACGCTACCCCGTGATCTACACCCTAACCGACGAGCAAGTGAAGAGTTTCCACAAGCCGTCAAGCCGAAACCCAAGTGCCGTCCACACCCACTCAACCCAGATCAAGCCCGGCATCTCTTCCGAGTCATCAAGAAGAGCGTAATCGTCCAACCCGACGGGTACACAAGGTGAGCAAGTCTTCAGAGCCCCCCACGGCAAGCGGAGTACCCCTCCGTCAGTCGGGAGTCCGGACGCCAAGTGTGTGAGTGCCCCTCGCGTCGAGTTTCCTCGCGAGCCACTACGCCACAATGGTGCGCGTGCCCGGATCTTCTGGTGACTCCGGATATCACCGTGAGTCCGACCAGGAAGATGCCAAGATCAAAGTTGAGCCAGGAATCGGCGCGTCGACGGAAGGTGAATCGCCGTCGTCGCATCTGAAGAGTGAAGGATTCACCGACCGCCAGAGCACTGGGAGGAACTCTGGCGAGGAACAGGAGGCAGGTCCAGCAATGGATCTCGAAGAGAAGCCTCACCCTCCTCCCTTGGGCCCTTCGGGGCCCCCTGCGGATCGCGATGCGAATCGTGATCCGCCGGATGAAGATCCAACCGTGAAAACGGAAGGATCTTCACCCAAAACCACTCCCCCTACACCTCACATCTCCGCGAAGAAGTCGGCGTCGAAGCTTGGTAAGCCGAAGTTGAGAGCACCGGACGAGGAGGAGAGTGGAGACGTCAGGCCTTGGACTCCGGATCAGCTGCAGAAGATCTTCTACCGGAAGCAGCTCAACGCGTTCCTGCTAGAAGATCCCGTGATGATCGTGATGAAGCCGAAGCTGATTGGAGACCTCCAAGGCCCTGTAACACCCGTGGCGAAGGCGTCCGACCTCATGGTCGCAATCACCAGCCTGATGAACCTGCTGGATGAAGCTGGGATCGTCGCCGGAGCCTTCGACGCTGAAGCTGTGTTCGAGCTCAGCATAACCACCGTTGAGGAATCGGCCAAGCGTCTGCTCAAGCTGCTGAAGCCACTGGTAGGTGTGTCCGCATCATCGTCCAGTCTCGGGCCTACGGAAGAATACCCGACCTCGGCTTCCTCGCACTCCGGTTTCGCGTCCGCGAAGGCCTCTGTGTCGTCAGACATCGGATCGGACAACCCCACCGGGCCAACGAGAATGACACTTGGTCCATCGGGAGCCGCTATGATCCAGGCGAGGAAGATTAAGGAAGAGAAGATGCCGGTTAACCCTGTGCCTGCAGCCAGAGCGTCGACAAACGCCCACAACTCTGACCGCATGCAGTCGTTCTTCGACTCAGCCATGGAACGTTTCCTGAGGGAACAATCCGAAGAGAAGAACCGCGGTGAGCTTAGAGCACGTGAGGCGTCCGATGTCGACATGGAATCGGTGGGATCGATCCACGCATCCCCGGATGAGTATGATCCCGACGACTTCAGCATTGATGTTCCCCGCCGAGCAATCGTTGCCACAGCAGAAGCGACCGCGTCTGCCGAACATGCTGCTGCGATCCCGCGAGTCCGGATGTCAGCAATCTCCGAGCTGAAGGAGTTCTCCGGCAAAGACACTGACGAGGATCGCGCCCGCGGCTGGCTGGGCAAGGTGAAGTCTGCGTTCGTCCGTGATCAAGCTCCTGATAGCGAGAAGTGTATCGTCTTCGGGAACTTGCTAACTGGTCCGGCGCGGAACTGGTACCAGCAGTTGGGAAGAACGACGCGTGGCAAGTGGAAAGACCTGCTGGATGGCTTCAGGGCCGAATACTGCGGTCTGGGCGTGTCTCTCGCGAGACAATATTATCACGCGAGGAAGAGATCTGATGAGTCGCCACTCGAATATCTCCACCGCCTGACCGTGCTCGGACTCCGTGCGAAGTTACCAATCAAGACGGGTCCGTCGTCTGCCCTCCGAGAACACGTGGAACACTTCATCGAAACCTTGGACGATCGCGATCTAGCGGACCAGCTGACGCTACTGCGCCTCGGAGATGGGGACGCACTGGCAGACGTATTACGCCTACGCCAGCGTGCCAAATCCCGGCAAGGAAAGGCGTCCATGGGATCTTCGAAGTACCGCCAGAAGTCGTCATCGTCAACACCTCCACAAGCGTCCACCAAACATGCCCGAGCGATTCGCGCCATTCACATGGCCCATGACAGCGAGAGCTCGGGATCGGACTCGGACTCCGGAGGATCGGACCTTGAACGAAGCAGATCCCAGATCTATCTCGCTGCCGTCGCTGATCAGCGTAAGTCGGAAGATCAGCCTCAGCCACGCCGTGACGCTCAAGGACCAGCAAACAACCCGGAGCAACCTCATCGCCCTCGGAACGACGATCGCGTAGAGCGATGTTCCCACTGCGGGTCCACGCGGCACACGGACCTTGGATGCTGGAAGCGCTTGACTTGTCAGAAGTGCGGAAGAAGAGGACACCCTGGTGATCACTGCCTGTACGTCTGTCGAGCGTGCGGCGAGGTGCATGAAGCCGGAGAATGCCCGATGGAGGAGTTCTATAACTTGATCCGTCAGTGGTATGATCCCACGCGCCATGCCGGGATGTTTCCCTCGAAGGCGGAGAAGATGTTAAACTAGGACGCTCGCCAGGTTGGAATCTGGTACGAGCCGAGCGTTCTAAGTTCTGCATATTTGCATACGTTGACAGGCAAGCACAGTCGAAGGTCAGTTCCCTGAAGGATCCTATCAACAATACACGTGGAATTCATGAGAAACGTACCGCGACGATCGCAAGCTTGCGAAGAGATGAATATGCGCGATCGGATGTTGTGATGGAACTGGACTTGGCTGATGGGAAGACCCGTGGATACTGGAGAGATCATGCCCCGGATACAGAGCCCGGCGAACTCAAGACCGTGAACTCGCTGACGAGACCCCCGCCAGATATTGGGTGGGAGCTCCGACCCGGGGAATCGCGAGGGTACTGGAAGTACTACTCGCCCGGCAAGTGGTTCAAGCAGGCGAAGATCACCGGGAAGATCAACAACTCGAAGGCGACCATGCTCTTGGACTCTGGCGCAGAAGTCTCAATTGTGGACACCACCTTTGCTCGTAAGGTTGGCTGTATCATAGACGAAAGTCAGAAACAAGAGTGTGTGGGAATTGGAGAGAACGCGTACTCAACGTTGGGACGTACCACCATCAAGGTCACGCTAGCTGGGTATCTCGTGTACTTCTTCGATGCCTGGGTTGGTCCATTGTCGGGCCAAGACGTGATCTTGGGCATGGACTTCATGATCCCCGCCGGGATCCGCCTTGATCTCGCGGACGGCACGATGTGCCTAGCTGACGAAGTCCGAATCCAGCTGTCGGGGAGGCGTCCACCGTACGGTCGAAGCAGCCACTCGCTGCTGTTGGAAGATGACATCTTCATTCCCGTCGGAGGATCAGCCGAGGTTCCCCTGAAACCACCACGCGCGTTAGAACGAGAGAAGCTGTGGATCGTGCGTGGGGAGAAGTGGGTATCTACCGTGTCGAAGGGGCTTGGCCGCAGGCGACACCTGAAGATCACCAACGTTAGCGATTGTGAGCTGCGCCTGGGACGAAACCTCGAACTAGGGATGTGGCTCGCCGAAGATCTTGTGCCTCGAGTGCCTGGACACGTGTCGGTTGGATCGCGGCGGTACGCAGAGTGGCAAACCCTAGCGTTTGAAGCGACGACTGATCGCCAGGACGACGAAGATCTTCCCGCTGAGATGTCCGGACCGTTAGTGGAACGGCCGGAGTACGCCACCCCAACGCAGCTCTTGCGAAGGGGCGAAACGGCTCCTCGTCCAACGGTTGCTGCGACGACGGTTCGTTGGGCCGAGCCACTTGTGAATAGGCCGGAGACGACCGAAGCCAAGCTGGACTCCGAAGAACGCGGACCGGAACCGGAAGCTGACCTCACCTTGGAAGCTGACGCGAAGGAGCCTGATGTCGCAGTGGAGCCGGCGGAGATTCAGCTGGGCTCCGATGAACACAGGCCGGAACCGGAAGCTGCCCCCAACTTGGAAGCTGAAACGAAGAAGCCTGATGTCGCGGAAGAACCGGCGGAGATCCAGGAAGACGCTGGAGGATACTACCATGACGGCGGGAACCTGTTCGCGGAAGACCTTGAAGATCAGATGGCAGTCTTGCCGGAGATTGCGAGTGCCACCGAAGAAGTGAAGATCGAAGACATCCAGGCAGGAGATCCCCAGTTGAACACGCCGGAGGAGATTGACCGACTGAAGCGTATCATCTGGAAGCGGAAGCACCTTCTGATCGGAAAAGGGAATGCCTTGCCCCCCGCAGCAGTCGGAGTAGTGTGGTGAAGTGAGAATCTTGTTTGACGGAAAGGACCGGCTCGGGATCACTGTGCCACATTGGTGGTACATCGTCTCCGTGATCACGATGTGATACGCCATGACCACGGTACCATTTACATGGTACAGTCCGATGAGATCACGAACATGATCGTGGCCCAATCATTCCATCACAAGTCGAGCGCGATCATCAAGGTCCGGTACAATCATTTCGATACACCAGGGTGATCTCAAGGTCGAAGATCGCGGTGATCCCCAGGGAATGGTGCAGTCATTCGAGTACACCAAGCGCGATCCCCAGGGAAGATCAAGGTACCATAATCATGGTACATGCTGTAGTGATCGCGGTGTGTGGTGATCGCGGTGTGATCAAGGCATCGTCAAGGCTAAGTACGATTGTGGAGCCAGTTTGGCAACGTGTGGCAGAGAGGCGTCGAGGCTTGGGGGAGAGGTTTAGGGAATTGCATATCAGTGTATAATTTGCCGGCTAGGGAACAAGTGCCTTCTAGCGAACAAGTGAGTTAACACTCAACAAGAGAGGGAGTTCTTCTTATATATCAAGCGTCCTACCTATTCCAGAGCTGGGAAGTATATTGGCCCCCTCTGACGACTAAGGACTGCAGCGATCTACAAGAAGAAGCGCAAGAACGCCTGGATAGCTTGCCCAGGTCGCCCAAGCTCCTTTCTCACCCCCCTCAAGATCCCTGCCAGAAGGAGGCAGTCAAGCATCGTATTGGAATCATTGGCCTTTGGTGAACACACCCTAGGACCCCCCGTGGATCTACGCTACCCCGTGATCTACACCCTAACCGACGAGCAAGTGAAGAGTTTCCACAAGCCGTCAAGCCGAAACCCAAGTGCCGTCCACACCCACTCAACCCAGATCAAGCCCGGCATCTCTTCCGAGTCATCAAGAAGAGCGTAATCGTCCAACCCGACGGGTACACAAGGTGAGCAAGTCTTCAGAGCCCCCCACGGCAAGCGGAGTACCCCTCCGTCAGTCGGGAGTCCGGACGCCAAGTGTGTGAGTGCCCCTCGCGTCGAGTTTCCTCGCGAGCCACTACGCCACAATGGTGCGCGTGCCCGGATCTTCTGGTGACTCCGGATATCACCGTGAGTCCGACCAGGAAGATGCCAAGATCAAAGTTGAGCCAGGAATCGGCGCGTCGACGGAAGGTGAATCGCCGTCGTCGCATCTGAAGAGTGAAGGATTCACCGACCGCCAGAGCACTGGGAGGAACTCTGGCGAGGAACAGGAGGCAGGTCCAGCAATGGATCTCGAAGAGAAGCCTCACCCTCCTCCCTTGGGCCCTTCGGGGCCCCCTGCGGATCGCGATGCGAATCGTGATCCGCCGGATGAAGATCCAACCGTGAAAACGGAAGGATCTTCACCCAAAACCACTCCCCCTACACCTCACATCTCCGCGAAGAAGTCGGCGTCGAAGCTTGGTAAGCCGAAGTTGAGAGCACCGGACGAGGAGGAGAGTGGAGACGTCAGGCCTTGGACTCCGGATCAGCTGCAGAAGATCTTCTACCGGAAGCAGCTCAACGCGTTCCTGCTAGAAGATCCCGTGATGATCGTGATGAAGCCGAAGCTGATTGGAGACCTCCAAGGCCCTGTAACACCCGTGGCGAAGGCGTCCGACCTCATGGTCGCAATCACCAGCCTGATGAACCTGCTGGATGAAGCTGGGATCGTCGCCGGAGCCTTCGACGCTGAAGCTGTGTTCGAGCTCAGCATAACCACCGTTGAGGAATCGGCCAAGCGTCTGCTCAAGCTGCTGAAGCCACTGGTAGGTGTGTCCGCATCATCGTCCAGTCTCGGGCCTACGGAAGAATACCCGACCTCGGCTTCCTCGCACTCCGGTTTCGCGTCCGCGAAGGCCTCTGTGTCGTCAGACATCGGATCGGACAACCCCACCGGGCCAACGAGAATGACACTTGGTCCATCGGGAGCCGCTATGATCCAGGCGAGGAAGATTAAGGAAGAGAAGATGCCGGTTAACCCTGTGCCTGCAGCCAGAGCGTCGACAAACGCCCACAACTCTGACCGCATGCAGTCGTTCTTCGACTCAGCCATGGAACGTTTCCTGAGGGAACAATCCGAAGAGAAGAACCGCGGTGAGCTTAGAGCACGTGAGGCGTCCGATGTCGACATGGAATCGGTGGGATCGATCCACGCATCCCCGGATGAGTATGATCCCGACGACTTCAGCATTGATGTTCCCCGCCGAGCAATCGTTGCCACAGCAGAAGCGACCGCGTCTGCCGAACATGCTGCTGCGATCCCGCGAGTCCGGATGTCAGCAATCTCCGAGCTGAAGGAGTTCTCCGGCAAAGACACTGACGAGGATCGCGCCCGCGGCTGGCTGGGCAAGGTGAAGTCTGCGTTCGTCCGTGATCAAGCTCCTGATAGCGAGAAGTGTATCGTCTTCGGGAACTTGCTAACTGGTCCGGCGCGGAACTGGTACCAGCAGTTGGGAAGAACGACGCGTGGCAAGTGGAAAGACCTGCTGGATGGCTTCAGGGCCGAATACTGCGGTCTGGGCGTGTCTCTCGCGAGACAATATTATCACGCGAGGAAGAGATCTGATGAGTCGCCACTCGAATATCTCCACCGCCTGACCGTGCTCGGACTCCGTGCGAAGTTACCAATCAAGACGGGTCCGTCGTCTGCCCTCCGAGAACACGTGGAACACTTCATCGAAACCTTGGACGATCGCGATCTAGCGGACCAGCTGACGCTACTGCGCCTCGGAGATGGGGACGCACTGGCAGACGTATTACGCCTACGCCAGCGTGCCAAATCCCGGCAAGGAAAGGCGTCCATGGGATCTTCGAAGTACCGCCAGAAGTCGTCATCGTCAACACCTCCACAAGCGTCCACCAAACATGCCCGAGCGATTCGCGCCATTCACATGGCCCATGACAGCGAGAGCTCGGGATCGGACTCGGACTCCGGAGGATCGGACCTTGAACGAAGCAGATCCCAGATCTATCTCGCTGCCGTCGCTGATCAGCGTAAGTCGGAAGATCAGCCTCAGCCACGCCGTGACGCTCAAGGACCAGCAAACAACCCGGAGCAACCTCATCGCCCTCGGAACGACGATCGCGTAGAGAGATGTTCCCACTGCGGGTCCACGCGGCACACGGACCTTGGATGCTGGAAGCGCTTGACTTGTCAGAAGTGCGGAAGAAGAGGACACCCTGGTGATCACTGCCTGTACGTCTGTCGAGCGTGCGGCGAGGTGCATGAAGCCGGAGAATGCCCGATGGAGGAGTTCTATAACTTGATCCGTCAGTGGTATGATCCCACGCGCCATGCCGGGATGTTTCCCTCGAAGGCGGAGAAGATGTTAAACTAGGACGCTCGCCAGGTTGGAATCTGGTACGAGCCGAGCGTTCTAAGTTCTGCATATTTGCATACGTTGACAGGCAAGCACAGTCGAAGGTCAGTTCCCTGAAGGATCCTATCAACAATACACGTGGAATTCATGAGAAACGTACCGCGACGATCGCAAGCTTGCGAAGAGATGAATATGCGCGATCGGATGTTGTGATGGAACTGGACTTGGCTGATGGGAAGACCCGTGGATACTGGAGAGATCATGCCCCGGATACAGAGCCCGGCGAACTCAAGACCGTGAACTCGCTGACGAGACCCCCGCCAGATATTGGGTGGGAGCTCCGACCCGGGGAATCGCGAGGGTACTGGAAGTACTACTCGCCCGGCAAGTGGTTCAAGCAGGCGAAGATCACCGGGAAGATCAACAACTCGAAGGCGACCATGCTCTTGGACTCTGGCGCAGAAGTCTCAATTGTGGACACCACCTTTGCTCGTAAGGTTGGCTGTATCATAGACGAAAGTCAGAAACAAGAGTGTGTGGGAATTGGAGAGAACGCGTACTCAACGTTGGGACGTACCACCATCAAGGTCACGCTAGCTGGGTATCTCGTGTACTTCTTCGATGCCTGGGTTGGTCCATTGTCGGGCCAAGACGTGATCTTGGGCATGGACTTCATGATCCCCGCCGGGATCCGCCTTGATCTCGCGGACGGCACGATGTGCCTAGCTGACGAAGTCCGAATCCAGCTGTCGGGGAGGCGTCCACCGTACGGTCGAAGCAGCCACTCGCTGCTGTTGGAAGATGACATCTTCATTCCCGTCGGAGGATCAGCCGAGGTTCCCCTGAAACCACCACGCGCGTTAGAACGAGAGAAGCTGTGGATCGTGCGTGGGGAGAAGTGGGTACCTACCGTGTCGAAGGGGCTTGGCCGCAGGCGACACCTGAAGATCACCAACGTTAGCGATTGTGAGCTGCGCCTGGGACGAAACCTCGAACTAGGGATGTGGCTCGCCGAAGATCTTGTGCCTCGAGTGCCTGGACACGTGTCGGTTGGATCGCGGCGGTACGCAGAGTGGCAAACCCTAGCGTTTGAAGCGACGACTGATCGCCAGGACGACGAAGATCTTCCCGCTGAGATGTCCGGACCGTTAGTGGAACGGCCGGAGTACGCCACCCCAACGCAGCTCTTGCGAAGGGGCGAAACGGCTCCTCGTCCAACGGTTGCTGCGACGACGGTTCGTTGGGCCGAGCCACTTGTGAATAGGCCGGAGACGACCGAAGCCAAGCTGGACTCCGAAGAACGCGGACCGGAACCGGAAGCTGACCTCACCTTGGAAGCTGACGCGAAGGAGCCTGATGTCGCAGTGGAGCCGGCGGAGATTCAGCTGGGCTCCGATGAACACAGGCCGGAACCGGAAGCTGCCCCCAACTTGGAAGCTGAAACGAAGAAGCCTGATGTCGCGGAAGAACCGGCGGAGATCCAGGAAGACGCTGGAGGATACTACCATGACGGCGGGAACCTGTTCGCGGAAGACCTTGAAGATCAGATGGCAGTCTTGCCGGAGATTGCGAGTGCCACCGAAGAAGTGAAGATCGAAGACATCCAGGCAGGAGATCCCCAGTTGAACACGCCGGAGGAGATTGACCGACTGAAGCGTATCATCTGGAAGCGGAAGCACCTTCTGATCGGAAAAGGGAATGCCTTGCCCCCCGCAGCAGTCGGAGTAGTCTGTGACATCGACGTGGGAGGAGCAGCCCCGATCGCTCAACGCGTCCGCCGAGTTGCGCCGCAGTATCGCGAGAAGCTCTCCGATTTGATCAAGGGCTTGCTAGCCGCGAAGATCATTGTCCCGTCAGCATCTCCGTGGGCATCCCCGATCGTGATCATCATCAAGAAGAACGGGGTAGACATCCGGCTCTGCATCGATTACCGACTTGTGAATTCCTTGACCCGGCTGATGGTGTATCCGATGCCCTTGATCAATGACCTCTTGGAAGATCTCGACAAGGTCCTCTGGTACTGTTCCTTGGACATGGCAAGCGGATTCTGGGTGGTGCAGATGACGGAACGCGCTCGGAAGATCTCGGCGTTCATTACACCTTTTGGCTTGTTCGAGTGGACTCGCATGCCGTTCGGCCTGAAGAACGCGCCGCAGATCTATCAGCGGTTGCTTGACAACGCCCTCTATGGATTCCTCCGAATTGGGAACGGCGATGATGCTGAAGGTGAAGTCGACGTCTTCGAGTCTGGTGAACCCGAGCTGGAGCACCAACCGTCTGTCCTTGGTCGGCGATCGTATATCGACGACATCTTGGTCACAGCTGACTCGTGGGACAATCTCTGCGAGAAAGTGGAGCGGCTGCTAGACGCCTGCGATCGCTGGAACTTGTCGATCAGCGTGGTGAAGAGCTCCTGGGGCATGCGGAAGGTCGACTACCTCGGCCACCGAGTTTCGATCGAAGGGCTCGAAGCACACCCGAAGGATCTTGAGTCCCTGTGCGACTTGCCCTTCCCGCAGACCTTGCGCGCGATGCAGTCGTTCCTCGGCAGCCTGAATTACTACAGCCGCTTCATCGAAGACTTCGCCGTGTATGCCGCGATCTTGTACGAGCTCCGCGAGTCGGATTTCTTCGAGCTGCGCTGCCGAACGGTGATCCCGGAGTATTCGGCGTATGCAGGAGACGTGGATCGTGAGAAGGCCGAGAACGATCGCTGGACGAGAGCCACGGTAGCGTTCACCATGCTGAAGGCCAAGATCATGTCGAGTCCAATCTTGAAGCACTTCGATCCCGATCGCCCACCAGTGCTCGTCATCTATGCGAACAAGTGGGCGATCTCTGCGGCTCTCATGCAGGATCATGATGGCGTGTATTGGCCAGTGACCTTCACCAGCCGCATCCTCAAGACGAACGAGCTCAATTACGGGATCGTCGAGAAGGAGGTCTTGGCCTTGCTGAGGATCTTGGATGTCTGCCACACGGCGCTTGTCGGTCGAGCGATCAAGGTGCTGACTCGGCACTCGACGTTGGCTTGGCTCCTCAAGTCTTCAGGCTTGCAAGGCCGGCTGGGATCATGGGCCGCTCTCCTGTCTCAGTGGACGTTGGAGATTATGCGATGCACGAGAGGCGAAGACGAAGTCCTGGGGACGCTCGCCGCGAGCATCACTCCACGAGAAGAAGTCGACGAGGCTCTCATTGCTGTTGCGCCCAAGAAGCAGCCCCGCCAGGTGATCGTCGCGCCCACGCCGACTGTCGAACTTGATGAAGAGCTGATCGTCGTGAGTTTCGACGGATCTGCCCGAGTCAAACGCGGCGGTGGAGCGTACAGCGCCGTGATTTGGAAGTTGCCCGAGTGGTCGATCATCACTGCGGCATCCTCGTACGCTATGGAGATGACGGTGAACGAAGCCGAGTATCATGGATTGCTCTTGTGCCTGGATCTCCTTGCACCTCTAGACAGGGGACGCTTGGTGATCTGCGGAGACTCCAACTTGGTGATCCGCCAAATGCGCGGCGAGATCGCATGCAAGGCTCCGGCTCTGCAGCTTCTGCGTGAGAAGGCGATGGAGAAGCTCACGACCTGGCCTCAGCACGAGTTCGTGCACGTGAAACGCGAGTGGAACAGCAGCGCCGATCGACTCGCTAGCGAGGCCCTGAAGAACGAGGCCGGCACAGTTGTCACGTCCGCGGGAGTCATCGAGGACTTGATCACGCTCAACCGGTTGGGAGAGATCCTGAAGCCGAAGAACGAGAGCGAGATTGTCCAAGTAGCGGCCGTGACTCGGTCGTCCGTGCGCCGACGATCCCCACCAGAATGCCTGCAGGAACCTGTGGTCCAGAGCATGAGGTTAGAACGCATTGCTAAGGCACAGGGCGAAGAGAAGTGGATCGCCGATCTGAGGACGTACCTGACTGGGGACGTGGCCGACTTGACGGCGAAGGACGCCCGGACTTGCGCGAAGATCGCCGATTCCTATGAAGTTGACGGAGATCATCTCCTGTGGTACTGCCCGTCTTCCACGAACGGCGTTGATGAAGAGCGGGATACGATCGCCAAGCTGGTGATCCCTGAGCGACTTCGTCAGGACTTCCTGCATCACTATCACGCGAGCTTGGAAGGTGGTCACCAGGGAGTAGGAAGGACCTACGCGAAGATCAAGCAGCACTTCCACTGGAGGGGCCTGTTCAGGGACGTTCAACGTTACGTGAGCGAGTGTACCGATTGCGAGACGGGGAAAGGGAGACCTACCGTTCAAGGGAGATCACCCGGAAATGTGCAGGCCACCTACCCGTTCCAAATCATCGCCATGGATCACATCCCTTCGCTTCCGAAGTCGTATAAGGGGAACACGGAACTCCTAGTCTGGGTCGATTTGTTCACCGGGTACGTGATCGCCAAGGCGAGCAGCTCCCGAACCGCTCAGCAGATTGCTGAGAATTACGAGGAGAGCGTCTTCCGCCGTTTCGGTGCAAGCGAGGTCATCAGACATGATCGCGAACCTGGGTTTATGGCAGACGTGTTCCGGGCGTTCAACCGGATAGTGGGCCAACGGCAGAGCCCCACAATGGCATACAGACCTCAGGCGAATGGAACGGCGGAACGCATGGTGCAGACGCTGACGCGATCGATCAAGATGTATGTCGCCGACATGAACCAGAAGGATTGGGACGAGTATGCCGAGAGGTTGACATTCGCATTGAACACAGCTCAGGATCGCGTTCGCGGGGATACGCCGTTCTTCCTCGTGCACGGCTGGGATCCCCGGTCAACGCTGGAAGCATCGCTGCCTGTGGGGAACACGCGTAGCCGTGATCGCGATCCCAGGAGATGGCGTAATCGGGTGCAAGGCCACTACCAGCGAGCGCGTGAAGAGGTGAACGAACGCCTACGGGAAGCCATCCAGAGTCGTGCAGATCGCCACAACGAAGATCTTCGTCCACATAACATTGTCGCCGGAGATCAGGTCTGGCTGTACTTGGATCGCGTCAAGGTTGGCTACGCTCGGAAGCTCGCACACCTGTGGCATGGGCCGTTCCGCGTGGCGGAGATGATTGATCAACACGCAGCGAAGCTGGAGATTGCGGGGACCGAATATCGGATCTTCCCGATCGTGCACGTGTCGAAGCTCAAGCTCGTGAAGCGCTTCCCTGATCGTCCGAAGACTGAGATCGTGATCGCCGAGGAAGATCGCGTGGACTTCGACGAAGCATTTCTACCAGAAGACAGTTGGGAACGAGAATTAGACGAGGACGAGTACGAAGTGGAGAAGATTGCGGACGTACGATCATCTCGGAAGACGCGATATGGACGGAACCGTCGTGAGTTCTTGGTGCACTGGAAGGGGTATGACGAGCCGACTTGGGTGGACGAAGTGGACTTGAATTGCGGGGCGCTGCTCCGTGAGTTCGAGAGAAGTCAGGTCAGCCGCAGTCGCTTTGGCGTCATGCAGTCTCACGAAGAAGAAGTGGGAGGAACCCCGTCGCATTAAGTGCGAAAGGGGGAGTGATTCGTGTGGAAGGGCCACACGAATGGAAGGAGGGGATATTTGTTTATGTGAGTATAAGAAGGGACACATCTCAAAAGAATCCCTGAAGTCAAGACGAAGAGCTACGTGTCAGGAAGCCTAGCCGCACCTAGTCGCTGTCATCAGCCTGGAAGAACTTGCGGTCGAGGCGCGCGAGGCGAGATCCTGGGTGGTCTGCGATGTTCTCGCGATGCTGGTTACGCCAAGGATCAGCACGGTCGACGATCTGGAGGGCTGCAAGGAGATCGGCAGGGCGCTGCCTCTCCCCTTGACCGGGATACCAGCAAACTTGTTCGCCACGCGCTGGGAAGTGTAAGAAGTAGGGGTCAAGCAGAAAGTCGAGATCGCACTCGCCGCTCTTGAGGCCCGCCATCAAGTGCTTCAGCAGCCTCTTCCATCTAGGGCCGGCGCGCATCCTGCGGACGCGACAATCTTTCCGGTACTGCTCAAGGAACGGCTCGGCAGCACACATGGCCGGCGTGATGGGGAGTTTGTGCGTGGTCTCCCAGAACACTTGACGGCTGTTCTCCTCGAAGTCTTCATACCTCTGGCAAAAGTCAGCGAACCACCCGTTCATTTCGAACGAACGAGGCACTACGATGCGACGTAGAGCATCCCAGGGCGGAGGGTTCGCTGCATAGAGCGCACGGATATTGGCCTCGGTGATCAACCCGGGATGCCAATCAGCAGCAGCAGGAGCACGCGGATTTCGGGGAAACAACCAGAACTTGGGACGGGTCCACTGAGCAACCAACGTGTCCAGACGCAGTCGTCGGATACTCAGCTGACTGACTTCCACCAACGGCCAAGGATCACAATCGCGCTGGCGGCGGTAGACGGTTGGTCGACGATAGCCAGGGATCCAACGCTGGCGCGAGATCACAGTGGGCAGGAGATCTTCGTACTCCTGTGCCGCGAGGAGAGTGTTGTCCGAGTCATGCGAGGATAGAGAGTCCGAACTTCCGTCGTCGCTGTCTGAAGCCCCACTCCGGTGATGACTGGAACTACTGCTATCACTGCTGTCGCTGGGATCACCACCGGAATCAGGGCTTCCTCCGTGGGGACGTTCTTGACTGCTCCCCGGAACGATCGGTGGAGTTGCGGGCGGAACCGGCGAACTACGATTGTCGGGCGAGCCTGGAGGATCTTGGCCCTTTTGATCGTCAGAGTTCTGGTCGGCATGGTCAAGACCCTGAGAGTTGTTTTGGTTTGCCTGGGTATCGACGTCTTCGTGATCACCTTGATCTGGAAGGTCATCCTGATCACCATCGATGACGTTCCCGGAACCCGATGGAGCTCCAACATCTTCCTCCTCGCTGAGGACGATGGGACTGCTTGGCGTCCCGCCAGTAGTGGACCCAGCAACGACCGGGGGATGACCCGATGAGCTTCGTGTTACTGGAGGACTCGTACGTGAACGTTTAGGCCGAGGAGTTCCAGATGACGCTCGCCGACCTCTTTTGCGGGACGAAGATGGTGACGGTTTCCTTGACGGAACTGACTGGCTGCGAGACGATTGTCCTTTGACAGTAGAAGGAGGCTGAGGAGGCGTCTGGACAGGAACACCGAAGATCGAGCCTAGCGAACTCAACTGCGCTTGGACAGTCTGCCGTTCGGCGAGCAAGCGATCGCGAGCGGCTTCAGCGTCGGCTTGATCTCGGAGCGCACGATCGCGATCAGACTCTGCGTCAGCCCGTGCTTGTCGCTCGGCCTCGAGATCGTTGGCAAGTGTAGTCTTCTCCGATTCCAGACGGCGTACAGAGAGTTCATGTTGCTGCGACGATCCGACCTGCCCTTCGAGATTGGCGATCCGAGTCCGTTGAGCGTCTGCCTGTGCACCTACATGTGGAACACCATCCGGTTAACTGGCTGGGGTGAGAATATGAAGATCAAACACCAGCACGTACGAACAGAGACCAGGTCTTGCTGAGCGCGCCGTTGAGCGTGTAGTGCTTTGAGCAAGGCTGCTTGCCTGCTAAGCAGATCGTCGGTAGCCTTATCGAGCTTCGCCTGGAGTTCATCGCGCGCTTCCAGACTGCGTTCGAGTTCACGACGAGAACCCGTCTTATGACGGCCTAGCTGATCATGAAGATCGGTGATCTCTCTGCCCATAGATGCGACCTGCTGGCGGAGGAGGCGAATGGCGTTTTCGGCATTGGTCAAGGAAGCGGTGAGAGACTGGATCTCGCCGGCCAGGACGTCACACTCTTTCTGGGCTGCAGCATGAGCGGCCTGCGCTGTGTCTCGGGCTTCTGAAGCAGCATCTCGATCACCGACGGCAGTATCGCGCTCTATTATTGCGGAGGCGCGATCGTGGAATGCCGAATCGCGTTCAGAAATAGCTAGATCTCGAGCCGCATCAGCAGTTTCGCGATCCTTGATAGCGCGATCTCGATCGATTAAAGCAGCGTTACGTGCTGCGACGGCGGAATCACGATCAGCGATTGCAGAATCACGTTCGGCCACAGCTCCGTCCCGAGCCGCAACCGCGGAATCGCGGTCGGCGATTACGGAATCACGATCAGCGATGGTGGAATCGCGTTCAGCTACGGCTAGATCCCGAGCCGCAATGGCGCAATTGCGGTCAGCAATGGCAGCATCACGCTCTGCGGCGGCAACGTCTTGATCGAAGATCGCCTGGGCAAGCTGGCTAGTGTCGATCGCAGGACGAGTCGAAGCCAAACGAGCCTCCAATTCGTCCACGCGCTCGTTATATTCGGCGACGACGTCTGCATGCATGCGTTCGAACGCGAGTAGTCGATCACGGAGACAAGCGATTTCATTGGAGTTGTCGCGACGAACGGCCAAGGCTGATTCCATTTCAGCAAGTCGCAACTGAGTTTCTTCCAAGCGACGGCGCAGCAAATCATAGCGGTGCTGGCAGAAAGTTACGTAGGGAGCGGCCTGCTGCAGAGTTGACGTCATCTCAGCGCGTAGCGCAGTGATTTCCCGACGGAGTAG